>JAVBHV010000042.1:6105000-7305000 GCA_033992175.1 Spiraea crenata
AGTCCAATTCAGATTTGAAAAAATTTTTAGCAATGAAATGAATGATTACACATAATATCATTTACACCAATAATTATTAAAACTAGCGGTCTATGCAATCTAGACCGTTGAATGATGAAGTTTTTGAGTGATTTTTCGTGCATATTATTATAATTTAGCAATTATACTAATTATTACCAAGATCTCATGGAAAATAAAGCGATTAGGAATAAAAAGTAAATGCCTTGATCGTCAAGTAAACACGAATGAGATTATCTCGGAGTCGTGTTAGGAAACAAATTGGGAGAGCTGACATTTAATTAGATAATGTTGGAGTAAACCTTGGCAGCAAGCAATTCGGCACACTTAATTGCATGGAGATGGGTGTGTGTGTGTCAACAAGCTAAAAGGAAGTTGGTTCCAATTAGCCAACTTTGAAGATCATATGCACATGGAAATCTAGTGCTGGTTGGCAGTGACAAGAAAGCCAATCAGTTGACTATTGGAGTGCAAATTCTTAAAGATTTCCAATTCTTTAGGAAGTTGTGTCTCAAGAAGGAATCAAAGTGGGTATTCAAGTTCTCTGAGAATATCTCCACCGAGTTTGTCAATCAAGGGTATCAAGACAAGAGCAAATTTAAGAAGGATGCTACTACTTGGCGAGCAAGCAAGCGAAGCTTATAAATAGAAGAGCTCCTACAACAGCAAAAAGGTCCTCGACCAAAATCAAAATCAACCCTCACGCCCACGGCGTTCTCTATTCCAGAGATGTAGAAGTAGATAATGGCCCGGAGGTATCTTGTCACCAAGGTATTGGCCGGAGAAGTCCCGGAGGTATTCTGAGAGTACGGGCCGGAGAATCCCGAAGAGTCTCACCAAGGTTCAGGCCGGAGAAGTACCAACAAATTCCTATCGGAGTTCCAGGGGTCGGTTCGCAATAGAAATATTGTTGGCCGTTCTATAATTTCCAACCCCAAACCCTCCACAAACTCTACCTAGAGTTTGAGGGGTCGGTTGCCAGATAACTCTGTTGGTTAGGATTGAGAATATCTCCAAAACCTCCAAAACCTGCTATCGTCCACCTTTCTATCTATTCTCCATCCGCCCACATCGACAACATCCATCCACATAGAGGCATATGGAATAGATGGCCGCACTCGCCTTGTATTTTTTACGGATACCAACGCCGAGTACTTAGGCGAAGTTGACGGCCACATCCACTACTATCCATGGCCGAGTTTTACATTAAACTGCTACAGTATTCGGCCTAAAGCTACAGTGTTTTCAACTGATACAGTACTCGCCCTAAAGCTACAAACTGCTACAGTGATTGGCTCTATGCCTACAGTACCACCGAAGCAGACACCACCACAGGCAAAATTGGTCATCCCTCGGCTTTATTATTTTATCTTCTTGTTTGGTCTATATTGAGAAAAGAGCCTAAACGAGTGGTTGCTCCTTGCTCGTCGGTAAAATTGCTTTGATTGAAAATTGTTTATTCCGTGTGCTTATTGAATAAATTATTTCTTTGTTTTTACAATAATAAAGGACATTTCGTTTTCCTAGATCTACAGCCTTGCTGACACGTGGCCGAGAATTAAAACGAGTAAACAAATACTGTCATTTTGGTTTTTAAATAATGTGTCTCCTTACACCTCATGACTATGTGACTAAATGTTTGACAAAAAATTATATATGGGGGTGGCACATAGGGGTGAGCATTTAAAACCGAAAACTTAAAAAACCAAACCAACCCAAATAAAAAAAATTTCAAAAGATCCAAGTTGACTTAAAAGATCAAAATCCAAAATTCATATCGCACCGAACTAAACCTTAACGGATAAACCCGATTCAATCCAAACTGATTCAAGATAATATGAAGAATATTTAATTTTTTTTAATTTTACACATGTCCTAATATTACAGTAAAACCTCTATATAATCATAAAGTTGGGACCACATGATTTCTATAATTATAAAAAGGTATTTAAGAGAGTTATAACTAAAAATATTAATTTTTTACTTAATTATTGTAGAGAGCATAAGAGAGGTATTAGAATATGGGGGCTGATCTCAAAGTGTATTCAGCCCCTTGTTTATGCTTGTATTTATAGAGGAGGATTCCCAGTGTTTACTAACCCTAATGGGAATGGGCCTCAGAGTCCATACAGTATTCCTAATAGGAATCCTATTTCTAGGTTTACACAGTCATAACTAAACACAGTTTATAACACTCCCCCTTGAATGTGTAGAACATGAGAAGTAGTCGCATCAGATCTTCGTAGGTTGTCGATGAAGTCAATGGAGTAGGCACTATGGAATACGTATGTCCAAAAGGGATCCATTCAGGGATATGCTAACACCAAAACCTTGCTAAGGAAAACCCAGTGGGAAAAAGCCAAAGCGAAGGGGAAAAGGTGAGCATGCGCATGTCGACACTTACGCAGTTAGAGGTATGACCAACCCAACGCGGGTGCCACGTCAAAAACCTTGCCAGGCAACAAAACCCAGTGGGAAAAAGTTAACCTGTGCTAAGGGAAAAAGAGTACATTAAGGTCAAGTGAGTATGCTTTCGAATACTCCCCTTGAAGTCGACAATGCTCCCCCTGAAGACTACATACATGTCAAATCTGACAATTGACGCAATCCGATTCCACGAACGAGCTTCTGGAAAGTAGCCTTTGGCAGAGACTTGGTGAACAAATCTGCGAGGTTGTCTTGTGATCGGATTTGCTTGACTTCAATCTTCTGATGCTCTTGTTGCTGATGTGAGAAGAATAACTTCAGGGCGATATGCTTGGTGTTTTCTCCTTTGATGTATCCTTTCTTCAACTGGTCGATACATGCAGCATTGTCTTCATAGATGATTGTCGGGACATCACTAACGAACGACAATCCGCTAGTCTGCCGAATATGCTCAATAACAGTTCGCAGCCAAATACACTCACGTGTGGCATCATGAAGGGCGATGAGTTCGGCATGATTCGAAGAAGTAGCAACTAGGGTCTGTTTCGTAGACCTCCAAGATATCGCAGTATTCCCAATGGTAAAGACATAACCAGTTTGGGAACGTGCCTTGTGCAGGTCTGATAAGTAACCTGCGTCAGGATATCCAACAGGGCAAGCATCATTCCGATGATCAAGGGGAGATGATCCATCCCGAGATGCATAGGGATAAAATAAGCCCATATCCGTCGTGCCCTTAAGATAGCGGAAAATGTCTTTAATACCATTCCAATGGTGGCGTATTGGCGCACTGCTAAATCGAGCTAGCAGGTTCACAGCAAATGAGATGTCCGGCCTAGTGCACTGAGCTAAGTACAATAAAGCACCGATTGCACTTAGGTATGGAACTTCTGGTTCCAACAACTCTTCATCATCCTCTTTAGGACAGAATGGATCTCGCTTAGCATCTAGCGTTCGGACGACCATGGGTGTACTTGAGGGCTTCGCTTTATCCTCATTAAAGCGTCGCAACACCTTGTGGGTGTAGTTCGACTGATGGACCAGAATGCCATCAGTACAGTGCTCAAGCTCAAGGCCAAGACAAAATCAAGTTTTCCCTAGGTCCTTCATCTCAAATTCCGATTTCAGGTGTGAGGCAGTAGTCTCAAGCTCTTCTAGAGTACCAATGAGATTCATGTCATCGACATAGACTGCGACTATCGCAAATCCGGAATCTGTCTTCTTGATAAACACGCATGGGCATATTTCATTATTCACATATCCCTTACTGATCAAATATTCACTTAGACGGTTATACCACATCCGCCCAGATTGTTTCAATCCGTAAAATGAACGCCTCAATCGTATCGAGAGGGTGTTCCGTGGTTTGGAACTATTTGACTCAATCAACTTAAGTCCTTCGGGGACTTTCATGTATATCTCTCTGTCAAGATCCCCATAGAGATATGCTGTAACCACGTCCATGAGCTGCATATTCAGATTTTCGGAAACTACCAAACTGATAAGGTAGCGGAAGATTGAGTCAATCAGTCCTACGTTGACACTCATCAACGGAATGCGGTTCGATATCGTCGCTTTTAGTTATTTCAGTAGCTACTGTATAAGCAAACACATCATCGATGGTTATCTCATTGCGATTCCACAACTCATCCAAGCTAGCATAATGGACCGAAATCTCACGATTCTCGGGAGTAGGATCTGGGGTCTCTCCTGGGACGTCTCCCAAGACATATCCATAGTCCTTGACAATTTCATGAGTTGGATCGGTTGAGATGGCGGTAGGATTCGGTGGTGCCGGGGTTTTCCGCTTCCGCGGTTGTGAATCCTTCGAACCGAATGGTCTGCCCCGCTTCTGGGCAGGTGCAGATGATAGGCTAGCTGCCAGTGTACCACGTCCATCAGGGACGTCTAACCTTGCAGGCACATTTGTAGCAGGTATATGTGATCTCGTCACTTGTGCTAGATCAGAGAAGGCGTCTGGCATGTTTTGAGCCACACTCTGAAGATCTAGAATGCGCCGCACTTCCTTATCACATTGTGCGGTTCGGGGATCGAGATGAGACAAAGTGGGTATAGACCACGTCAATTCACGTTGTTCATCAGGAACGTTGACGTTCTTATCTCCCCCTAACGGCAGGAATATTGTCTCATCAAAGTGACAATCCGCAAATCGTGCGGTAAAGAGATCGCCTGTCAAGGGCTCTAGATAGCGAATAATCGAGGGGGAATCATAACCAACATATATTCCCAGCCTCCTTTGAGGACCCATTTTGGTACGTTGCGGCGGCACAATCGGCACATAGACTGCACACCCAAAAATGCGTAAGTGCGAAACGCTAGGTTCGTACCCAGTGACCAACTGTAACGCAGAATACGGTTGGGTGGAGGTGGGCCTCAGGCAGACCGATATGGCTGCATGCAGAATTGCATGGCCCCCGCAGATATAGGGAGCTTGGTGCGCATCACCAAGGTCCTTACGCTCAACTAAAGACGCTTTTTGAACGCTTCTGCGAGACTTGTGGGAACATAGTGGGTCATGATGTTCAACCACAATCATAAGGGACGTGCAATAATTATCGAAAACCTTCGATATAAACTCTCTGGCGTTTATCAAATCTTCTAGACTTCAATGGATAACCGGGGTGGTGAGCCCTCAATATGGGCCAGGAGTTTAGCAAAAGTAGCGTTCATGTGGACTATTGACATGTGACCAGCGAGTCGGTGCATCAACCAAAACCATAAAATCTTTAAATGGTCCGCAGATTGGTTGGATTTATCCACAAACTTTCCCTTAAATACGCTGAAGAAAAGAAGGAGAACATTAAGTATCTTTGCATGGGAAGGTAGAGTACACCTCGTTCCCAACGAGCATGCTTGGCAAAGTGTATGTAAATACACAAGATCCTTAAGAACATAGGGGTGCCCGTTGAGGATACAGCGCATCCACTTCTACCAGGATGTCCCAAACGGTCGTGCCAAAGCAAATAAGTGCTCGAGTTGGCTTAGCTTCATGCTAGCTACATGGTGCGCCCTAGCTTCATGCTATCGGCGCGATACGCCTCAATCGAGCGAATGATTGTGTAATACAACTCATGCGAAAGGCGTTCCATCTTCTCCAATATACGCTCATGGCCGTATAAGTAGGAGGTAATGCAAAGATATTCCTTACCATTTTCTTCTGCAATTACATCATGGTAATTGTTCAATCGAATATCCTTCTAACTCAATAATGTTCTTACGGAACAGAGTGAGTATAAGGCCTCTGTGGAGGTATGAAGTTAGATTTATATCTCCAGGCAGGGAGAATATCATGCTCAATCGCGCTGTCAGCCAGACATCTAACGTCCCACTAGACATACCTCAACATGAGTTAATTGAATCGGTCACATGATCAAGGAAACTTCTAGTTCCAATAGATTCAATTAATTGATATTCGAGAACAATATACAAGTACTAAAACAAGCACCAAATACTGAACTAAATCCGAATGAGATAGCAAAATCTCAGTTTGCTACATAATCATCGGCCAACAAGGCCGTTCCATGTCTCTCTTGGTTGCATATCAGAGTTGTACTCATAATCAACATTAGTAGGGGCGCTATGAGTGCGCAACTAATGGGTGTACCACTACCACGATAGCATATGATTGGTTATTTTGTGATTGGGAAGGATGAACATTTCCCTAACTCTTGAAGGTTGGTGCCAAAGAATCGCGGTTTGAGCTTCCTGAAAATGCTTATGCTTGCTCTAAGCAAGGGAGCGGTTCGAGCTAATGGGACGCGAGCTGTTGTGCTTTTCAGTGAACAACAAAACACTAATTGGATCCAGGGACTTGATGAACTTTTACTGGCTATATTGCTGGTGCATGAGCACATTAGGAGTATAGAAAGTTGAGGAGATCTACTATAGGAGATCATTCTAGGTCAAGTCCGGCTTGCACAGTCCAAGGAGGGATCAGATTCTACAAACTTCAAACTTATGTTTATTCACAGACTTCGAGTCTTGAAACATAAGTTTTGCCAATCATATCTTGCTTTAGGCAAGTAGATCGAGAGATCATGCTTCTAGTGATCTCTGAACAAGAGACGAGCGTCAGTTTTGTTCATAAACAAAACAACTGACAATACTGGCATCAACAAGGCCAATGGGGGAAACCATTTGGTGGGCGCGGTCTCAAAGGTCTTAGCTGAGAGCTCAAGGTCTTTACTGCCATGAATCCGGCGAGATGAAAATCTCTGCGATGGAAGATTTCTCTTGGATTTAGGCATGGAAACTTCAAGTTTCACCATGCGTGGTGAGTTTTAGGAAACATCAAATTTCTATACTCGAAAACTTCGGATCAAGACTTGATATGAACTCAAAGTTCAATATAATTTGCGTGCTCAAACGCATTGGCAAAGTGCGCGAGTCAAACGTAAAATTCATGCAAATTCGTCTTTTAGACGTGCATGGTTTGTGTGGAGCCAGTCGGGCTCAAATTGGAATGAAGTCCAATTGAAAGAAATGGGGGGCAATAAAGCCTTAAGCCCAATTTTTAAAATTGGCCTAAAAACAAAGATGGAAGCCCAGCCCAATTCATGCGTCGGCCCAGTAAAACAGAGGCCCAAATGAGGGCAGCCCAAATGACGTGTTCGGATAGTGTTGCCGAACAGGGGGAAAAGAAAGCCTAAGCGTGTTCGGGAATAGCTACCTGCAGGTTGGCAATGAGGGGGGTAATTTTTAATTAAGTCACGGCAAGTACAATCAGTTCACACAACAGATCACTTTTAGGTGACCAGTCACCTAATGTGATGAACCTGATACTTGTTTTAATACTTGGACCACGTGACCAGTCACGTTGTTTCCAAACTCAAGTATCTGACTAGTCTCTTAGATTACAGATTGTGTATGCTTGTGAATTTGTTCAACCACACTCGAATGCTATGCCAACTTAGGTTCCCAGAACAGATTCAGTGAAGATGAAATCTGCGGGCTATCCACAACTACAACCTATTCAAATCCAGCGATTCTAATGCAACAGTTTATAGGATGACCAGTCACACGGGTTTGTCCAGATTGCATGTTACGTTAAGTTGGTGCATAATTAAATCTGATTTTATAATTAGCCAAGTGATTAACAAATCAAAGAGATGGACACAATGTTTTGGTACCCGGAAAAACCCCAAAAGGGTAAAAAACCGGGGGTCTATCAGAAGACCGGCCTTCCACTATGAAATGGCAAAAAGGTGCCCAATACAAGGTTTCGACAAGCTCAATATCTAATGTACCTAGTCTTAGATGCAGCAGTCTCTCGTGCGGCTCCTTCTTCAATCACTTCAGCTCCAGTGGTACAGATGACTGGTCGATCACTTTCCAGAGAATACACACGTATGTCTGGTCAGCGGCACCAAAAGTAGTAAGCTGTGAAACTGTATGACTAGTCACCAACAGAGTTACAAAGAGCTACAAAGCTTCAGTAACACAGCTGGGTAACTAGGTGTTTTGCTGCAACAGTTTATAAAACTGGGCAGAAAAACCCGAAGTCAAATGACTCCTAAATATCAACCTTGTCTCAAATTATGTGTGAACATGGGAGACAAGATTGAAGACCACTATTTCAACTTCTAAACTTAAAATGAGTTTTGAAAACTTGGAAGTTGAAACGGTGAAGATAAGAACTTCTTCAAGGTTTCCTTCAAAGATGAATGTTTTGAAATGCCGAAAACTTTGAAAGAAGTTCAATCGCTTGCCATCTTATGAATTCTTGTATGAACTTTATGTGAATAAAAATTAACAAGAATGTAAGAATCAATTCAAAGCAAGAAGGCAGCAAGAGAGTTTTTGAAATGTGAATGATGAAAATCTTTATGCAAAAACCCCAAAGGAAAATGGCGAAATAGGTTTAGAATTTATAGGCAAAGAAGATATGAAATGGAGGGCCGAGATTTCATTAACAAGGGATGTAACCCTAGGCAGATCTAGTTAGTGGAGAACAGTTGACAACCCAGCGGGTAAAAGGATGTTCGGTTAAAACTGGATAATAGGATGATCTGTCAATCTAACTGATCAGTCGCTGCCAGGAAATCTGTCACATGCGGAGTTTAGATGACCAGTCACCAAATACATGAAAACAGCAGTTTTGTAAAGAACATGTTTTTCTCAAGAATGATCCTATGTTATGAAATCATATGCAAACATAAATGATGTCTAATGCTGTAGAAATCTGGGAATACTTCTTCACATCTTGATCTTCTTGTCAACCACCATCTCACTTATTCTAATATCTAAACATTAAAACCTAAATTGAGCTTGTGAATGTTTATACAAAGTTTTTGTGCAAGGATAGCCAATTTACATTATTTTCTAAGATACAAATATCCTACACTACCAAACGTGGGGAAGGAACCCATGCGAGCGTTCGGGGAGGACATCCGAACGACTGAAGGCCTTGCGCTCGCGTTTGGGAATGACATCCGAATGCAGAAACAAGTCTGCTGGCGCGCGTTCGGGGATAACATCCGAACGACTGGGAGCCCTATTCGCTTGCGTTCGGGTGGGCCTTCCGAACGACTTCAAAAGCCCAAGGCTGCCTTGTTCGGTGGAGATTACCGAATATATTCAACCAGGTTGGTCTGGTTTTGGCTAACATCTCTTGCCGCCGTCGCGCGATCTGTCAGGATCGGCGGTGGCTAGAGCCTGCGGCGGTGGTGACGGCTGTCCAAGCCCGTTGGCGGCACTGACGCGGCGAGCTCGGCGACACCACTGACACGGCAAGCTTGGCGGCACCGAAACCGGCGAGTTTTAACTCGCGATTTTGGCTCCTACGCCGACAGCTTTTCCGGTGTGGTTCGAGCGGTTCCGGAAACCAAACACCTAGCCCAATTGCGAACGTTGGGTTTCGTGTGCTCGGTTTTATGTCCCGAAGGAAACCGGAGTGTGAGATTCAGTGGGATATCGGCGGCGATTTTCGGTGAGATTTCTCGCTGGTTTCTCCAACTTCGGCGACGGATCTTCCAGCGATCAATCGATTCCGAGGACGAGCGCCTAGCCCAATGGCAAGCCTTGGGTTCGCGTGCTCGTCTTAAGACCAAAAACGACCGGAATCTATGAAATCGCAATCGGGATCGTCGGCGGCGGCAGTTTGGAGAAGACACCCCAAAATGGCATCGTTTGGGCATGCTGCGCGTGCAGCTTTGAGCCACGGCTGGGCGGCTTGCGTGGCTGAGGCGGCTGGCTCGGCTCTGAGAAACAGAAACTGTTTTCTTTTCTTTTCTTTTTCTTTCACACACCACTCAACCAAATTGATCAAAAACAAAATATGTATCATAAAACGAAAAATCAAATTGAAAAATTGAGTTTTAGAATTACTTGATCAAAAGTTGGGTTGAGCAAACGTCGGATTTGGAAAATTCTGCAAGAATTCTAAGAACCAAAATCCTTCAAACCGAAGTTTAAGAATTTGATATAGAAAACCTTCAAACTCCGTAAGCGTAGCGTCAGAGCGTGCTGATAACGTATTGTAGAGAGAATAAGAGAGGTATCAGAATATGGGGGCTGATCTCAAAGTGTATTCAGCCCCTTGTTTATGCTTGTATTTACAAGGGAGGATTCCCAGGGTTTACTAACCCTAATGGGAATGGGCCTCAGAGTCCATACAGTATTCCTAATAGGAATCCTATTTCTAGGTTTACACAGTCATAACTAAACACAGTTTATAACATTAATTTCTTTTTTCTAAGAATTTTCTTAAATAACCTAGATTATATGGTTTTTTTCCTGTTGTGGGAATAGATCTAGATTACATTACTTGACATCAATTAGTATCGAGGTTTTTCACTCTTCTTCCTAAAAAAGCAGTCATGCCATTTAAATGAACCCTGATCCCAGGCAACAATAATAACTATAGGTTTAGTCTTATTATAATTATGACCATATGAAGGCAAATTTCTAAGAACGAGTGATTTCAAAAATACATGGAATATGACAATGTGGAGGTTATTTCAAAATATAACTGGTTCTGAGTTGGGACTAAGAAATTTTATGATTATATGGAGGTTATTTCATGATAGAGTATGCTTATATGGAGATTTTACTACATGAGGTATTGTGGATCTGATAATAATTTATGGTTTTCTTTATAATTATTAGTCAAATCCATACCATGTTTAGTACCAAATACCAATATGAGATTGGTGACTAGTTCAGACTAGCCTTTAGTCACCGATATTGGTGACTAAAAGTTCCCTTTGTCACCAAATTTGGGTGTGACTACGCCAACTTTTCTACTAGCTAGTGTGGATCTCTCAACTAACATATTGTATAGCAGTTAAATCGAAACTCTTGGACGCATTCATTCGTTCGTAGAATCGTAGGTATGGTTTTATTTAATGAAGATGATGTACGTTTTGCCTAGTTAAAACAGTGTCCATCTTGTAATAAACTTTCAACGTTTAACACCAAGATGATTCAGTTTACTCATGGTATTCATTTCTCCACTGCAGCAAATGAGAGAAGATGGTTGAAAGCCGGTCATGAACAATAGAGATACTCATTTAGGAACCAATTGACTCGTTCATCACCATCAGTTTGATTCTCTTCGTTTCTGGGATATTCCAAGAGAAATGGAGGAGAGGAGGCCCTCTGATCCCTTGCTTTGGAGCTTTGATATTAACCGCTTCGGCTTCGAAACCAAAAGTTCATAGACGTACAGCAGCAGCAGCACAAACCCACCTAACACCACCGAAAGAATCATCTTTGCTGCCATAGTTTTTCCTTGCTTGTACATTCTAAGTTCAAATCCCTTGACCCCATTTATCGCTTGTAACAAAAGGACAAAACAGCTGTTGATAATGCGCTATAAGAGCTTAAGCTATAAAGGAGCATTTACAACATACAGAGAATAAAAGATAATTGTACCAAGATACAGCACCAATTATTCATCCCCACATTGAATTTTGCATAGACTACAACTCAGAAAATGAAAATGGGAAACTTCTTTCTTCCAGTCAAACATAGGTGGGAAGATTGCCAATGTATTTCTTTTTGGCCCTATGATTAATCGATCATCCACAATGTATGGTGCTGTACCTCTGAACAGATAGAACACTGTTAGACTCTCTTCATGTGGAGTAGAACACCATGTTCCGGTTCAATAGTCAACATGAACACTGGGGAGTGTTGGTATGCAGAGGAGAGTGAGAAGGAAAACTTAGATAGGATAAGCGACAGAATCACCTTCAACTCTGTCATGGCTAATTGTTGGCCAAGGCAAATACGAGCACCAACTCCAAATGGCACATAAGCCTGAGGAAACTTGCATGCCCCACTAATTCCATGCTCAAATCTTTTCGGATTGAAGTCAAGGGCATCAAGACCCCAGATCTCAGGCATTAGGTGCAGCATTGGGATTGGAATCTGAATGATAGTTCCTTTGGTAATTAGAATGTTATTGAGCTCAATATCTTCGAAAGCTTCTCTTGCAACGTTCCATGATGGTGCGTACAGGCGCAATGTCTCTTGAATCACCATATTCAACTGCCAAAACATTCAGAATCCATTTGCATTACTGTTCATACCATTTCAGCAAAGAAATCAGTTCTTATTAGATAATATACATGTACATAAAAAATGCTGTTTTCATTAGCAGAATACGCACACAACTGTTATATGCAATAACGTGCATTGTAAGGTAACTCACTGTTTTCATGTTTCGTATCATATCAGCATCTGGAATCCCATCCTTGAAAATTTCAAGCACCTCAGCACGGGCACGAGCTTGCCATTCTGGATGTGCGGCTAATAACATCATGCTCCATGAAGCTGTGACGGAAGTGGCCCCATGGCCAGCAAAGTATATGTTCTTGCAACTATCCACTATGAAATTTTCTATGGAGAGGCCGGAAAATAGGCTATCAGCATCTTCATAGTTTTTGGCTCCGTTAAGTATCATTTGCAGAAGGTCCTTCTCATGAGTGGCATCAGTACTGCGTTGTTTTGCAACCTTTATTATCATTGATTTGATCTCTTTCTCTAATCTCCACATCTCTCTGTTGCTTTTAGTTGGCAAGTATCTAGCATTTTTTGAGAAATTAAATGAACCATTAGTAATAGTGTGATACCAGTGACAAAATGCATAAAGTACTAGAAACATAAGATTTCTGTGTTGTATGGGTACCTTGCACCAGGAATACCAATATTTCCCTGGGAGGCGATTTGCTGAAGAGTTCTGAGCTTGAAGAAAATTTCTTTGCCTTGTGAATAATCACTTCCAAATGAAGTTCTTGATATTATATCTGCTGACAGGCTTCTTAGATCCTCATCAACTTTGAAGACTGCAGTTCCTTCCATACTACTCTCCCAAGATCTTAACATGCTGGTTGTACATTCCACCATCAAATCCACCATATGCTGGAAGTTAACGGTGAATTTTGGAGCAATTTGATTACATCAAAAGGAATGAAACGGATCATTTAAGCTTGCATCATAATGGTATCAGACAATGACATTATCAACTAGGCTTTGATGTAGTAGTAACAGAAAAGATCTCCAGCACTCTAGTTGGAAATACTGTGATTTACCTTAACTTTATCAAAGTAGAACTCAGGAGCAATAATCTTCCGTTGGTGGGACCAAATCTTTCCATTTGCAGCTATGATACCTTGTCCAAACAGTGGCTTCCAATCCTTCCCTACATAAGCAGGCTGCCCTAACTTCAAAGATGTGCACAGGCTAAATGCCTTCACCATTTCCAAATCAGTAACAGCTAATTGCAGTATGCTTCCAGTAAAGTAGGTAAAGTTTGGCCCTGTCACAAAATATATGATCAGCATAACAAAAACAGCAAAAAGAGAACCAAACAAAAGGAAAATCCTTTTCACATCCCCTTTGTGATCATTTATCTAAAAGTAGTGCTTTTAGCAGTACAAGCATTTGTTGCACTGATGCTGACGGAATTGAAATGTACCATATTCGTTTTTCCACTGAATCAGATGAGGAAATATGGTTGAATGCCAATCATGAGCAATAGAGAGTTGGCTGTAGTTCGAGACAGTACTAGAACATCTTTTTCCTGAAGCTGTCCTTAACTTCACCACCTTGAGTTTGATGCTCTTCATGTCAGGGATGTTTCCCAATAGAATTGAAGAAGGAGAAGGCCCTCTGATCCCTTACTTTGATCTTAGCCTCTTCGGCTTCAAAACCAGAGACTCGGAGAAGTACAAAACGAACGCCAATAGCCCACCAATAATCACTGTTAGTAACATCATCATCGCTGCCATTGTTGCCTCCTCTCTCTTTCCTCTAGCTCTCTGTCTTTGGACACGGACCTCGCTGTATATTTTTTTTTCTAAGAAAAAAAATATATTCAACGGCATACCAATTTTCCTCTGGTTCTCTGTCTTTGGACATGGACCTCTCTGTATATGGTAAATTGATAAATTGGTAAATTGGTATGCCATTGAATATCATTATTGTCATTGTTTGTCACCATCAAACAGGATTAAAACATGTCCGATTTTAGCCTTTTGTATTATTCAATGTTTGTTAGAGCAATTTTCCTCTACTTCTCTGTCTTTGGACATGGACCTCTCTGTATATGGTAAATTGATAAATTGGTAATTTGGTAAAATTGTATGCCATTGAATATCATTATTGTCATTGTTTGTCACCATCAAACATGATTAAAACATGTCCGGTTTTAGCCTTTTGTAATATTCAATGTTTGTTAGAGCAACTTTCCTATAGTTCTCTGTCTTGTTAAATGGATGAATTCACATGTAACATATATGCTTGAAAATCGTTATTTTTGACACCTGTCCGACGCAAAATTCGACACCATCAAGGAAAGCCCAATAGTCGGACAACACAGAGACGTTGACCAGTGGGCCTTGGTTGATGCAATAAAAATGAAACAGAGGTTTTGGAAACCCAAATCAATTATATAAAGAACAGATAGGTTTAATACCTTAAAAAACTGTAGCTCGCCCACAAGGGTTCATATTTATTTTGTCCTGTGTCCAGATTACAACGAAGAAGAAAACTTAAGCTCTTGTTTTTTCGTCCAGTGTTCACAACAGGTGGATAAAATCCGCTATCCAACACAAAACATACCTGTACACCACTTAAAAGATAAAAGGAGTCACACTCTCCTCATATGGAGATGCACTCCATGTTCAGGTTCCACGACTAACCTAAAAGCTGCGGAGTGCTGGTATGCAGGTGAGAGTGAGAAGGAAAACCTGGATAGAATAAGAGACAGAATCACCTTCAACTCTGTCATGGCTAAGTGTTGCCCAAGGCAAATCCGAGCACCGACTCCAAATGGTATATAAGCCTGAGGGAACTTGCAAGCCCCAAGAACTCCATTCTCAAATCTTCTTGGATTAAAATCAAGGGCATCTGGGCCCCATAGGTCTGGAAGCCGCTGCAGTATGGGGATGGGAATCTGAATGTTCATTCCTTTGGGAATTACAATGTTTTTGAGCTTGATATCTTCCAAGGCTTGTCGTGTGACAAACACTGCTGGTGGGTACAGGCGCAATGTCTCTTGAATCACCATATTCAACTGCCAATATGTAATGAGTTTAGGATGGCATTTCATATGGTTTTGGTAGAATGTAAAGGCATTCATATTACGAATCTCAGCATGTCATAGTAACACAATGTTTCTTTAGCAAAACAACAGAGTATTTACTATTTTGGCGTGCTTCCTTCACTATAAAGGGACGATATTCTTTTTGTTGGTAGCAATTTTTTGAAGTAGATAAAATGTGTCTTCCAAGTTCCAGTTCTATTACCTAGAGAGGCTTCTTAAGAAGCTTTATGTCATGCACTTCTTCAGGAAGCACTTAAATTCTTTATGTGATCCCAGAAAACAGTAAAAGCGATTTTGGAATGAGTGGTAAAAGAAAAACTATTACGAAACACCTCCATTCAAAGAGAATATGTGCTAAAGAAACTTACTGTTTTCATGCTTCGAAGCATATCAGCATCTGGAATTTCATCAGCGCAAATTCCAAGCACCTCATCACGAGCACGCGCTTGCCACTCTGGATTTGCAGCTAATAACATCAAGCTCCATGATGCTGCGATGGCAGTGGTCTCATGGCCAGCGAAGTATATATTTTTGCAATTATCTACTATGAAATTCTCCTGAGAGATACCAGCAGAAAATAGGGTATCTGCATCACCATAATTTTTTGCTCCTTCAAGTATCATTTGCAGAAGGTCTTTCTTATGAGTAGCTTCAGAACTGCGTTCTTTTGCAACTCTTACTATCATTGAATGGATCTCTTTCTCTAATCTCCTTATCTCCCTGTTGTTTTTCGTTGGCAAGTGTCTACATGGTTTGGGACATTGAACAAACTATTAGTATGAAATCAATGAGAATTTGCAGATTACGGGAGCCTGCATATGCAATAAAACTATAATACTATGTTTTTTCATAGCATAACACAGATAAATCGACTGTCCTATGGAAGAGATGTAATTAGAAATCAATATATACGGCACTACTTAATCACCAGAGTTTGATGAGTTGAGCTTTGTGTGGATATATACATACCTTAAGCCAGGAACCCCAATGATTCCCCGCTGCGACATGACTTTTTGAAGAGTTCGAAGCTTTAAGAAAATTTCTTTCCCTTCAGAGTAATTACTTCCAAAAGATGATCTTGATATTATATCTGCTGACAAGCTTCTCAAATCCTCGTCAACTCGAAAGACTGCAACTCCTTCCTCACTTTCGATTTTACTCTCCCAAGATCTTAACATGGAGTTCGTAGAGTCAACCATCAACTTCACCATACCCTTGGAAGAGAGTTGCATGCATCAAATTAGCTAGATGGAATGCGATAGTAGATTAATCAAGTTTATGCCTTCACATAATCCGCACACAAACAATATTTGTTTTCCCACTGGATTGACATACACCAGTGAAATTGGATCCATTTAATACGGGGTTTAAAAGCACCAAGTGCATCACAGGAGCATGCATGTTGAATGCATTTTGAATAGAAAAACGAACTTATAAATTTACAAATAGGAGAATTAGTGACTTACCTTAACCTTATCAGCGTAGAACTCAGGAGCAATTATCTTCCTTTGGTGAGACCAAATTGGGCCATTAGAAGCTATAACGCCTTGGCCGAACAGCGGCTTGTGATCCTTAGATAGATACGCAGGCCTCCCTAAGTTCAAAGATGTGCACAGGCTAACTTCCTTGGCAATGTCTGCATCTGTAACACTTAGAAGCTGTATGGCTCCAGTTGAATAGAAGAAGATTGGCCCTGCCACAGAAATGAATATGTGATTGAGTAAAACATCAAATTTTAGAAGCACCACAATGCAAAAATAAACTTGGCCCCAACCGTTGTAAAAAGTTCCATCTTATTGTTCTCTCCAGAACTTTAATTTCCTAATCTCTTTCCTTTAAAATTAAACTTAGGTGGATTCGCGGAAGGTTTGGCGACTCCTAACCACAATTTAATCTGATTGGACTGGACTATTTTCAGGTAGTAGCATGGGTTGGCTTAAGCTGGACTACTTCTCTCCTACATTTGGTTCATGATCGGACTAACTGGACTGCGAAATTTTTTATATTCTTTTGACATACTAATACTACAGTTCCAGAAAATGGATTAACTCAAATTTCTGTTCTATTTTTTTTCAGCAAATGATGAAGCAAATTAACCTCACGCAGACATTTTGACAAAGATTTTATACGCATAGATAAACATCTACAATGAGGTAGAGTAGTGCATACATTTGTAATCTGCTAAGTTTATCTTTTTGATATAATTATATAATTCCAAAGAAAAATTAGAAAATTCTCAAGAGTGGGTTTTACCATATTCATTTCTCCACTTTAGAAGATGAGGGAAGATGGTAGAAGGCCAATCATGATCGATTTCTGAAGACGTGGACCTCAAAGCCCTGAGTTTGATGCTCTTGATTTCAGGGTTGTTTCCCACCAAAACTGATGAAGGGGGAGGCCCTCTGATCCCTTGCTTTTCAAGCTTCGATATCAGCCTCTTTGGCTTCAAAACCAGAGACTCGTAGAGGTACAAAACCAACACCAATAGCCCACCAATAGTCGCTGTTAGTAACATCATCATCGCTGCCATTGTTGCCTCCTCTCTCTTTCCTCTAGTTCTTTGTCTTTGGACATGGACCTCGCTGTATTTTTTTTTTTTATAAGATAAAATATATATTCAACGGCATACCAATTTTCCTCTAGTTCTCTGTCTTTGGACATGGACCTCTCTGTATATGGTAAATTGGTAAATTGGAAAATTGGTATGTCATTGAATATCATTATTGTCATTGTTTGTCACCATCAAACCGGATTAAAACATGTCCTGTTTTAGCCTTTTGTATTATTCAATGTTTGTTAGAGCAATTTTCCTCTAGTTCTCTGTCTTTGGACATGGACCTCTCTATGTATGGTACATTGATAAATTGGTAAATTGGTATGTCATTGAATATCATTATTGGCATTGTTTGTCACCATCAAACAGGATTAAAACATGTCCCGGTTTGAGCCTTTTGTATTATTCAATGTTTGTCAGAGCAATTTTCCTCTAGTTCTCAGTCTATAGACATGGACCTCTCTGTATATGGTAAATTGATAAATTGGTAAATTGGTACACCATTGAATATCATTATTGTCATTGTTTGTCACCATCAAACAGGATTAAAACATGTCCGGTTTTAGCCTTTTGTATTATTCAATGTTTGTTAGAGCAATTTTCCTCTAGTTCTCAGTCTTTGGACATGGACCGCAGATCTGTATATGGTAAATTTATAAATTGGTATGCCATTGAATATCATTATTGTCATTGTTTATCACCCTCAAACGAGATTAAAACATGTTCGGTTTTAGCCTTTTGTATTATTCAATGTTTGTTAGAGCAATTTTCCTCTACTTCTCTGTCTTTGGACATGGACCTCTCTGTATATGGTAAATAATAAATTGGTAAATTGGAAAATTGGTATGTCATTGAATATCATTATTGTCATTGTTTGTCACCATCAAACAGGATTAAAACATGTCCGGTTTTAGCCTTTTGTATTATTCAATGTTTGTTAGAGCAATTTTCCTCTAGTTCTCTGTCTTTGGACATGGACCTCTCTGTATATGGTAAATTGATAAATTGGTGTGCCATTGAATATCATTATTTTCATTGTTTGTCACCATCAAACAGGATTAAAACATGTTCGGTTTTAGCCTTTTGTATTATTCAATGTTTGTTAGAGCAATTTTCCTCTACTTCTCTGTCTTTGGACATGGACCTCTCTGTATATGGTAAATTGATAAATTGGTAATTTGGTAAAATTGTATGCCATTGAATATCATTATTGTCATTGTTTGTCACCATCAAACATGATTAAAACATGTCCGGTTTTAGCCTTTTGTAATATTCAATGTTTGTTAGAGCAACTTTCCTATAGTTCTCTGTCTTTGGACATGGACCTCTCTGTATATGGTAAATTGATAAATTGATAAATTGATAAATTGGTAAAATTGTATGGCGTTGAATATCATTATTGTCATTGTTTGTCACCATCAAACAAGATTAAAACATGTCCGGTTTTAGCCTTTTGTAATATTCAATGTTTGTTAGAGCAACTTTCCTCTAGTTCTCTGTCTTTGGACATGGACCTCTCTGTATAGGTTTTTTTTTTTTTTTTTTCCTATTGTGGGAGTAGATCTAGATTACATTGCTTGACATCAATTAATATCGAGGTTTTTCACTCTTCTTCCTAAAAAAGAAGTCATGCCAATTAAGCAAACCCTGATTCCATGCAACAATAATAACTGTATGTTTAGTCTATTATAATTATGACCATATGGAGACAAATTTCTAAGAACGAGTGATTTCAAAAATATATGGAATATGACAATGCGGAGCTTATTTCAAAATATAACTGGTTAGTTTAGGACAAGAAATTTTATGATTATATAGAGGTTATTTCATTATAGAGTATGCTTATATAGAGCTTTTACTATTTGCGGTATTCTGGATTTGATAAAAATTCATGGTTTTCTTCATAATTTGTAGTCAAATCCAAACCGATCTGATCCATGCCCACACCTACTGGCACTAATTGGCCAAAGCTTACCATGTTTAGTACCAGTTCACACTAGCCTTTAGTCACCCATATTGGTGACTAAAAGTTCCCTTTGTCACCAAACCTGGGTGTGACTACGCCAACTTTTCTACTAGCTAGTGTGGATTTCTCAACTAGTGTATTGTATAGCGGTTAGATCGAAACTTTTGGCCGCATTCGTTCTTAGGTATGGTCTTATTTAATGAAGATGATGTACGTTTTGCCTAGAAGTTAAAACAGTGTCCATCTAGTAATAAACTTTTAACATTTTACACCAAGATGATTCAGTTAACTCTAAGCATGATATTCATTTCTCCACTGCAGCAAATGAGAGAAGATGGTTGAAAGCTGGTCTATAGAATTGCTCATTTCGGAACCAATTGACTTGTTCATCATCTTCAGTTTGATGCTCTTCGTTTCTGGGATATTCATAGTGAAATGATGGAGGAGGAGGCTCTCTGATCCCTTGCTTTGGGAGCTTTGATATTAACCGCTTCGGCTTCGAAACCAAAAGTTCCTAGAGGTACAACAGCAGCAGCACAAACCCACCAAACAGCACCGAAAGAATCATCTTTGATGCCATTGTCTTTCCTTGCTTTCAGTTTCTTGGCTGTCCTCCTCTTTCCCTATGTTTTAGCAGTGGAATTCTGACTGCATAATGCTGTCAATTTTGGACTTTTATCAATTTCTTGCTACACTTCATGGACATGCATTAGGGAAGTAGCTTCCTTAGTAACTTTTGCAACAAGTTGTCACATAACCGTACATTGGTGAATTTATGCAAATTCGTTTATTTTTTTCCTGATTGATTTCCTTGTGAATACGCTTTAGTTGGTCAACATCATTACCCCTTGCTCATTCTAATTCAAATCCCTTGACCCCATTTAAAGCTTGTAACAAAAGGACAAGAGAGCTGTTGATAATGTAATATAAGAGTATAAAGGAGCTTTTTAACAGACTAAAAAGATAATCGTACCAAGATACAGCACCAATTATTCATTCCCGCATTGAATTTTGCATAGACTACAACTCAGAAAATGAAAATGGGAAACTTCTTTTTTCCAATCAAACATAGGTGGGAAGATTGCCAATGTATTTCTTTTTGGCCCTATGATTAAATCGATCATCCACAAAGTATAGTGCTGTACCTCTAAAAAGACAGAACACTGTTAGACTCTCTTCATGTGGAGTAGATCACCATGTTCGGGTTCAATAGTCAACGTGAACACCGGGGAGTGTTGGTATGCAGAGGAGAGTGAGAAGGAAAACTTAGATAGGATAAGCGAAAGAATCACCTTCAACTCTGTCATGGGTAATTGTTGGCCAAGGCAGATGCGAGCACCAACACCACCCGTGATCAACATGTTTTGGCAGTCCTCTTTTAACTTTTTACTTCAGATACTCACAAGAGATGTGCAAGTAAAAGAGGATGGCTAAAATCACTAACTACTTGTTACCTTTTATAAAAAAGGAAAATGCATAAAAATAAAATGAAATACAATGCCCCTGTTACTGCAGAATTTTATTCCAGAATTTCTCCATGTTCAGGTTCAACCACTACCCTAATAGCTAGGCGGTGTTGGTATGCAGGAGAGAGTGAGAAGCAAAACTTGGATAGAACAATAAATAGAATCACCTTGAACTCGGCCATGGTGTTAGGTGCTTATTTACTCTATATTTTACCCACGAATTGATTGCCATAATGCCATGAATTTAATATAAAAAGGATTTATTGCTTTGTTTTGCACATAATCTGTCTACAGGTACAGTTGATGCGTTTCTAGTCGAAAGATGGCTTATTTGGACGAATTTGCATATGGAAATATTATTGGTGAAAGCAGAGACGTTGAAGATCGATTCCCCAAAGTTTCAGATTTTTCTCTTGGACCATTTATTTGATATTGAATTTACAAGTTGGCCTAATTGCGAATTCTGACAGATTTGCGCAGCAGTGAAAGATTGGATCGTTGGAGCCTTTACCGATTTTTGCTAGAAGCCCGCGAGTACTTGAATTGAAGACGAGACAGAGATCTATAAGTCCAACTTTTGGTAGATTTTCGCAGGCCCATTTGGAAGCCCAAATCAGTCATTGAATCTGCTGCAAAGTTCTCCCTGGTGCATTAGGAGTTGTGATTGTAATTAATTACCTTTTTGATTAGGATTAGGGTTTTCTATTTTAGAAAGGATTTCTTTGAGTCCATATATAATAGGCGGCACTGTTCATCCGAACCCATACCTTGCACTTTAACTCAATTTTCAAGTCCGAAGCCGAAGGCGGAGCGCTACGTTGGAGGAGTCGGCAACTTGGGATATTTTCTTTACTTTATGATTTTTATTTTGATTTCTTTTATGAGCTAAACCTTGCTAGGGTTAGATGTAGCCCGATCATGAATACTTGAATTTAGATTTTGGTTTTATCATACTTTTGCTTATGTTGATTATCTAATTGCTGTGTTTATTGATAATTTGAATTAGATGTCTCATCACCATCTTATTTTGAATTACACGTGATGCTAGTTAGAGTAGACACCATGCTTAACTAGAGAATAGCTTCTTGCAATTTGATAGCATAAATTCCATGAGGTAGACAACATGCACTTGGGTTTATGTGGTTAACAAAAAGGACCAAGAACTTAATGACTTTTTGCATGATTAACTGAGCTAGACACCATAGACTGTTAGCATATAAAAAGATACGAAGTAAGCTAGACACCATAGATGCTTTATACAATTGGGATCCTTAATCATCAACATGGACAATAAGTTTGGGAGAGCTAAATCTAAAGACAAGTAGAATTGATTGTGGTGAAGTCTATGCCCTAGGTTTTCTTATTCTTGATTTAATCTAATTTTGCCTTGTTTCTTTAAATTGCTATTTTATTTTGTTATTTTAATTCATGTCTTTAATTATTGTCTTAGTCCATAAAACCTCAAAATCACTCCCACTAGTCCTACACTTTTGTGTATGCATTAGCATAAAAATTAGTTAATTAGACAAGTAGAACAATTAATCCTCGTGGGTTCGACACTCTAAATACTTACTATTACTTGTACGATATAGTGCGCTTGCTATTTTCTCAACAAGTTTTTGGCGCCGTTGCCGGGGATTAATACGATTTACTTATTTATTTAATTGATTTTTGTACTTTATTATTATTATTTTTTTTTAGCTGATTACTGTTCATCTGTGGCCTTCAGGAACGTGTACAAGGGAAGGAAGTGATTTTCAAGATTTTTCCGGAACCCTATGGAGGCCTGTTTCGTTGACCCACAATTACAAGCTAATGAGGAGGCTATTGAGGAAATTAATGCTCTATTAAATTCTGCACCAACACAGCAAACTCACTGGAATCATCAAGATGAAGTATTGGGGCAGACACCACTCAAAATTCAGCCATCTCTTGAAGCCGCCCCAACACTGGAATTGAAACAGTCCCTCAATGATTCTATTGATGTGGGCTATGTAAAAAGCAAGAGACGATGGTGGAGGAATTGAAAAGGACAAACGGCCAAATGGACCTCTGGGTGCAGAATTCTATGTGGGACAGAAAGTGATGATATCTAATTCAGAGTTTCAAATATTTCCAAAAGAATTGGCAGTACCGTTCAAAGTGACATGGATAGTTGATGCTGAAGATATTCAAATTCACAGTCCTATTAATGGGTGTATGTCGAAAATTAATAGGAAGTATTTGACACCTTACTTGGAGGCTAGCATGAATTATAGGAAGGATGTCACCCTCTTCAAGCCGCCCTAGACATTGCCAAAAGTCTGGCTGAAGACTTTAAAAACTTAGCGCTTCTTGGGAGGCAACCCAAGTTTCTTAAACCCTTCTTTTAATTTTGTTAAGTTTTATTTTCGAAAAAAAAAAAACAAAAAGAAGAAAAACCAAAAAACCGCTATTTTACTTTTGTTTTATTTAGATTTTGTTTGTTTTTCAGTTTTATTTGTTTGAAAGAGTTTTTCTGTACTCTTTTATTTTTGGTGACAGGGACTACAATCACAAATACAGATCTATTTTCAGGGGAGGACTCACAAAAACAGGGACGCATCTTAACTTAATTCCATCTTTTTAAATTGTTTTACCCTAATCGGATTAAGTTGCCCTCAAGTTCGGGGGTGCTAATGTTGCTGATGAATTTTGTTTAAGTGTTTCAGAATGGTTATTGCGTGCCTAAAACATGCATTCTAGCGCAATTAGCAATCATAGCAGAGCAGCACTTCCAAGATCAGCATTGAAAAAAAATTACAGACCGATTTTCCTATTAAATTACACAGGGAACTCAAGAGAAGGAAAAAAAAAAAAAATCGAGTCTTCTTGCCGATCTGACGCGATCTGGCCACCAGCACTTCAAAACACCTCATCAGCATTTTCATGGGCCCTGTACAGAATAGAGAATGGTTAGAATGGGTTTGATTTCCAAGGTTTTACTGAATGGACCATGAAATTTCATGAAATCAACAGAACCGAATTGCAAAAGCAAGAAAAGGAGCAGATCGGGAGATAGGTACACTTATCTTTCCCGATCCGACGCGTCTGCACCGCACAAGAACGACAGGGTTCCGTTTGACTGAGTTGGCCACTACGTCTCACGGATTGGAGACCCGATTGATATGAAGGCAGAGTGTGCAGTGGATTTTGGCTTTTCCTTCCATCGGAGTTCATGATCTGTTGGTTTCGGTTTGCTAGGTTGAAGTCAACTGTTGGCGGAGGGAGTTGGCACAGAGCAATGGAGGTTTTTGAGTGGAGTTGCGAATTTCGGTGAATAATGGCCGAGTTGAGGTGTTGCTAGAAGTTCCGGGGGGATGGTGCTATTTGAAATGTGGAATTTACGGAAAGCTATGGTAGTTTATGGTGGTGAGTGATGGAATTTTTTATGGCTGATATATGAGTTTTGATGGATTTCTGGACTTGAAAATATGCAGAAAAAGAAAAGGAAAATAAGGAGAGCGGCGGCTAGGTAAAAAGAAAAGAAATGATACCAAACGAATTGAAAACGCTAGGGCAAGTCGGAGTTTCTTGGGTGCCTGCATGTAATGAGTGCAGTCACCATCCTCACCATTCAATCTAAATGAATGGTTGAGATTGATTGACTTGGTAACCTGCTATCAACACAAAAAGAGCAACCTGGTGATATTGGGGGTTTATATGCCTAAATTGAAGCATAAAACCCAAATCTTGTGCTGCCGCCAAACATCTGTAAAAGAGGCACATTGCCTCTTTTCTCTCTTTTCCGTTGAAACTTATGACAGAACACAGCATATCAAGCACAAAAATGTGTTCATATTTGAAGAGAAAAAATGCGTTCGTACTTCGTGACCTCCAAACCATCGTCGTCAACTTCGACACCCAAAAGCAAGTCCCCGCCGCCGTCGTCCATCACCAACGTTCGTCGCCGCCCTCCATCACCGACGTTCCCCGCCGCCCTCCACCACCAACATTCACTATCTTTGTTTCCGTCATTGATTCTTTTTTTTTCCTGATTTTTGTTGAACCGTATGCATCAAAAGGTGCATGTACGGTTTCTAAGGGATACAACCGAATCGCAAGTACGTATTTACTCTCCTTGAGAATTTTTGTTTAATCTTCTGGGTTTTGATAATTTGGTTGTTGGGTATGGATTCTTTTGGTTAATTTTGTGATTTGGGGTGTTGGGCATTTGATGATTTGGGAGAAAAACCCTTTATTTAATTTATTAATTATTATAATTTTTAAAAAAAAAAAGGAGAAAGGGGCGAGCTCTAAACAAAAGAGAAGGAGAGGGGCTTTGGTGCCTCTTTCAAATTTTTTTTTTTATCCTTCAACGAAAAAGGGGAAAACCCCCGGTCTATTGGGAGGGGGGGGGGGGGAGGGGGGGTATTTGATTTTTTTTTTTGTCTGGCCGCCCAAATAAAGGTAATTTTGTTTGTGCTTCTCTTGGGGTTATCTGCTTTGTTAGGATCATAAGAATGAAAGTAATGAAAATAAGTTTCTGCCTTCGACCGTCCTATCCAACGTTCAGAAACTTCTTCATGAAATAAATTTGATGTTTTCATTTTCGTTTTCCATGTTGTTGTTGGATTTTTACTTTGTTTCAATCCTTGTTTGGCATTTTGGTTATCGGAAACATGGGCTTGGAGAGCTTCAGAATGATGGGTTTTGGTTTGTTTAGGTTTCGTGGACTCAGTTTCACCTGTACCAGGTTGTCGGAAGAGCCCTCCCTACTGAGAAAGATGAGCATCTCAAGATCTACCGGATGAAGCTCTGGGCTACCAATGAGGTCCGCGCCAAATCCAAGTTCTTGTAAGCTCTGTTCAATTCAATTTTTGCTCTATTTCTTGGGAAAAGATTCAAGCATTGAAACATTGATTTGCTCAACCTACCTGTGGATAGAAGTAATACAGATTGTTAATATCTTTCATTTGGAGTGATGTAGATCAATGTACAATACGGCTGAGTTTAGTTTATGTGTAAAATTTATGGAGTTGACATTGTGTTTATACGTTTCTGCGTTCTCATTTGGATGTGGTACTTGGTTTAAAATTGTGAATAGGTACTTCTTGAGGAAGTTGAAGAAGGTGAAGAAAAGAAATGGACAAGTTTTGGCCATCAATGAGGTATATACGTCTTGTATTTGCAGGCATATGCATCTCTTACTCTATGAGCCAACCTGAGCTAATTTGTTCTTATATCAAGTGTGGTTCCATTTCTTAAAGTATCCTGATTCAGACTAAAATTGCATGTGGTAGGATTATTGTTTTGCTTAATAAAGAATTGCATTGAATTCACAATCACTCTAACAAAGTTTAATTATAAAAAATAGTTTAGCTGGAGATTTACATATAGAGCTTAGATTATGTGCTTTTATCTAAAGTATTTAGGCACTGAAGTTAAGAGATTGGGATATCTAACAGGAAGTGTTGTCTAGGCCCCTTATCGTTTAGGATCTACTAGTGTCACTGAATTGAATATTGAAGTCGGGTTTCTGACTGCAGATTTTTTAGAAAAATCCAACCACGATCAAGAACTATGGTATTTGGCTGTGATACCAGAGCAGGACCAATTATCACAACCAGTGGCGGAACCAGGATTTGAGTTTCACCCGGGCTGAACCTTAAGCTTTTTTTTTTGTTTCATCAATGAAGATTGGTCCTCAAATTTTTCCAAAGTGTCAATTCTATATGGCAAAGTTTCCAAATTACAAATTTGTTATACCTGTATACAATAACTAAATTTATAATTTATAAGCAAAATTCAACGGTGTGAGTGAATTTTATTGATAAACAAAAAAAAATACACCTATTCAGGAGGATGTAATGTGCTTTACGCTTCAAAATGCATAGTTACAGTATCTATAGTGGATCCCCTATAATTTTCGTTATTTTGAGTGCAATGTTAAGTTTAGGGAGTCATGCCTACAAAGCGTCTCCATCAGCTCCCCTATATTCTTCCTAACTTTTTTTAACTTTAAATACTTAATAATTTTAGATAGGGTTCAATTGCATTCATTTCTTTTGTTGTTTATTATGGAAGATTTCATGAGGATGGGGTGTGGTGTAGCGGTAGACTCACCACATTCAGCCCCCCCTCACCTGGGTTCGACCCTCCCCCCTCCCTCATTTACCTAACAAAAAAAAGTTTTCTTAAGTGGCAGCGCTAAAATAAGTTTATTCTCTCTACGGATAAAATACGTGAATAATACGTGAATTATTATTAAACTTCTAAACTATACGTGTATTATTCGGCAAAAAAACGTCAGTACGCGTATAATTCACGAATAATACGTTTAAGGTCAAAAATACGCGTTTTTTACCGTATCTTTGAAATAATTCGTATACGGATTGTATTTTTAAAAAATTCGTACGTACGTGTATAATACGCGAATTTACTAACTAGGCTACTATGTTAAATATAGGGAGTCAAGGGGGAGAACCCTAAAAAAAATTTAAATATAAGGGATCCGATGGAGCACTTTTTGTCAACATTTGCATCAAATTTAGCTTAAAAATAATCTAGGAAATTCACTGTAAATGCCCTTATACTTAACAAAATACAAACATGAATAACAACTTTCAGCTCACAGGGATGATCACCCGAATTGGAAATGAATGACAAAACATTTGATTTATTTCTTTTAGGATATTTTTTTTTGCAACTTTTTTTAAGAATATTTTGAGGACTGAATTGGTTTTTTTTAAGTTAAGTAATAATTTTTTTATTATTATTTTCTCTCTCTTCCACTCCACCAAACCACACATCCTCTCTTCTTTCTCTCTCTTCTCCTCCAACTCTTCTTCTCTCCCTCCGCTATCTCCATAGCCGCCAATCTCCATAAATTATCTCCATCAAATCTCTTCAATTATCTTCATACAATCATCAATACCCACTACATAATATAGTAGATCTTCATCACTACTACTAGTAAATTTTTTTCACATGAAATTTCAACCCGGGCTGGAGCCCGGTCTAGCCCTCTCGTAGTTCCGCCCATGATCACAACATGTACAAGGAGTGCCGAGACACCACTCTCAATGGTGTTGTAGAAGCCATGTACACTGGGATGGCATCTCGTGACAGAGTGAGGTTCCCATGCATTCAAATCATCAAGACAGCTACTGTCCCAGCAAAACTTTGCAAGAGGGAGAGCACCAAGCAGTTCGGTAACTCCGAGATCAAGTTCCCATTGGTGTTCAGGAAGGTTAGGCCCCCAAGCAGGAAGCTCAAGACAACATACAAGGCAACCAGGCTCAACATCTTTATGTAATTTTGTTACTTCGTGCTCTTTTATTTCATCGGATGACTTTTGCACTTTACTTAGCTAAATTAGTTGGACCTAGGAACGGTGATGAAAGTGTTACTGAATTTTTGTTTTGTTGGGATTAAGAACAGTTTTGAAGATTGCGACTTTATAAGTTTATAATGAGTATCAAGTTTTTTTTTTTTTTTTTGGTCAAGGAGAATCATGTTTGCTTTATACTATTTACTATCAATTTTGTGTTCATGTCGTTACAATGCGAACCTGAGAGATGTTATCTGGTTATGGAGAAAGTCTCCTCTGTTGTTGTGTTGTCTACACCAATGTGCAGAGCTGATCGTTGATATATCTGGTTATGGAGAAAGTCTCCTCTGTTGTTGTGTTGTCTACACCAATGTGCAGAGCTGATCGTTGATATTCCTCAATTCTCTCTGTTGGAGTTGAAGTTCATAATTAATAAGATCTGAGCGAAAGGAATTCATTGATTTTCTTCATATGTTAACGCGATGTCGTGAAACACCGACCGGCCCAGCGCGCGGACCATGTGGTGGGGATCGACCATGTGCTTGTCTCCCAAGATCTTCAGGATCGTGGTCTTGCCGGCGCCGTTGGATCCGACGAGAAGGCAATGGTCGTGGCCGTGAAAGGGTGAGGTTTGGCCATGGCTGCGGGCGACGAACACGAACAGAGAGAAGACAATTATGAGGTGAGTTGCACGTGAGTTTTAATGGTGACCGGCATGGGCTAATGCCCTTTACCCCAACATTAATTTTTAAGTGTATATAAATAAAATTCATGAAGGCACTCAGTACATCCATGTACCGAAGAAAATTTGAGGGCAAGTGCCGTTGGTTTTTGAGGCAGTGGAGCAAGCATATCACTTGGCGTATTCTTTTTACTGGACCACGCGTGCTACTGTGTGGTTATTTGCGAAACCGTGTGCTCCTGCTTGGTTTTTGCGAAACCATGTGACAGCATGGAAAGTAGGGGTGGGCATTTGGACCGAAAATCCCGGACCGTACCGGTACCGTACCGGAACCGGCACCGAAAAATACCGGTTGACAAAAAAGTCAATAGAACCGGAACCGAACCGGACCGAACCGGCTTTTTTCGGGTCGGGACCGGTTCCTAAAATGCAGAACCGGCGGGAGGACCGGACCGGACCGAATTGTTTAATTTTATAATTAATTATAATATTTAAGTATATAAACACCCAAGAAACCCTACACATCACTTTTCTTCTTCTTCCAAAATGTTCAGCCGCCTCTCTCCCTCCCCCCTCTCTCTCCCCCTCTTCTCTTCACAACCCCAAGCCCATCTCCCGCATAGACCCCAACATACCCAATCCTCTATCACCCATTGAAGTTGACGCATAACCTCCATCACCACAATGAAGGACGCCTCCTCCTTCAAATCAACGCCTCCTGCAATTCTTCTTCTCTAATTTTATTTTTTCTAGATGAGTTGTTCTGCTAGATTAATTGTATGAGTTCTTCTTTTCAAATCAACCCATTGAAGTTGACGCATAAACTCGATCTGCTGTAGATCTTGGTATATTGTTGAGATATGGACTGGAGCACGTTTTCTTAAATTATTGATTGGGATTTATGTATAATTTTCGGTTGGATTTCAGTTGTTGGGTTGGAATTTGTAGATTGGGGAAACGATCTAAGTGGTCGGGCCATCTCAGATCGGGGAAACGAGGAAACAATCTGGGTGGTGGTCAGATCGATGAACGAGGAAACCTGGGTGGTCTCGGGGAAAAGGAAAAGTTGAAAATCCGGTAAAACCCGATCCCGACCCGGACCGGCCCGAAAAATTCGGGTTCCCGAAACTCGGGTACCCGACAAATCCGGTCCGGTACTTTTCTTGAGTTTTCTAATACCCGACCCATCGGTCCGGGAGTCGAGTTTGGATTCACTCCCGACCGACCCGGACCGAGCCCAGCCCTAATGGAAAGTGGGCATAATTGAATCCACGTGCATGAATTGTTCAACGTGGGTCCTTGATGGTCAAAGGCAACTTCACATGATCTTTGGTCTGCTGTATTCTTCTCTTGGGCTGAGCCTGTTCTTGGGTCTGTCATCACACTACCAATTCTCTTGGGCCTTCCCTCTACAGACAGACCACAACTCCTTTGGGCCTCATTCATCCGGGTATTATCCTTCTCACATACCCTTCGTTTTAATTTCGTTATTTGTTTAGTCCTCGTTTTTTTTTTTTTTTTTTTTCTTCCCACACCTTGGGGACAATGTGTGATTCAAGTTTGGGGGTGTGGTGAAAAACTCGTCTCGTTTTAAAAGGACTTATTGCTAGTAATAGTAAGCGCACATTATCGTACAAGTAATAGCAAGTATTTAGAGTGTCGAACCCACGAGGATTAACTGTTCTACTTGTCTAATTAACTAATTTTTATGCTAATGCATACACAAAAGTGTAGGACTAGCGGGAATGATTTTGAGGTTTTATGGACTAAGACAATAATTAAAGACATGAATTAAAATAACAAAATAAAATAGCAATTTAAAGAAACAAGGCAAAATTAGATTAAATCAAGAATAAAAAAACCTAGGGCATAGACTTCACCACAATCAATTCTACTTGTCTTTAGATTTAGCTCTCCCAAACTTATTGTCCATGTTGATGATTAAGGATCCCAATTGTATAAAGCATCTATGGTGTCTAGCTTACTTCGTATCTTTTTATATGCTAACAGTCTATGGTGTCTAGCTCAGTTAATCATGCAAAAAGTCATTAAGTTCTTGGTCCTTTTTGTTAACCACATAAACCCAAGTGCATGTTGTCTACCTCATGGAATTTATGCTATCAAATTGCAAGAAGCTATTCTCTAGTTAAGCATGGTGTCTACTCTAACTAGCATCACGTGTAATTCAAAATAAGATGGTGATCAGACATCTAATTCAAATTATCAATAAACACAGCAATTAGATAATCAACATAAACAAAAGTATGATAAAACCAAAATCTAAATTCAAGTATTCATGATCGGGCTACATCTAGCCCTAGCAACGTTTAGCTCATAAAAGAAATCAAAATAAAAATCATAAAGTAAAGAAAATATCCCAAGTTGCCGACTCCTCCAACGTAGCGCTCCGCCTTCGGCTTCGGACTTGAAAATTGAGTTAAAGTGCAAGGTATGGGTTTCGATGAACAGTGCCGCCCATTATATATGGACTCAAAGAAATCCTTTCTAAAATAGAAAACCCTAATCCTAATCAAAAAGGTAATTAATTACAATCACAACTCCTAATGCACCAGGGAGAACTTTGCAGCAGATTCAATGACTGATTTGGGCTTCCAAATGGGCCTGCGAAAATCCACCAAAAATTGGACTTATAGATCTCTGTCTCGTCTTCAATTCAAGTACTCGCGGGCTTCTAGCAAAAATCGGTAAAGGCTCCAACGATCCAATCTTTCACAGCTGCGCAAATCTGTCAGAATTCGCAATTGGGCCAACTTGTAAATTCAATAGCAAATAAATGGCCCAAGAGAAAAATCTGAAACTTTGGGGAATCGATCTTCAACGTCTCTGCTTTCACCAATAATATTTCCATATGCAAATTCGTCCAAATAAGCCATCTTTCGACTAGAAACGCATCAACTGTACCTGTAGACAGATTATGTGCAAAACAAAGCAATAAATCCTTTTTATATTAAATTCATGGCATTATGGCAATCAATTCGTGGGTAAAATATAGAGTAAATAAGCACCTAACAACTGGCTAGTGTTGGCCAGTGCAGATGTGTGGACCCGTGCTGCATATTACATAATTGAACCTGAGTTGCATTTTACATCTAGAACATAAGGAATGGAAAACGGTCAACCTCTTCCTTCTTGTTTCCTTCAATCCTTATGATGAAAACAACAATCTACGGGATACTATTACATCTATACGAAAAAACAACTAAACTCTCTTCACATGGAGACTTACTCCATGTTCAGGTTCAATAACCAACCTAAACGCTGGGCAGTGCTTGTATTCCGGCAAGAGCGTGAAGGAAAATTTTGACAGAATAAGAGACAGAATGACCTTCAATTCTGTCATAGCTAAGTGTTGGCCAAGACAAACTCTAGGACCAAATCCAAATGGCATATAAGCATGAGGAAACTTGCAAGCCTTAAGAATTCCATGCTCGAATCTTTTGGGATTGAAGTCAAGAGCATCAGGGCCCCATATTTCAGGCAGTTGATGCAATATTGGGACTGGAATCTGAAGGTTAGTTCCTTTGGGGATCAGAAGGCTGTTGAGCTCAATATCTTCAATTGCTTGTCTTACGACAATTACAGCTGGAGGGTAGAGGCGCAATGTTTGTTGTATCACCATATTTAACTGCCACATATATAATGAGTTCATACAGAACTTCTTGTCAGTTGGTAGAAAGGAAATTAATTTCATTGCAAGTATGTACGTCTATGGTAACATAGTGTTTTGGTTACCACAGCACATGTAAATTTTCTTGGCTAGTTTGGAAGTGCTTTGGTACGAAGCGCTTTTACTCAGTATTGCTCTTCAAGCAGGGCTTATACTACGTATAACAAGATTTCACTTATCCAAAGCATGTTATTCCAAAAGCCCTTTTTTTTTAACTATTTATATCAAAAGTTTTTTTTTTTAACTATTTATATCAAAAGTTATATAACTGATTTTCACTGCATCATTCTGAAAGTGTTTCTAAAGAGGCTCATCAGCAGAGTATCTGCAAAGTATATATATGAAGATATATCATATATGTGTGTAAATTACTGACCGTTTTCATACTTCGAAGCATGTCTGCATCAGGAATGCCATCCCTGCAAATTTTGAAGACCTCAGCACGAGCACGAGCTTGCCACTCTGGATGTGCAGCTAATAGCATCAAGCTCCATGATGCTGTGACGGCAGTGGTCTCGTCGCCAGAAAAGTATATATTCTTGCAATTATCAACTATGAACTTATCCCGAGAAATACCTGAGAATAGGCTATCAGCATCATCATAGTTTTTGGCGCCTTCGAGTATCATATGCAGAAGGTCCTTCGCATCAGTAGCCTCAAGACTGCGTTGCTTCGCGATCATTAGTATCCTTGAGTGGATTTCTTTCTCTAATCTCCAAATCTCTCTGTTGGTTTTAGTTGGCAAGTATCTAGCATTTCCGAGACATTAGATGAACCATTAGTATGTATTTATTATACCAATGGTTAAATGCATAAACGGTGATGCACCTGAGCTTTCTTGTATTAGATATACCTTACACCAGGTGTTGGATTAATGACAAGCTGCAGGATTATACACGTGTCCTTAATAGACTAGTGGATTGTATGAAGTGTAGTGTGTGCTGCTGTAGTGAATCACAGCTCTTAGCTCAGCACGTATATAAGCTGTTACACAACAGAATTGTAGTTTAACTCTCTTCATTAATACAATTCACAGATTCTTTCTAAAGCTCTCTGCTCTCATTTTTCTCTCGTTTTCTTCAAACCTCCATAGCTTAACTCTTCGAGCTCCCTGGCCTGGTACCATGTTTACATGGTATCAGAGCTCGAATTAAGCTCACGCAAGCTTTCCGATCTTCTTCCGCGCTCTCTGCTGAGTTCTCCGGTGCTCGTTTCGCCGGAAACCGCTGTCGGAGCTTCGACTTCCGACGACCTTCTCCGATCACGACGTACCAGCTCAGGGTTTGCTCGCGGTCACTTTCTGACCACGAATCTGTGAGTTTTATATAATTCGATGAAGTTCTTGAGGTTTTCTTGAAGAAATTTGGGGAAAATTGAGTTCCTGAAATCCTAGATTTTGCAAATTTGGGCACGAAGCCATTGCTATGGGCACGAAGCCAGTGTTGTTGATTGTGTAGTTGAAAGTTGTATGTTTGAAGGCACGAAGCCATTGCTATAGGCACGAAGCCAGTGTTGTTGATTGTGTAGTTGCAGCAGCTCTCTTGGTCTTTAATGCACGAAGCCATTGTTACTTACTGTGATTGAAGTGTTTGGTTGGATATTTTTAGGCACACAGTTATTGCTGGTTGTTGAAATTGCTGTTTTTCGTTGAAAAATTGGAAATTTGAAAGTTGAGTTGTTAAAAGATATGACTACTATTCCTGTGAAGAACTATGGCAACAACAATGGGAGGTTTCATAACAACAACAGGAGGTTTGACAACCAAGGCCACAGGTTTTCGAATCAAAATATCCCAGAGTGCCAAATTTGCAACAAGAGAGGCCACACAGCTGTTACCTGCTTCCAGAGGATTCCTAATTCTGGATCAAATGCAGCGGTTGTAGAATGCCAAATTTGTGGGAAAAAAGGCCACACTACTGTTGCGTGTTATCACCAGGCTAACTTTTCGTCCCAAGGAGTAGCAAACGATCTCTGGATAGCTGACAGTGGTGCTACTCATCATATGACGAACAATATTAATCAGCTCTCTCATGTCACTCAAGCAAGTCCTGAAGGCAAAGTAACTATTGGTAATGGTTCTGGATTGAATATTGTCCATACAGGACAAGCTTTTCTCTCCAATCCTGCCAAACCATTACTTCTCAAGAATGTTTTGCATGTTCCTGATTTGGCTGCTCATCTACTCTCTATATATCAGTTGTGCAAGGATAATGCCTGTCTCGTTATACTTGATGAGTTCTCTATTGTGGTGCAGGACAAGGAAACCAAAACAGTGCTATATCAGGGTCCATGTGATCAGGGCCTCTATTATCTCCCTCTGTCAGTCTCTATGCCCTCTTTTCTGTCCAAACCTACTGCTTTCCTTGGTCAAACCCTTAAGTCCTCTCTTTGGCATTCGAGATTAGGGCATGTAAGCAATGAAGTGCTCATGCACATGCTAAAAACTGCTCAAATCGTTGCTGATTTGGAAGCTGATACTCAGACTTGCTGTGAGGCTTGTCTTGAAGGCAAAATGCATAGATTGCCCTTTTCTAGTAAGCATACACCCTCTGTAATACCTTTACATACCATACATAGTGATGTTTGGGGTCCCTCTCCTTGTAAAGCTCTGGGGGGATACCGTTACTATGTATCCTTCACTGATGACTGTACAAAGTTCATGTGGATTTTCCCACTTGTTAATAAATCAGAAGTTGTGTCTGTGTTCATCAAATTCTTTGCCTTCATTTGCAACCAATATTCAGCTTCTGTTAAAATTTTTTCAAAGTGATGGTGGTGGGGAGTTTATGAGTTCCGCCTTTCAAAGTTTTTTAGCCTCCAAAGGTATCATTCATCAGGTGTCTTGCCCCTATACTCCCCAACAAAATGGAGTGGCAGAGCGCAAGAACAGACACCTGGTTGAAACTACTAGAACTCTCCTGCATGCAGCTAGTTTACCAGGTTATCTATGGTACTATGTTGCAGTTCACTCTACATTTCTCATCAATAGAATGCCTAGCAAGTCTTTGAATATGAAATCTCCTTATCAACTCTTATTTGGAAGACTTCCTGATATTCAAGCTTTTAGGGTCTTTGGGATAGCTGTGTATCCTTTGCTTCAACATGGTACCACCAAATTGCAGCCCAAAACCCTACGTTGTGTCTTTTTGGGGTATTCAATGGGATACAAGGGTGTTATCTGTTTCTTCCCTCAGAGTCAAAAGGTCATTATTTCTAGGCATGTGGTCCATGATGAGAATATCTTTCCTTTTAAACTCCCAGCTGTCTCCTCTGATCGATCATCTTCTGCTTCTCCCTCACCTACTTTTCGTTCTGTTGTATTTCCTATTCCTGTGTCAGACCCTACTCCCACTTTTCCTCCTGATCACTCTAGCACTGGTTTGTCCTTGTCTTCACTTCCTGTGGAACACCTTGCACCTCAACTCTCAATGGAGTCTGAACCAACTTCTGCATCAAGTATCTCCTCAGCCTCTGAAGTGTCTCCTGCTCATCCCACACATGCTATGCAGACCAGATCCAAGACTGGTATTGTCAAGAAAAGGACTTTTGATGATTTTCACTGCTATTCTACCTGTCTCTCCACTGCTACTGAGCTGTCAGAACCAAAGAGCTATCGAGCAGCTTCAGTTTTTCCAGAATGGCAACAAGCCATGAATGAAGAACTTGATGCTCTGCATCAGCAAGGTACATGGCTTCTTGTTCCTCCTCCTGCTCAAAAGAATATAGTGGGTAGCAAATGGGTGTATAAAATTAAACGAAATACAGATGGTTCAGTTGCTAGATATAAGGCTAGATTAGTGGCACAGGGGTTTAGCCAAGAGTATGGACTAGACTATGACGAGACTTTCAGTCCTGTGGTGAAACATACTACTGTTCGTGTGATCTTAAGCTTAGCAGCTAGTAATCGATGGAAGATGCGCCAATTAGATGTAAAGAATGCATTTCTGCATGGCGACCTGCAGGAAGAAGTATATATGCGCCAACCACCTGGATTTGAGGATTCTCAGTTTCCAGATCATGTGTGTAAGCTGCAGAAGTCGTTGTATGGGTTAAAGCAGGCGCCTAGAGCTTGGAATGCCAAGTTCACTGGCTTTCTGCCAGCTCTGGGATTCAAGGCTACCTATGCAGACTCAAGCCTATTTGTGAAGCAAGAGGGTGCAGGTGTGGTTATCCTTCTCCTGTATGTCGATGATATTATTATCACAGGCTCCAACTCTGACATGATTCAGGCTGTGATTGATGAACTCAGTGCAGTGTTTGATATGAAAGACATGGGCCTGTTGACATATTTTCTGGGGCTTCAAATCACTTATAAGGCAAATGGGGACTTGTTTGTGCATCAGACCAAATATGCACAAGATCTCATCAAGAAGGCTCGCATGGCCAGCTGTAAACCGTGCTCTACTCCATGTCTTCCAAACCAGCATGTGTCTAGGAATGCTGGAGATCCTTTATCTGACACTACCAAATACAGGAGCTTGGTAGGGGCTCTTCAGTATCTGACTTTCACAAGGCCAGACATAGCATATTCCGTCAACACTGCCTGTCAGCCTGTCAGTTTATGAATTCCCCAACAGAGACTCACATGGGTCTTGTGCGAAGAATAATTCGGTATTTGCAGGGAACAGTTCACCATGGCCTACACTATACTGTTGGTCCCATGAGTCTGACTACCTACAGTGATGGCCACGGTTCTCGCACTACAATGCCGCTTACTACATTGACTGACACCGACTGGGGTGGTGACATAGACACACGGCGGTCAACTACAGGTTTTGTTGTCTATTTGGGACATAATCCGGTCTCTTGGCAGTCAAAGCGTCAAGGCTCGGTGGCTCGCAGCACTGCGGAAGCTGAATACAGAGCACTCGCTAATGCAGCTGCTGAATTATCTTGGATCAGGCAGCTACTATGCGCTCTGCATGTGGTGGTTCCAGCTCCACCTTTACTACTGTGTGATAGTATGTCAGCATTGGCGTTGAGTTGCAACGACGTACAACACTCAAAGATTAAGCATCTCGAGCTTGACTTCCATTTTGTGCGAGAGAAGGTTCAGCAAAATGACCTACGCGTCCAGTATATTCCCAGTGAGGAACAAACTGCTGATATTCTTACTAAAGGCTTGCATAGCCCCTTATTTCAAACTCATTCCTTCAATCTCAAGCTAGGAAATCCTAGCTGAGCTTGAGGGGGGGTGTTGGATTAATGACAAGCTGCAGGATTATACACGTGTCCTTAATAGACTAGTGGATTGTATGAAGTGTAGTGTGTGCTGCTGTAGTGAATCACAGCTCTTAGCTCAGCACGTATATAAGCTGTTACACAACAGAATTGTAGTTTAACTCTCTTCATTAATACAATTCACAGATTCTTTCTAAAGCTCTCTGCTCTCATTTTTCTCTCGTTTTCTTCAAACCTCCATAGCTTAACTCTTCGAGCTCCCTGGCCTGGTACCATGTTTACACCAGGAACCCCAATGTTTCCCTGGGACATGATTCTCTGAAGAGTTCTCAGCTTCAGGAAAATTTCTTTGCCTTCTGAAAAGTTACTTCCAAAAGATACTCTTGATATCATATCTGCTGACAAACTTCTCATATCCTCATCAACTCTTACTAATGCAATTTCCCCCTCACTTCTGATTTTCACCTCCCAAGATCTTAACATCGTGGCTGTAGAATCCACCAGCACATCCACCATACCCTTGAAATTAATCCGCGAATACTTCAGCGAATGTGATTACAAGTAAATGGCATGAATGCGCATCATAAAAGCATGCGTCCAAATGATATCTAATAATGAAATTATCAATTCAACTTTGAAATACCAATAAGCATACTAGAAGAACTTAAAGTTTCTAGTATGAGATTGAGTGATATATATACCTTAACCTTATCAAAGTAGAACTCAGGAGCAATGATCTTCCTTTGGTGGGACCACGTTGGGCCACTTGTTGCTAAAATGCCTTGGCCAAACAGCGGCTTGCGATCCATAGATAATAGGTAAGCAGGCTTCCCGAAGTTCAAAGATGTTAACAGGCTAAATTCCTTCACCGTCTCTAAATCTGTAACGGCTAATTGCCGTATTCTTCCGGTTAAAAAGGTGAAGTTTGGTCCTGCATAACAAAAATAACAGACATGGAACTGAAAAGTAAAAGAAAGGTACGATAATCACCTGCTAACTGCCATTTTCATCGATCTAGAATAGTGCATTTGTTTGCACATGTGGATCTACAAGTTCCTCAGTAGACCACAATATAATTAATCTTCCAAAGATCCTAAACTTAAATTTAACATCTGAAAAGACTAAAGATTATTTGGAAAGGCACTGTCCCAAACAAATCTCTCTACAGGACTTTTCCTATTTTTTTTTTGATGAAAATAAATTATATTAAAGAGAGAAACCCCGCGGACAACCGGGGGCAATAGAGTCAAATACAAGAGCCATCGTGGCTGAGGAAGGCACATTATTTTGCCAAATGTGTAAATTGGGGAGCTAGTGACCATGATTAGCAATAGCATTAGCTGCGAAGTTAGCCTCACGAAATACATGAGACCAAGAAACATCTTCGAAGCGATTAGCAAGAAGCCTGATGTCCCTCATGATCGCCCTGAGAGACCACGGAGTTGCGCAAATGCCACGGGCACAGTCAATTATAAGTTTGGAGTCGCCTTCCACAGCAAGGTGAGAGAAATGATGTTGCCAAGCGAACATAAGAGCTTCCTTAAGAGCTAGAGCCTCCGCCATAGGCACCGTGGTCTTACCCAACGGTCTGGACCCAGCCAACAGGGGGGCTCCAACATTGTTTCTGATAATGAATCCGGAAGCGGCACCAGTCTCCAAAACCGAGCCATCAAAATTGATTTTGTAACGATCCTGGTCAGGAGGTTGCCATTTGATGTTTGGAGGTGGAATACTCAGGTGGTGATGTTGAGTAGGAGCATTAGCCTCGAGGAAATCCTTACCAGCAGCAAGGGCGCGATGAATAACTTGAGAATTATGGGGAGTTTTATGACGAAAAACAAGATTGTTCCGAGCATCCCAAATCTGCCAACAAATAAGGAGAATCCGAGAGAGTAAACCATCAGATGAGGTGGGGTCAGCAAACACTTTTGCTAACCAATCTTTAAACATGATTATGTTATTTGGCTCAGGAAGAGGAATATCTGGCATAGAAGTCCAGATACTCTTAGCAAAGGCACAATCATAGAACAAGTGATCCATGGTTTCAACGTCCTCCGAGCAGAGTTGACAAGTAGCATCAATCTGGGATGAAACCGACTGAGTCTGAACTTGGTTTGAATTCTATTCCGAAGGAGCATCCAACTAAAAATTTTAACTTTCTGAGGAATTTTTAGTTTCCACATTCTCGTGATGGACTTGCAATTTGGATGATCCGTGGACATAGATTGGCACCAGGTAGCAGATTTAATAGAAAAAGTGCCACTGGAGGTAAAACCCCAGACAAACTCATCCTCGGTGGGATGAATGGGTAGATAAACATTGCAGATCTTGTTGACAGTAGAACTATCAAGAAAGCTCCGTAATTTGTTTCTATCCCAAGCTTGATTATCAATGAAATCACTGACTAAGCTATCGGTATTTACTAAATGGTGTTGATCTTCCGGTATAAGCATGATAAGGGGAAAGTCAAAGACCCAATTAAAAGTCCAGAAGTTGATGCTTCTACCATTTCCCACAATCCAGCGAATACCTTTTGAGATCACCGGTCTAGCTTGAAGAATCCCTTTCCATGCTAAGGAAGCAGTTGAAGTCGGTTTAGCAATGAAAAAGGATTTATGCCTCAAATATTTAGCTTTGATCATTTGAACCCACCAATTTTCAGGTTCGGTAAGGATTTTCCAACCAAGTTTGGCTAAGGCCGCCATGTTATAATCTTGGGCTTTCCTAATTCCCAAGCCACCGCTTCGTTTCGGAGTGCACATATCCTTCCAGGCAACAGGAGGGGTTTTAATATGCGATCCCCAAAAAAATTGGCGGCTATGGTCATCAATCTGTTTAGTAATCTTGGTAGGGCATTTAAAACATGACATCACATGATTCGGCATTCCTGCTAGGTTAGATTTAATTAAGGTAAGCTTACCTGCTCTAGATAAGGCATTGGCCTTCCAACCTGCAAGTTTAGACTTAATACGTTGGATCAACTCATTAGTGTTAGTTGGGTCCCTCCAGAAAATAATATTGTGGATACCCAAGTATTTCCCTATAGTCGTCTTATGCTGAATACTGAGAATACTGACAATATCATTTTTGACTTGGTTGGTAGAGTTGGAAGAGAAGTAAAGAGAAGACTTATGAAAATTAATACGCTGGCCAGAGGAAAGAGCAAAATCATTAAGAACTTTAATAATGTTCCTAGCAGCCTTAGCAGAAGATTTTGCAAAAATTAGGCAGTCATCAGCAAACATAAGCGTAGAGATTCTCAACCCACACGGGGAGGAAAGAATACCAACCTGGTTCTTGGGATTCATAGTGAGAGTATTTAGCTTCCTAATAAAAGGTTCCATGCATAATATGAAGATATATGGGGAAAGTGGGTCACCTTGTCGAATGCCTCTCGTGGGATTAAAGAACCCATGAGCTTCGCCGTTAATAAGAATTGAAAATGAAGCTGATGTAATGCATTCCATGACTCGGGCGATCCAGGACTCATGGAATCCAAACTTTCGGAGGACATTCCGAATATACTCCCAAGACAGAAAGTCATAAGCTTTTTCAAGATCCAACTTAATAGCCATGTCACCGAGCCGACCTTTTTTCCTGTTAAAACCTGAAAACAGTTCATGAGCAATTAAAATACTGTCAGTAATCGCTCTTTCTGGTGCAAAAGCCCCTTGATTTTTGGAGATGCATTTTTTAAGAATTGGCTTAAGTCTCGAGCTAATAATTTTAGTTATGACTTTGTAAATGACATTGCATAGACTTATAGGTCTAAAATGATTGACTGATTCCAGATGTTCAACTTTAGGAATTAGGGCTATATTAGTGTGATTAAGAGATTGGAGGCTGCCACCATTTTGGAAAAAATCCATAACAATCCCACAGACGTGAGGTTTGACTACCTCCCAGTGGGATTGAAAAAAGATGGCATGAAGACCATCCGGGCCTGGAGCTTTAAGACCCCCAATACAATTTAAGGCTTGTTGAATTTCCTCCACATTCACAGGACGCATCAGGCTTAGGTTATCCTCATCATTGATGCATGGGCTGATAACTTCAAGGAATTCCGACATGACTTCATTACCACATGGAGATGTAGCAGTGAATCTACTTTTGAATTCACCAACAAAAGTTTCTTCCAACCCATTCTTCTTTTCCCACCAAATCCCTTGTTCGTCTTTGATTTTGTGAATGGTATTTCGATTCTTTCTGATCTTTGCTTGGGTTTGGAAAAAAGCAGTATTTCTATCACCAAGGGAGAGCCAATTAGCTCGTGCCTTTTGTGCCCAGAAAATCTCCTCAGCTTTATGCAAGTTATCCAAATCACTTTTAGTTTTTGATTCCTTTTCCAGCAAATAGGCACAATTAGGATTCACCATGAGTCGTTCCTGGTAATGATCAAGCATAAGTTGCTGGTCTTTGATTTTTTGAAAGATATTCCCATAAACTTCCTTGTTCCAGTGCTTTACAAGAGTTTTAAAAGCATTAATAATAGTAATGAACTTCTGTTGATTATCTCCTGTAACAGGCAAAGTCCATGCTTTTTGAACAATATTCTTAAAGTCTGGGTGAGATAACCACATTGCTTCAAATTTGAAGGCTTTTGATTTATACACTGCTTCTTTGTACAAACTGAGAATCAGTGGACTATGATCAGATCCTGTAATGGGAAGATTAGTCAGTGACGCTTCCGGAAATTGGTTCCACCAAGGATTATTAACCACTGCACGATCAAGTCTTTCAAAGAGGATGCTTTGGTCTTTATGATTATTCGTCCAAGTAAATGGAACACCCGTGAAAGGTAGAGAAATAAGCCCTGCAGAGTGCAAAAAATCGGAGAAATTAATCATGTAAGAAGTAGTTGTAGCTGCTGCTCCACCCACTTTTTCATGGGGGAACAAGATGCAGTTAAAGTCTCCCATTAACAGCCACTTAGCATTACCTGGGTTCAGTAGCAGTAATTCATTCCATAGGCTTAATTGGAGATTTTTTTGGGGATAAGCATACACAAAGGTAACAACACAAGATAACTTCTTGACACTATCGACAATATTACAGTGAATAAATCGAGCATGGGAGCAAATAACATCAACAGACAAAGCAGTAGAATCCCAAAAAAGCAAAAGTCCCCCAGCCCGGCCAGTAGGCGCTACTTCAAAGAACTTATCAAACTTATGCCAATAAAGAGCAGAAGAGTCTCTAGCATAAGAAGACTTAGTTTCTAACAGACACGCTAACTTAATACCATACATCTTGCAAAAAGAACTAAATTGAGACCTAAGACCAGGTCGTCTAAGGCCTCTAATATTCCAACAGAGCTACTTCATTAATCGATATCTTTGATATTGGTAAAACTTGGACCAACTCCCGCCTGCTCATCTCTGGTACGCTTTCTGGAAGTAATCGCCTCCATATTCCAATCTGCTGCTTCCATATTAACATCCTGGAACGCAATTTCATTCAGGTCCTGGAAAACCGGGGCAGCAGTGATAAATTCATAAACTAGTGGATCAGTTAGAAGGTTTAGTTCCTCTGAGAAACCAGAAGTTAGGTTCGCAGGGTAGTAAACCGGGTTAAAACGGATATTAAGATATGCGGGTGAATCAAACCCGCAGTGCTTAGGAAAGAGACAAAAGGAACTAGGTAAAGAGCTTACTCCCACACGTTCAGCAACAGAAGAGTTTCTAGTATGAGAAGGGGAAGCTCGATGGTTAAACAGACCATCCACAAAGAGGTTATCACGCACAGTGTCCGCGTAAGAACGAGAATGAACAGATGCAGTAGTCCCACGCTCCATAAGAACAGCAGTAGAGCCACGGCCAGGTGCAGCAATTCCACGACGACCTCTACCACGCCCACGGCGACTTCTAACTTCCGTCCAGCCATTTTGGTTCCCCTCGACAGGGGACCGTAGGGGCAGGGACACCGCCCGGCTCTTTCAGTTCCATCTGAAACCAGTGCATAGCTGCAGTGAAGCAGAGCATGACATTCGCTGTAACCAGCTCCTCGAGCACCTCATCCGGGACTTCAATATGTGGTGGAAAAACGAAGGGTTCATTGTCCGAGCGTCTCTCAACCATGAAAGCATGGTCCTCAGCCCTTCCCTCAGGGCAAATTCCTTCATGTTGAAAATTACCACAGTAGAAGCAGATAGGTAGCAGTCTTTCATAGCTGATGAAAATAGGGTTAGATTCATTGTCATTAATGACAAGAGCCCTCTTAAGTGGGTAGCGTAAGTCCACATCAAGTAGAAGCCCTACAAACATCCCATTTGGGCCAGACAAGTTGACAGAGTCAATGTTGATAACCTCACCAAGATACTGCCCCAAGTCCCGCAGTATGTCCTCACGCTGGTACTGGATGGGGAGTTTAGGGATTCTCGCCCAGACCCTCAAGGAGTCAATCTTGCAGTTAGCAGTGAAGTCAGGGGTCCACTTCTGTACATGGAAGATGAATCCGCTGATATGCCACGGGCGACCATCCAGCACAAAGTTCACTTCCTCCTGGTTAGCAAGTTCAATCACACACCACCCTTTTCCGTGATGATCAAGGGTGAAGTTAGATTGGACTCCAGCGTTCCAGTCAGTGGCCATCTTTTTCTTAATGTCTTTGACATCGATCTTGGGGCCAAAGACTTTCCCCACGACACAACATTCATCGAGACGTTGCACTATGTTGTCAGCGCCTTGAGCAATCTTGACACTGGTACGATTTCTGTCCACAGTGAACGCACACTGACCCTTGGAAATCGTGTAGGATTGTTGGCCAGGGCCTGGTCTGGGAAAGAGGCCTGACCATTGGGGTCCACGAATTCTTTCGATGGTACTAGCTTGTTTTTCCTTGTTAGCGAAGAAACGGGCCGCCATGGGAACACGAAGGGAAGGATAAGTAAACCAGTGAACACAGTACAAGGAGAGAAACAGGCAAGGAAGGCAGGAGTTAGTGTTAAGAACTCTAAGGAAGAGGAAGGTATAAATAGGCTTGGGATGGTAGGGCAAAAGATACTCAAAGGATAATAAGGCAAGGAGAAGAGCCTGCCAAGGAAAGCTAGAAGTGTAGGCAATGATAGCAGCAGTAACTTGCAGAGGCGCATGCCTATCGATAAAACTAGAGACGTAAACCCAGTAACCCAAGTTAAGTAGAATACGAGGAGTCTGAGTCCAGGGAACGAGGAAAAGGTTGAATCTCCTAAGAGAGGAACCAATGGCTAAGGGGTGAAGAGATGAGAATAAGGGGATCAGCATAGAAAACCGAGAGAGGAAGGCTCTCCAGCTTCTATGCATGCGTTCTGACGACCAGAACCCAAGACATCGAGAAACAGAAAACACAAAAGAAAGGATCAAAGTAAGCGCCACCACCCCACAAACCCAATCAAATAAATCGACCACAAACCCAATCAAATAAATCGAAGCAGAAACAACTAGCAATCATCACAAGACTAGCCAGCAAAGTAATCGAACTAGGAACGAAACAGATAACAAGCAACGTACAAACATAGAACAGCAGAAATCTAAATCCACAAGGGAAAGCAATAGAGTACACAAGCAGGAGCATAACAGAGTAAAATAGACAATTAACCACATCAGCCATATTAAGGAGAGGCCACCAAATAAACAGTAAACAACTGAACCCACACCAAGCAAACAAAATCAACAGATAGCTATAACGAAAAAACTTAATAACCCAAATCAAAGGATTCCATTTAAGAATTATCAATTGAAAAAGATTAGCCCAGTGAACATACCAAAGGATGGGTGTCCAGACATGCTTCAGTTTCGGGGTTGACTTCAATCTCTTGATCAAATGGATTTCCCAATTGTTTCCGATTAGGTGCTCAGCTTGCTGGCTTAGTCTAGTTTTCTCCAAAAATTGCTTGAGGACAGTGATCAATAGCACTAGGATCAAACAACCCATGCTTTGATTGTCGGATTTCTCCCAAATCGGGCGTGATTTATCATTGAATTCGCCACTTGAAGGCGTCGCGAGGGAAACCCTAGTTTCCCCAAATCGCCGCGCGTGTACAGCGCGTGCAACGGACATCCCCCTTTTTTTTTTGTTAGGACTTTTCCTATTTCAATCATCTAAAAATCGCTTAGAGCACAAGCATTTAAATTAATGAAAAGAAGAAGCATCTGAGCTTTCAAGAACTTGGATCTTGCTGGTGTTATACTAATTTTCTTTATAGTTCTCAATTTAGACCAACACTAAAGAAAATACTTCAGAGAACTGGGATGTACCATATTCGTTACGCCACTGAATAAGATGTGGGAAGACAGTCGAATGCCAATCATGAGCAATAGGAAGCTTGCAATCCTTCGAGATGGTAGTGCTACTTCTTGCTTCTGCAGCTGCACTTAACTTCATCATCTTGAGTTTGATGCTCTGCATGTCTGGAATATTTCCCAAGAAAAATGATGACGGAGACGGCCCTCTGATCCCTTGCTTCGCAAGCTCCGATCTTAGCCTCTTGGGCCTTAATACTAAATGCTCATAGAGGTATAACAGCAACAGAACAAAGCCACCTAACAAAACTGACACTGGGAACTTCGCTACCATTGTTAGCTCTGCTTTCGTTCTTTCTTTCTACAGTTGCTGATTTTTTCTTATAGTGTTCAAAAGGAAAGTATGATGCTCTATTATAATATACATATCTGCTGTTTGAAAGGGCCACAATTTTTTTTTTTTTTTGCTAAGAAAAGGGCCACAATTAATACATTATGATACCCTCTTTTCCTAATTGGACGATGATATAAATATTGATTGTTAAATGGATGAATTCACATGTAACATATAGGGACAATGACAAAAATATACCCCAAAATTAAGCTCTTTACTTTTTTGACACATTTTTGAAAGTTTTACAATTTTGACTTTTTGTGTCAAAAATGGACAAAACTACCCCTTCATATTTGTCCTAGTTCCCTGCTATTTCCCATGCGGTTCCCCTGAAGTCCCCTGCTAGTTCCCTAATAGTTCTCACGCAGCTCGCCTTCGATTTCCCAGAATCTGCTGCCCTTCATTTTTGTTTCTTAGCTCAACCTAGTTCCCTGCTAGTTCCCATGACGTTCCCCTAAAGTCTCCTGCTCAGTTCCCTGATAGTTCTCACGCAGGTCACCTTCGAACTTTCCAGAATCTGCTGCCCTTCATATTTGTTTCTTAGCTCAACCTAGTTCCGTTCTAGTTCCCATGCAGGACCCTACTAGTTCCCTGATAGTTCTCACGCAGGTCGCCTTCGATTTCCCAGAATCTGCCGCCCTCGCCTCTGCTCTGCCTAGTTCCCACGTGGTTCCGGCAGTTCCCTAATAATGCCCATACAGTTCCCTGACAGTTCCCACACAGTTCCCTGATAGTTCACTATCTCTGTGAAAGGGCAGTTTTGTCCATTTTTGACACAAAAAGTCAAAATTGTAAAAGTTTCAAAAATGTGCCAAAAAAGTAAAGAGCTTAATTTTGGGGTATATTTTCGGTAATTTCCCTAACATCATATATGCTTGAAAATCGTTATTTTTGACACCTGTCCGACGCAAAATTCGCCATCAAGGAAAGCCCAATAGTCGGACAACACAGAGACGTTGACCAGTGGGCCTTGGTTGATGCAATAAAAATGAAACAGAGGTTTTGGAAACCCAAATCAATTATATAAAGAACAAATAGGTTTAATACCGTAAAAAACTGTAGCTCGCCCACAAGGGTTCATATTTATTTTGTCCTGTGTCCAGATTACAACGAAGAAGAAAACTTAAGCTCTTGTTTTTTCGTCCAGTGTTCACAACAGGTGGATAAAATCCGCTATCCAACACAAAACATACCTGTACACCACTTAAAAGATAAAAGGAGTCACTCTCCTCATATGGAGATGCACTCCATGTTCAGGTTCCACGACTAACCTAAAAGCTGCGGAGTGCTGGTATGCAGGTGAGAGTGAGAAGGAAAACCTGGATAGAATAAGAGACAGAATCACCTTCAACTCTGTCATGGCTAAGTGTTGCCCAAGGCAAATCCGAGCACCGACTCCAAATGGTATATAAGCCTGAGGGAACTTGCAAGCCCCAAGAACTCCATTCTCAAATCTTCTTGGATTAAAATCAAGGGCATCTGGGCCCCATAGGTCTGGAAGCCGCTGCAGTATGGGGATGGGAATCTGAATGTTCATTCCTTTGGGAATTACAATGTTTTTGAGCTTAATATCTTCCAAGGCTTGTCGTATGACAAACACTGCTGGTGGGTACAGGCGCAATGTTTCTTGAATCACCATATTCAACTGCCGATATGTAATGAGATTACTAGATTAGGATGGCATTTCATATGTTTTTGGTAGAATGTAAAGGCATTCATATTACACATCTCAGCATGTCACAGTAACACAATGTTTCATTAGCAAAACTACAGATTATTTGCTATTTTGGTGAGAGTGCTTCACTATAAAGGTCTTTTTGACAATATTCCTTTTGTTGGTAGCAATTTTTTCAAGTAGATAAAATGTGTCTTCAAAGCTCCAGTTCTACTCTTGCTTGTTACCTAGAAAGGCTTCTTAAGAAGCTTTATGTCATGCAATTCTTCAGGAAGAACTTAAATTCTTTATGGGATCCCAGAAAACAGTAGAACATTAAAAGCGATTTTGGCATGAAGTGGCAATAGAAAAACTAGTATGAAACACCTTCATTCAAAGAGAATATGTGCTAAAGAAACATACTGTTTTCATGCTTCGAAGCATATCAGCATCTGGAATGCCATCAGCGCAGATTCCAAGCACCTCATCACGAGCCAGCGCTTGCCACTCTGGATTTGCAGCTAATAACATCAAGCTCCATGATGCTGTGATTGCAGTGGTCTCATGGCCAGCGAAGTATATATTTTTGCAATTATCTACTATGAAATTCTCCTGTGAGATACCAGCAGAAAATAGGGTATCTGCATCACCATAATTTTTTGCTCCTTCAAGTATCATTTGCAAAAGGTCTTTTTCATGAGAAGCTTCAGAACTGCGTTCTTTTGCAACCCTTACTATCATTGAATGGATCTCTTTCTCTAATCTCCTTATCTCTCTGTTGTTTTTCGTTGGCAAGTGTCTACATGGTTTGGGACATTCAACAAACTATAAGTATGAAATGAATGAGAATTTGCAGATTAAGTGAGCATGTATATGCAATAAAACTATAATACTATGTTTTTTCATTGAGTAACACAGGTAAAACGAGTCTCCTATGCAAGAGATGTAATTAGAAATCAATATATAGAGCACTACTTAATCACCAGAGTATGATGATTTGAGCTTTCTGTGGATATATACATACCTTAAGCCAGGAACCCCAATGATTCCCCGCTGAGACATGACTTTTTGAAGAGTTCGGAGCTTTAAGAAAATTTCTTTCCCTTCAGAGTAATTACTTCCAAAAGATGATCTTGATATTATATCTGCTGACAAGCTTCTCAAGTCCTCATCAACTCGAAAGACTGCAACTCCCTCACTTTCGAGTTTGCTCTCCCAAGATCTTACCATTGAGGTCGTAGAGTCAACCATCAACTTCACCATACCCTTGGAAGAGAGAGTTCATGCATCAAATTAGCTAGGTGGAATGCCAAGAAAAATTTGCTTCAATTTGCATAGAAGATTAATCAAGTTTATGTCTTCACATAATCCGTACACAAACAATATTTGTTTTCCCACTGGATTGACATATACCAGTGAAATTGAATCGATTTGATACGTGGTTTAAAAGCACCAAGTGCATCACAAGAGCATGCATTTTGAATAGGAAAACGAACTTATAGATTTACAAGTAGGAGAATTAGCGACTTACCTTAACCTTATCAGCGTAGAACTCAGGAGCAATTATCTTCCTTTGGTGAGACCAAATTGGGCCGTTAGAAGCTAGAACGCCTTGGCCTAACAGTGGCTTGTGATCCTTAGATAGATAAGCAGGCTTCCCTAGGTTCAAAGATGTGCACATGCTAACTTCCTTGACAATGTCTACATCTGTAACGCTTACAAGCTGTATTGCTCCAGTTGAGTAGACGAAGATTGTCCCTGCCACAGAAATGAAGATGTGATTGAGTAAAACATCAAATTTGAGAAGCACCACAATGCAAAAACAAACTTGGCCCCCAACCGTTGTGAAAAGTTCCATCTTATTTTTCTCTCCAGAACTTTACTTCCTCATTTCTTTCCTTTAGAATTAAACTTAGGTTGATTCGCGGAAGGTTTGGGGACCGCTAACCACAATTTAATCTGAGGCTTGTTCAGTAGACCTCACTGTCTTGGACTGGACGGACTATTTTCAAGTAGTAGCATGGATTGGCTTAAGCTGGACTGCTTCTCTACTACGTTTGGTTCATGATCGGACTAACTGGACTACGAAAATTTTATATTCTTTTGACATACTAATACTACAGTTCCAGAAAAATGGATTAACTCAAATTTTTCTGTCCTATTTTCAGCAAATCAAAAGCAAATTAACCTCACGCAGACATTTTGACAAAAAGTTTATACGCATAGATAAACATCTACAATGAGGTAGAGTAGTGCGTGCATTTGTAATCTGCTGAAGTTTTTCTTTTTGCGACAATTATAGAATTCCAAAACAAAATAAGAAAATTCTCAGAAGTGGGTTTTACCATATTCATTTCTCCACTTGAGAAGATGAGGGAAGATGGTGGAAGGCCAATCATGATCGATTTCCGAAGATGTGGACTTCAAAGCCTTGAGTTTGATGCTCTTGATTTCAGGGATGTTTCCCACCAAAACTGATGAAGGAGGAGGCCCTCTGATCCCTTGCTTTTCAAGCTTCGATATCCGCCTCTTTGGCTTCAAAACCAGAGACTCGCAGAGGTACAAAACCAACACCAAAAGCCCACCAAGAATCACTGTTAGTATCATCATCATCATTGCTGCCATTGTTGCCTCCTCTGTTTCCTCTGGGTCTTCTGTTTTTGGACAAGGACCTCTCTTTTTTTTGACCTCTCTATGTATATGGTAAATTGATAAATTGGTATGCCGTTGAATATCATTATTGTCATTGTCAGATATGATTAACCAGGATTAAAACATGTCCGTGTTGGCCGTGAGCATTTTTGCTAACCACTCACACTAATAAAATAATTTTTTTTGCTGACATGGACATGCCACGTCAGCAAAAAGTTACTGTGCAGTTAAACTTAACGGAAAAGGGGCAAAATGTCCCAAAACATGAGTTGCAGGGGGCAAAATGTCCCAAAATAGAGTTGCAAGGGGCAAAATATCCCTCCAAGTGAGTTGCAGGGGGCAAATGGGGTATTAAGTGGAAATCGAACGTATAACCTCATGTATCGGGAAATTTTGAAAATTTTGAACAGTAAAGAATAGTTTTTTTTGTTTTGTTTTAGAAGCAGTAAAGAGTAGTTGACAAATGAAATTATTAACTTAAGAATTCTTATCCACGAAAAAAAAAAAAACCCCTTAAGAATGCACATATTAAGGTGAACGAGGCTACTCAGATCTCTGATAAAAAAATGGGGTGAAGATCTACCACGAAGTCAACAGTAATTGCGATTTGCAAAAGGTGGTTCGCATGTGGAAGATGACGGTTTTGGGTTGTGAAAAAGTGGTGTTGTTTTTTAGTTTTAATTAATGGTATTCATTTGCTTACCTTTTACTCAACCCTACCAAGCTTTTTATATAAGAAAAAATTACATTTTGATACTACTTGAAGAGTAAAATGCTAAAAAAACACTACTACACTTTAAACATTACAATATAGTATTATTTTTTACACTTATTAATTTTTAATTGGTTTATACATTTTTTAATAGAAGTTTTACACACGCGCTACACCCGAAACATCCCTGACCTGAGCTGAAAATTGGGCTACACCATTTCCCATCACACATCCCACCACTACTTCATTTTTTCTCTCTCTCTCTCTCTCTCTCTCTCTCTCTCTCTCTCTCTCTTTCTCACAAATTTTCTGGGCATCTAAATTTCTTCATCCATGGCGACGATCAAGGTGTGGTCAAGGCTAGGCATCTACCCCGCATCCCATCTAATCTCGTTTCGATGATTTCTAGGCCGATCGATCTACTTCAATTTTTTGTTGATTTGATTTCTATTCGATTATAATTGAAACTGTTTGATTCATCTATTGTGTATAATAATAGATTTGGTTTGTGTATTGGATCAGTATGTATACGATTGAAAAACTTGATTTGTGTATTTGTAGGTTGACATTGTGTTGTCCGATGGACATGAGGGCCTTGGGCATCTCCAAACTCGAGGCTGAGTGTTTGTTTGGAAGGAGAGAAAATTGAGGCTCTCTCGAGAAAAGAAAGTGAAACAGCGGAAAGGTGAGTTAACTCAGATGTTCCTTCATTTTGAAGAAGTTGTTCCTTCATTTTGAAGGAGCTGTTCCTTCATTTTTTAAGGAGCTGTTCCTTCATTTTGAAGAAGCTATTCCTTCATTTTGAAAGAGGTGTTCCTTCATTTTGAAGGAGGTGTTCCTTCATTTTGAAGGAGGTGTTCCTTCGTTTTGAAGGAGGTATTCCTGCATTTTAAAGGAATAATTTCCAATTTGAAAGAACAGTTTTCAATTTGAAGGATGTGTACCTTTCAATTTGAAGGATATGTTCCTTCAATTTGAAGGAACTGTTCTTTCAAATTGAAGGAACACCTGCAAATTTGAAAGAACAACTCTTTCAATTCTGTTTGAAATTTGAAGAATTTGTTCCTTTAAATTGAAGGAACACCTCCTTCAAATTGAAGGAAGAGCTTCATATTTGAAAAAGTAGTTCCTTCAAAATGAAAAAATATCTGCAGATTTAAAGGAACAACTTTTTTAACATTTTGAAGGAACAACTTTTTTAACATTTTAAATCTGAAAGAACCGATCCTTCAAATTCCATTATGTTATTCTTCATCTTCATCACTGAGTTGATCTGCACAAAGATAAAACAAACTTTTTTAACATGAAAATTAAAAAACACAGATTTGTGAAGAAGAAGAAGGCCAAGTTCAGTGGAGAGAAGCTGAAGCCCAAGGGCGACATTGTCAAGAAGGACAAGGCTACCAAGGGTCCCTGCCATCATTGTGGACAGATGGGACATTGGAGAAGGAACTGCAAGCAGTACCTAGCTAGCCTTGCCGCAAAACCTTTAGAAGGTGTGAAATGTGTGATTATAAAATAATTGTGTCTTCTTTCATATTGATGAATATTGGTTAGTATGACTGAACAATATCTTCATTCCTAATGTAGGAGTGAAGAAGAAGAAAGATGCCGAGTAGAGACTAGCGCATCCATGATGAGTAGTGGGAGTTCTTGTGAAGAACAGAAAACGCCACTCAAGACTATCTAGTTATAGTTATTTTCAATTCAATAAAAACAATTGTTGTTTCTTGATATTGGTTTTGAAATTTGGTCATGGATAATTATTTTTGGGATTTTTGAGAATTATGAAAGTATGACTTTATGATTATATCATGAATTATCATTAGTCTTGAACAATGTTATTCAAACCTATATTGTCGACATACATAAAGGAATTGAGAATTCCGAAACCAATGATATTAGATATCAATATCCCAAAGGACAAAGTGTTGGCCAAGATTCTCATGTTAGTTTTAATTATAGTCAAAGATCCCTCACAGGATCTAAATGTATTCCGTCAAATGGAATAAACGTATGACTGTAAATTTTACCCCAGCTAGATGGGATTAAAACGCATGGAGAAGTCCTTCTATAGGACAACACAAGAGAAATCACGAAGTGATTCGACTCAATTTAATTAGATTTGATCTAAATACCATAATAGAACAAATCATACAATTTGGTATGTTTGGTAATAGAATTTTTCTATAACCAAGGATGTCTCGATAATCTTTAAAGATGACATCGAGATCGTTCCCTTCTATTTTGGTTGAGGCCTTCATTCGTATCAAGCAATAAGCGAAAGCTTGATTCTAGTATTGAAACATAGTCTCGGAAGAGATTAACTTTATTAATTGATATGAGATCAATAGTAAAGGTTCATACTAGTTCACATCATATGTGAATGAATGAATATGTTGAAATTGAACTCAAATGTTGAATTCAATTTATTGCCGAAAATTGAGACCAAGGGATTGAGTGAACATTCAAGAAGTGGGAGCTTGAGTTAATCTGCTTAGTGGGAGTGACAATGTCCAATGCGATTGGATTGAAAGGTTTGAGCCAAAAGGAAAGTTATGGTAACAACAAAAAGGGGCGCGTTCGATTTGTGGTTGATAATCACAACAATTCGTCGAGATACAGATCTTGATGATGAACACACATGGATTTGAGTCAAGTATGGTACTTGGACTTGGAATTCTGAAAAGTTAGAAGTCTCTACCAAATTTTGGAACAAGATATGGCTAGCTCAATCCTGCATGTAATGCCAGCTAGGATTGATCGACATCTAGATTACCTTGAGCCATAACATGTGACGTTCTGTATGTGTACAAACGTGGTTGTTGATTATACGATTAATTCAAAGGTTGAATTAATGTGGTTCGTTTAAAAGTTAAATGTTTGAGATATGGGTGATGCAAGTGTTGCCTCACGCCATTACACTTGAGAGTGAAACTCAAAGTGTTTTTTGTCATGATGAGAGTGCAGGCTTAGAGACTTATGAAGTTCTAAGCGGGGCTGTTTAGAGACTCCGAAATTCGTTGAGATTGAATTCAAGGTTCTGAACCAATCAAGTAAACCATGGATTCCCTTAGACATGGCCTTGATGGGGCAATAGCTCAAGCCACCGGAACAGATAGGTTTCACGGATTCTATCTGAACATCATGCGCATACGTGTTATAAATACGAGCGTAAGCATTCTCAGCGCAACGATCAAAATAAGCGTAGTGGACCCAAAAGCCATTAAGAGCAATTGATGCATATAGCGGGAACGGGATTCGTATGGTATGAATGGACGTGCGTGTCAAGTTGCGTTAGCGTGCAAGTGGGAGATTGTTGGATTGTGTCCGTTAAGGCATTGACGTGGCAATATGTGACGGGAGACACGTGTGAATCCAAAGTTGAGAAATCAACAGCAAGGGCAAATATAGACACCCTCAACGGAGCGTGTGACCTAATAAGTGTATTATGGAGGCTTGCGATCGAATGCCAAGGTGAGTCCTAGGAGAATATTGAGTGTAGGGATGGAATCACAAAGAGGTTGTGATTTGAGATACGTTCCCTACTGTCCTCGACTCCTAAAGAACGTTCCTAGCCATAGGATATCCAGCTAGGGCTGTTGGTTATCCTTTAAGGCCGGTTTATGTCGTATTTAGTAGTCGATCTCAGACTAAGCATATAATGATATGAAATAGGCATGAAGGTGCTCGTATATAGATACGAGTTCACTGAACACTGACCAACCACAGAGCGTACAAATGGAAGTTTACTTACTAAGTCAATCGTACAACGTTCTGGCTAGTTATGGGTGCAAACTAGTTCTTAGACTTGAGGCTTCACCGGATATCTCGTGTTGGGAGACTTGAACTTTGACCTCAATCTCACGGTTCATCAAGAATGATTTGGGTCAAGTAGGTGAGGATTGGGTGCATGGATTCAAGCATGGAGATTTGTGAATGCACAAAATGGGATTCGTCACCTTCTAGGTAATCAGTGAAGGTTGATATTCCAAGAGCCCCTTGAAGATCTATCTCTAAGTCTTCGGCCGAAGCATATAAGTAAAGAGATACATCAGGGTGATCATATCAGCACACTAATGCATTAGGGCTTGACAATGAGTTTCCATGCCCTAAATGATTTGATCGGAATATAGGAGACGAAGGAACCTTATTGCACTGTAACCATAACTAATGGTTCTGCTCGATGTGTGATGAAGAAGTTCGAAACACATTCTTGATAATCTGGGTAGCCGAGAGCCATAGCTAGATGTTACTACTCGATTTGTGAATGATCTTCCCTATAAGGTTGAATATTGGTAATTTCCATATTCGGAAAAATAAGATTGTTTACTGCCAGCTTTATCGGAACCTACCGAGATCAGACACACAAGAACGCATGCCTTCGGGTAAATTGATGAGGGTGTTTAACATGAATTAATTTATGTTAAATAGTAAATTAATTTAAGTTGGTGATTGGGTTTGAATAAATAAATACAAGTCTTTTGGGCTTGGTATTAATATTAGCCCAATATAATTTGGAATTGACCAATTAAATAAATTAGGATTGATGACACAATAGTGAGCTAAGCCCACTAAGAGGTGCAGCACCATTAGGGACGGTAACTCTAGGGTTTCTCCCAGAGTTGCCGCACCCTATTCCTTGTGAGACATGAATTGTTGTTTAATTGTTAGATAAGAGTCCAAGCCTGTTAGAAAAAGGTTCTCTATAAAAAGGCTTGTTGGGTATTGACCTAAGAGAGGTTGTGAACTCACATATCAGTAAAGAATCTCATGTGTTGAGAATACATTCTTTACTAAAACATAAAGTCAGAAAAATTGTTTCTCTGAAACTCTTATGTGCCGCAAATCCTCAGCCTTTCTGCAGTTATTGGTGGTGCTCGTCATCGTCCGTCGGAGTTTGGTGCTTTTAGCTGATACATCCTCTCTCTGCCTCATCAACTGACTACCGTTTGTGTCAATACTTGTAGAGGACGGACACTTGAACGTCTAGGACTTCATCATCATCATCATCATCATCATCGCAAGCAAAGGTTGGTAACTCTAATCTTCTTTTAGATTAGGGGTGATCTTATTGGTATGATAAGAATCACATGGCACGTCGATTAACCATGCACGCGGATTAATTAATATGATTAATGGAATCCAACGTTCCGCCAACCATGTATGTTTACGATTGAATTATGAATTTTATTATTGCATACGTGTCACGCCACGCTTCTGCACACGTGGAAATCTGTTCCATAACCCAACAGTGGAAGCTCGAGCTTTTGAATATGGCAGACGAGAAGCCGTTAAGGAAAATCATTATGGCGTTCAAGGAGCCGGAGGCGAAGTTGTGGGGTGCGTGAGTCTCACGCACGCACAAGCAGTAGTGTGCTTTTTAGTGGGCTTTTGGGAAAGTAGTAGTATCTTGTAATACTTTTGTTATGGTAGTGTTTTTGGGCATAATAAAAGTGTGATAGTAGTTTTTGGGCAGATGTTAGTAGAGTATACACAAAATTATAATGTCATGATGTTAGTAGAGTATGTAACTTGTGTGCTTAAAAATGTCTATTATGTATATTGGAAGTTGTGGCCTAAGTTTTAAAATGGGTGAAGAGAATTATTTGTGAAGTAGCTAGATCTATTAACACACTGACAATCTTCATTAGCGCATACTAACTCACATTAGATCACTTAATCTACTATATAATAGAAATTCTTTAATTATTTTTTATTGAAAGAAAAGATAAATGACTTAGTTCGCACAATCTAAAGTTTCATTAAAAATTTCCAAGTATTTGATATGATTTCCATAATTTCATGCAAATTTTACCAAAATTGAAATTTTTTCAAAATTTTCATTGAAATTTCTGTATTTTCAGGTCATTGAAATTTCCTAAATTATCGAAATGTAATTCCTGGGTGTGATGAAATTTGACTTGAGTTTAATGAAATTTGGTTTAGATGTGATGAAATTCTAGTTAGTAAAATATGGAATGTGTATAGTATGTTAAATGTACGTACGTGTATTATTCGACAAAAATTTTCAAATAATACGGTGAAAAATTCAGCCATTTATTATAAATGAATTAATTTTTTATTAATTTTTATATTTTTTAATAATACGTGAAAAAAAGGATAAAATATGGATAAATATATAAATAATACTTGTGTTAATTGTTAAACATCTAAAATATACACGTATTATTTGTTAAAAATACATCAATATATGTATAATTTGTGTATTATATGTCTTAGGTGAAAATTACATATTTCTTACCGTATCTTTGAAATAATTCAGATAACCGTATTTTTAAAAAATTCATAAGTATACATATAATAGGCATATAATACACGAATCAACTAATAGAGATGATATTTGGAGTGAAATTGAGATATATTAGTGTTATGTGCTGCTATAGAGAAACGTAAAGGAGGAAATTGAAATTCAGAGGTTGAAGATGTTACCACAAACTATTTCTGTGTTGGCACCAAGGGTCCCATGCAATAACTTTTTTTATGCTCGTGGATTTTATTTGGCGGTTAAAATGGCCCCATACTATTTTATTTCTAAATATGAATATTCAAAATTAATGATCTATTATATAATTAATACATCTATTTTATCATTAAAAGATTATTATCTCAATTTAAAATTTGCAAAAAAAATACCAAAAAGAAAGAGGAAAGGGTGATGAGACAGACACCAAGGACAAGAAAACAAAGAAACAGAGGGAACCCCCGAAGAGCATTTTTTGCTCAACACCTCCTCCTCGTGTCCCTTTCGCCCCCATCTCTCCCTTCCCCCCAAACCCTAGCCCCTCTCTCTCTCTCTTCCTCTTCTCCGTCGTCAATTTCCGATCTCCGTTCGATCCCTAAACCGCCTCCAATCCAATCATCCCTCTTTCCAAATTCTAGGGCTTTATTCCAGCTCACCGCCGCAGCGCCATGGATGGCAAGCACAGAGCTTGACGCCTCTTTTCTTGCTGCTCCGAATCGAAGACTCCAAATTAGGGGTTTTGAAATTCCACCATGTATAGGGAGCGTGGCGGCGGAGGCGGGTCGTCGAAGATGGAGATTGTCGGTGGGTCGCTTGACCGGAAGCGCATCAACGATGCGCTGGACAAGCACCTAGAGAAGTCGTCCCCGTCCACATCGAGAGCTCTGGCTCATAGTAAAGACAAAGAGCGCATCTCCGTGCCCTCCACTTCCACTGGTAAACCTCAGCTCGATCACCGCGCCGCTGCCTCCTCCGCCGCCGCCGCCGCATCGCTCGCCAAGAATAAATGCTCGGATGGTTGGTCTCATTGTTTTTTGGGGTTTGTTTTGTTTTCTAATTCAGCTTTAGTAATGTGCTTTAGAAATGAAGTTATTAGTAGATATAGACGAATATGTTAGTTTTATGCACTGATTTTTCTGGTAATTTCGAAAGCTTTCTAAGCGTTTTCGGGGGCCAGTGTCATTGTAATACTAGCTTTATGTTTGGTAAAATGTGTCTGAATATGGAACAGGCTATAGTTTACTTGTCTTTGTAAGGACTGAGATATTGAAAAAGTTGAAAGTTCATGCATTTTCCTGTTGAGGATTCTCAGATTGTCACGAGTTTTGTAGGTTTCGATTTCGTTTTATCCCGGATTGAGTTTTTGGCACTTGTGACCTTTAACGTTGTGGTAGAGTCTGACTAATCAATCACCATTAAATGAGTAGGAAACATAGAATCTACATGGAAGACTTGGATTAGGAAATGCAGTCACTCACTTAATTTTCTGTAATTGCAGAGGAATCTGAAACAGACAGTGAAGAATCAGACGTCAGTGGCTCTGAGGGAGATGACACATCTTGGATTTCATGGTTCTGCAATTTGCGAGGAAATGAGTTCTTTTGTGAAGTTGATGATGAATATATTCAAGATGATTTCAATCTATGCGGTTTGAGCAGCCAAGTTCCATATTATGATTATGCACTTGATCTGATTTTGGATGTTGAATCTTCTCATGGTAAGAATTTTTCTATGCTAATGAGGTCGTCAGTTTGTGAATGTTCTAGTGACATACTGATATTTGTTTCTTTTTCACGTCTTGAAAAAATTAGTTGACAGTTGAATGTTTTTGTATGGTCAACCTTCTGCTACTGTATTTTAGTCAACTTCCTTGGAATGTGACTGTTACTTTTTATGGAACTTGGTCTATAGTTGTTGCATGAGCATTAGTTTTGTTGATTGTTTTAATTTCTCTAACAATATGTAAGATACACTGTTTAGTAGAGTTGTGTGCTTGAATATAGAAACTGACTTCGAGACAGGCCACAGATCATATCTTACATGAGGAGGGAGTTTGCAGTTTTAGTTGAGCTGAGGAATCTTGTTTGTAAGAAAAATGTTTTTACTTATGTGTCCTTATTGGAGCAGTTTTACTGGTAAATTGAGTATGAGTAAAATAGTCTAATGGAGTACATTTAGACATAAAACATATGAAACAATATTGAGGATTGGTGACACCCTATTCTCTTTGTACTATTTCATTGTAAACATGGCTTTGCATGAGATCGGTATCCGGTACTTGATATCGGTAGTATTGTTACCGTAGGTGGGCATCTTGGTACATATTGGGTAATCATTAACCACTTGCCTGCAGTGGACACCAGGAGTCCATTAGGATGCTATACTTGTAAGATTAAGTCCACCCATCTAGACCATTACCCCTAATTTTGTTTGCTGGCGTATTTAGTATTGCAGAAAGTGTACCAGTGCTTCGGCTAAAATGTGACGTATAATCAGTAAAGTGTGATTTGAATATTCAAATATAGATATAAGTGTAAGGAGAAAGTTCTTATATCTCTCAGTGTACTAGAGGAGAAAATAACATAGGTTTTCTATGATCGTCATTGTTATTATCGATCAAGTTTATGATAATTGCAGAGTTCACTTGTGCTAAACTTATGGTTGTTTCATTGAATATCCTGCATATATCATCATAGGGAATAAACACCAAGACATAAAAAAGGAGGTTAGATTTATTGCAAATGGTGTTAGATGCTTTCTTTCTCATCCTTGCATTAAAGATGGCTACAAAAAATTTCAAATACCAGGGTGCATAGATAAAAGTTGGCTTTAAACTCTGAATTAGCCAGTAAAGAGGATTCATAGGGCTAATGCTCCCTTCCATCATCCCTCTGTCTGTCGGAAGCTCTCTATGTCATGAATGAGCTTGATTGGTCGTTTGTGGTTGAGGCAATTAATAAATGCCGACTGTGTCCAGGTGATATGTTCACTGAAGAGCAGAATGAGTTGGTTGAATCAGCAGCAGAGATGCTATATGGTCTTATTCACGTTCGATACATCCTTACTAGCAAAGGAATGGCTGCAATGGTAAGATTCTGGTGTTTTGTCTTGTCATTTTGTTTTCTTTGTGTATGTTGTTTTGTTAGAATATTGATCATAAAAGTTCTGCAGCTAGAGAAGTATAAAAATTATGACTTTGGAAGATGCCCAAGGGTTTACTGCTGTGGACAACCTTGCCTTCCGGTTGGTCAATCAGACATCCCTCGTTCAAGCACTGTAAAGATATACTGCCCCAAATGCGAAGATATATATTACCCTAGGTCTAAGTACCAAGGCAGTATCCTTTATACTTAAATCTTGCATCTTAATTGAAGTTCTTTTTGTAGAATGTGTTTTATGTGTTTAAGTCTGAGCTTTCCAATTAATTAATAAGTCCTTATTTTTCAACTTTTATAAAGTTTGGTGAGAGCAACCCTGCCCTTCTGGCCCTTTGTGGTTTTAAGTTTAAGGGTATTTCCATCAGCATGATATCTTTTTCGCTTATGAATTTTCTGGACACAGTATACATTGCTCATGATCTGAGAAATTTTCAGCAGTTTTATCTGGTCTTTTCATTGGAATGAGAATTGCAACCCCAATATCATTGATGTTTTCATGTCTAGTCTAAGCTGAACAAGAATAGGCCTACCATTTGCAACCCAAATATCATGAGCAAGAAATCCGGACATTGCTTTTGTCTGATCATTTAATCGGGAATGCAGCCACTGCATTTGCAGACATTTGCCTGTCTGTTGGTCGTTATAAATGAGTTATAATAGATCGTTGTAAGTGTTCAGTAGAAGTAGTTTGAACAAGGATGTTCGCTTTTTGTTGTCATGATATAATGGAAAATCAGATAAGCAAGACTCTGCTTATGCTGCATGGTTATTGTTTTTACCATATTTGAATTTTGTTTGGCATTGTGACTTCCTTTTTGTCACAGTTTGGTATTTTGATTTATCTCAATTTTCTTGACATTAAAAGATATTGATGGAGCTTATTTTGGAACCACATTCCCACACCTATTCTTGATGACATATGGGCACCTTAAGCCTCAAAAGGCGACACAGAGCTATGTTCAAAGAGTTTTTGGCTTCAAGCTCCATAGGCCGTAACTGCATTTTGAATGGCTAAACTTGTGATGAGATCTTCTAGTGACCAGCCTCAGTTCTTATCTTGCCTTATGCCTCCACATGGCTGCGACAAGGGTGGTAAAATGCAGTAGTTCAAGTACTACCAGTGATCAACTATTGGAAATGTTTAAAGTGCAAATGGCCTGCTAGCACTTAGCAAAGCAAACCAGTAACCTGTCTTTGAATTTGAATCGTGAGATAACGGAGCGCTTGTAAGTTTATTTCATTCTGTTAATTGGTATTGATGTGCTTTGCATTTGCAGTTCTTTGTTTATCGTTTGGTTTACTATGGTTAATTATGCCCGTATTATCGCCCTTGTTTGCTCCCGTTGTCTCCCGTGATTGGATCAGATTGTGTGTGTGCATATCTTTCCTGTTCATAGATGTATTCTACTATACTATAGACAAGAAGGTATAGCAGAGTAGCAAAGGGTTTTGTTATTTTGTTATTTTTAAATTTTTTTCATTCTTCTAATTGCGAAGGTCAATCTAACTTGGTGGCAATATCAAAACGGCTAAATTGATGCTGTGATTTATCCAACTTCGGTTCTCTCCTCGTTATGTTCTTTCATAGGGGGATTCTAAATTTGATGTCTAAATTTGATGTGTGAAAAGACCAGAAGCTGTATAAGTGACACATTATACCACGTCATCATGATAGTATAGTAGAATAATTGCTGCAAATGATGATTTCCAAAGAAAAACTCTATTTCTTCATAAAATTTTTGTTTGGAGCCAATTTTAATTGCTTCTATGCACTTTCATTTAGCACTATTGAAAGTATCTAGACCTACTCTGAAGGTAAATTTTGAATACATGAAATCACCTTATTTAGCACTCTATTAGATCATTTTACCACTAGCTTTGAGTGTGTTAAATATTCGAAAAACCTTAACAAAGAAGGAATGAAAACATATAAAGAATTTTTCCAAGTTTTCAAAAGAGCCCTCTACCCAAATTTTGACTACAAAATATTTATAACTTGTTCATCAAGAATTGAACACTCACTCATTTCATATATGTTCCAAGAGTCTTCTACACAATTTTGAAATTCATGAACCTGTAGCATAGGGTCCAATTTCGAAATGATACATGTACTTTCAAAATTTTGTACACATTTTTTGCCGTTACGATTGTCACTTTTTTCGTTAAATGATTACGTGAATACTATGGGACCCACCTGTTCATTCTTCCCTCATATGTTTTTAAAGATAAATTTGTCTTTTTAATTAAATATTGTTATTAGTTTGCTTATCTTTTGCAATCAAATTCTGGCGGACATGTTCTGGCCATAACGCGAGGATGGAGACTATGACAGCGCTTGATGGATAAATATAGATCAAGAAATTTGATATCGATCAAGTTGAGATCGATGAGCATTCCAATGGGGGTGATGGTCTCTGTCGTGGTTGGGTAGGTTTCGGTGATTCGTTTTTATAGAGGATGAGAAGAGTGAGGGTGGTAACGATGGTAGGGGGTGGTTTCTGTGATTTTTAAGAATTTATTTTAAATTTGAATTAAATAAAAAGAAAAATTTACCCTTGAAAACACATGAGGAAAGAATAACCTAGTGAGTCTTATAGTGTCCATGTCATCATTTAACAAAGAAATTAACGGTCAAGGAACGGCAGAAGTTTGCAAGATTTTGAAAGTATAGGATATTGAAATGTAAGGAAAAAAACAAATTATGCCTAGTCATTTCTTTCGGCCGTCTCCCAACCTTCAACGCGAGCGCTGGCTTGAAAATGTGTATGCATGATTCATGTACATGTTTTAGGTCAAACCAACTACTTTTGTTCTCCAAATCAGGATTCCTAGCTACCTTCAACATCAATGAGTAGAATTTGTCCAATCATTGGAGTTGGTTCTCAGACTAGAAAACCCTAAGAATTGATTCCAAAAAAGAACAAAACAACAATGATCTAATTCCTTGGTTTGAATTATGTAGTGTGGCTATGTTTTGTTTATTTAATATAGGAATTATAGTTAATTTGGTATTACTAGTATTATTAATTTTCGAGTTAAACACTTCCTTAGTTATTGGCAGCACGATGGAATTTTTCCAATAGATAAAATCATAAAAGTGGTGAGCATAGGCATGCTTTGTTTGTATCAACTTCTGTTGGTTGATTTATTTTTTTGCTGAAACGTTCGGTATTCCAAAGCTTTTCAATCAAGGACTAATCCGAACTGGAATTTGAAGTAGACTAGTTGGAAATTGTACCATATCCCTGGCGAACATTTAATGGACTAGCTTCCATCGCATTTCAAACTTAGGACCTCTCCTTTGAGAAGTTGGCTCGTGCATTTTTCCACTAGACCAATTTGTCTTGGTTTCTGTTGGTTGATTCCACTCATTGTTATTCTATTAAGTATGAGGCTCTAAATTTTGATGCCAAGATCACTACTTATAATAATCAAACTCACATGAGACTTGAGTTATTTTATTTATATGAAAAAACTCATTTGAACAAGGGTTTCGGTTTTTCCATCCGCACGGAGCTGATTCATTTTATTTTGGACAAAAAGCTACATTTTGAGCTTTTGTATCCTTCTCTCTGCCAGATTTGGAGGATATTTATATATACAAAAAAATAAAAGTAGAAAGTAGTGTTTGTGTGCCTGTGGCCAAGTTGCAGATAGATTTTATCACATTTAGTTGCATCTTTAACAAAAAGCTGCTCCAATATATTAAAAGTACCACCATTTATGTCTGTCTCATGTGAACATGATACGGTCATTCCTATATATTGGAAAAAAATCTCTGAACTCTTTATCTTTGAGTTTTCTATCTTTGCTTGTGTTCTTTTGTCATCTCATCTCATGCCAAAATTGGAAAATATTTACAAGTGCTTTAAGCCTTTAATCTTGTTCATCGACCAAAAAAAATGGAGTATCGGTAGTCTCTAATGTGGAGGAGTAAAATTTTATTACAAAGTAATGATAAAAGAGAAATTAAAAAAATATTTCTTGTTGAGCAGTAAGAAAATCAAATTGTACGTCTTTGCCGTCTTCCTAAATTATAGATATATTTTGTCTATAACAAGCATTATGAATCGGTCAATTTTTTGAGGATTGTAACCCGTTTGATTTCAATGAAACTCATTTACCCTAACAATAGTAAAAACACTCTTTGTAGATCCAGTACCATCTCAAAAATAAGAAAGTACATGTTTTACAAAATACGCGTATTTACTGTTTAGGGCAATATTACTTTGAAGCGTAATATTTGTCGCATCGTGTTCTCAGATATAAGCCTGCGGCCCTCGCTTTCTTCTTCCCCCAGTTCTCTCTTCTCTGATATTTTCAAAATCGTAGAAAAAAAAATAAAAAAATACCAACGATTGTATAATACTCAACACTCTCAAAGTTTGAATCTTTTGGCCATAACCTCACCGCACACACCGCTCCCCCAATCAACAACCCCCAAAATCCAAACATCAACAAAGTTGACAAAAAAACTCTCAAACATTCTCCCAACCAGACAGACAACCAAATCAAACCTTAAATCCAAACAAGCTCTGGTTTCTTGTTCTTGTTCTTGTTCCTGTCGTCGTTGTTGTTGTTGTTGTTGTTGTTGTTGGTATGATTGGTTCTGTGTTCCTTATGTGATGCATCAGAAGAAATCAGAAGCTCAGATCGGAAAAGAAAGCATCGGCGTCTCTTCCGATTACAACCCAATCTCGGCCGCGGCGGCGCCGCCGCAACTGTCGTCGTTCTCGCCGGCTTTTCACCAATTCAACCAATTCCCTCACTACCCATCTCAGCATTCGGCCCAGAATGACCCGCCGATCCCTCAAACGGCGCCGTACAAGCGACCCCTCCTGACCCAAACCCACTCTTCCCTTGCCAAATCGCCGACCCTCTACAAATTCCCACCTCCGCCGCAGAACCCACCTCTGTTCTCCCCTTCCCTCGCCGCCAAGGCCGCCGTCTTCCGCCTCCTCCGCCGCGCCAACCGCCTCCGCCGCCTCTTCCTCCTGCTCTGCTTACCGTTCTTCTACTTCTTGGTTTCTCACCCCAGCCATTCTTTCTTGCTTGACTTTCTGTCGGCTTTCGCCTTCTCTTCTGCGTTGTTGTTCTCTCTCAATCTTGCCCTACCTCGCCTGCCATCAATACGGTTGTTCTTAGCCAGGTCGTTCCCAATCAAGCTCAAGACCTCGTCGTCTAGGCCGCCATTGCCGGTGTTCTGGTCAATTGGGTCTCGGCCCAAACCCGAAAAGAGAGGGAATTCGGGGTGTTGGGTTCAGGTTTACAGCAATGGAGACGTGTATGAGGGCGAGTTTCATAAGGGGAAATGCTCAGGAAATGGGGTGTATTACTATTACATGAGTGGGAGGTATGAGGGTGATTGGGTTGATGGGAAATATGATGGTTATGGTGTCGAAACATGGGCAAGAGGAAGCCGGTACCGCGGGCAGTATCGGCAGGGACTCCGGCATGGTTTTGGGGTGTATAGGTTTTATACTGGTGATGTTTATGCTGGGGAATGGGCTAATGGGCAGAGCCATGGGTGTGGAGTACATACCTGTGAGGATGGGAGTAGATATGTTGGGGAGTTCAAGTGGGGGGTCAAGCATGGCCTTGGTCACTACCATTTCAGGTAAATTGTCGCAATGGGGTTTCATAGCATTCGTTGTGTTATAACTGGCTGTTTATATATCTTTGTTATTGTAATGATCTTTTTTTTTTTTGTTTACTGATTGTCTTTGAATGTTTTGATTCTGTTACTTGGTTGTGGTGTGATTGCTAAGTTGGTTCTGATCTTGGATTCTGCCACTTGATGTGGTAGTTGAGGTTTTCGGGTTTCGGTACTTTCATTTGGTTTTACTTTATGGTAATTTTTGGGTTCATAAACTTCACAATAGAGTACTCTGGGTTAATTTCTTGAATAGAGTTACTAAAAAAGGGGATTTCTGCCCTGTTGTATTGTAAGAAAGTAAACTCAGAGTCTCAGACGATTGTTTCAGGAAATTCTTGGTAGCAAGTATCTCTAGGAGCCTTGAATTGTTAATGTGGGAAAGAAGATTTTAAGTATGGAAACATACATCAACTTGAATAAACAGGTGTAGGTGATATGCATGGGATGATTAGATATTCCAAAAAATAAGATGTGGTGATTAGGTACCACCTGGGGTTGAGTTGCTTAACCATTCGTGGGGGAATATTTTCAAAAGCTAGTGGTTTATTAGTACCTTTGTTTATCATGGAGATAGTTTTGTCTTAATCGTATGTTTTCCGACCACTTGTTTTGAGATAGAACAGGTATGCTTGTTGATTATGAAACCTATATGCCAGCATCAGTTTGTAAGTAGGCATGCAAGTTCAAACCTGTGCCCCTTTAATGGGAAGCTATATTTGTCTCTGCTTCGGAGCTCATATCTGTCTTTGTTGTGGCTACGTTCACAAGGTTACATATATATTGTTGAGAAAATGTTCACTGAGTTTTCACTTTACTTGATTCAGAAATGGGGACACATATGCTGGAGAATATTTTGCGGACAAAATGCATGGTTTTGGGGTCTACCGCTTTGCAAATAGCCATCGGTATGAAGGTGCTTGGCATGAGGGTAGAAGGCAAGGGCTTGGTATGTACACGTTCAGAAATGGGGAAACACAAGCTGGTCACTGGCAAAATGGAGTCCTTGATATTCCAAGCACACAAAATGCTACTTATCCCGTTTCTCCTGTTGCTGTTAATCATTCCAAAGTTCTTAATGCTGTACAGGTACGTGCTATTTACATAAATCTTTGTGAAAGGAGCTCTGCATGTTTTCAATGGAAAGTAATGGTAGTAAATTCATTACAAATTTGAACCCTTGGTTTTGTCACTGCACAGTAAGGCTAGAGAAGAGCTTATTTTATGTGGATCCCTGATGTTTGCTATTGGGCAAGAGTCGTTTAATTTTTAGTGCTCATCCTTTCCAATTTACAGAAGTATTTTGAAAAGCCTGTAATTATTATGGCTCTCAGAGTTTGTTCTACTTTGCATTAATTTATCCTGTGTACATTCTTTATGATTTTACGTGTAGATCTTAGACTGGAGCACTTCAACCCAGCTTTGGTTTTTCATAAGTCACCTTTTGGAAGCAGGACATGAATTAATCATAAACATATGACTGTCGTACAGTTTCTCATTAATGTATTTTTATTGTGTGTTACAATCAGGAAGCACGAATAGTGGCAGAGAAAGCATATGATGTGGCAAAGGTGGATGAAAGAGTGAACAGGGCTGTAACAGCAGCAAACAGGGCAGCAAATGCAGCTAGAGTTGCAGCAGTGAAAGCTGTCCAGAAACAAATACAACATAATAGTAGCAGTGGCAACATTGTTTGACAACCCCGATCTGGACTCATTTATCAGTGTAAGTTCGTTAGGTGTCAGAACAAGAGGAAGATTTTTTTTTCCCTTTCTCCAGTAGCTTCAGGTTTTAGGTTCGTCTTCTCTTTGGCATCTTGCCTCGAGGACGGTGCTTCTTTGAACTCATATGTGTGGGGAGTGTCAAAGTTTACGTTTATATTGTTTCTTAGACTGTGTATACTTATAGGGAGAGAGAAGAGGAAATGCCGGTTGGCATCTGGATGCTCTACTAATTTTCGCTTTCCTGTGTTAGAGCGTATATAGATGAGGTAGATGTAATATATAAGTGCTGGTGTCCTGGTCAAACCTTGGCCCAGCCTCTGTTGTATGCGAATTGTTAGTATCTTAACAAGGCGAGAAAATTTCAATAACCATATACCATTTCGCCCACTTAACTGTTCTTTTTGTTAGTATTTTGGCAATGGTACCAGTTTTGTCTGAGTTGTGTCACTCGATACAAAGCGACTATTGTGATGTTTTAGGGTTGAAGCATGAATTTGCTAAGAAACCTTTATAAACATCTACGACCATGAAGTTGCTAATATAATGTAATCTTGAGCAAGCTGAATCTTAGAACTATTTATAGGTAAAGAAAGGTGGAACTGGAGAGCTAAAATTTGATGCTAATTGTTTTGTCATCTCCGTCCCACAAAGACAAGGAATTTACCGAATTTGGCATGGAATTTACCAATGGGGAGAGATTTGCGGTTCAAAATCTTATTTGTGAGGTGATCATCTTTTTCCATTCTTACAAATCTCCAATGCATTTACTCTGTTCCTGTTATTTTACAAGGCATGTGCAGTACAAGGAACCTATAAGATGTGTGCATCTTAATTCTTTAATATGTAAAATTTTGATATACCTAAAATGATAATTGAATCAAGAACAAACAGCCCTGATAAAGTAGAACGATAGCATAACCACCAATATGAAACTGAATTTTAATCGTTGTCTACACGAAACGATTACCATTTAGTCAAAACCAACTTACTTCGCTTAGCAAAAGCTAAAGCTCCAGATACAGGTACACATAACAAAAGATATTACTTTAAGAAAAAGGATGGTTAACTAGGTTCTTGATATTGCACGAACAGATGGATAGTTTCAAGGACAGCACAGCACTCTTTAACTCTCAGTCTGCTCCCTGAGCCTTCGGATGGTACTCCTAACAGTCACTGCAGCTGCAGTACTGCAAAATATACAACATAACAATTATATCCTCGGTGGAGCAAACAGGAACATATATAACCAACAAATGCCATCTTAGGGAGCCTTACTTAAGTGTGTAGGCGCCTCCAGCTTTCACTTTGCCACAATCTTTGCAACCCCAGATTCCAACAGCCTTCCGCTTCACTGCATACTGCAATCGTGTACTTTTCATTAGAAGGATTGCATGAATCTAGAAATCTATTTTGTGGTTATTCCATGCCTCTAAACCAACTTCCCGAAGAAATCCACATGATTGCAGAGAATAATCATCAAATGAACCAAAGAAGGATAAGTACCTTTCCGCAAAACTCGCAGAAGTACTTGCTGTGCTGAGAGACTTCCATCTTCTTGATTTGTTTCCTCAGACTAGCACCATATCGGGTGCCTGAACATATACAAATGAGTAAGACCACCTTGGTCGTCACATAAACATGTTATATACAAAAGCACCGTGACAATGGAATCCAAGAGTCCAGCATGAGAAGCAAAAGATTAAATTATATTTCAGCAGGCCAACAAAGGCTTCGGTTTACTAATACAATCTTCAGCAGCAGCACTCAAAATTTATAAATCCAATTTCATTTTTTCTACATAAAGCTAATTCGTGTTTCAAATTCATTATAAACTTAAAAGTGGAACAATAACTGAAAACTACCCTTTTTATTCCTTTTAGCGCGAGTACATACACAAAGTAACTAGATTTCCCTTATCCCCAAAGAAATTTAAAATAAAGGATGAAAAAAGGTGATTTGAACATACCGTACTTCCCAACAATACCCGCCTTCTTGGTTCTTTTCGTCTGCACAACACCAGAGGAATCAAAGTAGAAAGTAAGAAACAAATTCAAGTCATAGCAAAATAGACAAAAATAATCAAATTACAGTCCATAATTTATAATTCTGTTCATATCAGCAATCAACTATAGTGCCGTAGTATCTTTCTCTCTCGCAATAGCATCAATTTATAGTTCTATCGGGTTTTAGAGAAATGCATCAACTACAGTGCACAAAACCCAATAGAACACAAGAATGATACCAACTCTGTATACCCAAAACCGAAGCCACTCACTATTCAATGAACTCTCTTAAAAGTTAACACATAATCAGCAATAACGTCCCATAAGCCCTGATTTTTCAACAATCAATATCTAGATCTGAAATTACTAATTCTTCTATAGCCCACATGGCGAAATCATGTAAAACCCAGAATGCTCAGACAGCTGAACTCCTCCAATGACTAAATTAACCAAATTATATTTTCACTAACCCAAATTTTGTTTTCCGGTGTTCATCTTATTCTTCTGAAATTCCCATTTAAAACCATAAAGCGAAATCGAATAGAAATACAGCAAAGCAAATATGAAATTTCAACATTCAATTTTCTAAACGGCAGCTGATTAACAAATTCAAATGCGCAGAGTCAAGCAATAAATCTTCGAAATTAAAGAACACGTACCATCTTGGGTGTGGCGCGGAGGAGCTAAAACCCTAGAAATCCCTTCACTGTGAGAGCAGCCCGAGCCTTACTCACGTTTCTTTAGGTTTTATATATAGTGGCCTCCCGCAGGCATTTGTGTCCTTTTAGGGCTTTTTATTTTTATTTTTTTCGGGCCAGAGGTGAATTGATTTGGGCATGCAAAGAACTCTGCATATGTAGCTCTAGGCCCAAGTTGGTCACTTTGTCTCGATCGTTCTTATTATACGGGTGGGCTCGGTCCCGGCATACCGTTGTAAACCTCATACATCATGTACCAACCATATATAGACATTCTCCCGAAATTCAAACAATTACATACCAAAAGTTTCGATACTTGTAAGTATGGTTCAATATGATTTAGTATTGATACAAACCAAATTCCTATTCAATAATTTTATCTACTTGTATTTTATATAATTAAAGTTTCAAAATCCATATTTTCTATTCACCATGTTCAATCAAGCTACTAATACTTTAAAAGTGCCGCAACCCGACATCCAAATAATAAAGTACATATTTCAATTTCAAATGCAGCCCAAATAATCTCAAATAAACAAACAACTCAAGAGCTCTTTTGATGTAAAATAAATAGTAAAGGCTTCAACATGTATTACAATACACATTTTTATGTGACGATATATATCTTCAATGCTTTACATATGTGGAGTAGGTGTACTTGAACTTCGGGGTTGCCTAGATGAAACTGTCATTGCTTGCATAGCTACATATAAAAAAGGGCAAATTACAATTTCGTACCCCGTGGCTCGGGTCAAATTTCAAAATGATACCTATATATTTTTTTTTTTGCATTTTCGTACCCTATACTTTCAAAGAGTTGCAAATGTGTTTCACCGTTTAAAAAATGTTACGGTAACCGTTCACTGCTGCTGACGTGGCTTATGTGGGGTCCACCCAACTGTTTGGAGAGCATATGAAGTGCAGCAAATGCGCACCGTTTCGTCGTCTCCCTTTTAGCTTCAACCGGAGCGTTGTAGCTCTCGGTAGGTACTGTGCTTGAACCCCTTTTGCTTCTCGGCCCACCGGAAAAACGAGAGGGCTAGAGCTCGGGCGATCTTACCTATGGCTAACGGCGGTTTCTCCCACTTCTTCCTTAGCCTGCAAAACAAAAAACCCATTTTCAGTAAACCCACACATGCAATTGGAGATTCAATTTTTTGGTAATGGAAATTCGTTGACTCCGTTGAATCGGCTAAGTTGACTCACTGGTTTTTACGATGAGTGGGTCCGATTTGGGGCTAAGTTGGAGCTGTTGGCCGAAAATGCACATGAGGTCCTCGCCGTCCAGGATGTCGACGAAGAGGATGAAGGCGAGTAAGGTGAAGAGGTAAGGGGAGAGCCGAGCTTTTTGGAATACGGTGGAGGAGGGGGCAGCGGAGAACGGGGGCCACGGCTTCATTATTCTCATGTGAAATTGTAATCGAATGAATTTGATTGTGTGAATTGAATGTGATTTGATTAGGGTCGAGGTCGATAGAGATTGAGCTTCGATTTGTTGAACAAATATAAGGACACTATTCTAGTATTGAAATGGGTGGTTTTTGGAGATTGAGAAATTGAGAGAGACCCATTTGGAGTCGAGGATTTTAAGGTTTAAAGTTCAAACCCAGGAGGCGATGTTGTTGGGCGGAGGAGTGGGAATCATCTGTGGGAAGCGCCGGGTCGTCGCGAAGAGGTGTTTGCAGGGTTTTTGGAGATTAATCGGATTCGGGTTTTGGGTGTTTTCGTTTATGTAGAATTTTGAAGATATTTGCATTGAAAACCGAGTATTTGTGGCATTGAAAACCCAGTATTTTTTTGTTCGAGCAGCGGCGGAAGCGGCCAAGCATCACTGCACTTCATCGTCTCCGGCTCCCTTCAACGAAACGGTGCGCATTTGCTGCACTTCATATGCTCTCCAAACAGTTGGGTGGACCCCACATAAACCACGTCAGCAGCAGTTAACGGTTACCTTAATATTTTTTTAACGGTGGAACACATTTGCAACTCTTTGAAAGTATAGGGTACGAAAATGCAAAAAAAAAAAAATATAGCTATTATTTTGAAATTTAACCCAAGACAACGGGTACGAAATTATAATTCGCGCTATAAAAAATAAATTCATTGGTCACTTTGTTCTCAATCGTTCTTTCTAATTCTATGCATTGTGTCCTATTTGAGTCGTATTAATTCATGTTGCACCCATATCTTGAGAAGTACAATCTCTCCAAGAGTAATCTCGCCACCTTCATATACATGAAAAAGCAGCCCGATCGAGCGACCATTTGCATAAAACCTAACAGTCATTTACTGATACAATATAGATGCCAACGAAAGTACTGTGTTCAAATTTTATCTAACCACACCAAAAACAAGCAATTACTGATGGACAAACCACATTTAATCTTGCTCAGCTCAATGGCCTAAAGCAATTCGTTAGCCTTAAGAAAAAAAAAAAAAAAAAAAAATAAAAAACAAAAAAAGATTGATATACAGGAAAAAAAGAGAGACGAGGAAAAGAAAAACAAAGACAAAGATATAAGACAGATCCAGTTAAACACAAAATCAACAAAAAACATCAAAAGATGCAATCAGAAAAGAGACGAAAAAGACAAAGCAAACAAGAGACAGACACAAAGAGAAGGCGGAACTACTAAAAAAAAAACAACCCGAGAGGGCTGAACCGGGCTTCAGCCCGGGTTGAAATTTCATGCCCAAAAAATTTACTACTACTAGTATGAGATCTGGTCAGTGGCTATGGAGGACGGAGTAGGAGATCTGATCGGCAGTCTATCCTGGGCAAGAGAGTTGAACCCGGTGTGGATTTGAGTCGGATCGGCGACTCATGGGAGGATCTCGGCGAGTGGGTTGTGTGATTCGATGAGTTTTCTTGCAATAAGAGTGGGCTGTGTGATGAAATTGGTGATTGGTATGAGAAGTTGACTGAATTTGTGAGGTAGAAGATGGAGTGATTAGGTGCGGCGTGAGATGAGGAAGATTCAGTGAAAAAAAAAAGAAGGCCAATTATCACTCAATACCCCCTGTGGTGGATAGACACTATCAATTCCACCCCCGTGGTAAGAAAACTCTCAATTTTGCCCCTGTGGTGGGTTTTTACTAGCAACTAGAAAAGGTGCCCGCGCAATGCTGCCGGTTTTTAAAAAACATGTATTTAAACATCTAAAGAGTCTAACCCTCAATTTCCAAGCTATTTCTATAATCAATTTCAAAACTTTAACCAAAATGACATAACTAATTATGAAACCATCAGAATCATATTTAACATGCATTGACAAATGAACTAAATCTAATCGACCCGTGTAGTCTATAAAGCTCAATAATAACAGGAAAAACTATAATTGCTTTCCTCCTGTTTTGAGTGTTTGATCTCCTTTTCTTTTTCTTACAAATGATTTAACTGTATCATCTTTCAATGATAGAGTATATTACTCTAAAAAACTGATTTCATTATTGTATGCAAGCTGACCTCTTTTTTCACACACACAACATAATAATATTCTTGCTTTGAGCTTTTCTCAATTGTGTCTTCTCCTACCAGTGAAGAAGAGTGATTGGAGTGCTGCTTAGACTCCTTTTCTACTATGTTTGTGCTCAAATCAGCAGCCTCAGTACACACCTGAAAGGGACAGAGTTTTATCAATTTGGAAAGACCAAAAAGGGATTGCATACAAACTGCAATGGAATTGATCTTTACTGATACATTAAATATGATTTCAGTCTTCTGTAGTCTGATTAAACCCACAAAATGAGACCGACAATATCAACAGGAAAGACAAATTGAAATTCACAATCAGAATAGAAAATGTAATTCAAATTAATAATTCGTATCACATAAAACACAAACAGAGAAGAAAATCAACATCCAAATTTGAAAAGCTCAAAACCCAGAAAACTCGAAAACACAAAATCTTTTAACTTCTAACATCGATCAAAGAACAAAAATTAAAACAAACATAACCCAAAAAGCTTACCTTTGCATACAAAAACTAAAAACAGCAACCACCACCATTCTCTATCGCACACAACCAAGTGAACACCTGCAAATCATAAAAAAAAGAGGCGTTTAGCCCAACAAAATATCAACACATCAAACTGGAAATGCAGCAGCTTTATAATAAATCTGCCATTATGAAATTTAGGCCCCATTAACATCAAAGAATAGCTATAGAAGCTAAGTTTTCATAACAGAGTTACAGAAACAAAGCTTTCAAAAAATTGAATGATTAAAGAAATGTTTTGCAAATCTCAAATAATGCAGACAAAGCACCATCAAATATTACCTCAGATTCCAAAGCAAAAAACAGCCAAATTAAAAATAAAGACAGTATCTAAACACACACCTACAGCCATCATACATAAGAGAAACAAAAAACAGTAAAACAGTAGCATGATCAGTAATGAAGAATATGCAGTTCCCATCAATGTTAGAACTTGCAGTCATGGAAAAGTTACATATAACTAAACTATTATTCGGATTCCATACCTCTTCATCTCTCTCTTAGCTTTGCTGCAAAAGTTGTATGGCCTTCTACCCACCAAAGCTCCCAATTCCTGAAATCATACGCTGAAAACAAAACAAAATCAGAATGGAAAACAGACTGAGTTGCTGAAGAAAAGGGTTTAGGGTTTTATAAATTAGGGTTAAGACTTTAGGATTTAGCCTTTGGAAAGAAGTAGCAGTGGCATTAGTAGATCTAGTGTCTTCAGATAAAGGAGTAAGAGCAATTAAAAATGGATATATAAACTATTGAAGCATAATAGATAACAATTCGAAACACTTATTGCAATATGGTGTTTAGCATTGGTAATAAAGATATTTACCAGATGTTTTAGCAAATTTGATTAAAGTAATCCAAAAACACCGTTTGATCAAAAGGGAAGCTGATCTGGAAACGATGAAAATCATACAGCATTAAAAAAGAAGAGTGAGAAGAAGCACCATAAAATAACATAGTACAAATGGTTCAAAAGACAACAAATATAATTGAAGTACATTGAACTGGAAAATTGTCATAAAAGTTCATTTCATAATTTAGGAAATACAAAATAAAAACATACACTGTACAAAATGGTTTAAACTAATATGACTTAAACAGGATATCTTACTTAATCAAAATGTAAGGTACACTATTAATACATGAAAGAAATCACGATTAGCTGATAATATGCCAAATAGAAAATAAGCTCTAATTAACACAAAATAAAAACATTAATAGCGTATACATTCAAACCTTTTATGAATGAGGTATAGTTATTGTTCACAATGGAAAAACATAGGGCAAACTGTATATAAACAAAAGTAAAAACATATATAAAATACTTATACTATGCTTGCTGATAGGTATTTTCAAATTTTAATCATCATGAGATGTAAACAACAATGTAACGTGAATGCAGTAAAAAACACAATGACATGACAATTTACAACACAATTACAACATGTTATACTTGCTGATAGGTATTTTCAAATTTTAATCAATTGAGTTATCATGATATGTAAACAACAATGTAACGTGAATGCAGTAAAAAACAGCAATGACATGACAATTCAGCAAGAACACAATTACAACATGTGATGACATAGATCGCACTAAAGATATATTGAACTGCCTCGAATAACATAATCAAAAATGAAGATTGTAAATGGAATATGGAGAAATATTGATCTAAGGAATAACATGATTTCCATAGAGAAAAACCTACCAAAAAGGAGTTATAAATTTTACCAAAACCACAACGAATAACTACTCAATCAAAATACAGAGTCAAGAAAGACCTACAAACCATGAATAAAGAAGGTTGGTAACGAAATTGAACTAAAGAATAAACAAAAGCATATAAATTGGAAAACCCAACTGGAAATTTTGGGAAATCGCTCGTCAGGAGCTAAACCGTGAAACTAAATATGATTGTTTAGAATAAAAAATGAAAAAACGAATGATTGTACAACAGATGGCCCAGCTAAAATGAAAAACAGAAGCTAATCTGGTGCCTAAAAGCAGTCGAAATTAACTTAGAAGCATAAATACAAACATTAAATAAAATATGGACACAACTCTACTCCAATTTGTTTTTTTCAGCAGTTTTACTAACAAAAGCTACATTTTTTACTGCAAAAGCTAGTAAAAACATACTAATTTTGATTAATAAAAAGCAAAGAACCACTTCACCATAGCATGATATCCAACATAAATCTTTGGGCCTATAGACATCAAAAACACACAAATTAACCCCAAAAGAACAAACATTTCTTTCTAGAAAATGAAGCTTAATTTAAGTTCAGAATTCTCACCTTCTCTTCCCAGAACTCGTGATTCTCAATGACTTCACAGTCAAGGCTCTCCTTGCCGCTGGCGTAGTCGCTCCTCCTCCGGAGGCCGACGTCGCGCCCCTGACTGCGTTAGTTCGATGTCGGTATACGCGACCAAGCAAGCTCCAGTGCGTCCACACCTGTCTGCAAGTGATTCAACAGCACGATTCGGAATTCGGATCGAGCGAAACCCGAAAAAATATTAAATCGAAATTGAAATCGGATTTCTTTGGAAAGAATACAACCCATCGGAGATTTGACGGAGAAGTGAATGGAATTGCAGAAGTGGATAATTGGAATCGCTCGTGCGAACCCTAAAACTAAATGTATACTGAGTTTCCTCAACTAATAAAATGAAAAACGAAGATTGTACATATAATCAGAAGAATTTAGTGTAAAGAGTAATACGATTCGTGTTAAAAAACTTACCAAGAGAAGCAGTCCAACTTAAACGGACAACCAAGGGCTGCTGAATCAATATACACACTGGAAAAAGACCTACAGACCATGAATGGAAAAGCTCAATAACGAAATCAGAAAAGAAAACAAAAGAAAAGCATACAGAAAAGCATACAATTTGGAAAACCCAGGTGCAAATCGGCGTGGCTGCTGGAGAATTTTTTTTTGGCCGGAGATATGTGGAAAAGAAGAATCCAGCACTCATCAGAAGAAAAAGAGGCATAAGTCAAAAAGAGGATGAAATCAACGAATGGATTTGCACAATTCCTTCGGCCTTTCAAGATCGACGACACAGATGGCGCCACACAAAAAGCGGAACAGTGGACGTCAACAGAGGCCACCGCCATCGCCGAAACCAGCAGTCGAAATGCAACCAAATAATCCAAAGAGAACCAGAAGGGTAGAAAGCGTACTTTCACTGTGATCACGGCCAATCAGAAAGCGTTTAGGAAGGGCTAAGGCGGGGTTTCATCTTTTGGCTTAATAGGAATTCAATCCCCGCAACCGAAACTCCACCTCTGTGAGAATTTCCATCAAGATTCGTCATGGTCGGCACCTGCACGCTGGAAGATTAAAATCTGTCTTTTCAACTCCGGCTGCCATTTCAACCTTTTTCCTCACAGAAAGTCTGCAAAAATAGAGAACAAACATCGCCAGCCGCTGGCCGCCGAAACCAGCACCCTCTACTGGAAGTCAAGCTCTATTTACTTTTTACAAATCATATCCAAAGGAAAAATTATATGAAATTTCAACTAATTTTCACCTGTCATCTACGCTTAATCTTTATACAGCTGAAAATCATATTGAGGTGCTCTTCAAGTTATGCTTAATCAAGCCCCAAACACCGCCGTCGCCATCCTCTGTTCCACCACCTACAACCCACCCAAACCACAGACCCTTACCCCACCCTCATTCCATTGCAAACTTAAAACCCAAATAAAAAAATAAACCCCAATCTACCCATTTTGTTTGCAGAAATCGAACCACTCACTGCAACGACCACCATCCACCTCAGACGCGACACTCCTTCACTCTCCGTCGCACTATGTTGGAATTGATGGCCCCATAATTAGATCTGATTTTTTTTAACCCCAAAATTGTAGAGAAAAACTTATGGAAATCAATCATATATTGAAAGGGTAAGAAAACGAGGGATTTGCCACATTAAAAAAAGAAAAAGAGATGAGGTAAGAAGATGGAGTGATTGTGGGGACCATTGTTGACATCATAAAATAATAAAATATTTTATTAAAATCAAAATAGCTAGTATGTTAAAGCTGTGTATGTTAACCAATTAGCTAAAATATATTTTTATTCATTTTTTAGTTAAAATAGCTAAAATTTTGCTTAGACTATTGGAGATGCTCTTATGCCTCTATGTTTAGCTCATTTCATTAGCTATGAATATCTTTAATAACAAACTCTGAAACAAGCTAGAAGATGAGTTTTTTGATGATTGTATGATTGTCCACATCAAAAAAGAGTTGATTGATGGAATTGATTCAGATTCGATAATTGATGATTTTATTGTGGAGAAATGTAGGATAGCATTTAAACTAGTTTAATTTTATATTGCATTTATCATTCATGTTTGTATTTTGTATTTTGTATTTTTTTGTAATCTATAATACGCACCGTCAAATTTTACTTAAAAATTTATAAATTTACTTAGTTTATATGAATACAATATATTTGAAATTTATAAAGTTAAAAAATTGGAGAACATATCTTCGTTGACGAAAGGAAAAAAATTAAGTTTAAATTTTAGCCTGGATAAGTTTCAAATCTTGGTTCCGCCATTGGTGTCACAAGTCCGATCGTCTTTTTTCATGCCTATTAAGAAAAGTGATTGCTCAAAGACCCGAACCCTAACTGAGTTCTAGTGTTCGGAAGTGAGTTCATTGGGGGGCTTTATCATTTGGAATGTCTCACTGCTCATATCAAAAGATATGATAACATAGCAAGCTAAAATGGCGTCCTCTCCAATCCAAAACACCACTCCATTCAGGTATGCAGACCAAGGATCCAGATTACAACAATTTGAAATAGGCAAAACTGCGCTAATTCGTCTCCAAGAATCGGATTTGAGACTGTAGACCTCAGCTTCGAGCACACGCGTACTAGTACAAGCTGCAATCCTCACAACTTTATAGTCATTCTGCTCGCAGTTGAACCCGATTCCTAGTGCAGCGATATATAGATCGCTTCCATTACACTACAAAAAAACTGCACAATGGGCACGGACAAAATCTGTGGCTATCAAGTGTTTATCCGTGGCTAAACACATATAGCCACGGATATCCATGGCTAATCGCAAATGGGCACGGACAACCCGTCTGTGTCTTAACTCGCCGTCCGTCTCTCCCGGTCAGTTTTTTTCCCCGACGACCCAATCCCACCAGGTCCCATCCCGAAAATCCGGGATTATTGTACAGAATCCCCAAAAATAAAAATTGAGTTGGGGATAGGGATCAATTTTTGAAAATTCCGGGATCCCGAAAATAAGTATCTTATATCGTTTTAGTTTGCAATTTGGCTTGTTTTTTGTTCATTGTATTAGAAATACTTTAGTGCATATTTGCCTAGTTCTATGCTATTCAAATTGTAAATGGTTATTTTACTCCTTTTTGAGAATTAGTTGTAGTCCCTAACAGTTTTATTTGTGAATTTTGAACTTGCAAAATAAAAAAATGTGCCTATCTTTATCAATAATCAAGACATTTGTTCATGTTATAGCTGCTCATGATGCTATAAGGCCTTCAAGTATCTGTCCGAAGGTCCTGCAAATAAATGGACACATGCTCCAAGTATCTTCTCCTTCAATTTTACACCACAAACATCATCACACAAATTAAAGTTCCATAGCTTCGCTCCGGGACCAAGTTATGTTATTCATTCGCACACTTACAGAAACCAAGGTTTGAAAGCCAACTTCTATCTCCTCAATATATGTACAGTTCTTCAGGATTGATTGTTGAGATGACTCATCTTGATTATATATATTATGAAGAATGTTTATGCAATGTACAGGGCCTTCAATCTCCCCTCTTCAATCTCCTTAGTCTTCATCAAGAAGCTCGGCCTTCAATCTCCCCTCTTCACTCTCCTCACTCTTTGTGAAAATGTTGGATTAATGTATAAATATTAAATTGCTTGCATCTTATTAATTTCGGGATAAATTCGGATCCTTATACCGATCCCAGAAATTCAGGATCCCGCCTTAGGGATCGGGATAAGGATCGAAAATACCTAAAAACCGGGATCGGGACGGGACCGGGATTGGCCGGGATTGTCCTGAACCCAACCCTAGTCCGTATTGAGCAATAGGCACCCCATCAGTCGACCGTGCCTATCTGATGGCCACGGATGACCCAACCGTGGCGACGAAATAAATTTATTCTATATATATAGCCACGGATGGTGCATCCGTGGCTGAAGAACTTAGGGGGCAAAAAAAAATATATGCATAATTAAAATTGGGCTTATTAATCACAATAATATACCATAAACCAAATATTTTCACATTGAATTTCTCAGCAAATGTATCTTTCCACTCAAATTAAAATCTAACTAATTCCAATTGAATACAAAAAACATCCCTATTGTTTCAAAACTAACTATACAACCAACTCCTATATCTTCCATCATCTTACTTGCTTTCTGTCATCCTTAGACGACTTCTCCCTTGCTTGTTGATTGGTTTCTGCTTCAATGTTATGTCTCATCACCAGCCCCGCCCAATATGCTCATGCTCAAAACCTGTAAAGTTAAATGACTTGAGCATATTAAGAAAATAACAAAAACCTTCATTTTTATTCATTATCATTACAAGACCTACTCCACTATAATGCAAACTACAAAAACACATTGTAATCTATTCGATTCCTAAGTAATTAGTCAACCATAGAAAAAATAAACCAAAGCAAGTTTATAGTTAAGTATATTTTTATTTGACACATGTAAAACAACGTCCAAGTTATAGAAACTCTTAGGGACTCCAACCAGAGGAACAAGCTTCCTGCATTGGTATTTAGATGCTCAATCATGTGAATGTGTCTTGGTGTAAGTATGATCATGACATTCATTTCTTTTACGCTAGTGAGCTTTATACCACAACTGAAGAATAGAATGCAAAGTAGAATATGGAAACTTAGAAAGAGATGGAATTTGATGGTTAAAGGACATCCTGATTTCAGATATAATTAATGTCACTACAAAAAAAGAGTACATTAGCGAGGGACAAAAGCCGTCAGTAAAGCCCATTTTTCGTCGCTAATAACCTTTTGCGACGGAAATGAGCCGTTGCTTGTCGTCGGTAATGCTTCCCTAGTAAATAGTTTATCAGCGACCATCCGTGGCTAATATCTATATTACCAACGGCAAGTTACTGTCGCCATTGCTCAATTTCCGTTGCAAACAAATTTCTCAAACGACAAGACCAAATCAATTTCAACCAAACATGTCGTTGCTAGTACAAGCGTTTTTTGTCGGAAATAAATAATTCTTGGGACTGACTATTCTGGTTGGAAATGTTATTTGCGACGATTTGCTGTTGTTGAAAGTACAATTAGCGACAAGGACCTTTGTGGCAAATATATAAATTTCATTGATCAAGTAACATATTACAACTTGTCCAAATGAACTACACACACTCCATGAAATCTTAAGAGTATCTTACTTATGCCTATGAAGTACATTGTACACAACTTAACTCTAAAACCAATCCTATACTAACTTTAGAGAGCCTCCAAGAGTATGCCTGATTTTCTTCCACACTTCAAAATAGGTTGACGTAGTATACATATTGGTCCTTTGTACCTGCCATTGCAAAATAAGTAACCTTATAGCCTTGTGTCATTAGCAATTAGAACCTGTAATTCTCTTATGAAACCAAAGTGAGTTCAAATGGTGATGGTGAAATTTATTTCATGCTGAATGAATCTAAGTTAAAATAGTATAACAGAGACTTAAACTACCAACACTGAACTTGATAACTGGAAATCAGATACAGAAAGCCAAGATGATGTTGAAGTTCCCTGTACAAACAAGCTTAGCTGCTACAGTTTGTTAAATATTGGCTCGGTTGCTTAAGTCAGAGCTTAATTGAATATAGTATAGACGAGCGCACATATTAGTATATACACTCTGTAATAGTTTTCAGTTGAGTCAATAGACTCTGAACATTTCCAGAACTTTACTGTTAACTTTCTTTAATTTTCTTAGCCACATAACAATTTACTTCGCAATCTACATCAAATCTAAGCATGCTACATGTACCAAAATAGTATCATTAAAGACATAATGGACCTCTGACAGTAATTCTAAAAGTTTAGGTACAAGAATTTAAGCATAAGGACCAAAAAAAGACGGGAGTTACCAGTACCAACCGACCACCATACGAGCTCCACTGCTCCTGATACGTGTCCCAAAGTTACAGCTCCACCATACACATTAGCTTTCTCCTGAATGAATAAGAAAGACTGAAAAGAAAAAAAAAGTGAAGCTGATGATAAGTATAGTACTATATTCATGACTCCTAAAACAATGAACATTTGACATGATAGTAATGGACATAACATGTGCCACTTACTTGCATAAACAGCCAAATTTTGATCAAGTCGCTGGCCCCCAATAGCATGCATTTCCTGTAAATCAAACAAGTAGAGCATACCAAATCTGAAAATAGATCAATAAAATGATTTGACAATGCATAACAGATAAATTGCGATCCAGACCTAACAACGATTGAATAACTCAATACGTTCAACTAATTCCTTATTGTTGCAAAAACGGCAACAAAGAGTCCCCCAAAATTTTCATGAGCGACCAAGTCCATACGTATTTAACTTCCAAGCCTTCATTCAAAGCCAGCATTCACGTCCAATGTTGCATATTTAACTACAAGGCATGTAAACTCTCATACTAGAGATTGAATTGATCAAAAATATACCAGTAGGCACAAAGGAGGCATAGAGGACCAGACCAAATTGAAAAAACTAAAATTCTCTTTTAAGGCATTACCTACATATATGAACAAATACCGATAGCAAAAAATGAATGTGTCCAACGAATGCAATCACATTCTGAAAGATAGGACCAGAGCAACTTATTAGAACTTATTGCATATCAGGTTATTTTCTTTGAACTACTCATCCAAAAAATTATCAAAAACTGATCTTTTCTTAATGCTGTATATACCTCTGCTTCCTTGTATCAGATTCACAGAGAAGTTCACAATTACAACCCCTAAACCAAAGTGCACTCATGATGCGAAGATTGTAAAGCAGTCACCATTTCAAGAAAAGAAAAAGCTATAGGAGTAAAAAAAAATGAATGAAAGCAAACCTAGTACAGTTTTGCTGGTGCCTGTTTCCTCCAATTCAACTATAAATTAACAAACCTAGGAACCCAACAGATCAAAAGAAACGACAAGATCAGAGATAATAGAAAGCAAAATTCAAGTGTTTAAAAACAATGAATGAGAAGAAAATGCATGGAAGGATACAAAATAGCCCTTCTGTTTGCTGAGAAGGTTGCTACAGTTGATCCAAAGTTGAACCTGCAACAAAGAGAAAGTAAGCATGCAGGAAACAAGAATTGCAGAAATGGAGATGGAGGCTGAGAACTCATTCGTGTTAAACCTAGATCTAAAAGGCTGAACCCATAATCGAATCAATTGCAGCAAACCCAATCATTTACACCAAACCTAAAATCTCATTTACAGCAAACCGTAGCTCAATTGGAGCACCAAAATTCACAATCAGACTCAATCGGATGAGAAAATGGACTCACCAAATTCCAATTGTAACCCATTGCGGCTTCAGGAATTCGGTCATCGGGGGAAGGCGACAGCAAGGACAATGACAACAGGGGAAGGCGGCAACTAGTTTGAGGCAGCAAAAAATTGTGTGAATTTTAGGGGGAGATTGAAATTTTGGGATAGGAAGGAAAGGCAAGTGCCTGAATTTTAAGTGGGATGTTCGTGTTTTCGCCCTTTCGTAAAAATAAAAGATTGATTTAATACCGATAAGAACCGATCCCCCTCGAAAATAATCTTTAGCATTATCAACCAGCCCAATTCCCGTAGGTAAAATTAAGGGGGTCATCTGTTCACTTCAAAATTGTATTAATTCCTACAAAAAGTCAGACTATTAGTGAGGGCACCATCTTGGTCGGAAGACCCTAGAGTTGTCGTGAATTATTTCTAACGGTAAATATTTTTTGGTTGGAAATACCCCCTTTTTCGACCATTTTTGGAGTCCCTTGGTAAAAGTTCGTTGCTAATGGCATCTCTTGTTGTAGTGTGTATGCAAACAGAACTTAGAAAGAGATGGAATTTGATGGTTAAAGGACATCCTGATTTCAGATATAATTAATGTATGCAAACAGAGAGAGATATAGGAGTTCTATTGTTTGTGAGAAGAAAGATGAGGCACATTGAACATTAGATAGCACTACCTTTACTTGGAGACTTAGGAACTTCACGTAATCCATGATTTCATAGAGCATGGCAGCTTTATCCGTCTACACAAAATGGAAGCATGGAAAACAATTGGTGACGTTACAAGAAATCACAAACCATCAAAAACAGATAAAAAGACAGTAAAAGTAAGAACCTTTGAAGGCGACGACTTGAGAAAATCTTCAGCCATCTTCGGGTGCTTGTATTCTGCAACAAGAAATCAATCCAAGAAATCCACATTCAGTACAAATCAGAGAAATTAAAAGACCAAGATTCCAAAAAATTCGAAAAAAGTGCAAAAGCTGGAAAAGAGGGACCATGTTGAGAACTTCGTACCCTTAGTAGAAGCAGGTTCGCATGTTGAAACGTGGTAGGTCTTATCATCTTTCATCTACCACAGAAAACTATGTTACAAACATGTTTTGAAACTTTGTCATGCATAAGGAAATAAACTTGCTTATATCAAAGTTATTTTTTAGTGGGAACTAAATTGAGCATACTGAATGAATTTGAACAAAGTTTTTTTTTTTATTTTGTTGTCGGTGTCGTTCGTCTATATCGGCTGCCGCTAAATTGAATGATCAGAGCAATCGTTCATCCATCTTGTACATATCAGCCCTCATGTTAAATTACCAGCCCGCCCAACTTTATTCAAGAGGCTTTCACTTCTGATGGAAAAGGAGCATAGAAATGGCAAATAGCTTCAAAACATGAAAACGTACATATGGTACGGTGTGAATGTCCATTCTTCTTAAGTACACCAGTGTCAACATTCCGCAACACAACAAAATCAGATTCACAGCATATTTACCGTCCTTCATTGTTGCATTCTAACTTCCAGATTCGTAAAACGAAACCGACCAACGCAAACTTTTCCACTTTCTCTAGCACTTAAATCTTGATCGCGTACCCACCATAAAAAATATTGTTTAAACTTTTAGAAAAGGGATATTATTATATTGATCCAAGAGCATCGCTGCTTTCTTTCTCCCCAAGTCTACGCTCATTAACCGATCAATGTCCGAGGCATATCATTCCTTGATTTGTTGACCAATAATTTAGTGCTAGAAAATTGTACTTTTGCTCCCAATTAAGGGTGTTCAAGAAAATTTGTATAATAAATAAAATAAAGGGTATAAGTGGGAAATTTTAATTCAATTTGGGTGTTCAAAGTAGGGGTGGGCATTTAGACCGAAAACCCCGGACCGTACCGCAACCGTACCGGAACCGGCACCGAAAAATACCGGTTGACCAAAAAGTTAATAAAACCGGAACTGGAACCGAACCAAACCGGCTTGAACCGGGTCGGGACCGGTTCCTAGAAGCCAAGAACCGCGGGTACCCGGAACCGAACCGGCCTGCTTAGTTTACCCTAAGCCCAATAAAGCCTATACCCATTTGAACCCAACTTTCATATTCCTAAGCCCAAATCAAATTCCCAAGCCCACACATTCTAACCCTAAGCCCAAAAAACAAAATAAATTATTTATTTTTCTTTTCCTCTCTCCCTCTTTCTTCTTCCTCTTGTCGGCCGCCAACCTCTGGTTTTTTCCAGCCCCCATTTTTTTGACGCCGCCGCTGTTGCGGCTCTCTTTTTCTCTCCTTCCTTCCTCTCTTTTCCGTCTCTTTCTTCTCCTTCCCTCACTCTCCGTCGCTATTTCTTCTTCTTCTTCCTCTCTCTCCGTCTCAATTTCTTCTTCCTCCTCTCTCTCCGTCACGGTTTCTTCTCCTTGGTCGTCTTCCGTCGCACTCTTCCTTCTCTCGGTCCCAAACCCGAAACCGCCCCGTACCGTCCTGAAAATTCGGGTACCCGATTGGCCGGTTCCGGTTTAGGTCTTCGAAATGGTTGTCCCGAGGCCTCCGGTACGGGAGCCGGTTTTGAGCATTCGGTCCGGGAACCCGTACCGTGCCCAGCCCTAGTTCAAAGTAGTTTCAAAAAAATAAAATGGGTGTACAAAGTAACTGGATCTCCAAAGAAGAAAAATGGGTGTACATAGCAGGTATTGTAAATTGTGAAAAAGTATAAGGCTTCCCATAAATCGGGTCCAATCTTGGACTATTTTAACTAGAAGAATTGTAAATTACCAAAATTACTATAGATAGATTAAAGACAGATAGATATGCACCCGTGAAGTTGCAAAGTTGCAACTACACCATATATATGATTAAAAAGATATCACTCAATGGTATTGACTAGAAATGAGACCATCAGTCACATTTTTTGCAAGTAGCAGCTATTGCAGGCTGCTGCGGCGCCACACACACAGTCACATTTGCAGTGCGTACTCTTTCTTAAACTTCCAAGAACCCCTAACAAAGTGTGCGAAACTAAAAACTTTTCCTCTCGTAAGGGTAGCTTTATTAAGCAAAAAATTAATAGTCACCCATACAACAATGAACATCAATGTAAGCGCATTCATCCTAAGAAATTTGATACCCCATGTAGAAACTCAATTCAACAAAATCAGACTCTCGGATCCATATAAGAATCAACGTAGATATCTGCCAGAGCAACCCCTTCAAGTAGCCCCACTTGAATATGTTTAAGTTGTTGACAATCAGGATCATACAGATACAATGCTCCGTGCTCCATAATCAATACTCTGTCTGTTATTAACCCTCCTGGCCTTGCTATCCTCCCACCTATCAGAAGACGAATTGTGCGAATCATTTTCCAAGTATCAGTTTCCAGAACCCTAATGGACTTCCAACTGTTGTTGTGCTGATCAGTAGAATGTCGGAACACAGAAAGTCGTTTCTCAAACACCCGAATATTCATTAGAGGAAAACGCTCGCGCCTTAATGTATCAGGAAGAGCAATTATTTGGAAAATCCCGTTGTCCAGATCAAAAGAAAGGATGCACTTGTTTGGAGACTCAAACTCACTTATAATCCAATACACAAGTCCATTCAAGTGGGCCGATTTACTCCACAAGACTTCCGATACTAGAGGGGGAACTGCACTAATTCTTCTCCAAGAATCCAATTTAAGGATGTAGACCCTCAGCTTCCAATTTGTAGTCTCCATCCTTAAACTGCACAACTCTCAGAGCTCTATAGTCGTTTTCTTGGTGGTGGAACCCGAACCCACCCTGCACAAAAACTCTTCTTATCTTCTTCAAAGAATGAGATATTCTGGAAGTTTCTTGGACTTTCTGATGGATGGATTCCATAGATATATAGACTTCTCTGGGCTAGTACTATTTCCACCACGACAGAATACACACAGCAATCCGTTGCACGAACCATGAACAGAGAAAGAACCGGTTTCGTGGCCACCAGGATACTCTATATCCAAGAGCTTGGATTGTTGAAATAAGTTCTTTTGCTGTCAAAGTGGAAGACAACTCAAGTTACAAAACTGTTCCTTACAAAACAATTCAGTATTTGTGTAAATTCTTGTTACATCAAGGTTAACTTGTTTAAGACTACTCTAGATTGATATTTTGTAATAGCTATGTCAGTTTAGGTAAGGTAGAAGGTGGAAAACATCTGTTTTCACTTTTATGTAAAAAATCTGGTTTGGGAAAATATCTAAAAACTGACTTTCACATTTTCGGATATTTTGGCTCAAGATTTTTGCTTTTGCTATTTATATCTTTGGCACTCTGTTGCAGAAAACAACTTGAACACTTTCATTTCAATTTCTTAAGCTAGAGAAACAAGTTTATATACCTCTGAGTTCTTAGCTTAAATCAAAAGTAATATTTGGCTTGAATTGTGTTTAAGTTCATTCACTCTTTCTCAATTCTAATTACAAGTGAATTAGTCTTATGTGCAGTTCTCAAATCTTAACATGTATAATGTCTCGGCATTAAAGAGAGTGGCACTTTTGATGTAACCCCGAAATATTAAATAATCAGAACCACTTTTGATGGAATTCCTTTCTAGATGAGCTTGTTTGAAGCCTGGGCTTGTGACTAAAGTATTCCAAGATCTGCGAACACATTGGAACCGTAATAGAGATTTCACAGGTGATCTTGCTAGGATGTCGAACAAGATTTCTTCGGGTATGTACTTGAGGGTAAACATGTTAAGATAAAGAATAAAAAGAACTGGAAGATTCTTGTTCGACCGACGAGTAATTGAAACTTACTGAAAGAATAGATCATCCAAATCTGAATTCTACGTATTACAAGAGTGCTATTCTAGATAGGGAGATCAAATACAATCTAATGACAATTAAGAATCCTTGGAATGCAAGGAACATGAAACCTATCTAGAAGAGGACTCGCCAGCTGTAGTGTCATGGGCCGGTCCATTAACAACATCACATCTAGGTTTTTATTGTAATTTTACAGCGTCTATTAAGAAAGCACATAGAAATCGTTATATTTTACTTAAGTGTGAACATCGAAATTTTAGACATCTAAATTTCATGATCACAATTGTAAAGTCCTTGACTTGGGGTAAGTAAAAACTCTCAAGCCCGAAGTGTTATTACTGTATGTAACTTTATGTCTTTACTCAAGAAATGGTGTCGAGTTGCTTATGCGTCCAGTATAAAATCAAAACACGCACAATTCATAAGCATGCTTACTCTAATAACAAAACAAATATTGCTCATCTGCTCACAATTTTACATAAATTACAAATGTACCCCTAAATGTTGGGTAATTAAAATTTACAACATCACCCAAAATATTCCTTTTAACTACCGAGTTCTTTTATGTTAATCACTGTTACGAACCATGTAAATAATTTCATGAACAATTCCAATTTGAACAACATTCATACTGGAGTTCTAATCAGTTGTAAACCCCACCGGCCATGTACTATCTGGAATATCAATCGTGTTCCTTTTGTTGAAGGACAATTTTGGGTTGCACCAGCCTGCTTACTTCAATCATTTTTCAACTTTTCCGTATGTGTTATGATTGAAACCATTCATTTTATTCATTATGTAGTAAAGATCATTTATGCAAAAATAAGAATCAATCAAATCTGAGAACATACATTTATCTAACTTTAAGAAATATAAAGATAGCTCATTTGATGTCTAGTTGCATTATTCATATGTTTCACAAAATTAATAGTACATAATCAATCAAATAAATAAACAATTTCGATCACAACACGTATTAATAGAGCAGTTGAAAAGAGTTTATGTAGGCAACTTAGAGGTGCAGCCTAAAATTATTCTTTACTAAATGTGTTTATTAAGGTTGGACACGAGCTCGGCTCGATCCGGAATTTGTCTTTTTAAAAAAGGACTCCGCTTGTTTAGAACCATGATAAAACGATCCGAATTTGTGGGTGATACGGCTTCATAATAAAATTATCTACGTACCAATAGAAAACTATAAATTTAAATGATAGAAATGATTCCATAGGGCTATGTCCCTAAAAATATTTGAAAGTTGCAAGTATACTCAAACTTTGAATTACAAATTAGTTTAAATTAAATTAAAAATGTTGTTGTTAAATGAAGAAGAGAAGTAGAGAGTCGACTATGGAGATGGTTGCGATGATCTTTAGGGTAGTTTTTTAAGTAGGAAAGAATGTGGTCATCCTAGGTATTTAGAGGATTTACAGTTACTACTGTATTAGAAGTTATACGTATGACTCATCTTTTAAGTCGATTCAGAAAATCACGTGTATTACACAGATCGAGTCATGTACTCACTGTCCAGAAATTTTTTGGCTCATTTTTAAACGAGTAGAATCCAAACTGAGATCATTTTTGGAAAAGAAAAAGAAAAAAAAAAAACTCATCGTATTTTACATCAAATCAAGTAACACGGTTTGGGTTAGCAAGTCGTACACAGAACCTTCCGAATATTGGCCTTCTTCAAGCACTTTCGTGCTACCAAAAACAATGTCCTTCATATTTAGCGTATTTCCAGGCTAATTTACTCGGTCATATTCTTTTTTCTTCTTTTAATTTTCATAATTCCCTCGTTCAGACCATACAGATATTGGCCGTCTCTCTCTCCAATAATCCAATTTTCATAATCACAAAAACCCAGTTGACATCCCTCCCCACCAACCAACAACTCCACAACCTCAATTCCATCCCCATTCTACCCCTACCCTCTCCTCCGAATTTCACCCCGACCCACCACCGCCGCCGCCGCCGCCGCCATGTATAATATGCTGGTGAACTGCTCCCACTGCCGCACTCCGCTCCAGCTTCCTCCCGGCGCCGACTCAATCCGCTGCGCCATCTGCCAAGGTGTCACCCTGATCGCCGACCCGCGATCCCTCCCGCCCCCTGCCGCATCCGCCCACGCTCCTCCGCCTCCAGCTCCGTACTCCCACGCGCCGCCCCCGCCATCCCCTTATAATCACGCTCCGCCGGGGCCTCCCCCGAACGCGCACGGCCGCAAGAAGGCGGTGATCTGCGGGATCTCGTATAAGTACTCGAGGCACGAGCTGAAAGGTTGCATTAATGACGCCAAGTGCATGAAGTATCTGCTCATCAACAAGTTCCATTATCCGGAAGATTGCATCGTAATGCTCACTGGTATGAATTTGAATATGAGTTTAATTTGTAGATAGAACCTTTACATGGAATAACTTTTGTGGGTATTTGTGTAAATGTGTGCTTGTTTTCTCATTTGGTTAATTGTGCATTTGGATAGAAAATTTGGAATTTGATTGATTTGGATTCAGTAATGCGGAGATTGGTGTGTTTTGAAGATGCCCAAGTGAAAAGGGACTTTAGATTACATGTTAGACCGTAAAGGTTGAGCCTTTTGGGGGATCTTGGTTGTGATAATGACAGCTTAGTATTCTTGAAAGGTGAAAGTTTCAGTCAGGAAAGTGGAATATTTACATAGTGTTTGGGACAAGGTTTGGAGATTTACATTGGGTCTGGCTAATTAACTTTTCAGAGTAGAGAAATTACGAGTGAAGTATTTTTGGGTGTTTTGATTTTGCATTTCTGGAGATAATTGTTGGTCAGGAACAGAAAGAATACATGGCCCGAAGATTTTGTGGAAATTTTAGGAGTGAATTTACAATGTGTTTTGTATATGGTTTACCAATATCTTATTCAAGAGGACAAATGGCCTTGTTTTAGTTAATTATTCTATGGCCTTTGGCCTTCTTTCAAGGAAAAATTACTTAAGAGGCGATGTAGGATTACACAGCGCAGATTCCAACTTTGCTTGCTGACCAAGTCAGTAACCAACAGCAAGCCCGGTGAAAGGCTTATTGTATGGAAACTTTTAGGTACAACTTGTTGTGCATGATTAGATACTTGAATCAAATCTTTTTTTTTTTTGGGTGACATTTGGAGCTTTGTGTGACTGTGTCTGATTCTGAGAATTAACAGTGCATTGGGACCTTGTAGATCTCATGTGATGGCTATCACGGAGTTGACTGTAGGATGTGGTGTGGGCTATAGCTATAAATGATATTTTCCTTAGTGCACTTTTGAAAAATGACTTACAGAAAAACAACTTAAGATGATTGGAGAACTAGTAATGGATGTCTTCCTGCAGAATTTTTATTCCAACTGAAGGCTGGCAGTGTACTTTGAACTGCAGACTAGCTAGCATTCATGTACAAACTAATTTGCTTTTTCAGAATCAGTATTTCGTTTTCTTATTTGGTACCAGATGTAGTTACCCGGATTTTCAAATGCAGAAGAAGAAACTCACCCATCCAAGATTCCAAATAAATATAACATCCGAATGGCATTGCATTGGCTTGTACAAGGCTGTCAGCCAGGTGACTCCCTTCTATTTCATTACTCTGGTCATGGTTCACGGCAGAGGAATTATAATGGGGAAGAAGCTGATGGATATGATGAAACCCTTTGTCCCCTGGACTTCGAAACTCAGGGTATGATTGCCGATGATGAGATTAATACAGCGATTGTCAGGCCCATCCCACATGGGGTTAAACTTCATGCAATAATAGACGCTTGTCATAGTGGCACAGTACTAGATTTGCCGTTTCTGTGCCGAATGGACAGGTTAGTTTGCATTATATTTGATCACAATCTGTAAACTGACATTTGTATGGATGTGCCTTGAGCCCCTTTTCATAAAAAGTCCCTGTCTTTCAAACAGAGGCCCAGAAAAGGTCTTCGAAATCCCAAAGTAGACAAAACAAGATAGGCTTTCTGATCCCAAACAGAGAATGTTATAAGTCCACTCATTAGAAAATTGATGATTTCTTTCTGGTATATTTGAAAGGGTCTTTGCTTTCAGACTCTGTTTTGTCTGCACGGGTTACAGATTTCTAGGTCCCAGTTTTTCTTGTCCTTCTTGTTTCTTGTTTGTTTGGGGTAGGGGATGAGTCGGAATTAATGCAATTCTGAATACAGCCAAAATATAAGGCATACTACTCTAGTTTCAGCCCATTGATTGTTACCAATTTCCATCTACATGGGTTTTCCCCTATGGTGTGATCTGAGCTAATCACTGCTGATATAATAAGGTGCACTTACACATGAACTTCACGAGTATTGTCATCGTTACAGATAGATTTCGCTTCTGTGTTTAGGAGTGGGCGATATATATGGGAAGATCATCGCCCTCGATCAGGTGTATGGAAAGGATCGAGTGGTGGCGAAGTCATTTCCTTCAGTGGCTGTGATGATGATCAAACCTCAGCTGATACGTCAGTAAGTTTGAAAGAAAAACATCTAGAGTCCAGGCAATGTGTGGTTCACATTTTAACAAGAACAATATCTGATCTGATGCTTTATTCGGAACAGGCTCTATCAAAGGTTACATCAACAGGGGCCATGACCTTCTGCTTCATCCAGGCAATCGAGCGTGGACAAGGGGGAACATATGGAAGTATCCTCAGTTCTATGCGTTCTACTATTCGAAGTACAGGTAGTGGTGGCGGTGGTAGCCTTGGTGGCAGTGCTGTTTCATCTCTTCTTGGTGGTAGTGGTGGTGGTGTTACATCTCTCGTCAGCATGCTTCTCACAGGAGGAAGTGACGTTGGTGGGCTAAGACAGGTATTAGCTTGTGAACCAGTTATTCTTCAATTTTTGGACAACAGTTAATCATCTTTTGGTTGAAGTAGGGGTAAATTTTCATGTTAATTGTTCTGTAGAGGAAAGCATAGAGACAAGTTTGCGCAGGGCTTCATGGCATGAGCATGCACCAAATAATCTTGTGGCTACCTCAGTAGTTATAAGCATCCAAAATAGTTATATAATTCCCATTGGTTTCATTTAGTAGAAGATATTCCTAGTGATTAATGGGTCATTCTGTTTTTCTTTGTTCCAGGAGCCGCAATTAACTGCCTGTGAGCCGTTCGATGTGTATACCAAACCTTTTTCGTTGTGATTATTTCCGCCCAGATACAGATTACCATATACAGTACATTGCAGAAAAGGCATTTTTAGGCATTATGGATTCTTGATGATTGATGACTAATAAGTAGATAGGAACATTTCATATTGTTTTGGTGATCCCAAATCCCGAATACCCATTGGGAATTGGTGTGCGTTTACTTCTTACTTTTATGGTCTTAAACCAAACAATATGTCAACAAAGTTCTTGTATGTGCTGTCTCGCAGTTTTAACTCAAATCGCAACCAGCAGAGCTATGGATTCTATTAGCATTGTGTTGGCTACTTCCAGGATTCAATAGTAAAGGCATTCCTTTGGGAAAAGGGTATAGGCTAATTAAAAAGGGAAGTGAATTTCACACACCCCTTTTATCCTCCTACACACCCTTGTGTGATCTCGGGCCATTGATTCGTCCTTTATAATTCAATCCAATGGTCAAAATTAAAGAAGGGTGTGCATGAGGTGAATATCGGTGTGCTAAAATCACTTCCCATTAAAAATTGCAAGATATAATCTACAGATGATGATATGGTGAGCAACGTACGAAAACAAATTCTGCCTACCAAATGCGTTGGATACGAATTCCGGCAGACCATGTGAAATTGCATACGTAAATAGGTTTATGGAGAAACCGTCTCAATTTTCACAAGGATTTTTTTATTCACATTCATCATTTCTGTCTTTTCATCAAACACTACATTTTTTAGGGTTCATTATTTCCACTCCCGATTTCCCTTTTTCCACTCCCCAATTATTAATTAAACAAGAAATATTTCTATTTTTTTTTTGTATAAAAATGCTCATCATCATCATCCTCTTCAATTGTAACAACTCGAACCACCAACATTAATATTCCAGGTGATGCGCCTCTGCAAGTCGTCCTTCCAAGTAGATCTCATTCCCCTCCTCGACCCCGTCTACCTCATCATTGGAGATGACATCTTCGGCGACCCCATAACTGCAACCCATCTCCCTTCACTCCTCGACTCCCACATGTCTTCCACTCCCTTCGCTGACTCCTCTGATCTTAGCTGCAACACCAGATTCCTCCTCGACCACTCGACCAATTCCATTGGCCTCTATATCCTCCTCATCCTCACCCAAGTGTTTGGGCATGGATGGGATGAACAAGGATGGTTGTGATGGTGATGGAAATTTTCATAATTTCTACCTAACAATATCAATGTTTTTTATTTAATTAATACCAGGGTGGGAAAAGAGAAATAGGTGTGGAAATATAAAGAGAGAGAGAGAGAGAGAGAGAGAGAGAGAGAGAGAGAGAGAGAGATATTTGCGAACAGAGGTTTGTTCCAGGCTTGGGCTTGGGCTTGGGTCGGTCGGGACGAAGTCTAAACCCAGGACCCGTATAGAATGGCTCGGGAGGGAGAATTTCAAAACAAAACCCGTACCGATGTCAGGTACCCAATTATTCGGGTCGGGTAGGTTTGGTATTGGGCTCAAACCTGAATGTGAAGAAGATGTCTTTAGCGAGAGCCAACATTCACAAGGCGCCTCTGGAGAGTCTGATCTCGAAATCATTTTGGGCAAAATTGGTCTCCCTCGGCTGCCTACTGTTCTGATATGCATCAACATTGGTAGGGGCGCGACAGTCACGTATCCAATGGTTTATACTTCCAAAATGATAGCACATGCCTGGTTGGTTTGAGTTTTGGGGAGGACGAACCTTGCCCTTATTCTTGAAATTGTTTAGCCTTGGGTGCTGGAGGTTCACGGTTTTGGCCATGATTTCCACCCCTTCGTGGGCCCTAATGTCTATCATTTTCTGTGGGCTTAGGTTTACCACCCTTGCTAAGATATGGCCTTTGGTTTTGGCATTCTGGCGATTAGAAGCGCTAGCATTTGCCTCAGGTAAAGGAGGCGTGCTTGAGCCGAGTGGGGCGCGAGTGATGATTCTTCATCAAGAGACTGTTGTTGTTTCGGCGAGCAACAGGGTAGTGATCAGCTCTGAGAAATTTGTAAACTTTCTCTCTCTATTGCTGTTGCAGAAGCATATCAGAGGCATGGAAAGTTGAGAAGGTCTTTTCAATGAGATCTTCATCTGTCATTTCTTCCTTACAGTATTTAAGGAGAGAGGATCCGACAAATTTCAGAATTATATGCATTGACAAACTTGAAATCCTAAAAGCGTATGTTGTACTAGTCATGCCTTGCTTGAGGCAAGAAGATCATCTGCAAATGACCATAGCGATCTTAGAGAGCCTTTCAGAAGCATATCAGAGGCATGGAAAGTTGAGAAGGTCTTTTCAATGAGATCTTCATCTGTCATTTCTTCCTTACAGTATTTAAGGAGAGAGAGGATCCGACAAATTTCAGAATTATATGCATTGACAAACTTGAAATACTAAAAGCGTATGTTGTACTAGTCATGCCCTGCTTAAGGCAAGAAGATCATCTGCAAATGACCATAGCGATCTTCGAGAGCCTTCCAAAGAGTACGTGGATCCTCTTCAGCGAGGTACTCATGTTGTAGTGCATAAGGCATATATTTACGAATAAAGATTAGGGCAATTGCTTTATCGTCTACACCCGATTCTTTGTTTGCTTCAATAGTGAAATGAAGCTTCTTGGTAATCAGATAGAGCTTCACATCTTGTGCCCATGTCAGGTAGTTGCTTCCAGAAACTTCCAAAGCAGGGGACTCAAGCTTCCTGAGGTTCGACATACTGCATGAAGCAAACAAAGTGTATTAATAGTGTTTGTAAATGTCGGGTTTACAATATCTACAATACGAACTGCAGGTTCTAAAACATGATTCGGATTTAGGCATGGAAGCTGCGGAATTCGACATGCGTGGTGAGTTTTAGGAAACTCCATGTTTCTATGCTCGAAACTTCAAGTCGAGACTTTGTGTAAACTTTAAGTTCAATAATATTTGTGTGCTCAAACGCATTGGCAAAGTGCGCGTGTCTAACGCAAAAGTCATGCGATTTGGTCCCGCAGGGTTTTTGTGGAGCCATGTGGGCTCAAATTGGAATGAAGTCCAATTGAAAGAAATGGGAGCTATAAAAGCCTCAATGCCCACTTAAAAGTTTTTGGGAAACATCAATCTGGCCCAAAAACAAGGGGGGCTCTGGGCAGCCCATCTAGAAACAGCCCAAGCATAATGTTAAGTCAGGTTTTGCGAACAAAAGGCGTAGCCCAGGTGTGTTTGTTTGATTAAGGCTGTGGAACAGTTCATGGGGCTTTGCCTAGCCCAATTTCAAAACGGCTCAAATCTCCTCAATCAACCCAGGCGAGAGCAAATTCGGTAAGGGTTCCCAAACAAAAGGCGTAGCCCATGTGCGTTTGTTCATATGGGGCCTCTGAACAGTTCATGGGGCTTACACAGCCCAATCCAAGGGAGCCCAAACTCGGCCCAAGATGAGGATAGCCCAATGCTCGTTCGATGAGGAGTCGTGAACGAAACCTTTCGGCTTGGTTCGGACGAGACTTGTCGGCGGTGCAACGGTGGGTTGCAGGGGCACGGCAGCGGTGCAACGAGCGCGACGGTGTCACGACAGTCCAACTAGTGCGGTGGCGTCACGGCGGTGCCGAGATCTGGCATCCAAGCACGCGATTTGGTGAGATTTTCTCGCGCTTCTCACTCCAAGTCGGAGATGTTTCGTTGCGCTGTCATTGTTTCTGGCGTGAAACACTTTGCCCAAATCGATTGGAGACCAGTGTGCTCCATATTGTGGCACGGTGGCCACCGGAAAACGCAACTAGAGTCGGCGGCGGTTCTGGAGGAGACGACCCAAATGAATTCATTTTGGGGTGTTGTGGTTTCTGGGCTGAGCTGCGACAGGCGAGGCTTGCTGGCTGGTGCGGCTCGTCTCAGCTCCGTGATGCAGAAACAGCTTATTTTGTGTTTCTGTCCTTTCTTTCACACAACTCAACCAAGATTTGATCATAAAACATAATCTATATCATAAAACAAAAATCAAATCGAAAGATTGAGTTTAGAATTACTTGGTGAATATGAACCAACGTCGGGTTTGGAAAATTTGTCAAGAATTCTAGAACCAAAATCCTTCTCTGTAAGCATAGCGTTAGAGCGTCCTGATAACGTGTTCCAGAATAATATGGCCAAGGATTACCAACCCTAATAGGCATGTGCCTAACTATTATAGAGAATCCATATACGAATAGGTCTATTGAAAACATTGAATTTAGATAGTATTCATACTTCTAGTTTACACAATCACACTGGAATCCAGTATACAACCAAAAATTAAAATAAAATTGAAATGCAAAAAATATTACGCCAATATAAAACCCTTGCCATTAACATCACCATCCTCCATGTATCTTTCTTGATTTCACTAAAAAAAAAGGGTGATTTTATCCACGTCCATCAATTTGATCTTTACACCCAATCTTATTTTAAAACCCATCATCAATTTTGGCTAGTTCGAGTTTTATCACTATACTCATTTTGTATTCCAAAAATACCCCTTAATCAATATTTAATTTGATTTTTACACCCATCATTAATCTATATAACCTCTTAAAATTTTTTTAAAAAAAGGAGGTAAGGAGGAAATCTGTGGTTTTGAAATTGACGGCAAGAGGGTTAACTTTTGGGAGAAGGAGCATAATGAAAACCTAGAACACTTGCGTGGGAGATTAGTGAAATGAAGACAAAGACCTCGAATATTCACCTTCGTTGTAGGGAATTAGGGTCAGAACGCGCCCACCCATGAAAGAGTTCACCTAAATTGGGTTGCAAAATCGTCACCTAAAATCTGCAGGCTTGATAGTTCTACTAATTTCATTACCGGAGTTTATGGATTATTAGTTGCTTACCAATATGGGTACCGGATTTGCATAAGTCAATATAACCAATATGGGTACCAGATTTGCTTACCAATATGGGTACCAAACTTGATATGTTCTCCACCATATAGATTCTGTGAGAATTTGAGGAATACGTATGTAGTGGGAGAATGTTTGATGAACATTGCTAGGGTTATGTTGATGATGTTGGGTGTAGTGATCAATTTACTATTTTAGGTTTTTAAGTGTAATTTTGTATTAGAGCAAAATAGTAATTTAATAAATAAAAATTAATGATATGTGTAAAGATCAAATTGATGAGTGTGGATAAAATCGCTCAAAAAAATGGTAAAATGTCATTTGAGTGAGACGAAAACATCACTAGATTCTTATGAAATATTATCTTTCATTTGAAATTTTAAGGCAAATGTAAAAGGCAAATGTTTTTCCAATGTCAAAAGCACTTTTAAAATTTTAAGAAACACATGTTAGGTACTTTTTATTTAAGCAAAAATACTTCAAAATAGATAAGAATGGTTTTTTTTGCATAACTGGTTCTTATTAACTGAAAAGCATTTTTGGCAAAAGCACATATGATGTGCTTTCTAGGAAATCAAAAGCACTTTAAACACCAAAAAACACCTACCAAACAGGCACATAATCCCCTTTTCCGCAATGGCCAGTGAATTGGTAAGTTGGGGCCAAAGAAGCAAGGAGCAATGTCAATCACTTCAGTTCAGAGATATATCTGCTGAATAATAATCCGGGGACGTGAGTTCTCATACTAATCTTCCCCGCATATAAACTAGTCTGATCTAAATCCAACTAGGAAAAGAGGAGCAATCACTGGGAGAGTCAGAAAATGTGATGCTCAATTGAACCTTTCATAACTTCAGTGAATATATTTTTATAAAATAACATTAAAAGATGGAGAATGATAAACCCCCCCCTGCATAAATTCCCGGCCCCCTTCCACCAAGAATAATATTTTTTTTTTTTTGGCAATTCACTCAGAACCCTGGAAGCACTAGCCACGAATTTTCCAGGGCGATTACAATGAGCATCACTATCTCTAAATAAACTTCTCTAGTATCCTTGATCTGAGAGGATCTGGAGGCCGAAAGCTCTCTAACCGCAATTTGGACCTTGTACAAATCTCATTCAAACCACTCTCGCCTTTCTCTGATTTGATGATCTCCAAAGTATTACCAAGAATATTACCAGCAAGCCCAACTTTCAGAAGATGCCCCGGCTCCTCACCACCTTCATGAATTAGTTGACCAATCTGATTCAAGGAAACAACATTTTCTACAATGACTTTGGCAAAGATAAGACCAAGAAACTCTGGTGCTCTAGGGGCATCATTCACAGCATCCTCCAACGTAGAGAGCACAGTTTCAAACCTGAGAAGATGACGAAATTAAGTAAAAGGACAATGACACATGACATTATACAGAAGGGCATCAATCTTGCTAACCACCCGAAAAAAGTAAACATTCCCTACCCTTCGATGAGCTGGGGCGGACTTAAAGTGCCATCATGGGATTTTGTAAGGTTCACTAGAAGCTTTGCTAACAGATCTCTTTCTGCGTCCTTCCTCTCAAAAGAGTCTGTGACCCAAAGTGATATCATTGATGGATGGAAACTTGGTGAATTCAAATCTTTAATGCACAATGCCACCTCTTTCTCGTCACGAGCACTAGGACAAAAAAAAAATAAAGAAAAACTATTAGAGCATATAGAAAATCATAACGAGTTAATAAATCAAAATTTAATAAAAAATTTCCAAAATCTTCATAAACAAATACAGGCAGAAAGAAAAGAGGCAGAAATGTATCTGACCCCCATCTAATAATTTGAACAATGAAATGTAAACAAATATATTTGGATCAAGCTGAAAACAAAAACTTAATTAGATTTTGGTGTTTAAAGGAAAAATGCTGATTCCATCTTAATGCTCCACTAATGTAATTTACTGATATAAAACAGGTAGTATCATCAAAGTTCCAGTTTACTAAAATGGGTTTCAATCAATTGTTATAGAAACATGTTTAAAACAGGGACGAGTTCCATAACCACTCTGCAACTCATAGCCATAAACACTCTAATCCACTTTGGTACAGCAAATAAAACAAAAGCCACGGCTAAGCACCTACTCCGATATCAATTGATGCTTTGCCAGCAATTCTGCTTTCCCAGAAGTGCATAGTTAAAGTACACCAGGCATAATTGTCCTAAAACTTTCTTTAAGATGAATTCTTACCTGTGAATTATTTTTTGGTGAACATCAAACCTACATGGTTCCAACCTTTAACATCAAGTGGATCAAGGGAAGAAAAAGTTGTTTTACTATAGATAAGAGAAAGAGGGGAACTAAAACAAGACTAGACACAAATGATTAAGCAAGCATGCATGTTTAGATACCACAAATTCATGATTATTTAATAATGCACTCACTGCAAGAATAAATATTTAATTATGACAACTACAATCCAACAATTCCAACTTAGATCACAAAAGTCCAGAAAGATGGACGCATCAGGGGAAGACGAGTTTTTTACTACATGGAAAGGAGAAATAGGGGAACGAAAACAGGACTAGTCAGAGCTGAATCAAAAACAATGTTTAGATTGGAAATTATTCAAGGTTTGCTGTGCACTCCCTGCAAGAATAAATATTTAAACCAAAGATCAAACAATTCCAATTCAGATTATACAATTAGTTATCCAGACGACATGTGAAAGAGAAGATAGAAATCATTGCTTTATGGCCTTGACCCAACCCCCCTCCAAAACATCTACATTATCCCATGCCACTTGAGCTACGCTTATGTGTTCTGACACCAACTAAATTTCCGAAAATACAAAGAAATTATGACTACCAGCTACTAGTTTATAAACTGGAACGCAAGTAATCAACAAATAAAATCCTGCAATACAACTAAAACTGACTGACCACTGCTCTCAAGTCCTATCCATTTCTGGCCAGTATAGATGTTTCGCCCTTCTTTCACAAATTCAATTTATTTTCACTATAAAGTTTGTTTAGCAAGCACCTGAATACGAAAAGATGTTTTCGATCTGATATAATAAAGCGCATAAACTACAACAGTGAAAGTACATGCATGCGAAAAGAAAATACCTGTAGAATTCTTTAATTGCTGCCAAGGACATATCTTTAAGACGGTCTTCAGTTAACCCCTTTTCTGGAGGAACATTTTGTGTCAGAACTCCTCCATGTGCACGTGTGGGTGGTGAGGTTGGCCGGGATCTACTCAAACCATGATCAGAATTCCTCAGGTCCCTACCACCTGAATGTACATTGCGCTCTGACGCACTTGACTGATCATAAGCAGATGTAACTGCAAATCTATCTGCCATATTTCTTGGCGGAGCATCCTCCCTTGGGTTGTAAGTCTGTCGCTCTGAAAGAGAACTGATACCATTCAAACCAGCTAGAGAAGTAGCTGACATTGATGGCGGTGGTCCTCTAATGGACATTCCTCTCGCAAGACCACCCTGGGGGCCCAAAGTTATAGAATCATCACCAATGGGTCTTTGAGTCAATGGAACAGACAAGGTCCTACTTTCATAAGAATGTCTTTCATCTGCACGGGCATCCTGACTTCCATAACCACGAACCTGAGTAGGCATCCCACGAAAATTACCCATCTGGGCGTTTGCTGAGGGTAACGTTGTTGATCCTCTTGGACTGAATTCCATAGGAGCCCTTCTAGGAGATGGGTTCATACCACGACCCAGCCTACTAGTCTGTGCCTGTCGTTCTTGTGCAGCATCTCTGTGCACATCCTCAATCTTTTTTGGACCTTCAACTTTCCTCCTCTGCTGCCATTTATTCCTTCGCAAGTCTATCGTATCCTTCAACATGAACCTAACTCTCGAAGATAGTTTCATGTTATTTGATAAGCTTTTCATTCTCTCGAAATAGGCATCCATGTGCTCCTTGGCTTTGGGATGATCAATCATCTCCCCGATTGTGCTCATTAGTTTGCACAAAGCTTCAATATCTTCCTCATCTGGAGTCTGTTGCTGACCCAACAACTTTTTAATGCATTCGTGCATAATTCTCTCAGTCAACATTTTCTTCTTGTATAACTCCCCAATTAATCTGATGTTGCCCAGCATTCGTCTCCGTGCTTTAACTCTTTTTTCTTCTCTTTCCTCTTCAGATTGTTTCACCTCACCCTCCTCATCAGCCTTGTTGGCTTCTTCTTGCTCTCTTTCTCCTCTCTCAAATTCCTCCTGGCACTTGTTCAAAAGCAATCTTTTGAAAGTTATCTTTTCATTGTCTTCACTGAAATCGGGTAATTCTCCAGCAAGATGAGAACAGAAGTTAGCATACATCTCACAGAAAGTTGGCTCCATTAGAGCCTTGTCAAAGATTTGTGAGATAACACCAGTTAGCGTCTGCGCATTATCTATGTTAACAGCTTTCACTTGCTCAAATAGTTTTTCAAAATTTTGTGGAGTTAGCTTATTAAGTATAGCCTTTAACTGCCTTTGCTTGGCTTCCTCTTCATCGCTCACTTTACCCACCTCATACTTTCTTTGAGCTTTGTGCATCACCTGCAATGGAGTATGTGGTATCAAACCTTTTGGTTGAAAATTCGTAGCTCTCTGCCACCTGTCAGCATCAGAATTATTTCTTTGGATGCCTCCTGGACGGCCAACCAATTGAGCAGGCCCAGGTAGGATTCCTCTGACGTGCTGCTGAGCTGGCGGCTGTGCACGTTGATCCCTCGAAACCCCATAATTCGGGCCCGAGGTTTGTCGGAAATTGCCACCACTCCTATTCCATCTCTCTTCCTCCATCATTCCACGACGGTCACCTCTTGTTGCCCCAACTGACCTGTCAGTTCTTCCAGGACTGGAGAGCGAATCATACTCAACTGAAGGAGAAGAAGTATTGATGTTGGCAATCAAGATATCTGCTATATCAGACATAATCTCAAAACCTTCTGGAAGATTAGTAAATTGCGGGGCGAACTTCATAAGGAAATCCCTAGAGTACTTCTTCGCTCCATGTTCCAGTCCATCTTCATCAGAATGCACAACCCCTCCACGGACCTGTTCTCCATTATCTGCGGTTTCCAGTTTCGGGGTGGAGATGTCAGCAGCATCTTCCCAATCATCTGGCTCAGCTTTACCTGGGACATCTTCCTCACTAGCAACAGAATCTAGCTGAGGAGCATTACTAGCTACCTGCTCTGAAGTTATGCTAGTAGTACTGCTTTCAGCGCTTTCAGGAGATGCAATACCTTTCTTTTCCTCAGGGTTCTTGTATGCCCCATAAAGATCAGAGGTCACGCCAGCAGCATCTGCCTTAGAAAGAATCTCTTTTCTTTTCTTCTTCCCTTTCGCAGCAGTACTCTTTGATCTGCTCAGTTCAGGAATTTGTTTGTCCTTAGGGCCAGACACTATAGGTGGATCCCCACCAGATCCGATATTGTCAATATTTCCCCCACCAGCACCAGTATTCTCCATACTTATCTCTTCAACTTTTGTTGTACCTAAAAGGTCTGTAGTTGAAATAGGAGCAGACTGCTGATCTAATTTTCCAGATATTGAACACAGAACTTCATTACTACTGCCACTATCGATACTGCTTAGAGAGGCATCAGTTCCATCCAATTCCGAATGGAAACTCTCATGCTGGCCCTGATTTCCTAGTGAAGTCTCTGAAGGTGCAACCAAACTACCTTTAGAACGCTCTGCAGTTTCTGATTCCTGAAGTTTTACGGAGATAGGTTCAGTAGAAATACCACAGCTATGAGTGTTCTGTTTATAATTTTCAGACAAAATTTGATCTGCCTGTTTTTCTGCGACCCCTGAGTCATGTTTTCCTTGATCATCTAGAGGTGAGGATTTGCCTAGTTCATTATGATGGCCAGAATTGGTTTTATCAACAATCACTGAACCAGAACCACCAGCTGTAGCAGTACTAACATCTGACACAGATTCCCTACTTACGGAAACAAGAGTTACATTAGGTTCTACAGTTCCCGAAACATCACTTCCAGAAGATACACCATGCTCCAAAGCATGAGAAGGTATGCTTGACGTAGAGCTAGACTGCCCAACCTGTGACAACAGGTTCAAATTGATGCCAACAAAAACTTTAGGTACAGAGAAAATTTGAACAGCTCTCTTTTGTTGAGAAATCATGAGCAGAAGAAAATCAAAAGGTTATCAGGAAGTACAAAAAAGGATTACCTGATGTTGTGGTTGAGTGATTCCTTTCTTTCCCTGCTTCTTCTGCTGATCTTTTATTGAGTTTGACCGACTAAGGGTTTCCTTTCTTCTGCCTTCAGTGGGACTCACAACAGATACAGACTCCTCACTTGGAGCAGATGAAGCAGAGGACGAAGGAAGTGAGACCTGGCTTTCGACTGAAACAGCAGGAGGCACACCTGCAGAGACCTTCACTGTCACTGGAAATGATTTGAGGATTGATTGGTCACTGCCAGGTTTTGATTGTTGCATTAAGCTGATTTCTCCAGATGATCTGGAAGGCTTGGGGAACTCACCTTTTTCAACTGCAGCTGAGCTGCTCGGCAATGAGCCAACAACCTTCTCTACAACAGTTCCGTTAACTGATTTAACCACAACGGGGATAGTTGCTGATGGAACAGCTGCACTTATATGTGCATCGCGAGCATGTTCCAGGTTAGGTGGATCCACAACATGGTGCATAGGAGACCCAGACTTACTAGAAGACATGGCAGTATGAGCTGAGGGTCCCATGAAAGGTACGTTCTGGACACCCTGGCTCACTGGATAACTAAATCTTGATCCCTGTGAATTGGGTGGCATATGACTATTCGTTAAAGGGTGAGAACTTGGAGGAGGAAAATAAAGGGAACCAGGATTATAAGAATTGGTATAATAGCCGGAAGGGTGAGAAGGTCCAAATGATGGTAAAGGCTGGGATTGAGGAGGAACATTAGGGTGACTTCTGGGTGCTGATGGCACACCGTCTGAATATGTATCTGTCCGTTTATCCAGCCTCAACTCTTCATGTGTATCTGGATGAGTGATCTTCACAGGAGTTTTACGAGGTCCACTAAACTTTCCACCCTGTTGTTGTGGGTAGGGTGGCACTATGCCCATCCCCAAGTTGCTTAATTGAGGCAGCTGGGAACCCATTTGGGGGGTAAAAGACAGGTTCTGGCCCTGATGCATAATTCCCTGGGGCTGCATTTGATGGGGTTGGAGACCTGGAACGAACACCGGCTGCTGTACTTGAGAGCTACCAATTGGTAACTGCATAGGCATTTGCATTTGAAGTGAATTGCCACCCATACCCTGAGACTGAATCTGCTGGCTGGGGCCACCAAATTGCACAGGAACCTGTTGCTGATGAAATTGCATTGGCATGGAAATACCAGACATAGGCAGAGCAGAAGGTTTCTGATTTTGGCTAGCAGGGGGTGCATGCGAGACTGGCACATCCTTTTTAACCTTAGGTAGCTGATGAGGGTCAGCAGCATTAGGTTGATCGATCGAAGTTGGATCTTTCCTCGCTAACTGCTGCTTAGGAACAGAAGGGGTTGGCACTGAGGGCGCAGCTCTAAAGGAATCATGGCGCACCTGCATGTTCAAGCATGGCATATTCATTTCACACATAATTTAGAAAAATTAAAATTGTAATCAGTGACGAAATATCAACACTACCCAATGTGGCCCAATAGCTCATAACAAATAAGTGACATGTGGGAATATCAAATACAAATACAAAGAGAACTGAGCAATGAACAATGTCAAATAAATTAATCAAGGTAAAGTACTGCAACAGGGTTTTAATAGCATCAGGGTTTTAATAGGAAGCGCGCCTAGATTCACTTCTGTCAATAAGAATCAAGTGCAATTGTAGTCATCCGACTATTTATTAACAAGTATACAGCCAGATGAGAGAAAAGCAAGCTAACCTGATCACGTTTCTGCTCATCCAAATTTGGGGGAGCTGAGCTAGTTCTAGCAGGTATCTACAGAAAACAAAAACTTTCCACTTAGAAACAGATATAAATGAGTTCAACACTTTAGTTCAAAAATAGAAATTAGAGAATTCGCATCAAGTGTTTGAAAGCATTAGAAGTACCTGCATCCCATTCATGAAACCAGGACTTATAGACCCAAACTGAAACGAAATCCCTTTGGACGCATCTCCTGGGGCTAAACCAACATAACATAACATTATTGTATGACATTAAAAGAAATATCTACATCAGGAAAAATAAAATCCATAGTCTATGAACTTACGCTTCGCTGGTGTAGTGGGACTCCGTGAATCGGAAGTCATGGAGGCAGACTGAGAAGTTGGGGCCCTTGGAACTGGCCGGGAGCTTCTCTGAGGGGCTGCTTCAACAGTCCTGGGAGCTGTGCTTGCAACAGGTGCATCAGAGCCTCCTACAACAAAAATAACCGAAGAAAAAAGTTTCAAATAAATGAAAATCAAACTAGATGGGCACAACAGATTGTGAAAGGAACCAACTTTTCCACAACTCTTGTAATCCTTCACCAAGCTACATATTTTTTTACAAAAGAAACTATCACACAACTATTAAATCTGTACCATGCGCTTGCGGTTGTACATGAGCTCCATTTGGCAGCACATCACGTTGAGTAGAAGCGTTACCCGAACCTGGAGGATTAACAGAAGTAACACTTGCCCTGGATTGCCCTCCTTGTGCATTGTTGTTAGACTTCTTAAAACTGAATAGCCAAACAATAAAAACACCATCAAACCCTAAATTCCCAACAACCCCATTACCCAGAAACACAAAAAACTAAAACAAACCCACAATTTCACATCTCAGTCTGAAGCAATTCAATTGCATAGATTACCAAAAGCAAACCAAAACCAATCACAACCAAACAAACCGTACAAAACAATCAACACAATATACCGATACATCGACGCACGCACGCACCTGCGGGAGGAGGAGATAGAAGGGCCGGGCCCACCGGCGGCGGCGGTGCCCTTAGGGAAAGCCGGCGAGTATCCTCTGTGCTGCTGATTAGAGCCTGTGTATCGCTCCGTTTTCCGATAATGCGTCGCGTTCTTATCCGACCTTGATTGATTGAAGGACATATATTCCTACGCTTGATTCCCAATTTTTTTCTTCGAATTCGCCGACTTTACTTTCTCTGCAACCAAACACGCAGATCCACAAACCCCACAAAATCAAAAAACCAAACAAACCCTAGAAAGCCACAAAAAGCGCGATACAAAATCCACGAATCCGCACGGAAGCCGCGAGTGATTAGGGTTTGATTAGTGCGGTACCTGCTGGAGTGAGAGTGTGGGGGAGGACGATTAGGGTTTTACTGGGACACCATGCGAAAGCGCCGAGAGTGATGGAAAAACTTGATGAACGGAAAAGAGGAAAACAATAAAAATGGAGTCTTTTTGTGGGTTTTGGTGTTTTGGGGAGGAGAGAGAAAAAGAGTGACTGTGTTGTGGTAACAAACTGATCCGTCAGGTGGTCAAAAGGTAGGTTTTTTAGGAGATCACAAATCGAATGGGTCTTGTTCTTTTTTACCCCTCTCTTTCCGTAATTACCCTTTTTTTTTTTTTTTTACTAAAACCAATCAATTTCTCACTTTTTCAAAAAATAGAAATATCACTCTCCACAGTTCATCCTTACCTTACCATACAATATTCCTAGTGCCAAAGTAACCCACCTCACTAAGCAACCAAAGGCACAAAAGCTAAAGGAGGGCTAAATCCATCCAACAAGATGTTTAGAGCTCATTTATGGATTTATTTTTATGACGATGTAGCATTTAAGTTTGTTAATTACTAGACTGCTTGAAAGTCATTGTACACTGCACTTCTTTTTTATTTTTTATATATGGATGAAGTGCACAATTACTTTTTTGGAATGTCAATAACACCATCCTTTTATAACGTTAATCATTTGTTCTCTTTTATCACTACTTGTCCTCAATCTATTTCCTTTAACTCACAGATTATTCACTTTTTTCTCTGATATCGCCGTAAGCTAATCAATAATTTTTGTAATCTTTATGAGCGTCCAAAGGAACTTATGTAATTTTTTTTTTCTAGAGACTATATCTAATTAGTATATATGTTTTCTATTTGGAGTAAGGATGAGGATTCTTCGCATAACTCAGAAAGCAAGCTTTGAAAAGGAAAATTCAAGATAAAAAAAAATACAGTATAGAAGATTGGTAAAGGAAGCTTGAAGATTTGCCTTCAAAGAAAAAGGAAATTCGAAGATTGCCTTGTGAAAAACGGAACTTTGAAAGATTCTTAAGATACATATTTATTTTGATATACTTTCCAATTACAACAAAAGTTGGTATACGATACAAAAATCTACCCTAAATTATGCCTGCGATATGTCAAGGGCGATGTAATGAATAGTTTTAGGTTTTGAAAGTTTATCCAAAATTTCACCTTCTTAAACAAAAAATATGGATTTGGATTTGGGTTCCCCAATTTTTCAACTGAGGAAAATCAAGGAAAGGTTTGACCAAGAGAGATTAGGCAAGGCAAAAGTACAGACGTGCCTCATTACTCCATCTAGCATTACTGAGCAATTAACCTTTTACATAGAATTACCATCCTCCAACAAAACATTTGAAAGGAAACATCTGGACTGGAGGTTTATCAGGAGGATCGACTTTCTTTGTAGAGCAAAACGGGTCATTCCACAACCAAACTTGTGTGTGGAGCAACAAATGCCAATAAGACCATCCTTAGTGATCTTTACAGAAACACATTGTTATGTTTTATGAGAAAATCACTTTCACACTCAAATTTTATGAAGCACCGAAATTTCAATCACCTATCCGAAACACCGATAAAACATCTTCGAAACATGTATTAAGAAAAAATGTCACGAAGACAGCTCAAAACTCTACGCATGGGCAAGTTTTATCTAGTTGTTTGGGTTGTTAACTAAACTCGTACCTTAACATTCACATTTCCACCACATTTGAACCTGAACTTATAGTGTTTCATTTGAATTTTATTTTTTGTTATGCTATGAAATTTTGGAATACAAATTTCTTTAGATATAGATGATTTTTAATTCATATTTCAATAACGTTTCATAGTGGTTTTTTCTAGATTTAAAAAATCACCATTTCGGTATCGATTTCCAAATCTCATTGCTTTTCCGTGCTTCATAGCTCTACTCCCTTATTTGTGAAGTGCATAATCATCATTTATAAGCGACAATATACATTAACTAGCTTAGCCATACCTAACACCTTTTGATCAAAGAAATTATATTGATAGATAAAAGAGTACAAAGAAATCAGGATCTCAACAAAATGAGTGCCTCATACTTCACGAGAACATACATCACGTAATACTGCGATAAGGCAGATGAAAGCAATCATATCAAAAGAGAACCAAGCCCACTCAAGCGAACGAGCGAAATTCAAATTTTGATGAGGATCTCCGACCGGCTAGCTGTAGATGACAACTCTACTGACAGGAATCAAGCTCCATAGAACCAACATCAAAGCACCAAACTACATTGGAACCAACTCCAAAGAAAGTCTAAGCAAAAGCAACTAGAAAAACACCCAACTGACAAAACCGGCCCGGCATGGTAGAACCGAAACCCGAAGCCCATCAAACGATCAGAATCGGAAAACTGCACCAGCTGCCACTAGATCGGGTCAACAGACAATATGTGTCAAAATCCTTCTCTAAATGGATCGAGTACTTTTTAAACAGTGTAATGAACAATTTTGGTTGGGAAAATTAACAAACGCTTTTGGGCTTTCTTCCTCTTTTACAATAACTAATGGGCCTCTTTAATGAACATGAGAAATTATCTATAATGGCCCAAGTGGCCAATCTTTGTTCTAAATTGTCCACAAGGCAGCGGGCAATTCTTCATTAGTCAAAATGCTACAGTGATTTTGCAATTAAATCCCTGGGTATATAGTGCGGCCATAATCCCTCATAGTCTTTTCGAGAGAGTAATCATTGTAATTCATCAACGCGTTCATAGTCCTTCATAGTGCAGCCATGGTGCAACCATAGTGCCTCATAATCCTTTATAGTCTTTCAAGTACAAATCGTTGTAATTTATCAGCGCATTCATAGTCCCTCATAGTGCGCCCATGGTGCGGCCATAGTTCCTCATAGTCCCTCATAGTCTTTCAAGTACAGATTAGTTGTAATTCATCAACGCGTTCATAGTCCCTCATAGTGCGCCCATGGTGCGGCCATAGTTCCTCATAGCTCCCCATAGTCTCTTATAGTATGTCCATATAGTCTCTTATAGTACTGTCCCCTCTCTAACTCGGTAACTTCACGCTGTTTTTCCCGGCAACTTCACGCCATTCTTCCCACCTCATCAAAACAACACCAACCCAGATTCATAATGAACTTGAATTCCCAAACTTCAGCCCAAATTACTCAAATCTAAAAACACAAATTCCAAGCAAAAACCCACCCAAAGCCCCTGAAAAATCGCAAAATTGTTTCAATTTGAGTTCATAAAAGTTGGAAATTTTCAAAATTTTAAGTGGGGTTTGGACTTCATTTACCTCGAATTAGTCGGGTCCGGGCGAAGAGGGACCCAGCCCATGAAGGAGCTGAGCTTGGAGGCGACCAAAACGACGGCGAAGAGGAAGAAAACACAGAGAACGAGCTTGATCTTAGCCACGCCGATAAAGGTCCGGACTCAACGGATGAGGAGGGGCTGGCCGGCGAAGACCCCTTTGGTGGCGGTGATGACCGCTTTGCATGAAGAGACCGATGACCGGCTCAAAAAGCTCGCGAAAGGTGACGGTGGAGATCGATGGTGGAGAATTGTGAATTCTGGGGGGTGAATTGTGAGAGGGCTCTTGTGCAATTAGGGAACAACTTTGACATTTTGGAAAATATTTGGCTGCCCTAAACATTTTGGAACAAACATTTCCCACTTAGGTCATTTTGGATAATTTCCCAATTAACATTGTTCCAGCCCAATTATATTTCTTTGTGCAAGCCCAATAATATTTATTTGGACAAGCCCAACGGTATATACAAACGTAAGCTAAAAAAAGAGAATTTATAGCAACCCATTGACAAAAAACAGCGATTTTAACTTTCTCTTTTTGCCAATGTCATGGTCAACTTTTGGTGAGTTGCAATTGTTCAAAAGAAAATAAAAAGCTTTCAGTTTCATCTCGATACCATTAGCCTTCTAGAGCTACCTGGAAAGCACTTTGTTTTTATTTCTCAGTCTACATGGATGAAGATAATCAATTCATAGGCTGGGAAAAAGGGGGAGGGGCGCATGGCTCCTTTCACTATAGCAGCAACAACACCTGTGTTTCAAGCACCTATTGATCCAAGGATCAAAATTTCGGTAGAAACATCGAAATTTCGGAGGTTCGAAACTCGAATCAGGGTACATATCAATATCATCGGAAAAAGACAGAAATTTCGATAATTTCGGTAGTTGTTGTAAAACTTTGGTAATTTCGGGCTAGGCTCTTAAAAATGACCGATATTTCCGAAATTTTGATGGAAATTTCAGTAAAATTTTGGTGAAATTTCGGTACAATTTCAGTGAAATTTGGATGTAGTCTTTGGTGAAGATGTTGTTTTTGGTCACTTCAATTCAATTCAATCTTTTGTTTTTTGTTACTTTAATTCAATCTTCTTACGTTGAATGAGTTCTTGCCTTCAATAATGCTTCCTTCCTTAGAGCATCTCCACCCCAATTTTCTGAATTGCCTTTGCCTTAAAGCAATTGGAACAAATTGTCCTAGGGCAATTTGGAGGGCAATAAAATTGCCCTTGTTGTTTCCATCCCAAAAGGGAAATTGGGAGGGCGATCACATTCTGGAGAAAATCCAAAACATTTTGCACATTCGAGAGCCTCCTTCTGCATCACATATTTCCGTCACTCAGATTGTATGCCCCAAAAAACAAATTTAGAGTTTTTGGATTGAGATAACTCCTTCAGAGAAAATGTTCGTAATGGTGTCTATTCAAACATATCCAAAGATGAGCTCAATCAGAGCTCTCTAGCTTCCTGAATTCTTATAAGTTGAAGCTATTACTGCATGTCATATATATCGCTGGTTCGATGTTTGGAGACTTGCATATCGATTTCCAGTGGTTCGATGAAGAAAGCTTCTTCATTAAAGTTTCTAAGAAATCTATTCTTTATAACATATCCAAAAATCAAGGAAATCAGACCACCCAAGCAACAGGAATTCGGTAAAGTTTCTGCTCTGTTCATCATCTCTCTGTTATTTTACTAATTTCCTTTTAGCATGTTCAAAATCATTACATTCCAGACTTTCCTAGGGAAATTTTGACACCCAATTTGGTAGTTTGATATGGCCTTGTGAAGTTGTGATAGCCTGGTATTAAACCAAATTAACTTGGCTTATTTGGACGCAATTGAAGAACAAGTGAGAATCTGACATTAGCAACGGAATCTACTGCAGGCGAAGGCGAGGCAGATTTGCGCTTGCTCCCGCCCCCTAGTCCACGATCAGTCTGGCCGATTCGTCCCCACTGGAGCTTAATCGTCCTCGCCTGGAGTCGAAACGGTCGCTGCCTGCATTTCGACCGCGCGGTGGAGATGCTCATACAACTTTCTTTTGAATCATCTTACCTTCAATAATATTTCTTTCTTGACTTCTTTCTATTATTTCATTTATTGCCTTAAACTTGAGCAACATTCTACAAGAACTTGAACAAGAATATTGAAGGTTCTTGTCTTAGTTTATTCAAATGTACATTTGCTTATTGAAGGTTCTTGAAGATCAACTATCTTTGTACATTCGTGGATAACTTCCATGTAGCCAAGGCACGAATCGCAATACCTTCTTCGAGTTCATCACACGGTATGCCCCACTTTTGTCTTTTGTTACCCAACTTTCCTATTTCATGTCCATCTTCTTCATGTCTTTTTTATTATATTCTACCCCAAATGTCATATAGCAGTTCAAGCACTAATATATATGATTCATATGATTGGGTGAACCCGACATATCCAATTTTTGGAGAGACTGTAGGGAGAGATCAAAGCACGTACAATAGGCATGTTGCATGTTACATTCATTTCGCCAGCCGCCAAATGTCATGGGAGCAATATTGTCAGTTCCAAGATAATGTTTCAAGAAGTAAACATGAGTCTCATCGTAATAGTTTCATGTATTAGAATTGTATGTGTGTGTAATTTTGATGTATTATATTCCTTACAACTCTTATATTTTTTCCAAACCCAGAAAACCGACGGAATTCTAGGATTCCGCCTTGGGGTAAATACTTTTATACATACCTCTTCCGGTTGATCTATACCATACTCTATTCTCGTAAGATGATAGACACTAGCTAACAGTCCGCCTGGTGCTACATCATAAGCACATTGGGAACGTAGATAATTGTAACCATATACATATAAAATGACAGCAATCGAATGCCAATCCTCGGGTGATTAGGCAATCTTCAGTAACAATGCATCGAAATGGCTTCCACTTGTTCTCCACTTTTGTCTCTCTTGCTTTGCTTAGTCCATTGGAAAAACCTGCTTTTGATCCATGACATGTTTCGATTAACCAGACATTAGTACTGCCTGCCTATATACAATTAGGCAATGACGGATTTTCAATTTTTCTTATAAAATTACGAATTTTTTTTTTATCAATCTGCTTCGTTCTAAAAGTCATTGTGCACTCCTCGATTAGTGTATACAAAAGAGCAGAGCAGTGCATAATTACTTTTGTGAAATAGGAAAAATAGTTATTCAAAAGTTAAAGGTACAATACCATGTCCGATAAGTAGGAGGGCAAACAAGCAGGCTATGGTGGAGGAAGCTTTCAACATCTTTCTTGGTAAGAAGGATTTGGCTGCAGTGGAGAGTATACTTGTGGTGTTGGGTATTTCGGTAGTACAATTGTAATCTTGTAACTGTGGAGATATATATAGCTGATTTCCCAAAGAAACAGAAGACTTCACACTCTTGCCGGATTAAAATACTATAAATGTTAAACCCTCCGTTGTACCAGAAAAAAAATACTATAAATGTGGACACATCCGTTTTTCTATATTTTGAAATTTTGTTTCCTATTATATGAATGGCAATATATAGCGGACGGATCCTGCGATTTCAATGATTATATATGAGTTCATTCGAAAACGCAGTGTATGGTATCTTTGAAAGTCCTTGTAGTTTACTTCAAAATTCACTTTCATCCATATCAGCTGCTTGTTGCGCTTTTGTTGCCTTTGTAGTGTTGTATCAATGCGACTGTTTTGAAGGAACTCCGCAAACTTTTAAATCAATGAATAGTGCAAATGTCCTAATGTAGTGTTCAATCAAATGCGACTATTTTGAAGGATTTGAGAGATTGAGACTGAAAATGAGAGTATTCATCCATTTAGAGCAACTTCAGTGCCAAGATGAAAGACTAAAAATGTAAATGCAGGAGTTACAATTCCAAATGGCATTTTATTAGAATATTCTAAGAAGTAAAATTAATTTGCTCCAGTGGGAAATTGTAAAATATTGAAATGTAGAATTTACTTTTTCATCCCGAAATTTACATCCTCTCATTGGAGAAGGCAGTTCTCAAAATTTACACCCGACTTTATTTTAAACTTCTCTTTTAAAAATTATAAAAAATCCAACATTAGCCCAAGCACAGCACATTAGTTTGTCTTGTGCAATTGAGAAATTACTCGATCTTGAACCTTCTTTCTCCATAATTTGTAGGTGAGAAAGAAAGTTGAAAGAAAAGTAATGTTTCATATAGAAAAGTTCTATATACATACTTTAGACACTCAAACTTTTGAATACATGTAAATTTCTTAGGATTGCTTGACACCGTTGGATTACATTTGGTTTAAATCTCAACTATTGGATCACTATCTGTTAATTCAATCTCGACCCTTGAATTGAAATTATAAAAATCTGAGCCATTCAATTTGTGAGTGCCATTGGAGTATTGGTGGTGGTGTTCAATGGTCAATAGTCTTCTCATGGATCAACACAAATTGATAAATAAATTGTGATTTAATTAAAGTGAGGTCCATTTAATGAGAATGTAAAACTAGTTGTATATATACGTTTTCTCTTACACTTTCCGATCAATTGTACATTTTACATCTTCAAATTCCGGCCCACTAGAGCAAAAAGTTAATTTTAAGGTTGTAAAATAAACATTCGCCAAGTTTACATTATCTCATTGGAGTTGCTCTGAGGAGGCCAAATGGTCCTACTCCACACCACCCAATGAAAATTGATCATGCATGAGACGCAAACAAATGCCACAAGAGGGCATACTGCGAATGTGAATGATTCGAGGTTGAGAAAATTAAAAGAGCCTTGCAAGGGTTTTCAAGACTTAGTGCTAGTTTGGTACAGCTTAAATTATAAAATAAGTTCTTAAAAAATAAGTTGAGAACAATTTTTGTGTTTGGTAAACTATCAAAAGCAACTTATTTGATAATCCAACTTCAATTTGCATTTGAATTATGAAGGGAATGAGAAGCGGGTGAAAACATGCTTATAAGCTTCTGCTTATTTTCGAAGCTCCGTGTTGCTACAGTTAAATGAAGGTATATATTCACGACCATTAAAAAACTACCACACTCATTGGCAGGTACGTGCGACATTTGGCAGGAAAGAGCGCCTTTCTCTCTCTCTCGTTGAGAGCTCCCTGAGCTTGTCTAAGTTCAATACCGTTACTATTCCTACCTTTCCAATTTCAATTCCTAATTCCTTCGTTTTGATCTCAACACGCCAACATCATCTCTGCCAATGCTTTTTCTTAAATCAGATCAACACTCCTCCCTTCCCCTCCCAATCTATCAATCCAAAATCATCTCTAGCTTCCTTTTTCAGCTCTCAACACGCCAATTTCCATCACCAAGCCCATCCCCACTTCTCTGTTTTTCCACCTAATCCAAGACATGCTTGATCTCTATTTATCTTTCAACTACTTTCAATCCAATTTCAAATTTCAAACCGGCCTATTTAAATCACTCTCCATATCTGATTTTCTCTCCACTGCCCTTCCTATCTACTCCTCCTTTTATCTCCTCACTCCCCCGGCTCTATTATGGAAGCTGCTAACCAATTGACCCTTCAACTGGAAGAGAACCTGGGGCATCGCCGATGTGGTTGACGGTGTTCCGCTTGTCGGAGCCATTATTGCTGATAAGGCCCCGAATACCGTGTGGTTTGTGGTATGCTGAGACGTGCCTGGGCTAGATTTGGTGACGTGAAGATTGTCAGGCGTTCCGAAACCTCTTTCGCTATCACGGCTCCAAATGAACTTGCTGCTCGAAAAATCATCGATGATGGCCCTTGGAGTGTGATGGGTTTCTGTGTCACCAGTTCAGCTATGGCCAAGCCACTTAGCTTTTGAGGAAATACCCACCCACTTGGTCACTTACTGGGTGCATTTCAGTGGCATCCCCCTGCAACATTACTCTATTGCTAATGCACGAAATATTGGAGAGCGCTATGGTCAAGTCCTCGAAAGTCGAAGATCCACGCTCTGTCCCTAGCGGTCTTCGTGCTTTCCTTCGAGTTCGACTCCAACTTGACTCTCATGAGCCATTACCTACTGGGTTTTGGTTGACCAGGAACGAAGGCGAGCCTACGAGACTGGAGTTCATGTATGAAAGGCTATCAAGATTCTGCTTCAACTGTGGTAGGCTGGGTCACATCGACACGGCATGCTCTTTCCTCCCTCCCGACGATGAAGTGTTCAACGCTTGGATGTCGGTGCGGCCAGTGAAGGACCCACAACCTGCTGTTCCCACTCAATTTCACCGCCCCCTCACCCGACTCAGCTGATGGCCGTCAAAGATGGAAGGCTGGTGTAAAGATGGGTCTTTTCAGTCTGAGGTGGGCCCAACCTTTAGACTGGCAGACAACCCACTCCCCCTTCAGCATCGAGGGTTCGCCTGCCAGAAGATGACTCTTTCCCATGCCCTGAAATTACTGCTGTGATGTTACGACCTGTCCCGAGATTTCAGGTCAAATGACCAGAAAACCCCTAGAAGTCAAATTGTTGACTTTTGAACAGTGGGAATTTACATAGTCCATATTGGACTCTATGAGAAGAGCTCGGCGATACGAATGTATTGGCGTAAGCGGAATTGGATTCCGAGTTGTATCGAAGAAGTTATGAAGGAAAAACAGGATCTTTGTGGTATTGGGTGTTGTGCCACGTGGCAGCCTGTGATTGGCTGCCATGTGATATTTGTGGAAGGCGATTGGGGCTGGTTTAAAGCTCGGTTCAGCCCAAGTTTCCCCTTCGGGAAACTTCCAAACCCGCACACACCCTCACGGCCGTTAGCTCTGAGCGACCATCAATCGGACCTCCGACCACCGCCATCAGCAGCGCTCGACGAGACAAGCTCGGAGCACCAAGTTTTGTCGCCGGAATCCAGGTGGATCGCCGGCAACAAGCTCGACGGAATCGGTGAGCTTTCCGGCTTGATTCCAGCCAGCACAGTGCGAGGTGAGTTATGAAAGTTGGATTTTTGGATTCCTTGGCTTCCGTAGATGAATTTTGATATAAAGATCGTTTGATTTGGTTGAGAATTGAAGAAGTTATCATTTTGAGAGTTTAGGCCGGGAATAGTCGCCGGAAGATCTGGAAAATTCCGACGACGGCACGGCGGCGCTGAAGAACACGCAGAATCTGGAAATTTCCAGATTCCTATGAGTTTTCTGCCGCCGGCGTGGCGGCTCCGGCAATGGTGCGGCGGCGATGACGTCAGCAACGGTGTGCTGATATCAGCGCCCAGTCAGCTGCCATGTGAGTGCCGCGTCAACGACACGTGGCTGCCACATAGGCACCACATCAGCGCCACGTCAGTACGCCGGTGCTGACGTGGCAGCCATTGACCGGCGTTGACCGCCGACGACAGACCACTTTTCCGACTGGAAACGTCATTCCGGATCCAATGGCGAACTCTGTTTTGCCATCCGAGATACAGTTGAACCCCGATTGAGCAAAACATGGGAAATTAGGGTTTATGGGTCGTATTTAATTATGTTTTTATATCTGACAGTTGATCTTGGAAATTATTAGGTACTCGAGCTCCAGTTAGACATCGCAGTCAGGCAGTTAGGCAGACGAGTTCGACAGCCCCAATTCACTGTGAGTGGATGGGTTTTGTTTTCTTAAATTGTTGGTTTTATGCAGTTCAGTATATGGTTAATCTATACAGTGATACTGAGATATTTATCAGTTTCAGTAGCTTTTCTTATCATAGTGCACCTAGTATCACACGTACATATTAGTACTCGGACTATGGTCATAGGACACAGCTCCCACATCGTTGCCTGATCCGAAGACCCCATTTGCTAGCTTTATTTCCGGTGATAGCGGTCCCTGCGCGTATTCCAGGGACTGGGGGTGATGATGTGAGGGGGAGTACACAGGGGTTTATATTTCCAAATGTACACAGCGGTGCCTTGCGTAACCCTAGCACTGGGTGTGATATATTACGTGCACTTGATCAGCGCCAATGAGAGTATGTTATCGTATTTTCAGTACAAGCTATATGTTTTTACAGCAGGGGGTTATTTATATTATTTTCATAAATGTTTTCGAAAGATTATTTGTTTTTCCATCCACTCACCCTTCTGGTTTTGCGCCCCCTCAGGGAAGAGTAGCTAAGTGGACCAGGGACGCGAGAAGAGGCAGTTCGAAGTCACCATTTGCTTCCGTTGTTGTCTTTGTATTGTAGTGCTCTGATACAGTTGCTTGAATGTTATGGGCCCAACGATGTGTTTTTGTGTTGTTTTCCTTAGTTTTTTTGTCGTTTGTGTGAGCGGGTTTAGGCTTCGTCACCCTCGGGTGATGGCCGTACATCCCGGGCCCACCTTTTTGGGATGGGGTGTAACATGTGAAGCGTCAGTTGATTGGTACTATCATAACCAATGCATTGCACGAGAACAATCAACCCCCAAAATCGGTGCCAAGAAATCCCAGATTTCTCGGCCAAAACCCAAACCCAAGTTAATATGGACAATCTGCAGAAGCAACATCACACATCAGAAAGAGAGAAGGAAAAGCACATATCTACCCCACTGCAAGTCAACTTATTCCCAAAATGAAAGATAAACCCATCCTTACACCAAAATCCACTTCTACCACCTCTGAACCAAAAAATTGTCTCTTTCGTCCCCCACCATACCCCACCAATCCTATTACTCTCCACCGACCCTCCTCAGTAGTGAGCCAAGTATCCCTAACCCCAGCCAATAGCCAGATCACCTCTGTTGACCATATCTCCAACACTTTCCTCTCCCACAAAAGAACCAACCCTATTCCTTTTCTACCATCCCCCAAAAAGCCAAAAGCCTCCCTTACTACCTCCCCACACTTCCCTGGTGAATTCTCTAATGGAAAATCTCAAAGCAAACGAGGATCTGGCTCCAGGCGTGGTACCAGGGGACGCCGTGGTGGTGGGCGAATCTCTAAGGTGTCGACCAGGCAAATTGTTTCTGAAACCCATAACTCTGATGGGCTTGTGAATGTCAAGGTGCAACTCGGAGAGCATGTAGCGGTCTACCATGAAGAATTCTCAGACAATACTCATCTAATCCTAACTATGAGGAAAGAGCATCGATGGGCTCTGGAGGAATCTACCCCTCGCCAAGGCGGTGGTGGCTGGCCTAGGACAGCCACATGCCCTAAATGACGTACCTCGCTTGGAACTGTCAGGGTCTAGGGCCAGACTTGACAGTTGAAGCTCTTAGGGAGCTCATTCGGAAACATCGGCCCTCCATTGTCTTTTTATCAAAAACAAAGGTGAAAGGCAATGGAATTGATTGCAAGCGGCGTGATTTTGGTTTTCAACATGGTTTTTTTGTGGGTGCTCGCGGCTTATCTGGTGGTCTAAGCTTATGGTGGAAGCACTCAATTTCTGTGGAAGTTTTATTTTCCTCTGCTAATCTCATTGACACTTTTGTTAAGGACTCTTCTGATGGCTCTGAAGTCCGAATGTCTTGGCTTTATGGGCCTCCAGACGATGATGGCAAGGCTCATTTTTGGGATCAGATCATGCCCCAACTCAATGACAACGGCTTGCCATGGTTATGTGCTGGCGACTTCAACGAGCTCCTCTGGCCATTCGAGAAGTCTGGTGGTAGAGAATGGGACGTCAATCGTACTTGATTTTTGAGAACTTTCATGGAAGAGAAGGAGCTTAGTGACCTTGGTGGGTTTAGTGAACTTTCATGCTGGCCACAAACAAATGTAATGCATGGGCCTTTGGTGGGTTCTGACCACTGCCCTTTGATTATTGATAAGAATCCTCCCTTCTCTTATGCTCCTAAGCCTTTTAAATTTGAATCTTTTTGGCTTAATGATCCAGAATGTCACGATGTTGTCAATACTGCTTGGACTGCTGATTGTGTTGGGAATTATGCATCTAGATGGTCCTTTAAATTAGATAACTGTCGCAAGGTCCTAACGACATGGAGCAAAGCAAAATTCAAAAAAACTCGTCGGGACATTGTTGAGGAAGTAAAACGGATTGACTCTATCCCTTGGTCTCCTGATGTGTGTATAGCAAGAAAGGTGGTAACGGCAATGCTTGAGACTCTTTGGAAAAATGAAGAAGCTTATTGGAGACAAAGATCAAGAATAAATTGGCTGAAGGCTGGGGATGCAAATACAAGATTCTTTCATATCACCACTATTCAAAGGCGGCAAAGAAATAGAGTGTTAAAAATCAAGTCGAACAGCGGTGTTTGGATCGAAGGAGAGTCGGGCATCAAAGACGAATTTTAGACTTACTTCCATGATCTTTTCACCACGGTGGGGAATCGGGACTTCGGTTCTGCTCTTGATGGCCTCCAAACTTTAGTTACTCAAGAGATGAATGATACTCTGCTCAGCCCCATCACTAGGGAGGAGATTATGGAAGCCACTTTCCAAATGGGAGGTCTTAAGGCACCAGGCCCTGATGGCTTTAACGGTATCTTTTATCATAACTTTTGGGAATCTATATATGATATTGTTGCTGGAGCTGCTACTGAATTTTTCCAAAATGGCTCCCTTCCCCCCCAACTCAATAGTACCAATATTGTCCTAATTCCCAAAGTCCCAAATCCCGAATCTGTCACACACTTTAGACCAATAAGCCTTTGTAATTTTTCCTACAAATTTTTTTCTAAGATCCTAGCAAATAGAGTTAAAGGTTTTCTCCCTTTCCTCATCTCTCACCACCATTGTGCTTTCATTCCAAATAGGCAAATCCAAGATAATATCATTGTTGCTCATGAGGCTTTCCATTTCCTAAAAAATAAGAAGTCTGGGAAGAGGTATGATCTTGGGTTAAAACTTGATATGAATAGAGCCTATGATAGAGTAGAGTGGGATTTCCTTGAAGCTGCTCTTTTGAAATTAGGCTTTGATTCTAGATGGGTGGGGCTTGTTATGTGCTGTGTCAAATCCATCTCCTTCTCTATCACCTTGAATGGAAAAATTGGAAATCCTTTCTCTCCTTCGAGAGGAATTAGACAGGGAGATCCCATATCCCCGTACCTATTCTTGTTTGTAACTGCAGCCCTCTCATCGTTGATAACTCGTAATTGTTCTCAGGGAAATCTGTCTGGCATCTTTCTGAGTAAATGGGGCCCTGAACTCTCCCATCTGTTCTTTGCTGACGACTCACTCTTCTTCTTAAAAGCTAACACTGATAATTGTCATGTTTTGTTACAGGTTCTCAATACTTATTGTCATGCCTCTGGGCAGCTTATTAATCATGATAAGTCAAGTATTTTCTTCTCTGACAACACTCCTAATGAGCTTCGTGTCCAAATATCTGCTTTATTGAATGTTGATGACTCCGATGATCCGGGCCAATACCTTGGTCTTCCAACCATTTGGGGCAGATCGAAGAAGGAAGCACTTTCGTATGTGAAGTCACGTATTCAGGACAAGATTCAGGGGATGGAAATTGAAGACTCTATCTCTGGCAGGTAGAGAAATCTTGATCAAATCTGTTGCTTATGCTGTGCCTTCATATCCCATGAATTGCTTCATGTTCCCACTAACGTTGTGCCGAGAAATTGATGGTTTGATTGCAAACTTTTGATGGGGACAACAAGACGATGAGAACCGCATCCATTGGAGAAATTGGGATGTGATGGGCCTACCCAAAGGTGATGGTGGAATGGGCTTTCGCAGTCTTATTGATTTCAATCGGGCTTTATTGGCAAAACAATTCAGGCGGCTTATTCAGAGCCCTTATGCACTTTGGGCTCGCATTCTGAAGGCCCGTTACTTTCCCAGGTGTGATGCTCTATCTGCCAAGAAGGGTTCTAGGGCCTCTTGGGCATGGAGCAGCCTCCTAGAAGGGCAAGCCCTTATTATCCAAGGTGCTCGTTGGCAAGTTGGTAATGGTGAGAGCATCGATATCTGGGCAGACCAATGGATTCCCTCAATTCCTGGAGGCACCCTTTGTCCCACTCTTCCCGTTCCACCAAATATTCCCTCCCGGGCTTCTGCGATCATTGATCGTAATAATAATTCTTGGAACCTTCACCCTATTAGACACCTATTATCTGCTGATGAAGAGATTGCTATTCTTGGCATGAATGTTGGTGATGCATCGTGCCCCGACAGAGTCATTTGGCCTTGGGACCGCAATGGCGACTACACGATGAAGTCTGGGTATTTCTTCAGTCATGGGAAGATTGGAAAGGAGAGCCTTTGGAGTTCCAAAAGTGGGAATCAATCTCACCAAATCGATTGTGCATTTTGGAAATCTATATGGAACATTGCTACTCTCCCAAAAATCAAGATGTTTATGTGGCGAATTGCCTCAGCGGCCCTTCCGACTATGCAAAATCTCTTCCGCAGGTGGGTTGTTCAACATCCTCTTTGCCCTTTATGCTTTGAGTTCCCGGAATCACCTGAGCACGCCCTTTTCTTATGCCCTTGGACGACAACTGCTTGGTTTGCTAGCCCTTTAAATTACAAAGTCCCAAATCACAACTTATCATCTTTTGACAGGTGGCTCTTGGATTTAGTGAAAATGGCAGGAGGCAACAAAGATACCCTTAATTGGCTGCTTACCCAAGCATCTTTTCTTTGCTGGGAGATTTGGAAACATAGATGTCATTGTTTATACGATCACCTTATTCCTTCTCCTGTTATTGTTGCTACTCGCGCTGCTTCTGCAGCTGACGAATTTTTGAGGGTTAGTCTTAGTCTTCCTCAGCGCTCTTTCCATGCCGTGTCACCTCGGTTGGCCTCATCTACTTGGTTTCCGCCTCCCCCAAATTTTGTAAAAATCAACTTCGACGGGGCTTGGCAAAAGCATTCTTTGACTGCTGGTTTGGCGGTGGTGGTAAGATCTAATGATGGTTTTCTAATCGACGGTATTGCCCAATCTGATATTGCACACTCTGCTTTGGAATCTGAAGGAAAAGCTGCACTTCTGGCAGTGCATCTTGCTATTGGGAAAGGCTTCACCCATGTCATTTTCGAATCTGATTGCCAAGAGTTAGTTAAGTCCTTCTCCTCTCCTGCTTCCAGCCACGTTTGGTGCCTCTACCCCCATTTTGGCCCAAATTAGAAGGAAATGGACCTCCTTCCATTCTGCCAGCTGGAAGTGGGTTTCTCGTAAAGCGAATTCTGCAGCAGACCTTGTTGCCTTGCTATCTTTGAGAGGGATGTGTCCACAGGATTGGGTTGCCCGACCCCCATCCACTCTCGTTCATGTTCTTTCCCGTGATGGCTTGCCTTGTCCTCCATTGCTAGTTTCCTTTTCTTCTGTAGGGATAGCGACTTTTGCTTGACCTCAATTGTTTGTGTGTCACTCGGCTCGAGTCGATATCTCTACATAGGCTTGTTTTAGTTTGTTTTCTTGTACCCCCTTGTATTTTGCTGCCTCCTGGTTGCTGGGTTTTGGTGTTTGATTCTGCTTGCTGGGTTCATAATTACATTGATTATTTCTCAACTTTGTACTTCTTTTGTGTGCGTTTATTTTGTGATTTCAAGTGTAATAACAAATAAATAAACACAAATTTTATCCTTATTATTCATTATACACAATTACAATAATTTTACATAAAGTTACCAAACACTCAACTTCTGCTTTTTCTATTCACAAAAATTTTTCAAAATTATTTTACCAAACACTTCATAGCTTAATTTTTCAGCTGCTTATTCTCGCAGTACAGCAGAAGCAGTTTTAAAAATAATTTCAGCCCTACCAAACTAAGTCTTAGAATACCCCCTCATTGCCGATTAGTTATGGGTGATGATGAATTGCACCAAATCGTATAGTACAGGACATACATGATATGAATGTTTGGATCGATTCAACAAAAATATGTCACCGCTCATTGAGGCGAAGACTAACACCCCTCGCCTTCATGGGACACCTTCTTTCAATCAAGTGCAGACAAATACTACTAGACTAAAAGTATATTTTTTTTCATACTATTCAAATGACGGTATATATCATACTCCGGAGTTCCGTGCATATGCAAACTCATTACAGACCAGAAGTCAAAAAACGAATATTGCCATTAATTCCTATATGCATGCTATTGCTGTTCCATTCCCATATGCAGTTTGCAGAGTGCTGCACATGGGATGCACAAAGCAGGAAGAACTCTGTAGTTATTGCATATGTTTCTTTTGTCCTTCCTTCACAGGATCTGGATGAGTGATCTTCACAGGAGTTTTACGAGCTCCACTATACTTTCCGCCCTGTTGTTGTGGGTGAGGTGGCACTATGCCCATCCCCCAAGTTGCTTAATTGAGGCAGATGGGAACCCATTTGGGGGTTAAAAGACCGGTTCTGGCCCCAATGCATAATTCCTTGGGGCTTCATTTGATGGGGTTGGAGACCTGGAACGAACACCGGTTGCTGTACTTGAGTGCTACCAATTGGTAACTGCATAGGCATTTGCATTTGAAGTGAATTGCCACTCATACCCTGAGACTGAATCTGCTGGCTAGGGCCACCAAATTGCACAGGAACCTGTTGATGATGAACTTGCATTGGCATGGAAATACCAGACATAGGCAGAGCAGAAGGTTTCTGAGTTTGGCTAGCAGGGGGTGCATATGAGACTGGGACATCCTTTTTAACCTTGGGTAGTTGATGAGGGTCAGTAGCATTAGGTTGATCAATCAAAGCTGGATCTTTCCTCGGTAACTGCTGGTTAGTAACAGAAGGGGTTGGCACTGAAGGCACAGCTCTAAAAGAATCATGGTGCAGCTCTAAAAGAATCACGTCCTCAATCTTTTCTGGACCTTCAACTGTCCTCCTCTGCTGCCATTTATTCCTTCGCAAGTCTATTGTATCCTTCAACATGAACCTCACTCTAGAAGATAGTGTCATGTTATTCGATAAGCTTTTCATTCTCTCGAAATAGGCATCCAGGTGCTCCTTGGCTTTGGGATGATCAATCATCTCCCCGATTGTGCTCATTAGTTTGCACAAAGCTTCAATATCTTCCTCATCTGGAGTCTGTAGCTGACCTAGCAACTTTTTAATGCATTCGTGCATAATTCCCTCAGTCAACATTCTGTGCTTGTATAACTCCCCAATTAATCTGATGTTGCCCAGCATTCGTCTCTGTGCTTTAACTCTTTTTTCTTCTCTTTCCTCTTCAGATTGTTTCACCTCACCATCCTCATCTGCCTTGTTGGCTTCTTCTTGCTCTCTTCCTCTCCTCTCAAATTCCTCCTGGCACTTGTTCAAAAGCAATCTTTTGAAAGTTATCTTTTCATTGTCTTCACTGAAATCGGGTAATTCTCCAGCAAGACGAGAACAGATGACACCAGCATACATCTCACAGAAAGTAGGCTCCATTAGAGCCTTTTCAAATATTTGTGAGATGACACCAGTTAGCGTTTGCGCATTATCTATGTTAATAGCTTTCACTTGCTCAAATAGTTTTCCAAAATTTTCTGGAGTTAGCTTATTAAGTATAGCCCTTAACTGCCTTTGCTTGGCTTGCTCTTTATACTTTCTTTGAGCTTTGTGCATCACCTGCAATGGAGTATGCGGTATCAAACCTTTTGGTTGAAAATTCGTAGCTCTCTGCCACCTGTCAGCATCAGAATTATTTCTTTGGATGCCTCCTGGACGGGCAACCAATTGAGTAGGCCCAGGCAGGATTCCTCTGACATGCTGCTGAGCTGGTGGCTGTGCACGTTGATCCCTCGAAACACCATAATTTGGGACCGAGGTTTGTAGGAAATTGCCACCACTCCTATTCCATCTGTCTTCCTCCATCATTCCGCGACGGTCACCTCTTGTTGCCTCAACTGACGTGTCAATTCTTCCAGGACTGGGGAGCGAATCATGCTCAACTGAAGGAGAAGAAGGGGTTGGCACGGAAGGCACAGCTCTAAAAGAATCATGGCGCACCTGCATGTTCAAACACGGCATATTCATTTCACAAATAATTCAGAAAACTTAAAATTGTAATCAGTGACGAAATATCAGCCCAATAGCTCATAACAATTAAGTGACATGTGGGAATATCAAATACAAATACAAAAATTAAAAAAAATACAAATACAAAGAGAACTGAGGGATGAACGATGTCAAAATAAATTAATCAAGGTAAAGTACTGCATCAGGGTTTTAATAGGAAGGAAGCCTAGATTCACTTCTCTCAATAAGAATCAAATGCAATTGATATCATCCGACTATTTATTAACAGATATACAGCCAGATGAGAGAAAAGCATGCTAACCTGATCACGGCTTTTGACTCATCCAAATTTGGGGGAGCTGAGCTAGTTCTAGCAGGTATCTACAAAAAACACAAACTTTCCACTTAAAAACAGATATAAATGAGTTCAATACTTTAGTTCAAAAATAGAAATTAGAGATTTCGCATCAATGTGTTTGAAATCATTTGAAATACCTGCATCCCATTCATGAAACCAGGAGTTATACACCCGAACTGAAACGAAAACCCTTTGGACGCATCGCCTGGGGCTAAACCAACATAACATAACATTATTGTATGACATTAAAAGAAATACCTACATCAAGAAAAATAAAATCCATAGTCTATGAACTTACGCTTCGATGGTGTCGTGGGACTCCGTGAATCGGAAGCCATGGAGGCAGACTGAGAAGTCGGGGCCCTTGGAACTGGCCGGGAGCTTCTCTGAGGGGCTGCTTCAACAGTCCTGGGAGCTGTGCTTGCAACAGGTGCATCAGAGCCTCCTACAACAAAAATAACCGACGAAAAAAGTTTCAAATAAATGAAAAATCAAACCAGATGGGCGCAACAAATTGTAAAAGGAACCAACTTTTCTACAACTCATCACGTTGAGTAGAAGCGTTACCCGCACCTAGAGGATTAACAGTAGTAACACTTGCCCTGGATTGCCCTCCTTGTGCATTGTTGTTAGACTTCTTAAAACTGAATAGCCAAACAATAAAAAACACCATCAAACCCTACATTCCCAACAACCCCATTACCTTGAAACACAAAAAACTAAAACAAACCCATAATTTGTACAGATACGTCGACGCACGCACCTGCGGGTGGAGGAGATAGAAGGGGCGGGCCCACCGGCGGGGGCGGCGGTGCCCTCAGGGAAAGCCGGCGAGTATCCTCTGTGCTGCTGATTAGAGCCTGCGGATCGGCCCGGACTCCGATAATGCGTCTCGTTCTTATCCGACCTTGATTGATTGAAGGACATATTCTCCTACGCTTGCTTCCCAATTTATTTTCTTCGAATTCGCCGACTTTACTTTTGGTAAGACCAAAATTTGACGTGGGATTCTGGTCTCTGTTGTGCAGATGGGGAAGAAGGGATGCAATGTTTCTGGTAGAGCAGAAAGCTCAGTGTTTCATTCATAAATTGTTCAGTACAAATCAGAGCTAGCACAAAGCTGGAAAAGCAACTAAAAAGCTCGCGTTCAACAGACGCAGCCAATAACAAGGCTCCAACTGACCACTAGCCTTAACAGAAAATTCACCAAAAAGTACATACATGCAATATAATGTGACTCAGCTAAATCCTTAACAAAATTTGTTAACAGAACCCTATCAATTACACTGTCCTTCACATTTTCCTTTTTCCACAAGGAAAATGCTAAAACTGGAAATCTGGGAACCTAGGAACGAACTCATCGTAATCTTCCCAGGAGGCCTCTTCAGCAGAGTGACCTTACCACTGTATGAGGAGTTGGGTGCCAGCCACGTTCCCCTTCTTTTACATTCTATGTTGTGCTACCTCCAAATTAGTCTTAAGAATTGACAGCACCCTATCCCTTTCTATCAAACTCCTCTCCACTGCATCCAACTTCGCAGTACCAACTTCAAAAGCGCTGATGACGGGTGGGGGATATCCATAGATAACTTCAAACGGTGTGGTCTTGGTTGATGTGTGGAAAGCTGTGTTATAGCTTCATTATGCTTAACCCAATCCAAATCCAACCCAACCCACCCAATTGCCACCTCTACATGGCTCCTTTGGCTGACAGCAGCAATAACACCTTTTTTCATGCACCTATTGATCACACTCCCACAGCATCGGATTAGGCAACCTTCAGGAACAATGCATTGAAATGGCTTCCATTGTCCTCCACTTTTGTCTCTCTTGCTTCTCCATTGGCAAAACCTGCTTTTGATCCATAACATGTTTCGATTAACCAGACATTAGTACTGCCTATATACAATTAGGCAATGACGGATTGAATTTTTCTTATAAAATCACAGATTTTTTTATCAATCTGTTTCGTTTTAAAAGTCATTGTGCACTCCTCGATTAGTGTATACAAAAGAGAAGAGCAGTGCATAATTACTTTTGTGAAATAGGAAAAATAGTTATTGAAAAGTTAAAGGTACATTACCATGTCCGATAAGTAGGAGGGCAAAAAAGCAGGCTATGGTGGAGGAAGCTTTCAACATCTTTCTTGGTAAGTAGGATTTGGCTGCAGTGGAGAGTATACTTGTGGTGTTGGGTATTTCGGTAGTACAATTGTAACCTTGTAATTGTGAAGATATATATAGCTGATTTAGAAAAGAAACAGTGTAAATATCGCAAAAACAGTGTAAATATATATATATATATATCTTCGCAAAATTTCAAAATTTCAAAATTTCAAAATTTTTAATGATCCCCCGCTATAGTTATTGTGAAGATATATATAGCTTTCAAATCCCATGATCCCCCGCTATTATTTCGGTAGTCATGCATCCCTTTTTCTATATCTTGAAATTTTGTTTCCTATTCTATGAATGACAATTTATAGCGGGGGATCATGGGATTTGAATGATACGATATGATTTCGTTTTAAGATTTTGATGATGTCCTACTGTATTTCTTTCATATTCGAAAAAACAGTGTTTGGTTTCTTTGGTAGTCCTTGTAGTTTACTTCAAATTTAACTTTCATCCACATAAGCTGCTTGTTGCATTTTTGTCCTTGTCGTGTTGTATCAATGTGACTGCTTTGAAGGAACTCCGCAAACTTTTAAATCAATGAACAGTGTAAATATCGTAATGTGGTGTTCAATCAAATGCGAATGTTTTGAAGGATTTGAGAGATTGAGATAGAAATTGAGAGGATTCACTCACGTAGGAGGCTAAATGGTCCTACTCACACGACCCAATGAAAATTGATCATCATGAGACGCAAATAAACGCTACAAGAGGGCCCATTGAAAATATGAAAGATCCGAGGTTAGATAATTTAAAGGGCCTTGCAGCCAATTAATCAATTCGTATAGTACAGCACATATATGATGAAAGTTTGGATCGATTTGACAACAGTATGTCACCACTTAGAGCATCTCCAATGGAGATGTCAAAAGTGCCACATAGACCAAAAAGACAGCAATCCTCTCTTCCAACCGAACATTCAATCCCACATGGAAGCCCCGTCATTTGACATCAAGCCCTGCTGCTGCCTTTTCTGACGCCACTGTCTTTTTTTCCTCTTGCTGTTATTTGTGTCATTTAATGCATAGAGTTTTTGTTTCCCAATAAAGCTGATGCATTATGAATGAGGTGTCCAAATGTGATTGATGGTCAATATTCATATATCATCAAATGGACCCATATGAACATAAGAAATTAATAAAATAATAATTGTTGTTTGACATATCGGTTGGATTAGAAATTACCAAAAACATCAAATAACCACATAAGCTATTATATTTGAATTTGATGTTAAAAATTTGACATCTCCATTGGAGATGCTCTTAGAAGCCAAGACTATCACCCTTCATGGGTCGTCTTCTTTCAATCAAGTGCAGGCATATACTACTAGACCAAACGTAATTTTTTTTTTTCATACAAGCGATATCGTGGTATACTAATATTCCGGAGTTCCGTGCAGATGCAAACTTATTACAGACCAGAAGTTAGAATGCAAATCAATGCAAATCTTGATTTGCGTTCTAGAAGTGAGTTTGATTGATTCCTATATGCATGCTACTGCTGTTCCATTCCATGTTTGATATATTGCAGTTTGTAGTGTGCTGCACATGGGATGCAGAAAGCAGTTAGAATTCTGTAGTTTAAAAACATGTTTCCTTTTTCCTTCCTTTTTATGTCTTTCTGTTTCTTTTTCTATCCAGAATTTTGGATGAAAAAAAGTACTTGCCGCGTGACAATACTGAATCACAAAACACTGGAGTAAAAAAACTGTATGCGCCCAAAGTGATTGACAGCTTTCTTATTTCTTCAACTTGTGCCATCTTTTAACTAGTTCGTTTGTGTCACTCTGCACTGTGGAGTGACTGAATACCGATCCACTCAAGTTTCTGTGTCGGGACAAAGTGCTCAGCTTGGTTAAGAACTAATTGTGGTCTTGTTTGGTGTTTGAGCCCGTTTTGTGCAAACTCTATTCTGACGCGGGCTTGAATGGATTTTATGCCAAGCGGTGGCAAATCAAGTAAAATCCCAATCAGTGAAGAATTATCTAGAGATGCGATCAAGAATGTAGAAATCAAGGCAATTATTACTTAATTGCAATTGGCGTGGAAGATATTCATCATGGTGTCCAATAGGAAAGAAAGGCCAAGCAGTGGCCTAATTAAATAATGAGTCCAACAAGTGACTTTAATTGGAGAAGGATGCCTTTATCTCAAAGCCTTCCCGTGGCTTTGCTTAAAGAAGTCAAGGTCAATTTGGTCTTCAATGCAAGTCAATTGCAATATTCTATCAAAAGCCAAGCGGTGGCTTTGAATGAAGATATCTTGTTTGAATTCTACAAAGAGAAGGAATCTACGCAAGTCATAAATATCAAGGCCTTATTCAAGTAGGAGAAGACTTAACTTTCCCTTTTGTTGTTAGCCAGTCGTGGCTTCAAAAGGGGATAGTGGTTTCATTAAACAAATAAAGGATTTGTACTGCTTGTCTTTCAAGGGAATTAATCTCCTTTGTTTATTAAAGCCAATCATGTGGCTATCTTAGAAGACGTGGCTTTATTTCCTTTATGTCATTAATGGCATTGAATACTAGTCCAACTTGGACTCAATTAGTCAAGGTGCCATGCAGGAGATATTCCAAATTCGCAGGAAGTAAAGTAGATCAGGACAAGGATTTCAAGGAAGTTGAGTTTGGAAAGGATTTGAACTGGCATTAAATATTGGATTCGGAATCAAGATCTTCTACATCAATTAGGAATCAACTTTCCCTACTTGCCGTCCAAGGAAAAGCCCAAGGTCCATGAAGCGTCGCCTATATAAAGAAGAGCTCATGCAACAAGTCAAAGATCCCCGATCCCTCAACACAAATCCCTAAAAAGATTTCGCCGCAAGGCACCAGATTTCGCCGCAAGGCACCCAGATTTCGCCGAAAGGCACCGACGCAGCCGGTCACGAGTACCGAGCTTTAGAAGACGGTCACGAGCACCGGACTTCCAAGGGACATCACGAGTATCGCTTCCGGACGCAGCCGATCACGAGTATCAGGCTTCTACGACGACGTAGAGACTAGGCCGATCTAGTTCTCTTTCACAAGCAGCCGACGCGCATCCCGGTTGTATCTATCTTTATTTCATTGCTCCTGTTCGTTTATTTTCAACAAGGATTTCATCCTTGATTTATCGTTGTAGCACTTTGAATTATTAATAAAGTCCTTTATCGCCCAAAGGCAAAAAAGAACTCTTGTCTAGACTTACTCTTGCATGTCCCCTGTCTAGCACAATCGTTTGGTGAGAAGTCAAAGACGCGCAAACACCCGTTCACAAGTCCAATAGACCGCAACGGTGCTATTGGTGGCACGCCCGCGCATTCAAGAAAGTAAGATTTCCTTACGTGGAAATTAGGGTCAACATAATTGGCACTCCCAGTGGGACATAAGTGCTACGCCTCCTACATGGCGAATCAGGAGACCACCTGCTGGATCAGACTCATCTGGAAGATCTAGGAGCAGATCTTCCACAACACCACCATCAGTTATGCACGACGAACTGATGACGGCCATCAACAACATGGCCCAGATCCAAGAAGATTTCAGACAGAGCTTGAACCAGAAGCTGCAACAGTACGAGCCAAGTCGAAGATGCGCAAGCCATCTTCCTGGAAAGGCAGAAGAACATCAAGAACCAGAATAGGTCCATCGAATTTCTCTTACTTTCACTCTCAGGAAATAAGAGAGATCTCGGGAAATCTATGAATGATGGTTTCTATAAGCTGGAGGGTAAAGTATCGAGATAGGCTCAAGCAACAATTTGAAAAAGTTAGAGGAAAGGCCGCTGCTTCTCAAGTAGGCGAAGATTGCCCATCTCCCACAGCCAATATTGGGAAAGCAAAGATCGGCGATGAAGAAGCCATGTCCAACCTCGCGTTTGGTTCAATGGCTAAACCATTAATTGGTATGTCCTCACCGGCCCAAAAAACACAAGGGGCCAATAGAGGCACTTCGGCGATCAGGCACATCCATCAACATGAGGTCATCCCCGACCAGAAAGTGCCCATCAAGCCGAATATCGAAGCCCAGTCAGGCAGAATGACGTCCTATCTTCCACCTTATAGGCAGGAACAGACGCCTGATTGGGATAACTGGAAAGTCAAAAAGGCCAACCATAGTGGCCCGAAAATTGATCGACTCCAAATGTCTGCGTGCAAATCTTCCACATTCGAAAGAGCTGTCTCTCACATCAATCTCGGAGGTAAAGTCAAAAGGAAGGTGGAAGAAAGAGCTGCACAAGCAACAAAAGCTTTGGAGGAGAATCGTAAAAAGTTAGCGAAAGCTGCAGAAGATTGTCGTAAGACAACGCCGCATCTTCCACCTAAGCAGTCGGAGCAGACACTTGATTGGGATAAATGGAAGACAAAAGAGGCCAGCAACAGTGGCCTGAAAACGGATCAGGTACATGCATCCGCGTCCAAATCTTCCACATCCGGAAGAGTCGTCTCCCACATCAATCTCGAAGATCAAGTCAAAAGGAGAATGGAAGAAAGAGCTGCACAAGCAGCAAAAGCTTTGGAGGAACACAAAAAGAAGCTAGCAAAAGCTGACGAAGATTGTCGTAAGAGTACAGCACGGCTAGTGGAACTTCTAGAAAGAAGTAAGAGAAGGCCAAAGAAGCAAGGAAGCAGAGTCCAAGTGCTCGATGGCCAAACGCAAGTGGCCGCTACACCTTCAATTCCTAGTGTTGGAAAAGGAGATTTCCAACCAAAGGTGAAACAACTTCTCCCCATATTTCCAACCATAGAAGAACAAGCACATGACAAGCTCATCACAACCATGGAAGGCTTGACAATCAATCATGGCCAACACACATACATGAAAATAGACATGAAAAAGGTCAACAATCATGTCGATGTACCGGCCAAGAAGATATTTGTCACAAAGGAGAACCATGATGACGGTGTCAATGGCGACTTTCGTGAGCTCCATGGCGAGAGTGCTTTAGAAGAAAATTGTCAATTCTTGATGGAGAAAGAAATTCTGAAGGAAGACCAAACAGTGGTCCAAAATAAAATTTCAAGGATTGATCTCATTGTTGGTGACAAGGCCGATATGTTCAAGCCGCTACCGGCTGGATTGGAGCTTTCGATCTTGATTCGGCAACTCACCACGCTTAGCGGGCTTGAATTTTCATCCTACCTGAGAACCGACAAACATCCAAGCTCTCATTATCACCTTGCTGCAATACTCCATGGTCTAATGAAGTATGATGTTCTCAACAAAAGGATTACACGGTCAGGTTTAGGAGTGAAACACGGTTGGCCACCTCCTTTGGATGGATCAACAGTCAACCATGGCCAACGCGTGGCCCGTATCAAAGATGAGATGAGAATAGACGTGGTGTTTGGTAAGCACGTTGATATACCGGTCGGAATATTTCTCATCACCAAAGGAAACCAAGCTAAGAAACCAAGTGGTGATTCTTGTGTGTTCTGTAGTAAGGGACAAAAAGACAAGGAGTTCCTAGCGATTGATGATTCCATACTCATACAAGGCCAAGGTGTGGCCCACATTGAAGATTATTCCTTGATCAAGGAACAAAGTATTGAGGAAAGCAACGCCAAGCTCCATGATCAAGAAACCTTGGTAAATAAAAAGCCTAGGAGAATAAGAGCTCCTCAAGAAATTTCCAGATTTTATGAAGCCTTAGACAAGATGAAAACACCTCTGTCCCAAATGACAAAAGAAGAGCAAGGCGGGGCCTCCCAATATCATTGTATCTTATATGGTGAGGCGTGGTTGGAAAAGAGGAGACATGAAGAATTGCTCACCACCAAAGTCAAATGCAACTCATTCAACAGTAAAGAGAGGGCGGAGGAAACATTGAAAGAGAACGACCAAACAGTGGTCCAAAGTGAAGCTTTCATGATTGATTTCATCGTGGGCAATAAGGCTGACTTGTTCAAGCCACCATCAAGTAGATTGCAACTTGAGATCATGATTAGTCAAATCACCATGCTTGGGGGGCTTGGATTCCCATCATACAAGAAGTCCAAAGGATATTTAAGCTCTCATCCTCAACTTGCTGCTGCACTACTTCACTGTCTAAAGAAGTATGGAGTTTTCGGTGAGAAGGTTAAACACTCAAGGTTGGGAGTAAAGCACGGCTGGCCACCCCCAAAGGTGTGTTCATTGAGTTTATTTTAATTTTAGTCCTTTTGCATTTCAAAAAAAAAAAAAAGAGGAAAAAGAGGAAAAAAAATATTTAGTAGCATCGGCCAGATACGTGGCCCAATTTCAAGCCTCATCAAAAGGTTTGCTTTCATTCAAGCCAAATTAGTGGCTCATCATATTCACTATACTGGAGGCTCTCATTATTTTATGAGGATCAAATGTTTTCATGTTGATGCCAGTAAGTGGCATTCTCCATCTTAGTCAAATAAGAATTTTTAAAGCCAAGTGGTGGCTCTTAAAGTCTTGCATGTCAGATGGTCGGAAAAGTTTGGAGACTTGTTATGTCCATCACACTTTACAAGGTAACACTAATGCCAAAATTAAGTGGCAGATAAATTGCTCTTTCATCAAGGCCAACATGTGGCCTACCAAGAAGTGAAGGTAGCACGTGTGAAGATGAAGACAATTCTAAGCAGATGGAGCATTGACCAAAGAGCAGGGGCATGCAGTCCAGATTCAACTCATCAACTTTAGTGCTCAGAGCAATCACTTCATTACATGACACCTATTAAATTACTAATGGCTAGCATATGGTGTGAAGGAGTAGACCCAAGCGAGAAGACAACAGATTTCCTACTCCTGAAGGCTTGGATAATTTCTGGCACATGATTGTCAATCGGGCTCAGGCGATGAATTGATGGTTTATGCCTACAGTTTTCATGAATTTTTCCTCAATTAGTTCGTGAAGGCTTGGGGGCTATATAATGGGCCAAATTAGTGGCCTAATACATCAAGTGGTGTCTCATTTCAAATCAAACAAGAAGCTTTCCGGGGTTGTCTCAGCAAGTTTTTCTCAAGATGGTTGGTGGTGCCCCTACATCATATGAGACACTTCTCTCTTTTGGGTGAAGTACATGTACCTACTAAGGCGAAGTAGGTTGTCTCAGCCAATTTTTCTCAAGACGGGCCCCAATACAAAGAAAGAAGACTTCGTGAAGACTGGGGGTTTTGGTGGCAGAGTTTGTTCGTTTGAGTATGCTCTACATCTAATTTGCCACCTGAAAGGGAAAATAGAGATTACATAGGCCAATCTCGTGGCTTAACATTAATCTCCATGTTGAAACCAATCACAGATCGGTTGAGAACTTGTACTTCAGTGACGACTATTGAAGTTTTGTCTACAACAGACACTTGCTTTGAGATTGAGTAGCGACATGCCGGTGTAAAATTGCAGACTCTTTTGCCAGACATAACTCACACAGCCAAATTCAGAAGGTTTGTTTGCATCTTATTCAACGGTTTTTCAGTTTGGTTATGCAGAAGGCGCCTGTTCGTGGCTATCTAGTTTCCATGCTTCTCTCGATCCATGAAAACTAGGGGGGCTAATGTGGCGATATGCAGTATAATGTTTTCTATCGGACAATAAAATTTTTTCTTGAGAATTGAAGCTCAAGGATATTCATCCAAGATATGTCATGAAGGAAGAGTTCTGTTCTCAACAAATTGTAGAAGACATTGCATGTGCAAAGAATGGATAAGCAGAAAAACATGTTTCCCAAAGAGTCAGACCATAAGCATTTGGAGTTTGTGCAGCGGGAACATATGACTGGCGAAGGTTGGTGGCAATGGAAGAAGAATATCACAAAGGATGGTAGCTTTTAGTCACTTCCATCTTGCATGCAGATGAAGCACAAGGAGTTGACTTAATAATGATTTACTTGGCTTGATTCATTACGAGTTGGCAGCTTACAAATTTACAAGTAATTCTGATGGCAGAAATTAAATGCTTGCATAAATGGCCAAATGTGGCCGATCTCCCATCATCTTCCGAAGTGGCTGATCAAGCGGGCGATCATCATGTGACCATTTTTGATTGAAGTTGATATTTTTGGCTTATTGGTGTGCACACAGCAGAAGGGGTGAAGAGCCACACGTCATTGACTAGGAATGCTGCCATTGGAGGAAGGGAATTTCATCTGAATATCTTTGAAAATGAGAGCAGTGTCAAATCAAGGGGCCCACACTTTATTGACTACACCAAATATTCATGATTTGAATACTATCACCATCATGATGCCTCATCAAAAGAAGTGCATATTCTAGTGGCACCAAGTCATGGCACTCAAGACGCATGCATATATTATATACATGTCCCTTTGATGTCTGATTTGAAAAGGTAGTGGCCATTAGTAATTGTGATATGAGTTTTGTGGAGAATTCTTTCAAGTCAGAAGTGAAGTTTTACTGCTGTGGGTAGTCATGACAGTCCAAATATAATCTACTCCTTGAAGAATGAGAAATTAGCGTGCAATTCGAAGGATTTGTTCGTGACCGTGTGTGGTAAGCTCGGCGCTTGGACGTGCGATGGGTTCTACCTGTAGGTCCATGAATTTTCTCTCCATTCATGCAATTAGGAGGACTGAGGTGGTGATTGGTAGCAGACTTGGGGGCTAATTTTCCGCAACTTAACGTCCTGAATATGATGGTGCATGAAGGACCAAGTATCCAAGAATCGGTCACAAACAAGTTGGTTCACTTTTCTGAAACTAAATGCCAGTATGTGGCAATTTCCAGCTTGGATCACATTATTTGCTTCGTCATAAATCAGTGAAGAGAAGGGATTGGCAGATTGGTTTAGTAGACAAATTATCACAAATCCTCTTGACGGAGTTATTCTCATCATTCCAATGGTGAGATGTCTGAGCCCAAGCTAAGGGGCCTAGAGTGGCCTTTTTCTTTCTAGAGTTGGTACATTATTCAGCAATAGACCTCCAGATGGATTCATTATCTCAATATGATATTCAAGCTAAGTGTCAAGCATCATGCCAGTAAGGTCAGAGCCAATTTATGGTTTTTTACACTGCAGTATATTTAAAAGGCTTTGCACGTGGTGGCTTGAGTGTGATTACATCAATGATTTTTATTGAAATGGGCATATTAATTAACAATGCTTCATTGCTGGCCAAATGACACGTCATGGAGCATGAAGTGTCAATCATGCAAGGATTATATGGCCAACCATGTGGTGTTAGTATGTAGCCAATTCATGTGGCTTTCAATGTGTCCATCATAAGGCCTTCCATGTGTCCTCCTATGTGGTCTGTTCATGCGCCCAGGTGGCCGATTATTGTGACCTCATAATCATGACAATATTCTTTGAAGCCAACATTACAAGTTTTTTAGACTGCCTGCTGAATTTGAAGTGGAAGATCTGCAGTGGAAGATTTGAAGTGGAAGATTCACCAGTGGCCTACAAGTGCAGACCAGAAACGACTTAGGGTGGCCTACTTAAGTTGGATTTCCTCAGTCTAATCTGCCGCAGTAATTCAGACTCTAAGATGCTTCTTCAAGACTCTGTTTTCCATGATCAGAAATCTTCCACTTCAGCTTGCGTTTCTCTGTCAGGAAAAGAGTGCAGACTTTGACATCTCTTTTGTTCTCATCTCATGATGGTATTCTGCATTAAATAAGGTGAGATGTCACACAAGGTCTGCGTTAAACCAGTGGCCTCTAGTGGCTAATCGTGATTAAACTTCCATTATGAGTCCTATGACAACTAGTCTCGCATCAAAGGCCTCCAGTGGCCGATTGTGGCTATTACTTTCAAAGTCCTCACCTTGTTCATCGGAGCAATTCGGCTACTACTCAAAGAAGCTCGTTTGTGACTATAGTTCCCATAAATTTCACTCAATTCATGGAAACTAGGAGGCTATGTTTGAGCCCGTTTTGTGCAAACTCTATTCTGACGCGGGCTTGAATGGATTTTATGCCAAGCGGTGGCAAATCAAGTAAAATCCCAATCAGTGAAGAATTATCTGGAGATGCGATCAAGAATGTAGAAATCAAGGCAATTATTACTTAATTGCAATTGGCGTGGAAGATATTCATCATGGTTTTCAATAGGAAAGAAAGGCCAAACAGTGGCCTAATTAAATAATGAGTCCAACAAGTGACTTTAATTGGAGAAGGATGCCTTTATCTCAAAGCCTTCCCGTGGCTTTGCTTAAAGAAGTCAAGGTCAATTTGGTCTTCAATGCAAGTCAATTGCAATATTCTATCAAAAGCCAAGCGGTGGCTTTGAATGAAGATATCTTGTTTGAATTCTACAAAGAGAAGGAATCTACGCAAGTCATAAATATCAAGGCCTTATTCAAGTAGGAGAAGACTTAACTTTCCCTTTTGTTGTTAGCCAGTCGTGGCTTCAAAAGGGGATAGTGGTTTCATTAAACAAATAAAGGATTTGTACTGCTTGTCTTTCAAGGGAATTAATCTCCTTTGTTTATTAAAGCCAATCATGTGGCTATCTTAGAAGACGTGGCTTTATTTCCTTTATGTCATTAATGGCATTGAATACTAGTCCAACTTGGACTCAATTAGTCAAGGTGCCATGCAGGAGATATTCCAAATTCGCAGGAAGTAAAGTAGATCAGGACAAGGATTTCAAGGAAGTTGAGTTTGGAAAGGATTTGAACTGGCATTAAATATTGGATTCGGAATCAAGATCTTCTACATCAATTAGGAATCAACTTTCCCTACTTGCCGTCCAAGGAAAAGCCCAAGGTCCATGAAGCGTCGCCTATATAAAGAAGAGCTCATGCAACAAGTCAAAGATCCCCGATCCCTCAACACAAATCCCTAAAAAGATTTCGCCGCAAGGCACCAGATTTCGCCGCAAGGCACCCAGATTTCGCCGAAAGGCACCGACGCAGCCGGTCACGAGTACCGAGCTTTAGAAGACGGTCACGAGCACCGGACTTCCAAGGGACGATCACGAGTATCGCTTCCGGACGCAGCCGATCACGAGTATCAGGCTTCTACGACGACGTAGAGACTAGGCCGATCTAGTTCTCTTTCACAAGCAGCCGACGCGCATCCCGGTTGTATCTATCTTTATTTCATTGCTCCTGTTCGTTTATTTTCAACAAGGATTTCATCCTTGATTTATCGTTGTAGCACTTTGAATTATTAATAAAGTCCTTTATCGCCCAAAGGCAAAAAAGAACTCTTGTCTAGACTTACTCTTGCATGTCCCCTGTCTAGCACAATCGTTTGGTGAGAAGTCAAAGACGCGCAAACACCCGTTCACAAGTCCAATAGACCGCAACGGTGCTATTGCTGGCACGCCCGCGCATTCAAGAAAGTAAGATTTCCTTACGTGGAAATTAGGGTCAACATTTGGCATTTTTTTAAATCTTATCTCCAACCAAGGCCTAAACTTACCAATACCAGCTGGAGAAAGACTGGTAGCCTGGTAGGTGTGCTCTCTCAGTTGATGAAAGCAGCATGATCGCGACCCATATATGCAGAATAGTCTATTGATGATCAAGTAGCAAACTTAAAGTTAAAATGACAACTAGTCAGTTGATAATGCCACATGAGAAATCAAAACGTACAGACAAGATTATAGAATTTTCAATAGCTGAAGTTGACTGAGGAATTTAAGATTCCAAAAACAAAAATCTACAGCTTAGGACCACTAGTACTGCTACACTTCTGCCAAAAATTAGACAGAACTCTTAACTTCCTACCAAGAACATATCTTCTCCTTTTCCATTGTTTGTTGGCCGGATTGACGCTTAATTCATTATCATATCTCAGCATGGCTGTTAGTTTCACAATCCTTTTTGGGGTGCTAGGTAGGAATACAGTCTCCTTCTCTTTAGATTTTTCCTTTTTGAATTAATGTGAAGTGAGTGAAATGTTATGATCTGCGTTCGTACTTAATTTCAGGAAACGTTATGTCAGCATTGGTCTATGTCTCTCCTGCGTGAGTTCATTACATTACTGTTTAGTGTTTACTGCATCTTGGTTTTGCTGTTTCGATCTTGTGCAGACATAATTTTAGCGACAGCTGAATGAACAAAGGGATTCGTTTAATTGTTGCAGAAACGTGTTTTTGCAAATTGTGAAGCGTAGATCAACAGAGGAATATGAGAGTATTCCTTATGTCAGCAAGTTACTGAATGCCTACTTCTGGTCTTACTATGGACTTATTAAGCCTAACAGCGTGCTTCTGGCCTCTGTCAACATTTTCGGTGGTGTTGTGGAGATCATTTTTCTTGTCATATTTCTTCTTTTTGCACCACCAAGAATGAAGGTAAATTTGCTTGTTTTTACATGATACAAAATATACAAGTCCTCATGGTATTGATCTCTTTTACGGTCATGTACGATCTTATCAGGCGAGGACTGCCATACTTGTTGCATGCCTTGATGTGGCATTTCCAGCAACAGCAATTTTACTTACTCAGTTTCTGCTAGATGGAGATAAGCGGATCGATCTAGCAGGATTGTTCTGTGCGATCTTCAGCATGATTGCATATGCTTCTCCCCTTTCAGCTATGGTAGGAGTATTAATTGAAAACCATTAGTCAAAACATCAACTGATATGTATTCAAGATTTTTATTTATTGTTTTGGCCCTGCTAGGTTTCAATTAGTCACAGTAAAACCACTATAACCTAGTTGTTTTAACATTTTTTCAACTAAAGATGCAATTTATCATTTGCTAAATCTGGCAATGTCAACAGAAAACTGTGATAAGGCTGAAGAGTGTGGAATACATGCCTTTCCTTCTCTCACTCATCCTTTTCCTCAATGGAGGAGTTTGGACACTCTATGCCATTCTCACAAAAGACTTCTTTGTGGGAGTAAGTTTCCGCATCGATTCACTTTGTGTGCCACAATATTTGTTACAACTTATGATGAGAATTGATGTATGAACAATTTGGCAATGCTCAATCATCTGCAGATTCCAAATGGTACGGGATTCGTGCTTGGAACTGCTCAGCTGATTCTCTATGCAATGTACTGGAAACCGAAGCCGTCCAAGCAAGTATTTAATGACTTAGAGGATCATCAGATCAGTGAAGCACTACTAATCTCAGCTTCAAAATCTACTGCAGGGTAAAAAGTGTAATTATTTCACAGGAAAAGTAACTTTATGTGCATGTTGGCAAAGTAAGAAAACAGAAACAGGGCTGCTTGTTGAAATTTTCATGTGTATTGCCATATCACGAATGAAGTAAAAAATGTTTCTATCCATTAAAGGGCCCACAGGCTGCATTGCATTATCCTCAATCATAAAGTTCATGTTGCAGTCTGTAATACAATGAGTTGAATATCACATGGGTTAGTTAAGATTCATGCCTGCCCTTCTAGTTAGATCAACTTTGTGTACTGATAAATGCCCATCTTGCTAAAAAAAGATCTCTATGTCCAAAATTAGCAGTTCTCATCTTGTAATCTTTTTCTGTTTGAAGAAGCCACCCAGGAATCAGGATGTACTCCTTGAGTTCATTTTTGCTCGTGGTTTTGGTACCGGAGGGTAATTCTATAGGGCCAAAGCCCAAAACAAGAGCACCCTAACTGGACTAAGGGGTAAGGCCCAACAGCTATATCCCATATGATATGACTATCTCTAATTTCAAATATGATAACTGAAATGTGACAATGTCATGAGTCATATGATTCATTTGTTCTTAATCAAATATGGTCATAAAGTCCGCAAATCAAAGTATCAAACATAAGATCTTAGTGTACGTGTGCTCTGTTCAAAGAAAAATATTTGCATTATTTATCCTATGAATCTTGTTAGTATCCTATTAAAAATATCCTCAAATTAAAGTCCCAAAATATACTGAATCAAAGTCCCAGACATTTGTTTGCATTAGAAAATGTGTGGTTCCCAAAGAGTGATTCAACACATGGAAGTTGTGCTTGGTTTGCTGACGGAGCTTACTTAAAAATTAGAAATGTACACTGGAACACATATGCTAAGTTGAAATATCGAATTAAACGTACAGTGAAATTGACATCGTGTATTTCTTTAACTTCTTGAATCTCAATGTGTACCACTTCGCACACTATTCTTGTGTGTGTTTCACATTGGTATCATTCTTCTATTTCGTTCAAAACTTGACCAGCGTAATTACGTATCATAAAATGATCACTTGTTGATGTACTGACTGAAGAAGCCAATTTTATTATCCATGTATATCAGGCACACGTCTAAGACGTACGGTCTATGTGCTCATTCTAAGATAGAGGTGAACCATCCAAATTCCAAACCATTCCGAACTATTTGGAAGGCTTCCTCTCTTATTCTAGTACAAGTATTTGATTGGCATAAATTCTTCTGGGAATCGATCTCCAGATCTAATTTATCACATAGAAACAAGAGAATTCTTCCTCCACTCTTGAAAGAAACATGAACAAATAAGTAGAGAGCTTCGAGAGAATGTCCAAGGTTTAGGGGACCACGTCCAATGTACCAAAAATAACTTTACGTGAATACGTGCCACAAATAACATTACTTCATAATACAATCATGGGGCATATTCAGTTGCGAATTCGATGGATGTTATTATGAAGACTTATGATCATCCTAACTACTAGGTACTTTTTTGTTTTGCTTAGCTGATCATCCAATGCTATAATGGCAATGAGATTTCACTTTGGTTACCTAAAAGTATTAATTACTGCATCGACGTTTCAGATTTCACTATAAATTATAACATGCAAATAAATAAAACTACATGATAGTGTGACGTTATACAAAATACTCCTCTGAAAATTTGGACGCCACAATCAAATACACATTCTACGTTTCCATGCAAAACTAAGCTATTTGATGGGAATTACATAAGCCTAGATCAAATTTGATTAAGCGTGACCCAAATGCTTACACAAAATTAATCTCTCAAGGAAGAAAATGAAAGAGTGACATAAGCCACACCAAGAATTGTTGACCACTACTCCTCCTCTCTCTTGAATCCTCCACCGCGTTCTAGACAAACCCAGACCAAAACTTCCACCTCTTTCGATTCCAGGGGGATTTCCCCTAGAATCAACCCTTCGGAAGAATAATCTGGGCGACTCTCTCCCCCATGATGTTGTAGAGAGCATTTTCTCCTAGCTTTTACTAGGTTTTATCTCACCTTGCTCTATGCAAGGCTTTTGTTCCTCCTTGCTTTGTGCAAGGTTTAATTGCACCAGTCTCGGACCGAGTTTTCTGTGGATTTGATGCTGAATTTGCTCTTAGGGCTCGCCTCATGGTGAATTTGACTGGTGGATTCGAACAGACTTGCTGCTGGTTTTGTTGATTATGTTGTGAATTTGCAGGTCTAATTCAATATTCTTAAAAGGAGGAGGAGCTACGATTTGGTAGTTTGGGTGCTGGACTTGGTGGGAGTGGGGTTTCGCTTAGGCACTTGTTCGTGTCGACGGGAGTTTGACCGGCTGTGCCACTCCCTGTGATGACTCTCCTTGTTCCCAAAGAATTTTGCCCGTTGTTGGCTTGCTGGGTCTAATTCAGCACTGGCTTCGTCTGTTTTCAAATTCCTACCATTGGCTTGTGGCTCCTAATGAGCATGAGTATTGTATTGAAATAAGTTTGTGGCTCATTGTTGTGCAGTAGGATTCCTTGTTTGATTTTGTACTGGCAACCCTCCTTTGGTTGGGGTTGGTGTGTTTAGTTTCAATTCTGTTTTGGTGCCCCTTTTCATCAATAGAATCATTGATCAGTTTCCTAAAAAAAAAAGAAAAAAAAATTGTTGACCACTATGTGACCCAAACAAGGCAGTTTTCTTTACATCCTTTTAAAATATCTCAGGTGGACCCTCCTCTCATTTGGTTTAGTTTCAATCGAGACAGGTAGGAGTCACATGGTCCAAAATTTAAATGCGGATGAGATTTGGTGCATTTGGGGAAATATTTGTTACATGGGTAAGTTGAGGTCCAATAAACTCCAAATCTCATGCAAGTTTTCTCAACAAACGTGAACCAATGAATAAGCAGTCAAGTTTTTGAGGTCTCATTTGTCTCCAAGTCACTTTCCAGACAGATTTCATGGGCGTCGTTTGCGAACTTTATTTGTCACGATATGTACGGACATAAATGTTAAACGATTATGTGTAGATCTTGATGATTTCTATCCCCATCACCCTATCCCAAACTTTGGTTAACCAAAGAAATATCGGAAAATTTTGATAAATGTCAACGCGCCATCGAGGACGTTTAGACAATTTGATACATGTATCTTGTGAAGAGGAAAAGTGTAAATTTTTTGTGTTTGTATAATTAATTATAGTTTTCTAGGCAAATTGTTGCTCTGATATACACAAACAGTCTCCTCGGAGGGTTGACCAACATAGTAGTTCTCTTGTTAGACAGCAAATTCCATCTTTGACTATGGAGTACATATTTGGACAAATATGTTTCGTGTCAATCTGTTTGAGAGAGAAAGGTGTGGAGTTTCTGGAAATACTCGTTTACCATTTGTCAACTTTGAAGTTGGTTCAATTCAATTTCGGGTTTTAATAATCCAACGTTGAAGTCCTCAAGCAAACAAACACACCAATTCCAAACCATTAAAGCAAGCTAATTTATATTCATATTCAAAGAGAAACGGAGGCCCAGCAAGCCAAGAAACCCTGTGGAGGTCTCCCTAACTCTCAACCCCCAACCACTCTGAACTCATTTTGAAAGAGATTTGATAGAGGTACTTCTTTGAAGATTTGGGATCACTGATTCATTCATGGAGTTGTTTGTGTTTGATTTGCTCGAGTCATGACCCTGCTTTGAAGTTCCATCAAAATTTCTGTCTTCTGTGTTTGTTTTGATCATAGTTGAGATCGGTAATGTCTTGATTTTCATTTGTTGCATCCATTTTTTCATCAGGGTTTTCCATACAGTGCATGATTACTCTGTGTGCATTCAAAATCTAGGGCGTTGCCATCTATTTCACAATCTAAGTGCTTATTCAATTTTTGGGTTTCGTTCCTTTCAGTACATTTCTTCGGCCACTTCTCTGTTTCTCATTATTATGCTTCTTGTATTTTGGTTTTTGAGCATCTTCATTAGCGTTTCATTCAACATTTTGGGAATTTTAGTTAAGCTTATGTATCAAGACAAAAGTGCTGATACTTTGTTATATTCATGTGGGAATTTAGTGGCAGGCTTGGATTTTCTGAAGTTGGTTCAGTACAGCCTAAGAAGATCACATTTAAATCTTAACCGGGGAGGTGCTATAAATTTTTTTTTTAGATGAAGTGCTTCTACTACTTCAAGGACAAAGCTAGGTGCGGGGAACGAAGATCAGCACCGGAACTGAAAGAGCTGCGAAAATCCGATTGTTCTGGAGGTGATAGGGTTATTAAGTCGTCATGCTCGGCCAATTCACCCCGTAGTATACCAGAATTATATGAAGAGAAGGCTCATAATCTGCGAGTTTTTACTTTCCAAGAGCTTAGGCATGCGACGCATGATTTCAATAGGTTGCTTAAGATTGGAGAAGGTGGATTTGGTAATGTCTATAAAGGTTCAATTAAGCCTGCTGATGTCAAGGGCGATCTGATCGTGGTCGCCATAAAAAAGCTTAACAATGATGGCTTACAGGTAAGGGGGCTTAAGCATCTTCCTCTTGATTGAATTGTTAAATAATGAAATGAATATTTTTCTTTGTTCCTGATTATTTAATGTGCTTAGGAAATATTTTGTTGACTTGTTCTCCTGAATACTTAACCAAAGCATTCAACCTGTTGTTTAGAATAAAGATAATTGAGTTTTGAGTCTTCCTGGTACCCTCTCCAGTCTCCACATTTCTTCAAGTTTACATTATTTTTTATAGTAAACTTGATGCAATTCGGTGGAATATTTCACAATATCTTATCATTTCTATATATATCTCTGTTTGTTTGCATACAGAGATCAGATCTTGATTAATTGTACTTATAGCACTATCCAGCCAAGCCTGTATTGACGTTCTCTTCCATGGAGAATGACCTCTGTTATAATTTACAATAAAATGGGTCGCAATGCTTTCCCCTAGAATCATCTTCCTCAAAACAAACCTTCAGTAATAAGATGGGAATAGTGGGGCTTAAGATGTGACATATCTCTATCCACCTGTTTTAGATAGTGAACTTACTTTCTGGCATGGATAAAGTTACTTGGTGCACCTTCAATAGGAAGGCCAGCTTCAACCAACTCTTATGTTCAGTCTCTCTGTAAAATACTGGGGCAGTTGAACTCAGAATTCTTTCTTGGCACGCTGCTGTTTCTTTGGCTGGGAAATGAGCCACTTTGCATTTCAAGTCTCTATACTTGTTGGCTCCTTTTCATGTTGAGATTCTTATCGAGTTGGGATTCTCCTCAAATTCTAAAATGCAAAGTCGATGTAAAAGCTGATTAGTGGTTTATGATATGGATGATCAATTTCGTTCTTTTTTAAAGTAACATTTCTTATGTATTTCATTCAGGGTCACAAACAATGGGTAGCAGAAGTTCAATTTCTCAGTGTTTTGGAGCACCCAAATCTTGTCAAACTTATTGGATACTGTGCTGTGGATGGAGAACGAGGGATTCAACGACTACTTGTCTATGAATATATGCAAAACAGGAGTTTAGAAGATCATCTGTTTAACAAGGCTTACTCAGTTATTCCTTGGGAGACAAGATTACAGATAATACTTGGAGCAGCTGAAGGATTGGCTTATCTGCATGAAGGATTGGAAGTTCAGGTTAGTCATTGACATAAAAAAATCCATTTCTACGTACACACTTTGGTTCTCACCCCCTATTCCATATACATTTTTCATCTAAATCCGTAACCTCTGGACCTCCTTCCCTGCAAAGTGCCTCTAAATTTACCTTGGGGATGGGGTTTGCTCTATTCCATTTGTTTATTCTGTTAAATGTTCCACCTCGTGTTATTTCCAGCAATCAAGCTTAGTCGTATATATGCTAATTCAGATTTTTCTTTATGCTATGCAGGTTATATATCGAGATTTTAAATGCTCGAATGTATTGCTGGATGAGAATTTCAAGCCAAAGCTTTCAGACTTCGGGCTTGCTAGGGAGGGACCAATGGTGGGCCATACTCATGTTTCAACAGCAGTAAGTATTGCGTCCACTTAGTTCTCACTAACATGTGTAGCTTGATCAGCTCCCCAGTTTATAACTGCACAAATTCATGCTATGATTGATACATTGGAACTTTATGTTGTTTCATACCATAACTGTTAGGAACTTACAAATCAAAAAACAGAACACAATAATTTTGAATAGTTTTATGATGCTAACAGTATTCTTCTCATGATCAGGTAGTGGGGACTTACGGCTATGCTGCACCAGATTACATTCAGACAGGCCATCTCACAACTAAGAGCGATGTCTGGAGTTTCGGTGTGGTGCTGTATGAAATTCTTACAGGCAGGCGGTCACTGGAGAGAAACCGTCCAAGAACAGAACAGAGACTTTTGGACTGGGTGAAACAGTTCCCTCCTGAAGGCAAGAAGTTTGGGTTGATAATGGATAGCCGGCTTGACAACAAGTATTCAATTAGTGCAGCAAGAAAAATTGCGAAGTTGGCTGACAGGTGTCTGTCAAAGAGTGCAAAAGATCGACCAACAATGGGGCAGGTAGTAGAAAAATTGAAGCAGATTATTCAAGAGTCAGAAGAGGGAAATCTACCCGAGAGAAGTCCTGATTCGGTTGAAAACGACCAAGTTGACTCACAGACAAATCCGAGTCAACCGGGGGCCTCGGAGTCATGGAAGAGACGAATGGCTCACCTGGCCAAACTAGGTGAGCATGTGGAAAGTGCTAGTAGGAAAAGATTTATGATTATGCAGAGGGCAAAGGTGACATGATAGTAACTCATCCAGTATACTTGTTTCAGTGAAATTGTACTGAAGAAAAGTGAAGAAGCATGAATGAGCTAATTTAACTTTATGAACCTAAACTAGAAAACAGAGGGATGGCCAGTTTTGTAAATTTTTATTGCCATCAGACAATTCCAATATGTTATAGGTTCTTATAACGTTGCTTCCACACTTGTTTGAGTTCAATAGAAGCGAAGATTATATTTACATAAATTTTTATTTTGTAGACCTCTCTTGCCACTAATTCGCATTGGGCTTCTTGTTTTATTTTACCTTTCAAAATGGATCGCACACTTATGGACATTATACTCATGATGCTCATATGTGATATCCAAAAATGTGTTTTGCACTCACATATTCCGGACTACTGTAATAAGAAATCGCAAGTTAGAGGCGTAATTTTGGTAGTTTTTCAATGGATGCATGGTTAAACATTAAATGATAAGAGTTCACATAACTTCTCTTTCTGAAATGTACATATTCTTGTTCAACCTTTGCAGTGTATGACATACCTTCCACGCAGAACTTTTACCTCATATTCCCAACCCACTTTCTCTCCCGGCTTCTTTGTCCTAAGTGTGCTAACGTTGCTTCGCCTTTCTTTTTCAGATGGAATAATCAGTCTTGCTTGAAACCACATTGACCAAATCGCTCCTACCTGATCAGTGCTGATTTGTTGCCAGAAGGTGCCATAAAACTTGGAGACTGGAAGGCATCTCACTCATGACATAAGCACGTCCCAGATGCTAATAACTTTTGTGAAAACTAATCAACTACATCAACTTTCAGGAGCCTCTCCAGTCAATTAGTTTAAGAGGATTTTCACTTACATCTCTGCAAGGTTTATTTCTACTTAAATAATCATATGTAATGTACATGAGGAAATCCAGGAAGAGGCTTTTTTCAGGTGTTCCACTGGAACTCTCTGAAATTGCATGCATGTGACAGTATGCTTTGCCCAAGAGTTTGTAGGTAATTCCATCAAAACAATCCGAGACCTCTCTCAACTTCTGGCCCCACATTAGGGCCTTCTCAGGCATCCCCTGCTTGCAGAACTGAGACAACAATACATTAGCTGTAACAATATTTGGAAGCACAGCCAACTTAAGCAACTTAGCTGTTAAAATCATTGCACGATCCCGGATGTCAACACACGCACCATTCACCATAGTGTTGTATGTAACTGTGTTTGGAACAACACCTCTTGATAAAAGCTCATCCAGTATCACCACAGCTCGATTTATTTTTCGAATGCTACAAAAACCTTGCATGCATATATTGTAGGTTGTGATATCAGGTTCCCATCCACTCATATACATTTTATACAAAAACTCATCCGCTCCAACCATGTCAAATGCTTTGTAATAACCACCAATTAAGGTATTGTAAGTGACAATATCTGGAGATAACCCAGTTAGGTGCATGTCCTTAAATGTATCAATTGCTGACTTCATCCTCCCCTGTTTACAGAACCCATTAATGATCATATTGGTGGTATAGATATCAGGAAGCAGACCCTTTTGTCTCATCTCTTTCTCCAACTTAATTGCATCACTCAACTTTCCGCAGCTGCAAAACCCACCAATCAAGGAATTATAAACAAAATTGTTGGGTACAAACCCTTTCCTTGACATATCCAGAAATATATCATATGCGTCTTCCACTAGACCAGCTTTCGATAACCCATTGATAAATGCTGAAAAGGCAACGAGATCAGGATATATCCCTCTTCTCTTCATCTCATTCCACAAATCATGAGCCCCTTCTAAATCACCAATTCTAAAGTACCCATCTAAAAGCACTGTAAAAGCAGCTTTTTTTATTGGAAACCCCTTCTCTATCATCTTACACAAAAGCTCTCTGGCTTCTACCAGGTCCCCCTTCTTGGATAAACCCAAAACCAAAGAACTGCATGTAGAAGATGAAGGAGTTATACCAAACGCAATCATATACATATAGGCCTTATAGGCCTTTTGTTTTAACCCTACCCTGTTACAAGCGGCAATAACAGAGTTGAAAGCCACCACACTTAGAGGTAAGCCTTTTTCCAGCATATCCTCTAAAAATTCCATGACATCATCCAACCGACCTGCCCAACACATCCCAGAAACCACGACATCATACAATGAAGAATCTGGAAGTAACCCTGATACAGATAATTCCCTTAACAACCTGTCTCCATCCTCTTCCTTTCCATACTTGTAATGCCCTGCAATCAAGATGTTAAACGTTATTCCATCAGGAGATATGCCCTTGTTCCTCATTTCTTCATAAATCATGTTTGCCTGACCAATGTCCCTTGCCTTGATGTACCCATCCATCATGGTATTGTACAGTACGGTAGTTGGAGAAACACCCATATCTAGGATCCCATCGAAAAGCTTCCTTGCTTCCACCAGATTTCCCTCCTTACATAAGGCATTCGCAACAGTATTAAATGTAACAATGCTTGGCTTACATCCCCTAGCAATCATCAAATGCATCCAACGAAGTGCATCTTCTGTCTGTCCCCTCCCACAATTTGCATGGATTACAATATTATATGTAAATACATCCGGATCACACTGGAATTTCCACATCACATGTAACAAACTCTCTCCCACCCTGAGCAACCCTTTTCTACAAAACCCAACAATAATCTCATTAAAAGTATAATTACATGGCCAAGGCCCTTTTCGAATCATATCCCTTAACTCCTTCCACACACTACCATAATCCCCACTCCTGATCAACAACCTGAAAAGAACTGCAATTGCTGACAAGCTCGGCATCAATCCCACATTCCTCATCCTACTCACAATCTCCAACGCCTCCAAACCCATTTCTGCATTCACGAAACCCCTCATCAGCGTATCAAGAACCGAGAAATCGGACTCGTATTTACAATGACCTCCCCACATAAACCCCACCAAATCTCTACTCCTACTCGGACCAATTCTCGAAATTACACACGAAACCACATCTTGAGCTAGAAACCGCAGATTGTCCTCTGCCAAAAAATGTGCAGCAAGACAACAAGACCTCACAGTGTGCTCACTTTCATCCCTAAACGCTAACTTGAAAAACCCAAACGCAGCTTCTCTACAGCCTAACAGTTTCATAACCTTGACTAGAAACAAAGGGCAAAACCCCTTATAAAAACCCTTCAAAGCATACCCATGTTGGTTCTTTATGATTTTCGATAGCCCAACTGTGACTTTACGCTTTTCGTTGGAGTTTACGGAGCACAAGGATGCGGAACTTGGGTTATTTGCAAATGGCAAAAACTGAGTAAAGTAACTAAAGCTTTGAGAGCTTGAAGTTGAGGTTCGGGAGGAGTTGAAGGTGTGATAGTGTACCTTGAGAGAAGGGTGCACGCGGCGGCGGTCGGCGGACATTTGAAACTCGCCGGAGAGCAGTGGTGGTGGTTATAGTTACCAGATTCGCTCCCTCCCCCTCCGAACTCCAAATCGGATGGTGCGTTCGCGACTCAGTTCGCTTTTCTGAACGATCGGAATCGCTAGACCCGGCGACTCTGTGAACTTGGACGAAAACAAGAAATTGAAGGAAGAAGCATTATGGGCTTTAACAATTACGTCACGATTTCGGAAATACAAGGAGAGAAAATACGATTGAAGCATGAAAATATTAGGGGGCGTTCTTGGTTGCGGCAGGCGAACAAGGTTTTTGCCGACTGTTTTCTCGCCAAGAAGTCCTGCGTTTTCAATTTGACGGCACCATTTTGGTGTTTTTTTTTTTTTGGGCTTTTTGTTTGGTTAGTAGGGGAGCCCACGGCCATAAAACTAGAGATCCACCAAAAAAAATGGATACGTCCTTTTGGGTTTGTTTTTAATAAATGAGTGGGTTGGTGTATTTTCATTGGGCTACTTTTAAAACATAAAATCTAATGAACCAATTAGCCCTATTCAAGATAAATGTATTTATTTTCTTAACAGAAATGATAAATTTAAAAGCGAATCGGTCAAGAGTGAATTTTGACTCCAAATTACGAATTCAATGGATATACCCCCTTTGAATCGCATTCCATCCAATCCACGTATCGTGTATCCGTACCCGTGTCGCGTATCGTAGCGAATCCCGTATCTAGTAGTTTAGCTGCGAGCCCCAAATCTGGGTCGGGGATTTGGAGGGCTTTTGGGGGACGAACAGGACTGTTGTGGAGTTGGGCAAATGAAAAAGAAATGGGCTTTGGAGTTGGGTTTATTTTCTGCTTTCTTTTGCAGCCCAAATAGTAAACAAGCTACCAAAATAAATTTTCCTTTACCCTGTATTCAGGATGGGGAAAATCGGATTTGTGCAGAAGTAAATACTCTTAATCAAATAAGTAACAAATTATATATTTTTTTCTATAATCTATTTTAGGTGTTCAAATTGATAGCTAAAAAGGAGACAAATTCCCGTTTTAAACTTGGCTAAAAGGTAAATCTTCTTAAATGGGAGTATCTTGGGTTCACTGGTTTTGGATGGATGGCTCTCGGAATTTGTTATCTCCAGCTGAAATCAGTCTTTCTTTAGTTCAGAACAGGTTTAGAATCCACCAATTTTTTTTTCTTGCTACAGTAACCATTGATACAGTGACTATATCCAGTTCTGAATTGAAGAAAAATTGGAAATTTAATGCCATCTCTTTCTTTGGTTCTTGACTGACAACGCAAGAAAATGATGGGCATGTCTTTCTTTGCGTCCTTTTTTGCTTTCCTGATCAGCTTAGCAAATTATATGTTGACACTACTCATACGTGACTATATCCAACGCCAAACAAAAAGTGGGTGGCCAACTTACTACTCATTATTTATAGACAAAGAAAAGAGAAAGTGAATTACATGATTTCCCACTTTAGTATACGAATTCGTATCTTGAGCTATTACTTTCATTAGTGTTGCAATTTTTGTATAGTTTTCTATCGGTTTAATTTGATCATGTATCGTGCACAACTTTTAAAAAGTAAATAAATCATATCATATCGTATCATTCCCCTTACAATCCCAAAAGTGAATCTTTGATAATATGCTACATATATCATAATCTTAAATGAAACTTTTGAATAGCCTCGTGCATATTCATTACATCGATTCCAACAACTTTTCTTTCTTAAATGATTCTCATTTTTGATCTCTCATAGTATACGTTACATCCCAAAACAATCCACCATTCTTTTTGATCTCTAGCAAATCCCTTGATCATATTGTTTTAGTTCAACTTAAATTACTGCAGCTGCAATTCCGAAGGAGGATCCTCTTTTCTAACTTTCATGTTCCACTCCTATTATAAAGGAGGATTCATCAACTTAATAGAATTTACAAATAAAATTTTAAAGAAGCACAAAATTTCATACGCAAGAGGGATGGAACATCAAGGTTGGAACCGAGGATCTCCCTCCTGCACTCCCCTAGATTCCCTCGGTGCTACTCAAAAGCTTAAAGATTTTTTGTTAAAGTCCAATGATTCCATCTCAATCATGCTGTCTTGCTCAAAGAAAAAAAAAAAAAAAAGTCTCAATCATGCTGTTTGCAAGAGGAAAGCTGTAAAGGACTATTCAACGATGATACTAATTCTCTACAATTGGCACAATAAGGACGCTTTACATCAACCTCAGAAAAAGAAAGAGATGTTCCGTCTCAATTCTAAATGTAGATCATTTTCAAGCTTGTTTTTATTATATTCGTGCGCAGCCTATTCTTTTTCTAGGCTATCTTTTGCTAATATTTGATCTTGTCTTGGTAAAAAAAAAAAGGAGTAAAAAGAACAAAATCATAGGACAAAAATCGCGAGCTTCGAATTCTTGAGCTTAACTTTTTCTTTGAAACTTTTCAATGTCTCAAAATCCTTTGAGAAGTGAACAAAGATCATTACAAAACCATCCTCCCATAGGATGATATGCTCAACCCATTGCAATCATCAACAACAAAAAACAGAAACTCGTTGGTGGGTTCATCTTGGTTTCTTCACCTCCTCAACTTTTTCACCCGATTGGTCATAGTTTCCTATGTACTCCCCCCACTATACAAATCACATACCCATCCCTTTAAACCCCTGATCAAAATTCACCTCCCATGATCTTGCCACGTGGGCACCGAAAGATTAAAGATTGCAATTACAATCACCAATCATCTTTCAGATCATGATCATCAGGCTACAGCGACAGTCCCTGTCCTCACAGTACTTTTGTTGGGAGTAGGGTTTCTGTTGGGCTCTGATTTTCTGAGGGCTCCTCTGTTGGAAGATTTCCAGCTCTTCTCTTTGGCCTCATCGCACTTTATCTGTTCTTGTCTGCAATCTTTACTGCAAAATGGTGTGTTTCCCCTGCAAAATCATCCCATAATTTCCGTCAGAACATGACCAATAGACATCACAATAATTGCACACCAACAACACCTTAAGCTCAAGTATCAGCACTCCAAAATAGTCTCGTACAATAATCGTATGTGTTTGGAGTGCCAATATCATCTCCTGATAATTTGAGTTTGAAAGAATTGGGTAGTGAAATTACCTGTACATGAAGATGTCTGAGTTGTTTCCAAGTGGTTTTCTGCAAAGAAAACAAGCATCAAGGAAGTGCGGTTCATTTTGCTGATCTTCAAAAGTGGTGTAGGAGAACATGCCTGTCCTCATATTGAAAAAAAAAAATTTAAGCTGGACTGAAAGCTTGATTGCTTTACTGTTGCAGAGCAATTTGGGCAAAGCTAAAAGCTGTGAGGAAGAAGAGTGAATTCGGGCGGAGGAAACTAATGGGGAAGTTCTGGCCTATATAAAGACTTGTTGGGTGGACTTAACAAAATATGGTGCTTTGTGGTATATGTAAACAATGTTGTGTACACAATCAAGTTGCTTACTGGAGTCAACTTCTACATTATTATGCATAGGCTAGGGGTTTGATTGGTTGGAAGGGTGAGCGTATTGTGGCTCAACAAGTAGTGGATTTTAGCTTGTGCATTATGGAGGTTGATGATGATAAAACAATGGGTGGTTTTCAAGATTCTATGGGGTTCAAACTTCAATCTATTGGCTAGGCTGCAGTGCATGCATCAGCATCTCTTTCTATAATGACTTTTCTACTTTTGTTTTTATTGAATTGCACTAGTAGCCCTTAAAGCTATTTCAGATTTCACTTTCAACGCCCCTTCATGTTTTTTTTTCAATTTTGTCCTTGTAATTTGGGTTTTGTTCCATTTGGATACGAACTGTTCACAAAGATAGCATTTCACCCTTGGGGCGTAGGCGAGTTGGTTAGAAGGATAGAATGGGGCTAAGTTGAATAGACAGGGTCGGTTGTTCAAATCTCCGTTTCCTCGTCGAGTTCTTGATTTAACTGTTCACATTAAAGTGAGGCATTTGGAGGGAACTCGTGGTTGCCTAACATGGGTGAATCCAAAGAATTCTATTTTGGAGAGTTACAGATTATCAAAAAATGATAGCATTTCTATCGGTTTTCGGATAGCTCAATTGATACTATTTTGACAATTAAGGCAATGAAATTAAGACAACACTATAATGACAAAAAGTGTAAGAAATAATGCCAAATGGAATAGAAGTTACGACTAAAATTCATCAACTTAACTTTCTCGTTTTTGGATCCCTTTTGTGTTGAGCATTCTTGTTACATTTTGTAGGTTCACGATTGTGATGGCTAACGAGCAATGAGAGAGGTTAGTTAATTATTGGTACAATTACCCTTTGTGTTGCCCAAGATTAGTACCATTTACTATTTTACTTGGCAAGAGAATCAATGGTGGGTTTCTTGTATTTATGTGTTCCTTATTTGGGTTACAAAGGTTATTATCAAGAAGAACGATAAATTAAACCTTCAAAGTTCAATGCATTAGGCCACAACTTAGGGAAACATAAGGGGAATCTTTCTTTCTTTGTTCTAGGCATGTTTTAGTATTACCTACGGGTGGTATATGTGATATTAAACTATAGATATGGTATCTAGCTCCAACTTCTAGGTAAAGCCTATTTATGATGCCATTGGAAATTTTTTCATGAGGTGTTTGTCTTTAATATTTTTCTTTTCCACACTTTATTAATTTAAACAAAGTATAAAATATTTTTATGGATCAAGAGGTAAAACACAAAATGTCAATCACATAAATAATATAGTCGGAATGATTTACTAAAGGGTGTGTCAAATTTGAAAGTAAAAACACTTATGTATATGATCAAGCTTGTTAGCATACACTTCAATTATAAGACATGTTTACTTGGGGGATAAAGGTCAAGTTTGTTAACAAAACCCCAAGTAAGGACTCATTTTGGATTTAACGAAAAGAGCTGAATAAAAAGAAATAATCAAAACTTGGGGGTTTAAAAGGAATTTACCAAACCTTTGGGATACCAATCAAAACAAACCAATACCAAATAATGGGATCCACTCTAATTAGTAATTACCCTTGTACTCTTGCTTGAAATTACAACACTAACCATCTAGCAACACCTCACGCAAACGCAATCGTTGGTGTGAGAAACAAAAAATAGGGGCATATAAGTCTACTTATTAGAATCATCTGGAAACAGGGACCCACCAGCACTTCGAGCAAACACTGGGTCCCAAAGGCCCAAAACAAAACAAAACACTGCAGAATTACGACTCAACCGTGGAGCTGACTCGGTAGTGGGACCCATACCAATCAAACACATCGAAGCACCGGGCCCACTTGACGCAGGGCCATGCTGGCGCCACCCCCGAGGTCCTTGTCTCCCCGGTCCACAAGCATTACCGTGCCCCACGGGCGTCTCTTTGCCCTTTTTGCCCCTCACACGTGCGGCCCTAACGGGGCTTCCAGCGCGACGCCATCGGACTTATCACACGTAATACGTGTCAAGTGGCTGTGGAAATTGGACATGATTGCTTGCTCCATGTTCTTGGGACGGTCACGATGATCGAGGTGGGGAATCAACGACGGAGGATGTACCAGCTGGTTGTAGGGGTTTGTTTCCACCATGTGGCTTACTGATTGATTTGTCCATTGATGTTTTTGTTTTGCTTTTTTGTGTTCTTTTAATCGAAGGTAGTTGTCAGCGAATTAAGTAAATTTGAGTTGCAAAATGTGGCAGAAGCTAGATTCATTTGACAGATAAATTATCCCCATTGTCTTTGTCACAAAGAGACCAGAGATTAAGTTACAATTAAGATAATGAATGATTGAAGTATTTTCACTTTAGATTAATAACTACTGATCCTTAAATGGTGCTTTGAATAAAAATGCTTTTGCTGATGATATGTCGAAGAACAAGATGGCATGTTTGGGAGCTTTGACAAGAGTTCAAAGCTAAAACATACATCTGAAGTATTTCTTATATAATCAAAGGTGCTTTTATATTGGCAAGAAATACAAGTGAGGTCTCTTTTACCTATTAAAAGCGTTTTTTATAACAAAAAAGTATGATACAATTTTCTTCAAATCTAAAATTTTCTTTCAAGTAAAATTTTAAAAAAACTTTCCAGACATACACTTCAAAGTGTTCATAACATGTATAAACTCTTACTGAATAAGAAAATTTAACATCTTACAATAGATATACTTGTAAATCATAATGAATTTGGCCAAAAGCGTTTCGTCCGAAGAGCTATACGAGCATCTAAAGTGGATCTCTTATATTGATTTTTAAGTTAAATTTAATGTAAATTTTGATAAAAGGTGCTCCAGCATATCCCTATATTTAGATTTTTTTTAGATTTCTTATAGCATTGTCACCTAGGCACACTACTTAAAATGCAATTGAAGCATAATTAAAGTTCAAGAACCTACATAAAATCATCAAATATTCAAAGTTAAAAAAAAAATATTAAAAAATATATATGAGAGCAGCTGGAGACGCTTTATTGGTATGAATCCCTAAACTTAACATCACAATCAAATTTAACACAAATAATAGAGTATTCACAATGTGCTCATTCTAGGTTTTGACATTTTCAGAGCTTCTTATCTTGTTTTGTCTCCTTGTGGTTTATGGTTTCTGGTTTCATAATTTCATTGTTAATTATATTCTTGGTACAACATTGTTTAGTAATGAAATATATAATCAGCTTCTTCACACACGTTTCCTACTTGGTGACACTATAGAAAAGGAATAATCAAGAAACAACCACCAAAGACCTTGGGCTCACTGCTCATGTGAGCGTCATTCAATAATGTGCATTTTCTTATGAAAAGAAATAATGTTCAGCGTGAAGCACCAGAAACAACGATCCACAGAAATTATTTATAAGAAAAATAATGCGTTGAAAACGATCTTTCAGACCATCTCTACAGAAAAATAATTTAGTTTAAACCTATCGAATCAAATAAATAAATAAAGTTCCAACTTGGAGATTTGGTCATGAAACTGTTCCACCAGCACCCCAATTTTATAGTAAAGCACTACGATTAAGAATCACACCCCAGATCAATCAGTTGCCATTGAACATAACCAAGTGCCTGGCCTTCCACTGCTAATGTACGCAGCCGTGGGACTTTTGCTGGTTTGCTTCCGTGAAACCAGACAAAAAATCGAATACACATTGCATTTCTAAAGACACTTCTGGATTCAAGCATCCATACATTACAAGTCCAAATAGTCGAATGGAAAGTTGGAACGGTCAATTGCTTTCCTTTGCCTTTCTGAATTAAACAAAGATAGTAATATCTCGATTGTTAGGTTTTGATAAGCTCTGTATGCCAGATATCAAATTCCAGTATTATTTTTTCATCAATTCCACATCCAACACGACTACAAGATAAAGAAACGGAGTTGAGAGAAAATATTGGCCTCAAGAGACCGACCAAAGTGTCGAATTGCAGCACCTCAAAGATGTAAGAGGATACAAATTGACTAAAACTGACACCAGAGCAGGAGAACTAGTAAAACTAGCCTGTGAGAGCAGAGTTCAGGGCACTGTGCACCTCGACTCCAATCTGGGCTTCAGCTTTCTCCAAGTCAGTTGAAGCCGTGCTAAGCTTTTGGTTGAACTCTGCAAGCCCCTTCTGGACAAGAGCTGGATCGACACGATCAAGTGGAACAGCCTCTACAGCAATTATATCTGCATAAGAGTTTGCGTGGATGAATGCAAAACCACTACTGACGAAATACTTTGTCACATCAGTTCCTTCATGTACGGACATAACCCCAGGTTTCAACTCAGCAATTGTCGCCACATGTCCAGGAAGCACACCCATGTGACCAGTGCTTGCTGGAATGATTACCATGTCTACCTGTTGAGACGTGATTCATAAATGTTAGATAGGTTGTAAAACATTCAGAATCAGGAATTTACCTTCTATTTCTATTTCCGAATTTGGGGAAACAGTTTATAAATTTTACGCAGAAACTTCTAACTTTCTAGAGTGTGTGCATCCGCAAGCATGTATATGTGTTCATGCATGCTACTACTGTATGAGAAACCCTTGATACAGGGAGTTGAACCCTAGACTTTGATTATTGCCTACAAGTTTTCATAGTTTCTTTTACTCTTTACTCCCTCCAATGATCAGTGTGTGTATGACCAGTGCGTGTCCCATAAACATGTGCATAATCAGCAGAAAAGTGTTACTGCCAAATATTTCTGAGATCTGGATGTACATAATCAAATTCAATTAGAGCAAGTAGCATCTATTGCTCATTATTTAAAAAAAAAAAAAAATCACCAGTTTCGGCACTCTGACAAAGGTTACCATATATTAAAAGCATGATTTTAAAAACTTGGGACAGAATCAGAAATTGGACCATGGATACAAACTCTTCTCTATAGAACTTGACTAGGCTGAGAAGAGCCAACATGCAAACTTAATCATTCTCACCCACTCTTCCGGATGGGACAGAATTTGGAACATTACATGGAACGAAGGAAGTAGGGCCAAGAAGAACCATATTTTCATCTTTTCATCATGAAACTCATGTTCGATAAGCAGCAATCACAAAACAAATCAGATGGATTTAGCTCAACTAGGAAAGCATTATACTATTTGCAGTTAAAACATTCAATTGTCACATATAGTTATACTTTCAAAGTCCACAAGCAAGTTAGAGAAGCAAGTTCTGCTGAAAGTTCCAGAGCTATTTCTCAATGCCAGAAATGAAGTGAACAGATACTAAAGAAGCTTTTGAATAACTTCTTATGCCAAACGTATGCAAAACTTATGTCTACAATTTTCTGTTTAAGAGCATGAAATACAAAAAGCGTAGAGCCCATCAACCTGAAAGGTGAGACTACCTGAAATATATGACGGACTTTTTCTAACAGTTTCAAAGATCTACCAGAATGGAAAAGTATATCTGATCCTTGAGTGATTAAAAAACTTGAGAAAAGTAAATCTGCTTCAGGATCCAACTATTGGACCCTATCTTGCTCAGTGAGTAATTGGGATTTGACAATCCGCATTTGACAGGATCTGCGGACACTTGGTTTTCAAAACAAGCACCATCTGCTTCTTGCCTTGTTGACCACTAAACAAACTTATAAAAGGAATTTTAATTTTCACGCTTCCCACTTTTAATTTCAATTACATACTTAACCTGGATAGCTTATGACTTAAACGAGAGAAAAATGCAGTGCAATGAAAGAATCCTTACATGCAATAAACTGAGATAAAGTTGTGTCAACAGCAAGAAGGAATGAACAATAGATATACCTTAAAGCATTATCTCAAATTGCAAAAGCCAAGGTGGAACAGGATAAGGAAGCAGGAAACAAATAATTACTTGTCTGAATAATATGAAAGCCTTGAGAGATCCGAGTTCCTAGAGACCATAGAAAAGTTGGGTGGGGGTGCAGATCTCAAATATGAAAAAGTCTAACTAAGACAGTCTGGTCCTATTAAATTCAGGGAGGAGATGTTTCACAGCTGAAGTAGATAACAAGCTACAGATTCAAAGTTACAATTTTCCAACATTTTTCAAACACACAGAAATCAGACCAGATTACAAGAAACATGCATCATTCACTTGAAAAATTCCCAAAATGAATCTGCAAATGGTATGGAATAATCACTTAAAAGAGCATATTTCCTAGAGGTTCTCTATCAAATTTGAAACATTTAAATGCAGAAAATTGATATAGTAAAGGTTCATTTATCCTGCTAACAAACATAAGAATCATACTTGTAATGGAAGCTTTGCATTATACGAATTTCAAAAATACAAATAAATCACAGATTCCCATAACAAGAATAGAAATGTGAAAATCTCTGTAAGTAGACATGGCACAATGGGAAGATATGCAAGCCTGTTAAAGCAATGCATTTTCTAATACGAGTTTAGCAAATTGTAAATTATCCCTCATCAATGTACACGAAAAGTTATTTTTCTATAGTAGATCCCGGAATGTATGCGATCAGCCAGAACCCACTTTCCAGCTATGATCAGCTTATCAAATATGTACATTGACACTGCACTTTCAAGTTACAGGTATATAATGCTCGAATCAGTCAAAAACCAGCTCCGTTGCCATTAAATTAACAATTAGAAACCAATCCCACACAACTTCAAAACAAGCTAAAACTACGCAAACGGGCATCAAACACTGTAATTAGCACCAAACCAATCAAAACTTCAACAATGTCAAACAATACCCAAATGCATTGATACCAAACCAGACACAACCACTTCACAACCTCCAAACCCCGATTAGCGCCAAACCCAGATCAACCAACACTAAAACAAACAAAACCCAAATAAAAAAAGATAAAAAATTCAACCCCAGAACAACCAATTGCACCAAAAAAAATTCACAAATCTAACACAAAACTGACCTCTTTGGCCGAAAGCTCCGAAGTATACGGAAGCACGAAGTTGACGGTGAGCTTATTAGGGATCGAGGCCGGAGTTCCGGGCCGGGGCTTCATGAAGGTCAATGGCGTCTTGGGCGGGTCGATCGCCGGGGCCACTTTCTTCCAAGCATCGGCGAAGGCCGAGTCGGCCGGTGGAGCCTCCGAGAGATCGGTGGAGAAGGGTCGGGCCCTGAGGGAGGTCATGGGCCGGGTCAAGAGGGTGGTGGCTCGGCGCAGCATGGCGGCGGAGTTGGGGGTCGCTCGGGTGACGCAGGGTCGGAGAAAGTGAAGCGTGAGGTTGGAGAGGAGGGTTTGGCTTTGGTCTTTGTGTTCGGATTCGGAAAATGGCTACGTTGTTTCAGATTGGGAAAATGTTTGTTGAGTTCGTTTGTGGGCTTTAGTCACTGGACTTTTACATTTGCATTTGAGTCAGGTGAAAATACACATTTTAGGCCCATTGAGCTGTTTCTTTATTTTTTCCATGGGGAAGATATTCGGATATTTTCCAATATTGTGAAGAGAAATACCATTCAATTTTTTTATCGTGTATGGTGAATTTTTCTCCCATGCAAATACACAGGTCCTTTGCGCGTTCCTTTCACAATCTAATATTACCAACTTGACTGACGAACCCGGAGTATTTGGTGAGAAGTGCCTATTTTATGGCTACATCATGAAGCATTTCAGCTTTGGTCAGGGAGACGAAATGAACTTCGGAAATCTACTCAAAATTGAGTTGATAATGTTCTGTAAATAAGATTTAGTCAAAATCTGAACAATCATGAATCAAGGATCCATTTCAATTGCCAAATGAAAGAGTACATGATCCCAAATGAGCAGTATATGGAGATCAGCATAAGGGGAAGAAAAGGAAGCCTGTCTCCAAGGATGATGGGATGCAGAAACTGACCCCAAATCTCAACAAGCAACATACCAACCAGATAACTCCACTCGATCCACCCAACTGAAAACCCTCCTTTCTGAGTAGCGGCAACGGAACTGGTCTTCGATTTCAAATTATTATCTTTTCTCCTGGCAGATTTTTCTGTTTCAAGCGTTCTACCTTTAGAAAACTGCGCAGAGAAACCTAACCACATAAGCATGGAGTGCAACAGCAGTAATAGGACCTTTATTGGGTATTCCTGGGCTTCAAATAGAAGTGGGAACAGTGAGTAGCAAGACACTGCATTGAAAACATGGCAAAGAAGATATTATTGTACAAGTAGGAAGCCAATAATTGATAATACAGACAAATGGACCAACATTTTAGGATTCAATTCAAAAAGTATTACTGCACATTTTCGGTGCTTTGGGAATGTTTGAAGCTCATTAAAGGGGCAGAAAGCCTATTTCCAACAATTTCTACATAGCAATACAACTAATTAGTAACCTAGAAAATTCTATGAAAGCAGATCAAATCATGTACTTTTAAGATTTCTCTTGTGCCTGGTGTAGTGTGCAATGGTCTATTAGATATCCTTTGACCTTTACGTTTGCTTTCAAAGAAAAATGGAAAGCAAGAACTATACCAGTTGATAACAAGAAGTAATGCTTTGCATCTTCCAAACTCCGCACTGCGACTATAGCGAAGGGGATGACAAAGTGGAGTGATGCCTTCTCATGAACATGCCACCCAAATAGAAACCCACACGTGTAAGCATAGGATACCCATCTCGTAACCATCACTGGTCGTGGATGTCTCCAAGCCTTAATGAGGCAAGGAGATAATGCAAGCAGAACCAGGATAAAGGTTGTCAAGGGGGTGATCTGCCATATCATCAATTCAAGAACAAAAATTTAGGTCCCCAAAACGTTAGACAGATGAAAGCACAGAAATAAAACCTGCATTTATCATATAAAATAGTCCAGTCCTGTATACCATACACAGGATAAAGGGGTTGAAGAGCTTTTTTACTTCCACTCAATCATATGTTCTCAAGTTCAAATTGGAAAAATGGGTCAGGGTGATTAATGGACAAAAAAAGAATGGGAGTGATTCCACACACCTTCTTCACCTTATGCACATCCATATATAATCCTAGCCGTTGAATCTCCTATAATCATTCAATTCAACAGATGGGGAATTGGCCAAGGGTGTGTAGGATATGAACAGGGTGTGCCAAAATCACTTCCCAAAAAAAACAAAAAACAGTGCCAAACAATTCATTTTGATAAAGAGACCATTGCAAAGCAGTGCCAAACAATTAATTGGGCATGTGAAAGTTTACAGAGGGATGTGTATCAACAGGCAGCACAGCGTACACTATAGTTATTGTATTGTATTGTATTGCACCTCCTGCAGTTTACTCCCAAAAATTACCTGAGGTAGTACAGCAAAAGGGGACGAGTCCCCCACTAGCCCACCAGTGAATGAAGCTGCTGGTGCCTGAATGTTGAATCCAAGTCTTCCAAGCAAGAAAGCAAGCACTTTATCTAGTATGATATAGAACACCCAAAAATTTGGTGCCCAATATGCATGGCAAAGTCCCCTGCCAAAAGGAAACATGCGGTGGATGACTTGTTGGATCTGCAAAGTAATGTTGAATAATCAATGCACTATGCATGAATAAAGCGTGATTGCATCCAAGCTACAAATGCACTAGATTAACGTAAACGACTTTTTTGATTTTAGATGACTTATTACCTCACTTAACTTCAATGACTTTGAGGATATATTGAATAGTAAGCTATCATTTTCTTGATTAGCGAAAGAACAAGAACAAAAAAAGTAGTTATTGATGAGATAAGTCTTTGCCCTATCATCAGTTTTAGGGTCAGCTCATATTCTCTAATGAAGGTTTCGGTCTATCTACCTACTCCAAACCTCACTAATGAATCTAACTTAATAGCCTGGACAATTCCAGCTTGGCTGTATACTTAATCAGAAGCACCGAAACCAATATTCAGTTTCTATCTTGCCAAACCTCATGCAGTTTGACCAAATCAGTTGTTTGAGCAACAACTCACATGTAAAAGGTTAATATGCAATGACAAGGCTTCATAACAGTCGATCGGAATAATCCGAAAACGATTGCAAATAACCATTCTAAAGAAAACAAAGGTCAGAGCCAATGGGATTACCTGCCCATGATAGACAAAAGGGCCATACGCCAATGCAAAAACACCCACCACAACAGCCCCCAAAACCGAAAGCCGCCAGAAACCCCGCACCAATCCTTTCCAGCAATAATGCCTCAACAAGTAAACAAAATACACCGGCGCCGCCACCGCAAACAAGTGCTTGAAGCACAACAACACAGCAAAAACAAGCCCACCCATCAAGTCCTTCCCTTCCTCCAAATACGAAATCGAAATCAACAAAACCCCAAGCAAAAACCCATTGTACTGAAAATGCAAATGGTCCACAATCACAAGCATTGGAGACCAAACCACCAAAACCCACATCATCTTTTGCCTCATCGGATCCAAATTCCTACTCAATCGATAAACCCCATACAAAAGACACAAATCGGACAATATAACGGAGATCCTCTGGAAATAAAGCACCGAGCTTGAAGCATAATTCAAGCCGTTTTGGAGATGGACGATTTGTGGGTCGATTTGATAGGCGAAAATCGAAAGGAAGCGCTCCAAGTAGGCGAAGAAGGGAGGGTAGTCGAGGGTCCATGGGCTGGTCTCGTCCAAGTACCATTGGGAAAGAGGCAAAGAGTGGGTTATGGCGAGCCAGTGGCGGTGGACTTCAAAGTCTGTGCTTTTGTAGGCTGGGATCAGAAGGAGCTTTACGGAGGCCGCTACGGCGAAGAACCACCATAGCTCCGTCGTGGGTTTGCGGGGTTTGGGAGGTTTCTTCAGTTCCATGGAGCTGGAAGATTTGGAGAATTTACGGCAAATTTTTACTCCATTGCTGTTGTTGAGGACGGCTTTGCAAGCACAAAAGTGTATTGGGCTAAACCAATCATCAAAAGTAGGCAGCCTAATTCCGAATACCGGGTGAGTTGGGCCCAATGTGAACCAATACCACGTAGGGTTGGGCATGGTCCGGAACAGTCCGGAATTGGGCTTGTCCCGATCTCGGTTGCACAAACCGGGACAGGACCCGTCCGGGACAAGCCTTTGTCTTGTTTAGTCCTGGTCAATTCGGGACCGAGACAGTTTGGTCCTAAACCATGACAGACTATGAACAAATCTGCAGAAAATTCGAATTTTCTATTCAGATTTGTGCTGGTTTAGGCGTAAATTCTGTTGCAGTTGCAAAGTTTCTTCTTCGAGCAGATGGTTTAGGGTTCATTTCTGCACAAATTTTGCAAAAATGAAGCAGAATCCAACAGAAATGAACGCTAAAACTAAACCCTAAACCATCTGCTACAGTTGCACCTAAACCAACATGGAAACCATAACAGCAGCATGCATCATAAAACCCTAACAAGTTAACAACACTCCAATCCAGCAGGCAAAACCAACAAGAATGCAGAACTATAAGCAAAACACTTATTTATCCATTTGTCTCCTGTCACTCTACTTCAGTCTCAGTTTGCCTCCTGTAACTTCAGTTGTCTCAATTTGCCTCCTGCCACTCTACTTCAGTCTCAGTTTGCCTCATGCAACTCCAATTGTCTCAATTTGCCTCCTGCCACTTTATTTTCAGTCTCAGTTTGCCTTGACATTAGTTAATTATGACTTAACAGATTTGGGTTGCAGGAGGCAAATTGAGATTGAAATAGAGTGGCCGGAGGCAAATTGAGACAAAAATGGAGTAGCATGAGGCAAATTGAGACTGAAATAAAGTGGCTGGAGGCAAATTGAGACAACTGGAGTTACAGGAGACAAACTGAGACTGAAGTAGAGTGGCAGGAGGCAAATTGAGACAACTGGTGTTACAGAGAGGCAAACTGAGACTGAAATAGAGTGGCAGGAGGCAAATTGATATATAAGTGTAAGCAAAATTACAATTCAAAAACATAAAGGTCATATACATAAACCCTAAAAACCATTCCATATCAGTCCAATTCAGTCCAAAGCATTCCAAAATTCCAAATTACAACTTAGAATAAATAAACCATAACAACCATCAGATAGTTTCATTCAGATCCAATAAAAGTAAACTAACTAAGCAACAATAATTAGTCCAAACTAGTAAAATCTTCATTGTTTGCTGCCTCACCTTTATCTGTAGACCATTCTTCATCTCCCATTTCAGGAATGTCTGCTGCATTGCTGTTTGAGCTTGATGATGCTCCCTTAGTCTTTGTAGCCCTCAATTCTACATAAGAAGTTGAAAACATTAACAAAAATGAACAAATTCTACATATCTAAACCGTATCAACAGAAATAAATAAGAAAAACATTAGCATGATGTACCTTCTTCAATGTCCTCATAAAATTCCTGCTCTTCAGCACAAGGCTTGTCTTCAAAGTCAGTGATAACTTCATCACCCCTCAAACAATTTTGCATACATATCAACACTTCAACGGACTGAGGCGTTAATGAACTCCTGAAAGCATCTATCACTCTCCCACTTGTGCTAAAAGCACTTTCAGAAGCGACTGTGGACACTTGCACAGAAAATATGTCCTTTGCAATTAGAGCCAACACTGGATATTGGCTACCACTCATCTTCCACCACTGCAACAAGTCAAATGACATATACTTCTCAGCCAATTCTTCTGCAGAGGGTTCACCTGACATCTCTGCTACACCTTGGCCTTCAACTACATTTCTCCCACTGATAGACAATACTTTATCCCTCAAATACCTATCTATTTCATCCCACTTGTTGATCCACTAGCCCTCCCTGTTGGAGTTGTGCCCTAAAAGCCAAATATTTTGTAATATTATTAACAACTCAACTATATATAAAAGGGCAAGGATTTATTCATTCATGAGCGCGGCTTTTATATTATTGAGATAATATGCTATGAATGAGTCCATTGGGCTTTATTTAATTATACAGTTGAAAAGTCAACAACTCATAAAGGAGTAGGATTGGGCCGAGGCAAAAAGCCTGTGGCGCCAACCCTAGTAAGCCTGTGGCATAGGGCTTACATATATATAAATATGCAAGTCATGCTATTTTTTCTAAGGTTCAATAATTGCTACAATTTGATTGTACAAGAGTCCCAAAAATTCCAAGAGAGAAAAATACCTAGAGTGCCTAAATACATTGAGTGTGCCGCATCCTCCTTGCCTCTCCAATTGTTGGAGATCGAGTGATCATCTTGTGTGAATAATCTTGCTAGCACAATTGAGAGTTCATCCCGTTGTCCGTCGTCGGCGTTCCAGTGTGGATACTTTTAGAGGCTCAACACTTGAGGAGTTAACATGATTGAATCCAAGATCATGACAAGCAAGAGGAGCACAACAATTGCGTATGCACGAGGAAGAAAAACAACAAGTATGTTTGCTCAATCTCCTACTTGTTTATTTCATATTTTGCGAATTATCGATACAACCAACCAGATATGTAATTGGGAATCACATATTTACTTTCCACTACGTATTATTTTTTAGTTATCGAATTAATAAAATCCCAATTATATGCCTGGAAACCCAACAAGATTTGGCTTATAGTTTAAAGCAAAGCAAGCGTAGTTGGCCTTAGTTTGGCTTCAGTTGGCTGGCAGGTAAAAGCTCGTGTCTAAATTCTTGAAATAGAAGATTACTTGTGCAATTAGCTAAACCTCACAAGCTGAAGTTGTTGAAGTCACAAATCCTATAAACAACAAGAAAGTTGACAATATAACAAGATAAATAATACTTTTCTAGACCATTACGGCCTAGTTTGGCATTGCTGTGCTTTCGCGAAAGTACTTTCGTGAAATCACTTTCAGGAAAGCAGCTTTCGCAATAATTAGTTTGGCGTTTGGTAAATATTCTGTCAAAACTGCTTTGGATGATCGAAAGCAGTTTTAGGCGTTTGGTAAACATTTTTAGGAAAATGCTGTGAGATGTAAATAATGATCAAAAAAGACATGTTATTGAATAAGTATTTTAATAAACTATTTACACTATCATATATATATATATATATCAATTTGCACAAAAAATCAACAAAAAATTAATACTCCTTCAATAAAATTTTATTAAATTTTTATGTAGATATTTGAAATAATATAAATTTGTATGTATACTTTATTGTTATGATATTAGTATAGAATCAAATAGAAATTTGTTATAATATAAACTTTTATGTAGATATTGTTCTAATATTTTTTTTTGAAAGATATTGTTCTAATATTAAAACATATCCAAAAAAATTAGAACAGAACAAAAAAAAAAAAAATTTAATACTGAACCTAAAAAATTTCATCGTCTTTCTTCTCTCTGCACTGAACAATATCATATCATAATATATATATATATATATATATATCCATCAATTTTCACACAAAAAATTAATAATTCTTCAATAAAAATTAGAACAGAAAAAAAAATTAATACAGAGGCTCAGCAAGCTCATCGGCGTGTTCGTCGTCTTCGGCGTCGTCGATGTCTGGGCGTCGTCGGCGTCTGGGTTATCGTCGGCATCAGAGCGTCTGGGAGTCGTCGGATCCGATGGCTTTTTTGTCGTCGTCGCTTCCTCGTCATCTTCCGGCAATCGTCAGTGTCTGGCTAATCGTCGGCGTCTGGCCGTCTAGGCGTTTGGGTGTCGTCGTTGTCGGCGTCAGAGCGTCGTCGTAGTCGGCGTCGGCGTCTGGGAGTCATCGTCGATGGCGTTTGGACATCGTCGTCGTCGTAGTTGGCGATGTCAGCGACGGGTCGATGGCAATTTCATGTAATTTGAAATGTTAAATAAGGGCAGAATAGGAAGAAAAAAGTTTCATTAAAAATTTTTAAAATACCCAGCGTGTCCCAAATGAAAGCTGCTTTCGAAAGCTACTCCTGGCCTGCTTTCGATAATCTGCTTTCGCGAAAGCAGCTTGGCCCGAAAGTACTTTCGCTTGGGTTTACCAAACGCTTTTTTTGGCCGAAAACTTTCGTGAAAGTACTTTCGGGCCATAAGTACTTTCGCGAAAGCGATGCTAAACGCAGCCTAAGTCTCAGCTGTTTGATACAAGGGAAAATTTCACTTACACCCCTAGAGGTTTGGCGATATTCTAATAAGCCCCACATGTTTCAATAATTCCAGTCCCTTTTCATCAGTTTGTTTTAACGAATTTTGTTTTCCCTTTTCGTCAGTTTGTTTTAACGAAATTTTTTTCAATCTTATTTCAATGAAAAACAATATTTTTACTACCCTTACTGACACTGAAAAGTGTTAGAATAATTATAAAAAATGAGAATTGTTATTCCCACTCCATATTTTATTTTCTTTTTTAATAATCAGTTTTGTCAGTTACCTTCCCAATATACCCTTAACTTAGCTCCCAAATCTAACCAATCACCATCACCGTTAACACCACCACCATTCGACAGTACCGCCGCCGTCCGACCCAGACTTCACCACCACCATCAGTCCGATTCAACCCAGTGCTAATCGAATCCCAATTGATTGCCATCAATCTCCTTGGTGTTTTCAATTGTCCTAGGGACCTTCGTTGGCTGCTAAATCTCGCAAAAGGAACCCACTATCAGCAAATTAAAACTCGCATATTAACACCACCAATCAGCAAATGAAGGAGGAGATGAGGGGTAACGATAAGCTAAAGCGATAAGCGAAGGTGAATGAGGAGGAGGAGATGACAAACCAACAATGGAGAAATGGAGATACTACCGTCGATGATAAAGAACAAGGAGAAGAACTCGGCGGGCCAAAACCCAGGGACGCCGTCGAGAACTCGAGGTCAGTGAGGAGGTAAAATTTCAAACTTAGGGTTAATTAACGTTTGGTTGTTGATTTATATGGTTAATTTTTAATTCGTTTACTGATTGCTGGAGTTCATTTGTGAGATTAGCCGCCGGCGATGAAGGTCCCTAAGATGATTGAGAACATCAGGGAGATTGAGTGCAATCAATTGGGTTCGATTAGCACTACGTTCAATCAATTGGGGTTGGACTAGCACTACGTTGGATTGAACTATTGGTGGTGGTGGTGGTGGTGCCTGGGATGGATGACGGTAGTGGTGGCGGACAGTGGCGGTGCTGCTGTTGCCTTAGACGATAACGGTGATGGTGATGGTGTTTGGTTAGATTTGGGAGTTGAGTTAAGGGTATAATGGGAAAGTAACTGATAAAATTGATTATTAAAAAAGGAAATAAAACATGGAGTGCGGATAGAAAATATAGGAGTGGGAATAACAATGGGACAATGACAAAAATGGCTCTAGAAAATGGAGGGTTTACTTTTATGTTTGTATTTGAAAAGTTTTACAATTTTGACTCAAAATTAATTTGAACTGACAAAGATACCCTTATATTTCTACAAATCACCATGCAGTGGCCCCGTGATGCTGGTAGTTTCCTAGCAGTACCCTCCTAGTCCAATCGGTTCCCTGTTAGTTCTCACTCAATTTCGCCTAGTTCCCTGATAGTTCGTTCCCACACAGTTCCAAGATAGTTCCCACAGAGTTCCCTGATAGTGCCTTGTCTCTGATAAGAAGCAGATTCAACGAAGTTGCAGCGAGTATCAAACAAGCTCAAGAACTTGTCCTTGTCGGAGACGGCAAGAATGTCGGCGCTTCGACATGTCTACACAAAAAACACGAAATCGATTACTATCTTAAGAACAACACGACTCGGCAAAACAGATTTGTACCCTGGTGAATGAGAGGGACATCGGAGGGCTCAAAGGATCTGGCGGCGACGGTGCTGGATTCGCAAAAATTGGAGGCGAGGGCACAACACCACTCAGAGAAACAAATTTGTACCTTGGCGAATGAAAAAGACATTGGAGGGTCGAAGGATCTGGCGGCGATGGCGCCATTTCGCTAAAATTGGAGCGAGGGCACGGATTCGTAGAAATGAGAGGCGAGGGCACCAGATTTTCGGAAATAGAAGGCAAGAGGCGTGAGAACTGTCAGGGAACTAAGAGGGTACTGAATGGGAACTTCATGGGAAGTAGAAGGGAACTAGGCTGAGGCGGTCTATAGCTGCTAATTCTCTAAGAAACAAATATGAAGGGGGTAGTTTTGTTCATTTTTGACACAAAAAATCAAAATTGTAGAAGTTCCAAAAAAAGTGCCAAAAAAATAAAGAGCTTAATTTTGAGTAATATTCAAGGTAATTTCCCAATAACAATTTCCTAAAAAATTATTAAAAAAACATGATTTTTCATTGGAATAAGACAAAAATATCTTTCGTTAAAACAAACTGATCAAGGGGGTGTAATTGGAATTATTGAAACCTGTAAGGGTTGACTGAAATATCACTAAATCTCAGAGGATGTAAGTAAAATTCGCCCCTGAAGCAAATCTTGACTTGAAAAACAAGCAACTTAAACCTCAATGGTATAATAAAGAATTAACCCATGAGTTGATAGGCAGGGTGGGAAGAACAAGTGGAACTCTGACAGCTATCCATTACACAATTTTTTAATTTGGATCTGAACCACACCAGCATATTGACTGCATTAATTCCCATGTGATATGCAACTTGTGATTGGCTCTTGGTAACAACAAATTTGTTTTCATTTGCGAAACTTTAATACAGAGTTGCTCACACAGAGACATCTCGATTGGTAAGATTAACAGCTTTGAGTTGTTTTCGGAGAGAGGGGAATTATGGCTGATGCGGTCGTTTCAATGGCGTTAGAAGGTCTCAAAGTCTTCCTAGTTGACGAAGCTAAGTTCTTAAGTGGAGTCAGTGACCAAGTTGAGCATGCACAGATCGAGCTACTGTTGATGCAGGGCTTCCTGAAGGATGCAGATGCAAAGCAAGGAGAAAACGAAGTAGTGCGCATTTGGGTTCGAATTATAAGAGATGCTACTTATGATTTGGAGGATGTCATTGAATCTTTTGCCTTGAAAGTGGCTTCGAAGAGGGGAGGAAGTATGAAGTTCGTTCTGAGACGATTTGGTTGCATCTTAAGCGAAGGGCGTAATCTGCACAAGGTTGGATCCGAAATCGAGAACATTACAACCAAACTTTCTAAGTTGAGGTTGAGTTTGCAGAGTTACAACATCAAGGAAGTAAGGGGGACACATCATGAACAGAGGCAGACTTATCTCCATTTTATTAAGCCCGATGTTGTTGGCCTAGAGGAAGAGGCAGAGTCACTGGCTAATCATTTGGTGGAAGAAGAGAAATGTCATCGAGTTGTTTCTATCTGGGGGATGGGCGGGTTGGGGAAGACCACTCTTGCAAAAGAAGTTTATTATCACCGTAAAGTTAGGCTTCAATTTGATTGTTTTGCTTGGGTGTGTGTATCCCAAAAATTTCGAGAAAGGGAGGTTTTGGAAGCAATTTTGGTTCAACTTTCGGGCTTCGATAAGCAAACCAAAGAAATTGCAAGAATGACGATGATGGCACTAGCAGAGAAGATTTGTGACATTCAACGAGACAGGAAATGTTTGGTGGTTCTGGATGACATTTGGAGCTGCGATTCGTGGGACCTTCTGAGAGCTGGGTTTCCCAGGGATGGGATAATAAAGAGCCAAATACTACTTACCAGTCGCAATAATGAAGTAGCTTCATATGCAGACCCACATGCTATTTGTTACCGATCTCGTCCACTAAAAAGTAATGAAAGCTGGGAACTCTTCAAGAAGATAGCATTCTTTGGAGGGAGTATTAGTCCAGGTATTTTCTCAGGCAACTCTGTTCTGCTTACCTTTGAGATAGGCAGTTAGAATTCAATGCTTCACTAAGATCAGAATTCCATTTAAAACTAGTGCTAGAAAAGCCACATTGTTGGCTTTATTATGTGTAGCAGAGAAGCTTGAACCAGAAAATTGGAATTGCATCATTTAGCTGTCCACATTTATCTTCTGGCTCGCATATCAGCAAACTGAGACCAGCAGAGACAACATAGAAGTCATGGTTGATTCGGTGAATTAGAAACTATATTGGTTTAAGTTTGCAGATATGCAAAGCAGAAGACAAATGTGGAGAGCTGAATGATACAATTCAAATTCTGGTTCAAGCTTCTTTAGTAACTAGTCCAGAGACTAGCTAAATGATTAGATAAGATTGCATGCATGGGTAGTCAAGAAAGGATATGGACGTTCTCTTCTAAACTTGGGAGATTAAGATAGACTATGGTTCATGTCTAAAAGTTATCCCCACTGATACCCTTGAAAAAGGTTACGGAATAAAGTCTAAAGACGAAATATAGGGAAAAAAACTGCTAATTAAGAACATAGTAACTTGGTTTTTGTTTGTTTACAGGGTCTGAAATTGATATACATAAGGAAGAACTAGGAAAGCAGATGGTTCGATATTGTGCAGGTTTGCCGTTAGCCATCACTGTGCTGGCAGGACTTCTAGCAAGAAAAGGCACAGTTGAGGAGTGGAAAAAGGTGGGTGAGAATGTCAATGTATATATAGGCAGAGGGACAAATCTTGAACAGGAATACACAAATGATCACCGTTATGCAGGTGTATCCTGTGTGCTGGCATTGAGTTATGATGACTTACCATATCGCTTAAAACTATGCTTTCTCTATTTAGCCCATTTTCCAGAAGACTATGATATACCGGTGAACAAATTGACTAAACTATGGATTGCAGAAGGTTTTATATCATCAGCATCCGCAGAAACAATGGAAGATTTATCATATAGGTGTTTGACCGAGTTGGTAGGCAGGTGCATGGTTCAGGTTGGAAAACTTGGTTCGACTGAAAAGATCAAAACTTGTCGTCTCCACGATCTCATGCGAGACTTGTGCCTGGACAAGGCAAAAGATGGGAACTTTCTCCATATTATCAGAAGTTCTGCAGCCACAGTAAGCAATGGTGAAGTACTGTCCAATAGATTTCGAAGGCTTGCTGTTTATTTGGACACAGAGGCTCTTAACTTGGCTCCCACAAAAGAGGAAACAGATAGACATCTTCGGTCTTTGTTATACTTTGCGCGAGCAGAGTTTTCCCCTAAGTTGGATAAAAAATCATTAAGGTCAGTGTTCAAGGATTTCAAATTGCTTAGAGTTCTGAAACTTGAAGGTATGCTTCTAATGAAGTTGTTACCGAAACAAATCGGAAATTTAGTCCACTTAAGGTTCTTAAGTCTAAAGGACACTAATGTGGAGGAGTTGCCATCATCCGTAGCTAATTTGGCATGTTTGCAGACTTTAGATTTACGTATCCGTGCTGAAGGGAGGTACATGAAGATTCCAAATCTGTTTTCAGAGATGGTACAATTGAGACATTTATACTTGCCGTTTTATTGCAGAGTAAGTAAGAAACTGCCACTGGTTATTCTTCCCAAGTTGCAGACACTAGTGAATCTGAGGATTGAGTCATCTGATGTGAAAGATCTTGCTACATTAACAAATCTCAGAAAATTGATAGTAACGATACATGATCAGGGGGAAATTGGAGAACTGTCAAGCGAAGAATTTAATCATGTGAAGGCTCTATCAGTGTCCTGCACTAGGCCAGATATACTGTTGAGAATAGCATCAAGTTGCCCTGATATCTTGAAGCTAAGACTACAGGGCGAAATCAGACAGCTACCCGAAGGCATCCGGCCCTTTTTGAAGCTCACCAAGCTAACATTGTGTGGATACCTTCCCACGCAAGGCACTGTACAAATACTGGAGAAGCTTCCAGAGTTGAGATTGCTTTTCCTTCATGATAGTCCTACTAGGGCGGATTGTCCAGGACGGATGGTTTGCTCCCCAGGAGGCTTTCCTCGTCTTGAATTTCTATCCCTTTGTTGGTTCGAAGTATTAACAGAGTGGCGGCTGGAAAGAGGAGCCATGCCTAGTCTCCAAAGATTGCACATTGAGGGTTGCCCGAATATGAACGTTCCAGATGGGCTGAAGTACATTACTACCTTAAACCAGTTGACAACTGCACATCAGTGTGGGGATTGGGAAAGAGTCAGCATTTCTAACTTACGCTAAGATGAGTCAGAAGTGCTTTTGCATGATGTTTTCTGTAGTATTTTTCCTGTTTTCTGTTCATGGAGATTTTGTTTGTTTAACACAGAGAAGAGGTGAGGGCGGAGGTCGTTAATGATGCAGACAACAAGCCCCTCTATAATCTCATAGAATTGGGTGAGAAATTTGTTATTAATGAGTGTACGTAAAAACAAATTTTTCTTCTACTGATGTGTCACAGTGATAAAGTCATAATTCCTAGAGACTTACATAGGAACTAGCTCTCTTATTACTTTTGAATTGAGACAAGTCTGGACTTTCGAATTGGTTTTCAAACCGACCCTATAATTATAGCAGTTTGTGTTTCGTACTCATTCGAATTTGATGAAATTAAAGTGGTAGCAGAACAAATTGGTGTGATCGTGCTTATTCAATTAATGGTTTTGAAGCTTTTATCTGCCTAGTTCCAACTTTTCACATACGAAATTAGACGGAAACAGTAAGAGAAGAGCAAGAAACTATCTGATTTTCATATAAAGAGAACGACTTTAATTAGGTGTTACCAATTGAAAACTCACCGTGATACTCTGCCGACTCCAAGTTGCTGCTGTTACAACCTTCCTCTTATATATTGCTATATGCTCTGTCCAACCAGTACACCGAAGCGACTAGTCCAGGTTTGGATGCAAGAAGCAGAGTTTCAAACTCCATTACATCAAACTGGTCTACACAAAATCCAAGAGCAGCGCAAGCCAACCCGACATGATTGGGTTGGTGACCAAAGTCCAAAGCGGTTGTAGTTGTATGAAATTCAACTGTTCAAAGGCAAATTGAAACCAAGATTAGTGGACTTCAAGTAGTTTCTATTTGCAATTCTCCTGAAGGGAAAAATAACTAATCTTTTGTACTGCTTATAAGAATGGCAAGCCTATGCAGCATGGAACTCAAGTGAACGGTGGCATCAGGGGGTTGGGAGAGTCGTGGTCTAGTATAACTGTATAATCAATGAGAGATCAGTTGCTGCTAGATTTATTTTACAATTCTACACTACTACTATATTTGTTGAGATTCCTGCCTTTTGTTTTGGATCCAATTTGCTTTTATCTATCTGGGGCTTCATGAGGCGAATGCTGCATCTGATTATGAGGTAATCATTTCAGGGTTGCATAGTGATCATTTCGGGTTAGAGACCTCGTGTCTGTAATCATGTAAGCTACAATTCCTAATGATGAGTTTACTGGTTTGGCTTCTCTTCTGGACGAATGTGAGAGGGCCTAGTTTTAAAAGATTCCACCTCCCAGAAGTTTAGAAACAAAATGAGGAAAAAATTGGCTAAAAAATTATCAATGAATAGATATAAGCAAAGACTCTAAGTCGGACTAATCAATGTTAGGAAATAACCAGAAATTGTAAACTTGCATGTACGACGCCTCAAATAGTCATGAATATAACTTCTTTGGCTATTATATGGGTGGATGCCATACTGTGAAGTTCAATGCCATATAAAAATACCAAGTTCCAATATAAGTTAAGGATCGACGAGAAAATTAATACACAACTTTAAATTGCACAGGTTATTTCGTATAACACCACGGAACAGAAGAAAAGCAAGCTGTGATTGCTAATTTCATTTCCAGAAGAGAAATATATATATATGGCTGATGCTGTTGTTCTCAATTGTGCTCGAAGGGCTTAAGCCGCTCCCAGGCTATATAATTCAGGAACTGAAATTCTCGGGTGGAGTCAACGGTCTGGTTGAGCTTGCAAAAACCGAATTGCAGTTTATGCAAGGCTACTTGAAAGATGTAGATGAAAGACAAGAAGGCAGCGAAGCAATACGCATTTGGGTCACACATATTAGAGATGCTTATCTCGAGGATGTTATTGAAACTTTTGTCGAAAAGTTGAATCCACAATGAAGTGCAGAAGCGTTCTGAAAAGATACTGCAGAATTTTCATAAAAAGAGTTCATCTTCACCATATTGGTAAAGAAATTAGAAACAATATCTAAAAAATACAAGATAAGCATCCTTATATCTAAAAAATACACAACTTCCTTGTAATATCCATATAATCCAAAATATCAATGTGTGAGAATTTTATTAGAAAGCTTTGATGTTAGTTACAAAAAGGGCAAAACAAACGGAATCAGCACATCGTTACCCTCTCTCTCTCTCTCTCTCTCTCTCTCTCTCTCTCTCTCCCCTTTCAAAACTCAAAAAAAATGTTTTAGCCATTTCTCCTTCATTCGAACTCTGATCGACATGAGGTCAGAGGCGTCTCTCTCTCTCTCTCTCTCTCTCTCTCTCTTCAAAATTCAAAAAAATGTTTTAGCCATTTCTCCTTCATCTGAACTCCGATCGACATGAGGTCAGAGGCGTTAGATTCGTCTCGTCGTCCTCTTTCCATAGACATGAAGCTCATAACCTCAAACTCACTGTAGAGAATGGAGCAGCGACATATTCGGCATTTCCAACGAGATTATCGGATTCCGGCCATGGATCGGACAAACTAACCCCCAAAACTTCTTCCCCTCGTCCTTCTGGGCATAACCCGACCAACTTTGACCTCTAATTCATAGTGGATAGGCACATGTGACCTCGTTCACAATTGGCCAAAACTCTCGGCCAATTCCTCCCAAGGTAAGGTTTGAAACTAATCTAGAAAGCTTTGCTGGGTTGTTTAGATGAAGATTGATGTAAGAATAGTAAGGATTGGTCATGATTCGTCTCTGGGAGACAGACTATCTTTACAGAGACAGTGTAGATGACTGTCCTTTGTAGAGATAGTCATCTGCCTCTGCAGTGCAAAGACACAAGATTGTCTCTACAGAGACACAAGATTGTCTCTACATAGACATATGACTGTCTCTGAGAGACAGACCACTTGATTGTCTCTGCATGCGAAACTTAAGAAATTTTTTCCGCAAAAAACATACTCGATATGGATCTTAAAATATATATCTCACTTCTACAAATCCATTGGTAAAAACGAATTTTCATTACGACTTCTCTTTCAAAAGTTATAATTAATTTAGAAAAACAAAAAAATTGAAAAAATAAGAAATAGGAGAGAGAAAAATGATTTCCGTTAATGAGGGTTAGTTGCTTTTGCTGAGTTGGTATTGGTTTTGGATTATATAGATATTTAACATCTTTTATGTATTTTTTAAATTTTTAGGATGTTAGTTTGTACCCCTAAGATATCAGCCTTTTATTATATGTCTATCAGTTTAGATAAGTTTGAAGGTGAAAATATCTGTTTTTTACCTAAATGCTCAAATATCTGGTTTTGGGAAATATCAGGATTTTTGATATTTTCATAAACCAACTATCTGCATATCTAAGCTCAAGCTTTTTGTTTCCATTATTGTAACAAAACACTAAAAATATTCAAGAGCTAGATGCTTGTTGAAATTGTGTTCATTTCTATTTTCCTCTCAAATCCTAATCTGTTAACAACACAACTTTTGTATTCATCAAAGTTAGATGTTCTTAACAGAAAATGGAATCAAACACTCTAAAATTTAAGAATGGGAAACACCGGAGAGTGGAGGTGACACATCTTCTCAGAGGCAAAGAGAACGGAGGCTAGCTTATCCTCACGTTATTGAGCCACATCTAGTCGGGTTAGCGAGTGGCACAAACATACTAGCTATGGATCTGATCAAAGAAAAACGCCAGAGAGTTGTATCTATTTGGGGGATGGCCGGCTTGGGGAAAACCACTCTTGCCAAACAAGTATACAATCATGAGTACGTTAAACGTCATTTTGATTGCTTTGCTTGGGTGTGTATATCCCAACAATGCCAAGGGAGGGAGTGAAGTTCTGGAAGAAATTCTGACTAAGCTCATTTCTCCAAGTTATGAGCAAAGACAGGAAATTGCAAAACTGAAAAAAGATGAAATAGCAGAGAGACTATGCATCACACATTCGAGGATTGCAATCTCTCGAATGGAAGCTACAGGTATGTTCTCACATTACTTATAAGTTATAACTCTCTGCTTTTATGATACGTCTTTTGAGTGTACAAATTTGTTATATCATTCCATTTCGCACTACACACATTTTCTTATTCATAAGACGCACTGCCAAATAGATATCCTGGGGACAATTAGATCTTAGCCCATGCATCTCATAACACTTACTTTCCAATCCCATCAATGTTTCAGTTATTGATTGGATCTTATATAGGAAGTTACATATAACTAAAGTGCACCTAAAATCTCACAACAATGCCTGAAAATGAAAATGAATGAAAAAGGAGAGAACACTGGGGTAATAGCTCGTAATTACTTAAATAAAAGAATAAGGGCATACTTGTATCGAAGGGCTGATCCCGGGGTGGTCCTGGGTGGTCCGGAGAACAACTGAAGCTGGGAACCACCCTACTATGCAAGAATAATTGTATCTATTGACAGATTAGCGATGAAAAACTGTTACTTCTGAAAGTTATTGTTCATGGAGAACTGTGCCTCATTCCTCTAGTCCCAATTGTAATGGGCTTATCGCCTAGAAACATACGGGGAAATTTGTTAATTTGGTTGGAGAAATGCATTACAGACCCTGAAATATATGAAAAGAAGAAAGAACTTGGAAAGAAGATGCTTCGACATCGTGGAGGTGAATTACTGTACTTGCTGAGCTTCTTGCTAGAAAAGACATAGTTGATGAGTGGGACAAAGGCGCAGATCAAGTTCTCAACAGGACATAAGGAGAGGGACAGACCTTGGACCCAAATACAACGGTGAAGAATATGAAGGCATATCATGGTTGTTGGCATTGAGTTATGATAACTGACCATATCGCTTAAACTTATGCTTTCTCGATTTGGCACATTTTCCAGAAGATTATGAAATACCAGTGAGTAGTTTGAACCAAACTACGGATTGGAGACGGGCTTAGAAATTTGTCATCTGGGGAAATGACGGAAGATGTATCATACAAGTGCTTGAATGAGTTGGTAGGCAGGTGCATGGTTCATGCTGGAGAACATGGTACAAGTAGTAGGATCAAAACTTGTCGGCTCCATGATCTAATGCGAGACTTGTGCCGGATGAAGGCAAAAGAGGCAAACTTTCTTCATATTGTCAATTATTCTGCTGCCACAGAAACAATGGAATTCTGTATTTCTTCTTTCTTCAACTGCACTCCACATTCTTCACTGTTGCACAGCTGCTGCATAATATCCACAAAGAGCTCCCAGTTCAACACTCCCCTTTAAGCTTTGGGCAGGTTTAACTCCAAGCTTATCTCTTAAGTAGTTGAATCTATCCTTTGGCAGTGCCTTGGTAAAGATATCAGCTACTTGTTCCTCTCTGTAGAACAGTAGACTAAGTCAATAACTCCTTGTCCTCAAAGGGTTTCCTTGATGAAGTGATATCTTCTGTTGATGTGTTTGGTTTTCTGATGGAAAACTGGATTCTTAGTAATGGCAATAGCAAATGTACTGTCACAGTCAGGTAGGAGTAGCTTGGACTAGAGTCATTGCCCAAAGTCTTCTAACACAAACCTCAACCAGATGGCTTGTGTTGTAGCCTCTGATGCACTGATGTATTCTGCTTCTGCAGTGGACAATGCTACACAATTTTGCTTAACTGAAGCCCAAGAGAACACACCACTTCCGAAACTGAAGGCATATCCTGATGTGCTTTTCTTATCATCTTGTGATCCACTCCAGTCACTATCACACCAGCCAATTAGCATTGCTTCCTTCCCCTTCTCATACTCAAGACCATAGTCAAGAGTTCCCTTAATGTATCTCAAGACCCTCCTTGCTGTCCCATAGTGCTTAGAGGTCCAATTCTGCATGAATCTTGCCAACAGACTTGAAGGATACATGATAGCTGGTCTGGTAGCTGTTAAATACAGCAGGCTACCAACCAATTTTCCTGAACTCTTCTTCATTTGCAGCTTCGGGGTCATCCACTGTACTAAGCTTCTCATTCATAGCTAGAGGTGTAGCCACTGGATTACACTCACTCAGCCCAAATTTTCTCAGAATGGTACTAGCATACTTCTTTTGGTGAAGGAATATGCTAGTTTCAGTTTGAATAACTCCAATACCCAAGAAGTGATGCAGAAGTCCCGAATCTCTAGTCTGCATACTTCTGCATCATGTCTCTTTTGAACTCTTCCATCATTTCTTTGCTGCTACCAGTGTAGATTATATCATCAACATAGATGGCCACCACTAGGATCTCATTAACTCCCCTTACCTTGATGTACAAAGTTGCTTCACTTTGACTCTTCTCAAATCTGCACTCAAGTAAAATAGTTGCTGATTTCCTCATACCATGCTCTTGGAGCCTGTTTAAGTCCATATAGTGCCTTGTGTAGTCTATACACTTTGTCTTATTTCCCAGGCACTATAAAACCCTCAGGTTGTGAGACATAAACTTCTTCTTTCAAGGCTCCATTTAGAAATGCAGACTTGACATCTAGTTGAAACAACCTACAATTCTTCTGAGCTGCCAAGGCAATTAGAGTCCTCGTTATACCTAACCTTGCAACTGGTGCAAAGGTCTCATTAAAGTCTATCCCCTGGTTTCTGAGTGTACCCCTTTGCTACTAATCTTGCCTTATTCTTCTGCACTGAACCATCCAAGTTCAGTTTGGTCTTATAAACCCACTTCACACCAACAATAGGCTTGTTTCCAGGCCTATCAACTAGTTCCCAAGTGTTGTTCTTCCCAATCATGGAGATTTCTTCTTGCATTGCCTTCATCCAAGATTGATCCTGAGCAGCTTCATCAAATCTTTCAGGCTCAACAATGCATAAGTTGCACTTGGCAATCACTTCATTTATATTCTTCCATCTGAGTGGGGTATCATCATAGGTGTCCTTCACTTCTGGACTCCTTGATGGATTTCCTGGACTCACTTCAGCACTGTAGGGGTCTCTGATAACTCCTTCTACTTGTGGTGAGTTTGGGGATGAACTTGAGCTTCCAAGTGTAATCTGGGATGGACTTGGACTCAAGTGACTTGTATTGGTTTTGGGAAGATCAAAACCAGCCTCAGTGACATACACTTGAGGTCTTTGAGCTTCTAAACTCTCACTCCAGTTCCAGCTAAGCCTCCTCATCAAATACCACATCTCTTGACAAAGTTAGTGTCTTAGAAATAGGATCAAATACCCTATATCCCTTCTCACAAGTTCCATAGCCTACAAACACCTTCTTGGAACTCTTAGCATCAAGCTTCTGCCTCATTTGAGTGGGAACCATTGCATAGCACAATGAACCAAACACTCTCAAATGAGCAATCCCAGGTTTTCTCCCACTGAAAGCTTCAAATGGTGTCAAGTTGTTGTAGAGCCTGCGGTAGGGCATCGAGTCAAGAGGTACACTGCTGTGTGCACTGCCTCAGCCCACAGATCTTAAGGAACTCCTTTGTCATGTAGCATAGACTTGGCCATCTCCACAACTGTTCTATTCTTCCTCTCAACCACACCATCCTGCTGTGGTGAATAAGCAACAGATAGTTGTCTTTGGATTCCTTCATTCTCACAGAATCCTATGAACTCACTTGACAAGAACTCCCCACCTCCATCACTTCTTAGGCACTTCACCTTGTGTCCACTCTGCAACTCCACCATAGCTTTGAACTTTCTAAAACAGCTATAAGCTTCTGACTTTTGTCTTATAAAAAATAAACCCAAGTCATCCTGCTATAATCATCTATTAACAGCATAAAGTACCTGTTTCCAGCAATGGATTCAGTTCTTGCATTGGTCCACAGAGGTCTGTGTGGACCAATTCCAAAGGTTGCCTTGCTCTCCAAGCTTTTCCCCTTGGAAACCACTCTCTGTGTTGCTTCCCAAGTTGACATCCTTCACAGACTTCTTTGGTTTCTTCTAGGCTAGGCAGACCATGGACCATATCCTTGTCTCTCAGCCTTTTCAAACCTTTATAGTTCAGATGCCCTAACCTCTTATGCCATAGTCTAGAGCAATGAACCACTCCTGCATGTAGAACCAACTGTTCTTTTGGTTGTAGGGATAGGGGAGAACACCTGTTGTTCTTCACCTTGACTTCGACAATCATGTTTTCCAAGTCTGGTCCATCATATACCTGACATTTACTTCCTCCAAACAGCAAGTAATACCCATGTTCATCCATCTGCCCTACACTTAGCAAATTCTCTTTCATACCAGGTAGATACATCACTTCTCAAAACTATCTCTTTCCTCTATTAGTATTCACCTTGAATGAACCCATGCCAACAACTGTCTCAATGATACCATTGGGCATTTGAACTTTCCCATAGGTACTTCTACTCACATCAACTAGATAGTCCACATTTCCTGTCATGTGGTTACTACATCCGCTGTCAATGTACCATTCTCCATTTCTCTTCTTAGGTTCTGCAACCACACTATTAGCAAAGAATAAGTTCCCTGTAGCTTCCACTTCATTTGGACAGCCAGCCTTTGCTTTAGCATTGGTACAGTCCCTAGCCCTATGTTCAAATCTGTCACAGTTGTGACATTTACTTTGGCCTTTATATCTGCATTCACCATAGTGAAACTTGCAGAAATTTTCCCACTGTGGTTTGCCTTCATTCTGACTAGAGCTCTGTGAGTTCGGTGAGTTTCTGTGCTGGCTTATATTGCTCTGACTTGTGTAGGCTTGTAGTCCATCTTCTTCTTTCCCTTGTTCCCAATTCTTCTGAGACTTTGATGACTGTCCTCCACCTTGCTTCTGCTGCTGTGAGGTTCTGTGTCATGGACAGAGATGAAAATGCTCTTTCTGTAGCATTTTCAGTATGTAGATCCATTCGTTGCTCTTGGCTTTTAAGAATGGCAACTACTTCCTGCAGCTCGACCTCCTTAAGGTCTTTTGTATTCTCTATAACTAGACAGATAGGATCATAAACCCTTGTTAAACTTATCAACACTTTCTGAACAAGTCTTTCATTTGACAAGTTCTCACCGAATGTTTTCATTTGGTTTATGATATCATTAAGTCTAGTCAAATACACAGAGAGAGTCTCATCATCCTTCATCCTAACATACTCAAATTCCCTCCTCAGATTCTGTAACTTGACAGATCTGACTTGGTCACCACCATGAAACTCTTTATGCAATAAATCCCAAGCTTCTTTAGCAGTACTAGCATTAGCAATCCTAGGAAATATTTGATTAGAGACTGCGTTTTGCAAAATACCTAGAGCTTTGGCATCTCTCATGAGTAGTAGAGTTTGCTTTTCATCCTCCTCTTCATCATCTCCTGAATCTGCTTCCTCAGAAGCAAAGATGTTTATCTCTTTCTTCTTCATCTCAGGTAGCCCCTTCTCAACCAGCCTCCATAAACCGTGTGACTTGAAGATTGTCACCATCTTTATCCTCCAAAATTCATAACTTTCTCCAGAATCTCCTGAGAAAGCAGGAGTCTTCACCTCTGAGTTTGAAAACGCCATCTTGACTTGAATCTGGGTTTTCTGTGCTAAGGTACAGCTTCTGATGAACCTCCGGCGAGTCTCCCTTTCCGACGTACGGCTTCACGGGTTGTACTCCCAGCTTTTTTTAGATCCAACCAAGCTCTGAGGCCATGTTAATGTTTCTTTCTGTATTTCCAATTTGCAGACGATAGTGAATGCTACAGTAAGGGCATGTGATCTGCATGATTTTGCAAAACTACCCAACCTCAGAAAACTGGCAGTCTACCTACAGGACGGGGAAATATTTAAGAGAGTGACAAGCATCAAATTTAAGCATCTTGAGTCCCTATCATTGCATTATTTTGGTTCGGAGTGCGTTCCATGGGATTTCGTACTAAACTGTCCAAATTTCAAGCTCCAACTACGGTGAAAGATCACAGAGATACCAGAAGACCTGGCATGCCTAAAACACCTCTCCAAGCTAACACTCTATGGAACTCTACATCTCAAGGATGAGGACATCAAAACGCTACAGAAGCTTCCATGTATAAGAATGCTTTCTTTTCATAAATCTATATATGCTTATGGCATAGATTTTCCAGCAGCACTTGTATACCCGAAAAGAGGCTTTCAGCATCTGGAATGTCTTTCTCTCGATGCTTTGGATGGACTGAAGGAATGGAGGGTAGAGAAAGGAGGCATGCCTAATCTCTGCAAATTGCACATTAAAGACTGCCAACAACTCAAAGAAGTCCCAGAAGGGCTTCAATATATTACCACCCTCAAGGAATTCAGTATCAAATCAATGCCTCAAGACATTTCAAAGTAGGCTGAAGGAAGGAGGAGAGGATTACTACAAAATCCAACATGTCCGTTCTATTGTAGTACTGGGCTGAGAAGTCGCAGGAAAAAAATGGTAAACGTAAAACTTCTTGTAGATGCTTTTTTAGCAGTTTTTTCTATTGGCCAGTCTTCTCCAAGGGAACAATAACTAATCTAGTTTTGTAAGGATCTTTGGGGTGACCTCGTCAGTGTTGCAAGGAAAAACAAGCCTATCTCTGGAACCCCTGATCAACGCCTAATGCTGGCAGCTTATAGCGTATGTAACTTAAATTAATTCATTTTGCCTTCTGCTATTTTATTTCTTGTCCATGTTACCCTTTCCGTCCAATTCTGTTAAAATTAATGCTTCCGGCATTCGATAGTAGGCTTCTATCTTCGCAAAGGATGAAAGGATTTCTACAAGATCCAACGAAGCAGTAACACAACAGAGCTACAAAGATTAGGAGTTGGTCAATGATGCTCAAACATATTTACTGTTTTTTGAGTGCCAAACTTATTTTGCCGATCTTTTTTCTGATTAATTACATTCCTCCAGGGACAAATACTAAGTGGGCTCAACCATCTTCCACTTCTAATGTATAGGGTTAAAAAAGTAATGAGCTTTATGAAACTGACGGCATTGAACCTGCCGCTTCCGTTGATATGTTCAGGGAGCCTATAAAACCCAGTTATAAGTTGTGTTCTGGATTCAGTTTGCCATTGATCTGGGGCTTCACGAGGTGATGCGCAATCAATTACTTCAAGATTGTAGAGAAATCTTAACATGACATGGCAAAGTTCAAGCATTTTCGAAGGCCAATTTGTCATTTAGACATTAGTAAATAGTAATATGAGACTACACAGCGATTACAACAATCACGCTTAAATCAATTACCTCTGGAAACACCTAAAAGCACAAAGCTGGAGATATTAGGCGGGGAGGAACCATGTAGCACACAAGCAATCTCAAACAAAGCCAAAGAAATTCCAAACTAGATAATTCAATTTCTTTCTAGTTCCGGTAAAGATTCCATCATGGTTTTCTTTTCGTAACATACTACTAGCAAGGAATGTGCTAGCTTACAACAATCTTATAGTTCTACGAAGCATAACTCTAAGAAAACAGAGAATTTGATACATATGCCTGAGTAGCCCAGTCAAATGAAGATTAATCAAGTACTTGGATCCAAAAACTCTAGGTCCGCAACACCCAACAATTAGAGCCTGCCTGCAAGCATGGTTTGAAAAGGCATCATTGGAACAGGCACTTCGTTTATATTTCCATTTCGATTTTTCTAAACGAAAAGTAAGCAGGTAACACACAGACAACTTCTACCTGAAGCTTTTGACAACAATTCTTCTCAAACCTTCAGAACAGCCTTGTGCACCATGGTCTCTTTGTGTATTTGATGGCAGCTCTTCTCAACAAGATCAAGCAGCTTCTCCAAGTTTGAAGCCCAGGAATTAAGAACATTGTTGCTATCCTTGGCAGTTTGAAAGCAGACGATTCCTACTGGCCTGTCAATCTTAGCGACCAATGCCTTGGAAACAACCATATCTGACAGATGCTTCTGAGCTTCCTGCGAAGAAGAGACCAAACAATAGATAAAACTCAACTGGAAAAAGAAATGCAACTTTCAAATAAGAACAGCCATGGCATCCCAACACTGGCAGTATTTCTGTTGCTCTAACCAAAATGAAATGCTACAGCCAACGATGTAGCATAAACTCCAAAATCCCACCAGCTTAGTTCTTTCCCTTTTCAACACGATGTTAGATTATTTTACATGTGATATTACACCTTTTATACACCCGGAGCTAAATACAATTTAACTTGTACTTTTTTTATTAGTAGAACAAAAAAGAATCCATATCAATTAAATCAACCATGACTTCAAACATCAACACAACAAAGAACCGAAGTATGAGATAAATTCAGCAGAAGTAGAGACATCAGAAGAATTAAGACAGAAAAGTAGGGGGACAAAAATACAATTGGGAAGAGGAAAGGCTGACTTCACAAAAGCAATGAATTTTACTAACATTTTTTTATGCTCTAACACTCTAACATAATACTGGAAAAACAAATCTATCATTCATTGTACCTAACATTTCAATTCTATTTACAAACTAAAGTATTGACAAACCTGGATGCTCAGACACAGAAGCTCTGCAAGTCTCTTCAAGGTTATCTTTGAGTAGTACTTTGAAACAACCAGAATGTTCTGCAAAGGTAGTATAACGTGTCAGAAATTTCTAACTGAAAAGTGATAAAGAGCAGATAACAATGTCTAAGGACAATGTACATGTTCAATTATTCTCTGCTTAAGATCTTCAGCTGCTTTGTTGCCCAAAGAGCCCCCAAGCATGCTCTTCTCGCTCTCAAATCTGATCTTTGAATGTGTTCCAAAGGGTTGTCCATTGTATCACCTCCATAGTTACCACCTGTTTCAACAGCGACCTACAACGCAAAAATGAAGGCAGGCCTCGTATGTCATAACAAGTACTATATGTTTGACCTAAAAAGGAGATTGAAGTGGATGAATAGAAATGTTAAACACCTAAAATATGGGATCTCTAAAAGATTTTTATCCTCGAGGGTGGAATTAAGAAGGCTTGACTGCATCGGATCATGTGGGGCAAGAACCAAGTACCAACAAATTTTCCTCAATACCTACACAAAGAACTGTATCAGAAAATGTCAACTAAATTCAGCAGATGTGATAAAGATAAGCACTTTACCGGTATCCACTGGGCTGGATTCTCCTTAACAGAAGGAATATCGTAAATGGCCTTGTAGCAGCGGCAAATCTCTGAGGTAATCATTGTTATGAAAATAATATTGACAAAGGCAATAAGAAAACATCAGTGATCCATTTTCTTTCAGCAACAAAGAAAAACAGAATATGCATAGTGATGCATCCTTGATTCAGGGATCACTTAGAATTAAACTGACAAGCACTGACATAGAATCCATTTCGGGCATCCTAAGAATACTGAAAAGAACAAGTACATGTCATCCAAAAATTATGTTTGGTCCAAACAATTTTGATTGTGACTAATAGGATGACCTAAACGCACAAGTGATCATAAAGTTTCAAGGGTTTAAGCTTTTCCAGATCCAATAATCAACGGCCACCATTCACTTGAAAACTTAACTAACAATGAGCTATTATGTAAACCAGTCAAAACATAATGTTGCCTACAGACATTTAACTCATTTCTGACTACCAACCAATTCAACATATGGCAATCAAAACAAAACACATAAATTCAAGGAACTCATAGAAAACATCAATGTCATTCATTAACAACACATCGCTTGATTAAAAAGGGGCTGATGATTACTTTGAAAGGAGGCATGCCAGGGTACGAATTATCATCGAACCACCATGATACTTATCGAATTAAGCAATTCAGGTAGCTTTTGTTTTTTCAGAATGACCATTCTTAATTTGTAGCAATCAAACTCTTCCAAACCCAAAGCTTTCGAACATTACTTTGGTAGTGATAGGAATGACTAGAAAGGAAATGCCTTCATCCGAATACCAATAAAATGTTGTTTTTCTAAATAAAAGCAAATATAAAAGTATAAAAGTCAATATTAGTAACTGTAAAGCCACACTCAGGGTAGTGAAGAGGCAAAGCCACCTCTTTCTTTCAGTTCTGTGTTTTCAGTTCTGAGGGCAAACCCATAAACCAATTTTCTTCAAACCCCTCGGATACCCATTTGATCTTTCCCAAACAGAGGTACAGAATCCCATAGCAATTCCCAAGTGCAAAAACAGGTGAAACAAACAATCGGGATTTCAATACGTACTTAATATAAAGTAAGTGATAAGTCTATAGGAATACAAACGCTAACAAACATATAAAAATTAAGGGAACCTTAAAACATAAAAGCTATAAACAAGAAGTTAAAGCTTTCCCAAAATTCAGAAGAAAAAATAAATTAAGCAAATAGATAACCATAAAGACTCAGATACCTGATCATTAATTCATAGTAAATCCGCTTCAACTCCAAAAGTGATGGTATATCAGCAGGAGCTTCTTCTAAAGCAACATTGTCACCTTGTTTAGGTTTTTTCTTCTCTTTTGAGGCATCAACATCAAAAACCCGAGGACTACTCTTCCACAACAGTATTTGGGCACGCACATAATCCTGCCGGTCTAAGCACAAACGGACCTGCAAAGTTTGATAACGGCAGAATGAGAAAAGATAATATTTAATATTTGTGCGTGTAATGACTGGTAAAAGTAACAGTAGTTCAAATCAATTTAGATACATACTTGTTCAAGGATGAACGCAATCTTCTCAGTTTTTGCCATGGCACCAAAAGTTTCCACCTGTAAAGCTTAACGGTTAATACTAAGTGCTAGGAAATGTATTTTCCTTTCCATTTTCTTAGGGAAGGGGGTGGAGGACATCCCAACAAAAAAAATTATTCAATACTGACCGCAACTTCTTGCATCAAATCCGCAGCTTCAGCAATAAGCCCTTGTTCCTCCTTAATCTTGGCAAACTCTCTTGATCAACCGGGCTCTCTCAATTTCAACATATATCTAAACAATAGAGCTCATGAGATCTTAAACAAAATGAACAACATGGACACAAAGTAAATAATTTGAACGCGTGGCAGTTGAAACATCTGAATACAAATTTACCTTCCCAGCAGAAAAATTGCTTAGCGTCTGGATAAGCTCTACACGAGTTTCAATATCTGGAGTCTGATCTATATATTGCATTGCTTGCTGAACCATACAAGTTACACCCTGTATGGAAACAGTTAGCCCAATGAGCAATAACAAAGCATACTACTCGGGGTAAGCAATCACGTAAAGCTAGAAACACATTCTCATGCAAAAAATATCATAGGATTTAAGGCAATGCTTCATTAACACTTAAAACAAAAGGCACATATAAACCTCATTCGAGAGCAGTCTTCAGCAACACTATCATTATTCACACTAAAAAGTTGTAAAGATAACCAATTCACACATGCTTAGAAAGTATCGGTATCCACAATGAAATCAAATAGAGAGAATATAAACATTTCTAAGAGAAACAATTCAAGTGTATAGTGTATACTACATACATACCGGCTCAAAACTCAAATTATCTTTTCAGAAAACTTCAGAGCACAAAATATCTTATCATGTTAACAAATAATAAATTGGGCAGAGTACTAACATCACTTGTCAAAAGACCTCAACACTTTTCAAATTTCCGGCTACGTGAAAAAGCATAAAGCTTACACCCTCCTACCAATACAGTTGCCCCAAAATCTAAGATTACAATAAGGATACCTGCTTGAGCTGACCACGGCGTTTGGATAAGACAAGAATGTGGTCATTGAGGGTCTTCCAAGCACCCGCTTTGAAGCAGAGTTGAGCAAGGATGTCGGTGGCAGCCTTCTTGGTCTACCGCCACATAACCCTCCAGCCTCATCTTCTTCTCCACATTCAGAAGCTGCTCTATTTGTGCATCTAAATTTCCTCCTTCCTGAAATTGCATAATTTCACAAAAAAGCATAAAACTTCAGAATTGAAAGATACAACAGTTGAAGATTAGGATCTTCCACATCTGAGAAGTGCTTAAATTGGCTTACCATTGTTAAAGATCGAGCAGTGAACAAAATCTTAGCCGAAGCCTCTTGGTATCAAAAAGAAAACCTTATCTGAAATGGCATAACAAAGCCAATAAGATCTCGATTCACAGAGACAAGGAAGAATCAAATTATCGATCAATTCTAGCTTAACATTTTTAAAACGAACAGAAAATATGAACCCCACGCCAATCTCTGGTCAGTCTCTCCTAACTACTCCAACCATAGCCCTGAACAACTGAATCAACTACTCTAATTTCCTCCAAAATCTACAAAACCCACGAACAATTAGACCAGCATATATCCAATTGAAACACAAAACACGGAAATACAACTAAGTCTAATGACTTCCACTAACAATGAAATCACAAGTACAAACCCATGAAAAAAGCAATTGGAAAAGTGCATAAAGTCGAAAGCTTGAAACCTAAATCATAGCAGCCTAAGCAAGATTTGGAGAAAACAAACGGATGGCGCCCAAAATCATATCGCAGAAGACAATACCAAAACCCTAACTCGAGATCGTCGGGCATTTCAAAGCAAACAAATCAAATCTCTACCTTACAAATACGAACTCAAATAGAAAACCCTAAATCGAAATTCAATCAGATTTACCAGTGTGTGAATATACCTGATGCGATACTCCAGATTTTGCGGAGATTAAGCGACGCGAGAGATGCAGAGAAAGTGGGCGAGCTGGAAGAGAACAAGACCGGCTGGACGGAGTGTGGGAGAAGTAAACCAATAACGAAAGGAAGGCAGAAATACAAATATTTTTCATATACTTTCATAACGGACCACCTACAACCAAAGTTCCAAAGGCCCAGAACGACTTCACTAGAATATGGATTTTGGGCTACTTCGGAGAATCAAAACCTAGGCCCATATATTTCGGAGGACAAAAATCCAGGCCCAATAATTTGACGAAACAAATACATTTTATATACTGAGGTCTTCTAAGATAAAGTTTCACTAGCCTAATGCATATGCGAGAGTTTTTTTTTTTTTTTTTACATGTGCTTCGCATTATGTCAGATTTGAGGGGTGGTGAAACTTTTCTTGAATGTGGGAGTTTTTTAGGATGGTGTTAGTGGGTTGTTAATTTAGCACAAAAGAGATCTCTTTTTTTAAATTAGTAAAATTCTCATTTGACGGTTTTATCTTCATTTATTAAAAAAAACCTATTTTTGTTTTGTGCTTTAAAATGAGGGGTGTTTTGGGTGTTTCTAATATTTCACCTTCCCCAACCGTTAAACACCCATCCCCTTAAGTAGGGGTGGGAAAACTCGGCTCAAAACTCCAAGCCCGACCTAAACCAGGCCCAAAAAATCTTAAAGGGTCGGTTTCAATTTGCAAGCTCGACCCAAAATGAAAAAAGCCCGATCCGGCTCTAAAAATATGGGCCCTAATTTTCCAAACCCGGCCCGGCCCACAACCCCAATATAATATATAGTTTTTAATAAATATATATTTTATATTCATCTTTCCCTTCTTCATTTCGGCCCCATTTGGCATCGCTTTCCGAAATCACTTTAGGCGCCAAAGTGATTTCGCGAAAGTCTTTTGGCCGAAAAAGGCGTTTGGTAAACCCCAACGAAATCACTTTCGCGAAAGCTGATTTCCGAAAGCAAGCCAGGGGTAGCTTTCGCGAAAGTGATTTCATTTGGGACACGCTGGGTATTTCTAAAATTCTTAATGAAATTTTTTTTTCCAATTATGCCCTTCCTTAACATTTCAATTTACTTGAAATGCCATCTAACCCAATCGGCCTCTCCAACAGTCGACCTCCAACCCGCCGTCCCAAGTCGCCGTCACCGCTCAAGTCGCCGTCGCCGCCCAAGTCGCCGTCGCCACAGGGACCGGAGGAGAATCGCCGGCTCCTTGGCTCTTTGGCTCTCGTCGGATGGTGGAGGTAGTGGAAGACGTTGGGGGTCAGGCCGAAGGGGAAAGGAGACGCTCGGGGTCGGCGAGGTGGGGTGGTGTTTCCGGCGGAGGCGGGTAGGGTGGGGTGGGGTGGTGCCCGCGAGGTGGGGTGGTGTTTCCGGCGGTGGGTTCGCGAAAGAGAGAAGAAAGACGACGACATTTTTTGGTTCTGGATTAATTTTTTTTTTTTTTTTCGTTACTAATTTTTTTTTGGTTTTGTTCAATTTGGTTATGTACTAATATTAGAACAATATCTACATAAAAGTTTATATTATAACAAATTTCTATTTGATTCTATACTAATATCATAACAATAAAGAATGCATACACATTTATATTATTTCAAATATCTACATAAAAATTTAATAAAATTTTATTGGAGAAGTATTAATTTTGTGTTGATTTTTGTGAAATTAATGCATATATATTATATGCTATTGTGTAAATAGTTTATTAAAATAGTTATTCAATAACATGTCTGTTTTGGTCATTATCTACATCTCACAGCACTTTCCCAAAAATATTTACCAAACACCTAAAACTGATTTTGGATCATTCAAAGCAGTTTCGCCAAAATGTTTACCAAACGTCAAACTCGATTTCCCCTGGAAGTCGACTTTCGCGAAAGTGATTTCACGAAAACACAGCAATGCCAAGCTGGGCCTTCATCTTTTTCTTCTTTCTTCATTTCACGCAGCCCATCGTCCTCTTCGGCCGCACCTTCTCCAACTCCAAAATCCTAGTCAGCCTCGCCGTCCTCGTCATCTTCATGTCCAGCATCAGCTCCCTCCTCATCTCCGCCGTGCTCATCTGCTTCGCCATCGTCGCAGCCCATGGTGCTTTTAGGGTCCCAGAGGACCTCTTCCTCGACGAATCCGAGCTAGGCAAAAGTTGCTCTCGTTCCTCTACGGTGCCACCCGAACCGCCGCCACCTCCATCGTTGCGCGCTTCTGAATTTGAATATGAAAATCTAAATGTTGTTGTTGTGATGGTGATAGGAAAGATTGTGGCTTTGCATGTTGAGCTGGAAATTGGAATTGAATTTGGTGTTAATTGTGATTTGCTGGATAAAAATTTGATTTTTTTTATTTCGTTTTTCAATTTCGATTTTGGTAATATGTAGATCTCTATCAGTAGGAAAGGAGTTGTTGAGATGGCATTCGTCGGAGAAAGAAGAGGAGGCGACGAGGGAGGCCCAACGGCGGTAGACTTGGGGGTGGACGGGGATGGAAAATTGAACAGGTTTTAATCGGCCGGGCCCAAACCCAACCTGAGCCCAATAAATTTGGACGCCCAACGGGCTCAAAAATTGAAGGCCCGACCTCTAATGGGCTTTATTTGAGTTCACCCAAAACCCTGCCCAGCCCAGCCCAATCCCAGCCCTACCCTTAAGTAATAGAGATATTGATAAAAAATAAATTAAAAAAAAAAAGTTCATGCCCATTGGGATTTTTAAGGGTTAAGAAGGGGAACAATGTCAGTGTCGAATTGGCTGGACATCTCCGACAATTTAACATGTTACCAGACCAGTTTATCTTTTGTTGAACCAAAACCTTGATTTGACATGGGAGTATAATAAGTTCAGGGGCCAAAACAGCTGAATTTACAAAATTAAGTAAAGACCAAGGAACAAAATTTCGGTTTCAATGGAAATTTCGGTTAAAATTTCAGTAAATTTCGGTTTGAAAAAAAAAAAGACGAAAATATATTAGAAACCCTATAAATTAATATTTCCAGGCTTTAAAAGCAACAAATAATGCAATTTAACATTTAAGCTATATAGCATTATCCATATGGATTAACTTTTATATAAATAAGGGAGAAGAATTCGTGTTTTGTATTCCAATAAGCTATTAATCAGCACAATATCTTAAGGGGAGGCTCATGAAACATATATTAACCATACATTAATATTACAATATAATATAAGAGTTTTAAGGAATATAATACATCATAATTACACACACATATTATTCAAATACATAAAACACCAAAAAAATTATTGAAGGCATGCACCACCAAAAGAATTATTGAAGGCATGCACCGTTCAATGTAAGCAAGTCAAACGAGAATAGATTGTGAAAGAACCATTATTGAAGGTAAGAAAGAAAACACCGAAAGAAAGTTATTATTGAAGGCAAGAAAAAACACCAAAAAAAACCTACTGAAGGTACCAAAGGAAAGTAAGGAAACACCAAAAAAACGTTGTTGAATGCACAAAAAGAAAGTTGTGGAAAGATTTAAGGAGCATTATTGAAGGTAAGCAAGAAAACTCTAAAAAAAAATTGATGACTGAAATTTTACCGAAAGTTACCGAAATTTCGATGGAATTTTCGATAATTTCGGAAAGTTTCCACTTAAAAGGCTCGAACTTTATCGAAATTTACCGAAACTATTGAAATTACAGAAATTTCGGTATTTTTCCGCTGATATTGAGACGTACCCCGATTCAACTTTCGGAACTCCAAAAATACCGAAATTTCCGTATTTCAGTCGAAATTTAGTTCCTTGGTAGCGACAAGGTGAGCATGGAAGTTTGTTATTGATGAGAGAAGATAATGTGTGTTAGTGTCCAACTATGTACAAAAGGTTTTGACTACACCCTTTTAGGCGTCCCTTTCCGTCATAAGGCCATGAACAATTGTTACAAACATATATATGACAAGCAAAAAAAAACCTCTGAATTTAATAAAGAACAACATCATGGTTTTGAGGAGCATGCCAGGAGTCCCACTGAAGCAAACATAGATACAGTAAATGTCTGTATCTTATTGAGTTCAACTTTTAAATTTCCTATTCCTTGCCCAGATCAGATGGCTCTGCTCATTTCAAACTTCAATGTGGTTGTTGCAGGCTTTCAATCACCCAAACTTTAATGGTATGCTGGGTTGGAGGGTGCAGCACACCTGATTTCAATTACTCTTTCTTTCCACTCCCTCTTATCTTGTTTTATTATAATTTTTTTTTTTTTTTTTATCAAACCTCTCTCTTCTTTGATAAGCAATATGATGTTGCATGAATGTTCACCATCACAACTGCCCTTTTTCATGTAATTGAATAGGCATTGACTGACCATACTGTTGTCTTTATGAAAAATTATCATAATAAATTTACGTGTTATAATATGAATGAGTTAGATACACTCACACTATGGTGGTATAATTGTGTCAAAAGTCATCTCATATGATCACCTTAAACAGTTAAACTATACTTTTTCCACACTTCCAAGACCTTGAGTATTACTTTCAGTTTGAATAGTGCAAAAGCAATCAAATTATTCCAGTGTACTTTGTTTGCTTTCAGATTAAGTCGTTGATTAAAGAAACAGTGACAGTAGGGTGGGTTCCCCTCCTATTGAACAAAAAGTCTAAACCACAGATTTGTTCACTTATATATTTGACTAATCGAAAAGTTATCTAGTGGATAAAAGGGTTATATATAGGAACATATACTTGGAGTAATCTTTAAGTACTTTACTAAGAACTCATTCTAATTTTTCATGTTTCTCATGGTTAAAAAATAGTTTAGTCATGTCTGTCTGTAGTTAATAAACAAAGGGTAAAACCTAGATAGGCTTAAGACGACCTAAAGTCTTTAATGATTGTCTTCACTTAGCTGGAATAACTAAATATTTTACAGTTGTAAGAGTAGGTACTCAAAAGTATCTTAATGTTGTCCAAAGAAGATAATTTCTCTTTTGATGTCATAGAAGATAGAGCATTGCCTCTCACTATTCTAAATTCATGTTTAGTGTGCTTTCCAAAACCTCTATGAAATCAAATCTCCCACTTCATCTTCTCTGTTTCTCCGGTATTTGGCCAAAGATGTAAAAGTTTCTGTTCGAATTTAGTACCTCCTTTCCTAACCCCACCCATTTACTCTTCCTCCTTTAGTAGTACCAGTAAAATGTAAAATAAATTTGGAGAAGGCCCTATCCACCAACACAATGCAAAAGCATATTAATGTGGCACCACTACATCTGAGCACCCTGACGCAACCTTGATTTAGTAGCTTCCAATTCTTGGTTATAGTAGTAGAAGCACAAAATAATGAACTGCCTTGATGAGCACCTTCAAATAATAATTAGATGTACCAGATTAAGCTGGTTATTCATCACCAAAATCTAGTGGGAAATTTCTTCTCTTTTCTGCTTTTGGTCAATGTTAATTGTTCATCACATGATATTGAGTAAACATCAAAGAATTTAGGAGGCCATATATAGAAGGGATATATAAACAGTTAATTAGTCCAAAAATAGTCAACTCACAGGAAGAATCGAACTCTTGTTGCAGACGTGGGCGAAGAAGCTTTCCACATAAAAGCAGTGCCTTGTTTTATCATACATAAGACACTCAAAAGAAAACAAATGTACAAGTCAATCAACCAGCGTAAAGCTAGAAACCTCCTGTATGACACACTACAAAAGTTCTTATATCAATTGTGACACTTTGGACCACCCAATGTTGATATTGCACAGAAACTACAACTCTCAATAATGTAGCACAAAAGATCCAGGACCAGACGGTCCATCTTAATTTGGATAGTTTCACCACCTGTGAAGAGGGGGGGCTTCATTTTTGCACACAGAAGGATTGAAACAGAGGAAACCAACCAAAAAGTTTCTCAAAGCAAACCTTGCCCATCTTCAGAATCTTGGAAAGCTCCGCAACACCCAAAATCTATTGGCATCTCTTTGTTCCTTCTTTTCTCGGTGACAATGTAAGCAAGCAAAGCAAATATTCCAAAACAAGTAGGAAAACGTACCGTTTTGTTTTGTAAGCAGATTTGCCTGCCTTTAACCTCCTTTTCCTTTCTTTCAAGTTTCAATCCCGACAAAAGTCAAATGGAAAACGAAAACTCCGAAACCAACAGATTTTGTATCATCGACCTCACTCAGTTAACATCGACACTAAATCAATGATAACATGAAGAATTTGAAATCCCACGAACACGAAGTGTGGGTCTCTTTTCATTACCATATTATGTATCATCTAATTTTCTCACAAACGTTACACTACAAAAATCAGTGTAAAATTCTCCGCCAGCTTATATACAGATCATGTGGATTTTGCCTTCATTTCTCACCCAAAATTTTACTAACCCCACCCAGAATACATCCCCTCTCCACGTCAGCAATTGGACTAACTGACAGCAAAAATCCGGAAGTGGCGCTAACGAAACGAAACGAAAGAATCGGAGAATTAATGACCAAAATTACCGCCGTATTTACCAATCATACCCCTGATAACCACCGGAACATCTCCGAAATCTCCTCGCCCACGCGGCCGGTTTCGACCCAATCGGAGGTGGCGGACACCTCGCTCCGACGGCTACTGCCGGTAAAGAACCGACCGGAGCTTCTGAACGATATATCGCGAGATGAAAGGGAGCTCGACAGCCTGTCGATGTAGTCCTTGAGCCAGCTGGCCCCTCCGGAGCCGACTTCTGCGGCGAGGCTCGAATGCGGAATTGGCTGCTCAGGGTCGGGGATTACCATAACGACGTCGTCTTTGAGAGCATTGCTCAACCGCACTTCTGAAGAGTCGTCCTCAACAACGTAATCGAACGAGCCAATCGAGTACGAGCGATGAGTAGAATCGGGCTGATCGATCGGATGCTGGCTGTTGCGGCGGCTGACGTTGCCGATTTCGAGGCGGAAGCTACCGCCGTTACCGTTGGTCACGGCGGCGCCGGAATCGGAGACGAGAGCCATGAGGTCGGCGTCGGAGGCGGTGATTGTGGAGCGGCAGAGCGGGCAGGTCTGCTGCGATTGGAGCCACGTGTCGATGCAGACGGCGTGGAAGGCGTGGCAGCAGAGCGGGAGGAGGCGGAGCTCGTCGGCCGGCTCGAACTTCGAGAGGCAGACCGCGCAGTCGGCAGCGACGGTGGTGGAGGAGCGGCGGGTGATGGCGGAGTAGGTGAAGAGCGGCAGGGCGATGGCGGATGTCTCCGGATTGACTCGGCGGGCGGAGACTCGGCGCGATTCGACGGCGCCGGAAGTGGCGGAAGAAGGGGCGAGGTGGCGGAGGCAGCGGCGGTTGAGGTGGCGGAGGAGGAGGCAGAGGAGGATCGAGACGGCGACTGTGACGGTGAGGATGAGGACGATAATCCAGAGGCTGTGGCCGGCGGCTTTGAAGGAGAAGGAGTGGCGGCGAGCTTCGGCTGCGGGGAGTAACGGCGACGGCGGCGACGGGGGTGGCGGTTGCGACATTGTTACGGCGAATTTTGGGGCCTTTGTTTGTTTGGTTACGGTTTTGTTTGATTTCTAGTGTGAGGAGAGAAGAAAAGCCAACGAAAGAGGGAAAATTGGGGGTTTTGTAGGGTGGAGTCACGTGAGAAGCACGTGAGGTGATGGGTGGTGGTCTGAAGAAAGGGACGGTGAGAGCTCTACTGTGGTATTGAATTCGTGGAGCAGTCGGAGTAAATGCGCGCAGGTTTTTGAAGAGCAGAGAGGCAGGGGAAATAGTGTGAAGTTACCACCATGCCCCTGTCTATATTGACTTGAGTTTCGATTTGGCTTCTGTTTACTTCTTGGTTTTTTCCATTGGAATCATAAAATGGTGGCTTACCCAAAATTGGTAATCTCTGTATTTTTAAATTTGGTAAAGCTACTTACCCAAACTGGGTTTCCATGTTTTTGGTTTGGGGAAGAAGGAAATCTACCGTGATTTGACTCTATCCGGCGATTATTGTGGTTAATTAATTGTCATGAAGGTTTAGTCAAAACCCATATGGAAGTTTCACTGAAATTTAAATTTTTGACATTGATTAAGGTTTTAATTGCCTATCTTGGGGTCTAGATCTCCTAATTCTGTGCGTTTAGTCAATTGGGTTTAGATGAGCCGTGGGCTAATGGTAAGGGAAAAGAATGATTGTGTTAGATAGTTGGTACTGTCCAATAGTTCATTTACCATGTGGTTTATTTGTACACATCAACAATTGAAGTTACTTGCTTTCCTTTCATAAAAGGACACGAGGACAGTTCTACTAACCTAAAGACATATTCAATGAAGAACTTAATATCCAATCTCATTAGCCGAACTTACAGAAGTGCGTCTTATTCTTATATGTATACGTGGAACACTGTAACATAAAAATATCTGGTATTTGATATTATTCATTGCTGCAGATCCTTTACTGGCTTTCGATTTTTATTTACTCGTAGAGATTGTAATAAGACAACACATACCATTGTTGCGGATGCTGTGAAGCATGGGGGTTCCTTTGTTTGGGATGATTGTCCCCCATGGCTTTTCAATTCTCTTGTTGCGGATGTAAATATTTATGTCCGTCTTTAATGCGATACAATATATCATTTGGAAAAAAAATTCAGAAATTCAAAATATTTTTAATTAATTGAGCTAAATGCTCATGAAAGTTCAATTCGGAAAGAGCTAGAAAACAAGTTAAAGCCACTTCTCTTCCTAGACACGTGTTCTTCATCTTAATTAATATTTTGGTCCTCAAAATGATCCCAGATCCTTAAGTCAGTTTGTCAGGTAAACATAACCACCAATTGAACTAGTGGAGCATGTTCTTAGTTGTTTAATCAATCCACTAACTAAATTAGTATTTGACATTCTCTCTGGGACTTTTTTATCATCTCGCAAATTCGTTGGGGTACTTGAAACATCATTGAACAAAAATAAACGGATTATATCTATCTATATTTGTATAAACAGGTGTACTGACAATTTTGCAATTTGGCACATGATTAGTTGGTGTTGGGACATTTTTTTTTCTTTTCAATATTCGGTTAAAGAGGTCTCAAATACTCACAATGGTCTTATGACTACTAATAGATACCATTAAATTTTGAAGTGTTGTTATTGTTACTTCAAAAAAATTATTATGCACTCTTTTCATATATAAAAAATAAAGAAAAAATAAAATGTAGAATAACCTTTTTCAAATACAAATAACATTTCCTAAATTTTAAATTATTTTCAAATTATTTGCAAATTTTAAATATTAGTAAATTATTCTGAGATTTTCATGAACATGAACCCCTATACTTCTTCTGATAGGAAATGGAAAGAATTGGGGAAAAAAAAAAGACATGACACTCTCACTTTGTTCCTAAATGCTACTATTAAAATAGCATAACTATAGCACTATCTATCCTAAATAGTATACATTGTACAAAGTTGTCCTTCATCTATCCTATATAATATACATTGTACAAAGTTGTCCTTCATCCATCCAACTATAACATTATCCATTTAATTCAAACTATATTATTGTCACACCTCTTTTTTCTGTGGCGTGGAATTACTTCTTCCACACTCTTGGCATGCATGTTTCATCTAAAAAAGTGTACAATTGTCTTTCCAATGAATTAACATTATTCTTTGGAAAGGAGGTGGTTGGTTGGTTTGTTGGCATTCGGCAAGAACATTAATTATAGCTTGGATTAGATTACCATACGCTAATCATGTGGAAATCTAATCCTCTAGAGCTTAATTTAAGAGCAAGTCCACCATGAGGGGAGTATATTTTTGCAAGCATTACTACAACATCATCTATCATTGAATGAGTAGAGTAATTTCACGAATCTTAAAAATCTCACTTATTCAATGGTAGATGATTTTACGGTAATACTTACCCCAAAAAGTGTGAGCATTACCACCACATCATCCACCATTGAATGAGTTAATTAATTTTACGAATTTCAAAAACTTGTTGTGGTGATGCTAGTGTGTAAGCAAAAATGAATCCTCATGAGGGCTATTTGATTAATAATATATATGTAAACAACGATTGTTATATTATGAAAAGTTAGAGGCAGTTCAGATGATTAAGACTTAAGAGCTATTATTTACCCTTGCGCTGGATGTATTCATTTTTCTACTCTCCTATTGCTTAGTATAAAACAAAATGCAGGTTTCACTTTACGTATGATAAGTGCATTATCACAATACTGCAAGTTATTATTTGCACAAACAAATGGATAAATCTGATCGATTGATAACGATAGTGACAATGAAATTACGATTCACATGTGACTAATCTTGATGATGCAACGAGTTGAACCTCGTGTGTGAACCCACACATTCCTTGTCACTTTGAGAACATTGAAATCTAGATAAGAACTGATTGGGGGTTATTCTATTTATTAATTTAATAAAAAGAATGAGTCAGGGTATACGACTCAGGCAAATCGGTCAACTAACTAATCAAGAAATTACACATAAATTTGCACTTAAGTTCCATGTAATTGATGGATGTTTGATTTGTTGTTGTTACGTGTAATGCAAATCCAATATCAGTTGCTTGCGTGTATAAAGAAATCAGCATCGACGACCGTAATTAGGCAAAGTCAAGCTCTAATTCCTTGTCGTTTTTTTGGCTCCCAGCGATTATGCATACGACAGAAAACATGGCTGCGCGTGATCTTGACCAAAACGACCAACCACACTCGCGGAAACGCAGAGGGCGCCACAAAGCGAAACGATGAGAAAAACAAAAAATGGAAAAATGCGACGGGGGACAAGGTTCGAATGCGGACACTTCTAGCTTTCTTCGTGTTCTGTCGCATCTTCTCGGGTTTTTAAATAGAGACCCAAATCCTGCTGTGTAGTTTCCTAGGTGGGAAGTTGCTTGACTAATTGAGTTTTCAATTTTTCAGTTGGTTTCTGTTAAAGATCAGTTATATCTAAACTCAAGTAGCTTAAGAGCATGTTTACATATTTGGAATTCTAGTATAAAGGATTTGAGTTTTGTGTGACTTGAGAGTTTTAATTCTTATATTAGATTTACTCGCTTGTTTGTAATACACATAAAATCAAAATATATAAATTGTTCTACATTATAATCCGCGATTAATGAGAAGAATGATTTGATACGTCTATTCATTCATTTGCTTATTCATAATTTCTCCATTTTAATTTCTAGATAAGTAACGTCATAAAGTATTTGAACTGTCCAAAATCAAAGTGAGTTTCATTAGAATGTTTACTATAACTTACAATTGGAATAAAAACCAAGTTAATTACTAAGCTAGAGTTTTTCATTTGGCAGTTTTTGAACTTAATTGAAGTATTATAGATGCCTTCATTTTTTCTCCAAAGGCGAGTTAAGGTTTTGGTCCCATTACTCTTTAGTAGGTCATGTGCAGTCCTATTCCAAAAAAAGGTCATGTGTAGTCCGTTTGTCTCTAAGATTCCATTATTAAAGCTCTCGGTGGTCGATTGGGTCATTAAAATTGTACTCTATATATGTTGATATTTGGTTAGTTTTCCTAGCTAGGTGGTAGTAGCTAAGATGTTTAATGTGCATTCATTAATTAGTTCATTTTAGCCTTAGCTACCGTCATGTGTCTAGATTATATAAAAGTGAATTTCAAGATTTAATATGTGTTAGCTTGATATACATCATTCATTTTTTTCTTCTCATAACCGTAGCTTGCGAAATATGTAGCATGAGGCTAAGACACAAGTTGAAACTGAATTGTGATTAGCTCCATCGATGATAATGTAATCGAATCTATCCATGCATTAAGGTAGAGTTTACAATCCGTACCATTTCTTAAAAAAAATGCAGAACAACTCTCAATTGTTTCCCGTAAAACAAATTATTTTGACTCCAGAAAGAAGATCCAAAATTATACAATATGTTCTAAAGAAAAAGGCTAAGATTAAATACACCTCTAAGTTAAAAGTTGTGCATAAATAGCTAGTTGTTGCTTTGTTCTTAGGCCTATTTCTAGGGACAAGGATCCTTTCCACCATTTTTGTTCCATTTTTGTTCCACTTTTCTTTTTTTGGCATCTCCGATAACCCGTCTTACGATCCAAACCGTTCACATTTTTTATTATCTAGTAAAGATCATGCTTACAAAAAATCGTTGAAATCCGTGATCATTAGGTTATCAAACAATGAAACATAGCCAAATCGACTTTGTAAAACATACCCCAGTCAATATATAGCCTAAACAATCACGGATTTGAATTATTTTTTACAAGAATGTTTTTACTAGATAATAAAAAAAGTGAACGATTTGGATCATAACACGAATTATCAGATATGCCAAAAAAATAAAAAGTGAAACAAAAATAGAGAATCCTTATCCTATTTCTAGGCATCTATCACACGAAAAAATAAAAAACAAAAATTTGTGCATAACTCCAAATGTCATGATCTGATTCTTCTTATTCCTCTTCCATTTTCCTATCTATTTTATTCTTCGCTCAAAACAAAAGAGAAAAAGAGGTCCACGTCATTGTCTTTCTGGGTCATCGGGATCCTTGATTCGACGGTCATGTTGGCTTAAATTCTGACACAAAGAACATGCATAAATTACAATTTGTTTTTTTGCCTAATACTAATTATAATTTACATTAGACCAGAACACTAGTCAATTCTAAAAAATTGCTACGAAATTGTACGGGATAGCGAATTACACGGATTTCAAAGACTCTTATTTTGTCCCTTAAGAAATGTAGCTATAAGTTCCAACGGGAATACTCCAAATTTTTCATTGTCACTACAATAGACTTATCGTTTATCATAAAATGGTCTCGTGTGTATGCAAGAACCTTGTGCATGCTAAAGGAAGTTTTGTTTCTTAAGCAGGCCACTGTTTAGTCATGTGGTTAACGTCCTGAGTCGGCAAGTTACTTGATGAGGAGATTGTGCAATGAATGAAAAACTGACGAGTCTTAATTTATATGCGTTAGAGCTTATAAATTTAAAATTTACTAAAGTATAAACTTTTTTTATCGAAAAAGTACCGACTTATTTGAACAAGTTTAATATATGCACCTAAGCAGCCTACAAGAACTCAAAGCAAATGAAAATTTCTTTAAAAAAAAAAAAGGCAAATGAAAATCAACATGAAACGTACGCTCGAAATAAAACAAGCAACAAGAATCACATGAAAAACGTGAGTCAGACGAAAAAGAAAAAGGCCTCTCTGCGAGATGATCCCCTTCTCAAACTGTGTTGGTGGATTGGTTCACATTAAAGTTCAGGTGGGCTGATATCAGGCCCAAACCCAATGGGTGAGCAATGTCATTCTTTTGTGCCTATATAGTCTTCTGCAGTTCTACCAAGTGTAAAGAAGCAATGCTAGAGTTAGTCGTACAAGTTAAAGTTCAGGTGGGCTGATTTCCGGCATTGTTGCATGTGGAGCCTTCAGTGGATCAACGTTCATGGTTAACCAACTCGCGCAGGCAACTGGTGGCCGTAGCATCTTTCCTCAGCATGTATAGTGGCAGGTTTTGTGCTCAAATTTGAATGAGATACTTTTTCTTGACATACATAACCAACATTGTGAGGCAAACTTTCAATTTGTATGAAACTAATTACCATATCAGCCTGCAAATTCAGAATAAAATGGATTCAATGTAATTTTGCAACTTTTTGTATAACCAGTGACAAAATTAGTTAGACATTGCCAATTTATCAAACCAAGCAAAACCATGAAGAAATTATTTAACAAAAACCAAGGGGATAAAAGCACAAACACGAATTGAAATTGCGACTCTTGCTCTGTCTGGTATGTCTCACCCTCTTCTCATGTCAATATGCAACAAATTTTTAGCATTCTCTAGCAAAATATATCCGAGTGTCATTAATTATAAATTGAAATGCAACTGTTGCAAAAGATGAACAACATATAGACAAATCATGATCATAACGTTGTTCCAAATCGGAGCATTCTTTTGCCCTGCACTGCATGGTGTGCTGCTGCCACTATAGCATCCTTTCTTTTGCTGGATCCCAGCACCGCGATTTTCAAGAACAAATGTAGAGTTCGTCTTCCCACTGCTGAAGAGAACAATCCAAAAGAAAGGCCCTTTATGCACCCCAATCATGCCTACTCCCACCTCAGTATGTGATTTGTTTCTCAGAATCGATAAAGCCTTGTTGTCTCGAACAAGGACGTTTGCATAGGCCAGTGATGGCTTAAGATACTTGGATTGACAACCCAAAATGTGGCCGCTTATAGTGCCGAAAGTAGGTAGTTCCACACCACAATTGGGGGCAAAAACTTCGGTGAAGTCATCTTCAGATGGCTTGCAATTTACCGTGTTGTTCCTAGTGCAGTTCCCCTTGCATAATTCAGCATATTGCAGCGCGATGCACCCAAGTCCAGGACTGTCATTTAGCTTTGAAAGTTTATGGGATGTTCGATTGTTGTTGATGATGTCAACGAGATCATTTGCAGCGTTTCCTGAGGGACAAGAAATCACACCCAATTCCACAAAATGAACACATATGACCAATAGAATACAGTCAGTAACTGTACTTATTTGAACATTCAGTCTTCTTATAAATCTTCGAAACTAAATCAGATAACAAATATGTATATACACACTAATAAGAATGTGAAGAGTGGAACTGGTGATTTCTAACCTAATCTAATCACATTGATACAACTGTTCCCTACTCTCACCAAACAGTTGTACATGTCAGTATAACTACATCGACTTCAAGTTTCCAAGAAAAAAAAATCGACGAAAACTTGAAGTTGTGATGACATTCCTTAGTGTAGAGAACCCAGTTATGACATATCACAATACCAACTTAGGGATGGAAAAGTGTACACACACAAATATATGAATGGGCTCATGTGTCCTGAGATTTTTCTCTACTTCAATGGGACTCTGATGTTTGTTAACACTCATAAAATCCGGAAAGGATCAACTGAGCACATCTCGATGAACATTAAGATTGAAGCAGATGAATTGACTCTGACATTTTCAAATGAAATGTAAACAAGGTGCAGATGATATAAATCCTTAGAGATTCAACGTAGCTCCATCAAATGTGACAAAATGAAGTAGGGAGAGCAATCTAATGCTGAAAATGTTTCTTGTCAATTAATAGCATTCAATGGTAACTCTCTCGTCGCCTGAAAAGGCTACTCTAGAATGGCAGCAATTGAAAATAATTCATAGCACAATTTGTTAAATTTCTTATTCAGAAGACAATCTGCAAAATTAACCCTTCATCTATGGCCAAATTGCAGAAAAGCCAGAATCCTTAATCAAATATTACGTTTGTTACTCCAGAAGCCACAAATTTAAGGTTCAAGATATTGGTGTTGAAGTATTCCCCAGAACTCGTAAACAATACAAGCAAAAAAGAACTGATAGACAAAGTGATTCATCTTTACCAACATTATTTCAGCAAAAAGAGTAAATACCTAGTAAAAGAGGCAAAGTAAGAATACTGAAAGGTGCCAAATAATGGAGTTTCAAGAACCAGAAACATAGAAAATGCACAAAATGTAAAGACATTAGTAGAAAATGGCAATCAATCTGCTAGTGGTACCATGGTTTTTGGAGCAAACAAGAGCTGCTAGGAGCAGATGACTGAGAATTATGAACCACCCAGAGCAACACAGCCGCTTCTTCACCATATTATTCACTTGTGAGCAAAAATGGGGTTTGCCTTACAGGGAAAACGGAGTGGGAAAAGCAAAGGAAAAAGGGGTTTGCTTTGTGGGAAAATTGGACTATGAGAGTGAGATGGTAGAAATTTTACAGGATGAAAAGGAAAGTGAAGGGAGAAAAGTGATTGAATATTGACGAAGTGTTGCAGAGTTTACGGACAAAAAGATGGGTGGTGGTGGACCCATGTAGCCGTTGTGTGTTCTGTATTTTCTTGAGAAAAACGAATGAGTTTCAAAAGCATATCGGATTGGGTCGCGCGCAACATTGGAGGAGGATTCGGCCCATCTGTTGTTCTCCGTACATACTACTGTATTGATGTCTGTGACACCACAATTATTGACACCAACACAATAAACAACAATGCTGTATCCCATTTAGTATCGCAAGCTGGATCGTGTTATGGGAAATGGTTCATGGCTCTCTACTTTCCCAAACAGCTTTGTCCGGTTTGCTCCTCCAGGAAGCTCTGATCATTGTCCGGCTTTGTTGCACTCGGGGATTGACCGTGCTCAACGAAAGACCCCCTTTAAATTCTTTAACTTTTATGCTGACCATGAAAGGTTCCTCCCTATTGTCTCGCAGGCTTTCAATACCACTATTCGTGGCTCTTACCAATTGCAGGTTGCAAAGAAGCTCAAGTTAGTTAAAATGGAGCTTAAAAAGCTTAATCGGATTCCCGATAATAATGTGTCTAATGCTGTTTCTCTTGCTAAGGATGCTCTCGATGTTTGCCAGCAAAGCCTTGCTGCTTCCCCTACAGATATGGCTCTTGTGGAGTTGGAAAAAGCTTTGCTTAAGATGTATGCAGAGTCTTTGCTTAGAGAGGAGAGCTTTGCGAAGCAAAAGTCCAGAGTGAAGTGGATGGCTGAGGGGGATAAGAACTCTGCTTTCTTCTTCAATTCCATTAAAAAGAGAGCTCATCATAATCGTATATCCTCTATCCAAAGAAGTGATGGCTCTGAAACAATGGTTAATGGTGAAATTAAGGAAGAGGCTTTGGGCTTTTTCATGAATCTGTTTGGTGAGAACTCTGCTGATATTACTGACTTGGAGGTTTCTGATGCTAGTCAGATAGTCTCTAACCCTATCTCCATGGATTTAGATATTGACCTAGCTAGAGACTTCACAGCAGAGGAGATTAAGTTGGCGTGTTTCAGGTTGAAGCCTAGTAAAGCGCCGGGTCCCGATGGGTTTAATGCTTTGTTCTTCCAACGTGCTTGGCCCATTATTGGTGATCACATCATTGCAGCCGTCCAAGAGTTCTTTAATTCCTCTAATCTCTTGGGAGAGCTGAACTCCACTATAATTACCTTGGTGCCTAAGGTTCCAAGTCCAACTACTATGGGGGATTTTCGTCCGATTTCTTGTTGTAACACCATTTACAAGATCATTTCTAAACTTCTTGCCAATCGCATCAAAGGAGTGTTGCCTTCTATCATTAGCCCGTGTCAATCTGCTTTTGTTGGGGGTCGTCGGATTGGTGACAATATTCTCCTTGTTCAGGAACTTTTTCGGGGGTATCACCTTGACCATGGGACCCCTCGTTGTGCTATGAAGGTTGATATTCGGAAAGCCTATGACACGGTAGACTGGAAGTTTTTGGTTTCTGTTTTAGAGGCCTTTAACTTCCCTGGTAGATTAATTTCATGGATCCAGAGCTGTGTGACTACCCCTCGGTTCTCTCTGGCTGTGAATGGAGAGTTGGTGGGATACTTTCGTGAGAGTCGTGGCTTAAGACAAGGGGATCCTCTATCCCCTTATCTCTTTGTAATTGCTATGGAGGTATTTTCTCAATTGGTTAAGTCCAAAGTTTCTGCATCTCCTTTGTTCCGTTACCACTGGCGTTGCGAGCAGTTGAGTCTCACACATATGGCATTTGCCGATGATCTCCTCCTCTTTTGTCATGGGGATTTGAGTTCGGCGAGGGTTGTTGAGGGCGCCTTGACTTAGTTGTCTGCTATCTCTGGATTGCACCCTAATCACTTGAAGAGCAACATTTATATCGCCGGGGTTGATATTGATATCGCTAATAGCATTCGCAACTGCTTTCAATTTCCTGATGGATCCATTCCTTTTCGGTATCTTGGAGTCCCTTTGATTACTTCCAAGTTGTCCTTCTCTGATTGCGATCCGCTCCTGGAGAAAGTTGACTCTCGTATTCGTAGCTGGGAACACAGGTTTCTCTCTTTTGCTGGGCGAGTTCAACTAATCAAATCTATTCTTTCCAGCCTTCAAGTTTTCTGGGCCTCCCATTTATTTTTACCTAAGAAAATTATAAAAGATTTGGAGCAAAAGTTTAGATGTTTTCTTTGGTCCGGGAAAGCTTCGGGTAGGTATCACGCCAAGGTTGGCTGGGATGAGATTTGTTGTCCTAGAGATGAGGGTGGGCTTGGTTTTAAGGATTTATTTACTTGGAACATTGCCTTGATGGCTCGGAATATTTGGTTGTTATTTTGTGGCAATGATGGCAACTTGTGGTCAAATTGGGCTAAAGCATATTTCATTCAAGGCCAGAGCTTTTGGTCCCTCTCTGTGCCAACAGGGTGCTCGTGTAATTGGAGGAAATTGCTTAAGATTCGTCATCTCATAAAACCTTTCATTCAGGCTTCAGTTGGGAATGGGGCTTCAATCTTCTTCTGGCATGATTATTGGCATCCTCAGGGACCTCTCTTGGACACTTGGGGCAATCCTTTGGTGTTGGTTTCTGAGATTCAATGCGATGCCAAGCTTAATTCAATTATTTCAGGGATGTCTTGGAATTGGCCCATCATTCTTAATTCGTCCTTCTTAGGGATTCGTGATGGTGCTGCTTGTATTACTCCATCCTTGAGGCCTGATTCATTTCGGTGGGGGTTGTGTTCTGATGGTAAGTTCTCTTCCGCTTCCCTCTGGAATGAACTTCGTCCGTCTGCCCCGAAAGTGTCATGGTCGCACTTGGTCTGGCACCAAGCCCATATTCCTCGTGCTAGTTTCATGTTGTGGTTGGCAATTAGGCAGAGTCTCTCAACCCTGGATAGAATTGGGCACTTTGCTTCTCGACCTTCGCTCAATTGTGTTCTTTGTGATTCTTGCCTAGAGTCCCATGCTCATTTGTTCTTTGAGTGCCCGTTTAGCGAGGGGTTATGGCGGGCCGTTCTTGCTAAGTGTGGTGTTCATTGGTTGTACCCCCCTTGGCCTTCGTTCATTGATTTGGTGGCGGTGCAATGGAAAGGCAAGATGCTTGCCAATCTGGTGAAGAAACTTGTTCTTGCAGTCACGGTCTATTGCATTTGGTCTGAAAGGAATAATCGCCTCTTCAGAAATTGTAGGAGGAATCCTGCTACTATTTTGCAGCTTATCATACAGATGGTTCGTTGCCGGTTGTGCAGTGTGAAAGCCCCTCCCACAAGCTCGAATTTGAGGATTGCTCATAACTGGTCCATTGGTCTGTCTTAAGGCTTGTTTTTAGTGCTTGGCTTGTTGGTTCAATGGTTGTTGAGCCTCCCTGCGTGGATGGCGGTTTTGTAGCTTTTTAGCTTGATTTCTGCTTTTTTGGTTGTTGGATTGGCTTGTGATAGCTTGTGTTGGTCTATGGCCTTTTTATAAATTCATTCATTTACCAAAAAAAAAAAAAAATGCTGTATCCCATTTACCTACCAAAAAAAAAAAAAAAAATGCTGTATCCCATTCCGTTAGAAACTAGATGTGATGCATGCGACCAATTGGCTTAGTACACTTAAATCAATTTAGTCTCATGTGCGAATCCTAATAATGTTGACAATCAGTTGTAAATTCCCGTGGGCACACTATCGCCGCTTGAATTAGGGATGAGCAATCAAACTTAAAAATAGCAACTTAACTGAATCAAACCGCTTAATGTGGTGTAATTTCATTTAATTTTTTTGGACACGTGGCTTGCAAAATATAGTAACACTAAATTTAATAGTGCGATTGATGGTTTCTGAATATTCAAAATCGCGGTTCATTGCATCGCTCTATAAAATTAATAATTAGTTTAATTTATGTAGAAAATTAACATATCATCTTTTTGTTAGTTATTATTATGTTACCATACATCCTTCACAAATAATCAAAATTTCAACTCTAATTAACACTATGCCTTCTTTAAATAATAATTTTTTTTATGATGAATTTTGTTCTTAAAATAGATTTTGAACTACTTGTAATATGTATGAATTTATAAAACTTGGAAAATGCATACTAAGTCAAACTAAACTACACTAAACCACTAATCATGATTAACTACACATCTTAAAATTGCTAGCAAATAGTTTGACTTTGATTTGAGATTACACTAAATCGTGTTAGATAGTGTAATTTGCAATTTTACCTTAAAATCGCATCAAACTGTACTGTACCCAGTCCAACCTTGAATCAAGAAACAGGACGTTGATGTACATATTGAACCGTTGGGCCTATTGTTTCTACATCGATTTCTGCCCGCAGACAATTTGTTGGGCTTTGAAACAAACATTTGTTGACCCAACAGTCTCATGAATCCGATTTTGCCTGCGCACACAACACAACACAACACAACAACAGAAAACGTCGAGCAGCCGAACCATCTAGACAACTCTGCTACTTCAATTCAACTAGCCTCCCCTTATCTCTCAAAAGCACACCAGGGTTTAGCACATTTGCTCACTTCTTGCAAACCCAACAAAACATTTCTCAATCTTTCTTCGAGCTTCCATCAATGGCCTCCACCTTCGTCACATTACCAAACCCTCTGCTCTTCAAACCCAATACTGCTTCTCTGTCCAACCAGAAGCTACTTCCAGGTACGCTGAAGTCAACTCCTTTCCAAAACCCTTTTCTTAAATCTCTGTAATTTGTTATAAATGTTGCTGAATTTTTTATTTTGTTACATGGGTTTTGTTCAGGTCTGCGAAGAAACTCTTTGAGAGTGAACGCCATTGCCAAGAAATGGGAGCCCACCAAGGTATTTTTGCCTTTTCTGGCTTATCTGTAGTTGTTTTAAAGAACTAGTTGTTTGTACTCATTAAATGGCTTCCCTGTTTTGATTTTTGTTCGATTTTCGTTTCGCAATGTATCTGTTATTTGATTTTCATGGTGGTAATTTGTGAGTGGCAGGTGGTTCCACAGGCTGACAGAGTGCTTATTCGTCTGGAGGAACTCCCTGAGGTATGATGGTTTTTAAGTTGTATTTATTGTGTTCGAATTGGAAACTTATTGCGGTTACATTTCGTTAGTGTACCCCAACCATTTATGTTAATGCTAATGGGTATTTTAGTTGAGTGTTTGAGCTTTTGGAATGTGGAACTTTTGAAGATCCAAACGGTTTAATTATTAAAGTTCTGGACCATTTGGCATTTTCCTCTTCAAATATGAGATACCAGAATCATATTTTTCTGGATGTAATGTGACTTTTTTTGTTGGATATTTCCATTTTCATGTGATAATTATCCTAGATAAACTAAAATCATGTCATTATATTTGTGTATCTCCTTCATCAGATACTCTGACTATCACATATTTGTGATATCATACCTTGATTCATTCAACCAGGGGTAAATCTTGATTAGGGGTTGTCTACTAATAATCTTGAACCATGTTCGAATATAGCCCTTCACATGCTTGAATTCAGAGTTTGCAGTTTTGTTGTAGATCCTTGGTACATAGTCTTCACTATGCTGGAATTGTGGATGTCTGAATAAACCTTAAGCTTAGGTGGAGTCAACCTCAATTAGAGGTCCTAATTCAATCAAGGTTGTTAGCTTGAATAGGTTTGAGGTTGAACTTGAATGGTTTCAGAGGTCCTTAAGATCAAGGATGTTAGCTTGAAATGGTTTTCTTCACTTAGATAAAGGTTCACTTAGGTTAGCAGTACTTTTAGTTGTACGCCTAGCCTGGTTATGTCTGTGGAAGCTGAACAATCATCTTACCCAAGTCCTAAGGAGGTTATACTGTACTGGAGCATTATTCAAGAGTTCAGTCATAATTGTTTATATCATGTGTCCTTATGCTGACGAAGAGATGAATTCTACCCTTTTGTTGGAGGGGGCGAAAATCTAATCGCACAATATAACATAGTTATCAATAGTTTTTGGTGTTAATTCTCTCTTGCTTCCAATGTTGTATCTTGAATTCTCTCTCGCTTTTAGCTTTTGTTGAGTCAATGGCCCAAAACCAGAAGCATATTCATCACCTTATCAATTGCTTCTGGAAACATCTTCCAGAAAATGTAATGGTTTCTTTCAGTTTTTCTAACTATGGAACCAAACAGCCGTCTTTGCACCAAGTTTGTGCAAACTAAACCTTCACAAACCTGTTTGGTTCATGTTTTTGACCAGTCATATATAAAATGCTATCAACAATGATACAACGAGATGCTATTCCAAATGTGAAAGGTTCGCGTTGTTTTGTCTTTGTACTTGCTCTCTATTTTTTCATTAGTATGCTTGTCTCCTGAAATATTTCATGGTACATCAAGAGCATAGTAATTTACGGTTGTTAGTTTCTTCTAAAGAGTGGGCTCTAAGACTGAATTAATTGTATACCTTTTCTTGTTGCTTATTACAACAAATCGAGATATATCTTTTCAGATTTTGAAATATGCATTTATGAAATATGTGTAGTTGTGTCCAGACCTTATATGCTATAACACATCAGCTTAACGATAAAATGCCCTATGCAACAGAAATCTGCTGGAGGAGTTTTGCTGCCAAAATCAGCCGTTAAATTTGAGCGGTATCTTATGGGAGAAGTATGCCTACTGGTTCTCTTTTTTTTTTTAAGGACATTTTTCTTGAATTAACACGTTGAATGTAGATAACTCAGTAATTCTTGTTATTTTCAGGTCCTTTCTGTTGGTGCTGATGTCGGGGAAGTGAAGACTGGAAAAAAGGTGAGTAATTCACAAGTTCTTAGTGGCAACTTTTCGTTGGTGTGAATTAATGTTGATTTTTGTGATATATGTTGTTGCTTTGATGATAAATTTCTGAGCAGAAGAAGTTTTCTGTTGGTTTTATTTCAAGTAGTAAGTTAGATGTTTTACCATCTTGTCTAACGGAATGTTCATCCTTTTGCAGGTTCTTTTCTCAGACATAAACGCATATGAGGTGAGTAAAATTAGTTCATGTTGCCAACATGATGGAGCCCTGATATTAAGAGTCTAAGATGAACATTGATGGGTGGACTTATTATCTCATATGAGCATCCGACTTATGGTTTTGCTGTGAATTTATTCCATCCTATTGTGAACCTGTACATAGTAATTTATGGCATTGAAATAACTGAATTACTTAACCATCATCTTGTTTCTGTTCCTCTGACCTGAAAATAGATCTAATCCCAGTTGACAGCATGATAGATTGTTTCCAACGCCCCTGCAAATGTTTTAAAGATTGTTTGTGCAGTGTGCTCATGTCAATTGTTGCACCATGGAATGCCATTTTCTTTTACTGAGAGGTGACATTTTGGCGTCTCAGGTGGATTTGGGACCATCTGGAAGGCACTGCTTCTGCAAAGAGAGTGAATTGTTGGCCGTAGTTGAATAAGTTTCAGCCACAAGTAGGTATAATGTTTGACAGGATTATTTCATGAAACAATGAATTGTCAAGATGTTGTTCCATGCAGCGGCAACTCGCAACTATATATTTAGTTCAAGTTTGTGGACTACCTACTCTTTATGCGTTCATTGCATGGAGATTTTTGTATTATTCATCTCCTGTACTTTGGATTGCAAGCTATTTCTTCTCCGAAGCCAGCATCGTTTGTTAATTCTTAAGTGTTTTCTGAAGCTGGCCCTGGAGCAGATTAATAACGTAGACACAATAGCTGTTAAGCGTTTAAGTGCACACTAAATCCCTTTCAAAGCCGTGCATCCAATCAGAAGAAAGTTCTTGACTAACTTTAGTGTTTAGCCTATTAATGATTAATGTTAAAAAATTCCACCTTGATGAAGTGTCAAAATTTAGCCGAGTTTTCAAATTTGAAGGTCTTCGCTTGGATTTGTCTTTAAATAATTTGACTGGTTGTCAATCTGAAGCAGTTGGATGTTTCTGATAACATGCTGTATGGTGAAATTCCGGCGAGTTTGATTAGCTGAATAAAAGTAGAATTTCTAGACATGCAAAATAATTTTCTCCAAGGTACCATTGATCAAGTAATCACCGCCATGGAAGAATCTCAGGGTTTTGCACGAAGAATAGTTTTCAGAGGAAAAAATACGTACAGCTTTTCTAACAGAAGCTGTTGAAGTATAATGAATGAATCTCGAATGTGCTATAATTACAAGACGGGTAGCTGTTTATACAGAAGCTAGCTAAGTGTTTTGATACACTGCAGCTAATCTATGATCTACACATCATTGCAGCTAAGTGCGAAAGCTGCAAGACTATCACAAACTAACAGCGGAGGTTCAAGAACAGTAACATGTAATGCTCTCAATGGATTTCTGATCCTGTAGATTTATGCTGCTGCATGTGCCAAGGCATGAAATTTGGACACAAGTTGATGTATTACAGTTATGGCGTTCTTCTGTTGGACATGTTATACAGGAAAAAGACCAACGGATAACATGTTTCAAGGAACTTCAAACCTTCATGACTTTGTGAGAGCTGCTCTTCCTGAGTCGGTGGTAGGAATTGTAGATCCCATTCTTCTTGGAGGAAATTTTTAAGGTGATGCTATAAGAGTTATTAATCACCATAAAGAGGACATCACGAGCATCGGAATCAAAATTGAAGAAAGTTTGACTTCGATGTGGGAAATTGATGTTGTTTGCTCTCTGCTGAGTTGGCAAGATAAATGTTGGACATAGGGACTTGTCTACACTCACGGTATACAATTTTTTAGTCAATAGGAGATCATCATGTGACAAATTATGCTTATGCGGCTATTGTTGAAAATATATACAATGAGTGTAAGGAAGTCTTTCTTGACATCAATGAGGTTGTGGTACAAATGTGCCAGATCAAAAAGAAACATATTGTGCAACATTAATTGCCATGTGATAAAGTCGATGGTTCCTCATTGAAAAGAGCAATGCTAGAGACACATAAAAGTAATGTGCAAAATTTATGCATAATGATGTGATAATATGTAAAAAAAATAAAATATAAATGGAATAAGCTCCTCAACTTTTATTAATTTAAAATAACATCACATTATTATTGTGTATCAAAAAATCTGTTTGTTTTTAGCTCTTCTTACACATGGCTGCTTCAAATCTTAGGTGTCGGCGTTGATGGTCAAATATGAGAAGAAGAGATAACTAAGCTCAAATAAGGAAGACCAGATATGCGTTAACTAAATCCCACATCGGATGATTGCGCCAAAGAAACATGGTTTATTAACCCCCACCTGCAAACCAAAGAGCGTCCCCTGTGGGATGCACCAGTATAATCAAAGGCGCGCTCGAACCTTTGCGAGGATTCCCACCCCTATGCGCGGACATGACCATGGAACCCCACTATACGAGACACTTGGGACTGGACATGGACTGGACCCTGGACCCTAAATGATATCTGGACCCTAATGACTCGGACATGAGCGAACCCATGGACCCTATACGTACGAGACTCGGACATGGACCCTGGACCCTCAGGGACACTTCGAACTTGGACATGGACCCTATCGTATCGAGTGGACATGGGATGACTTGGACCCTTTGGACTGGATGACACTGACTGAACCAAACCCCAACATAAATCAAACAGACAAAGGGAAAATCAAACCAAAATAATAATCCTTAAAATCAATTAAACAGAGTAAAGGACCAAACTTTTTAATATTCAATATTTTTGTCAAGGAAATTTTATTTACACTCCATAAATTAATGAATTCACTCAACCATAAATTTGTTATTTCTAAACTCCAAATTTACTCTTGTAAAATGAAGCAAAATTGACAAAATAACCCATATACCAGTAACAACCACCACCTCTCTCTGTCTCTCTCTGTCTCTCTCTGGGGTGGGTGTGGTGGAGTTTGTCTTAGACCATGGTGATTGTTGTGGAAGGAAGGCGTGCGTGTTGCTGTTGGATATTTTCTTCCTTGTTAAGGGTAAAATGAAAGTTTGGAAAGAAAATATTAAGTATGGAATGTATTCATTAATTTTTCAAGTGTAACTAAAATCTTCCAAATAAAAATTGAAATAGTACTTCTTCAACATGAAGAAAAACAAAAATTCAAACATTTATCCATATATAGGAATTTGGAGAGGGTCAAACTTGCACATCACCCCAAGTCCCAACCGCTCTATCCACCTGTGTTTTGAATTGTTTGATGCAGAAACCGTTAAAAAAGAAAAAGAATTGTTTGATGTAGAGCTTCTGTTATAAATTGACTCACAGGACTCTGAGCTGATACTATTCAGCTGACGTCATTTGTTTGTATAACAAGATTGCCAGTAGTATTTTAGAAGCTTATTCTATTCGTTCGAGCTAATATCATTCAACTGACATCATCTGTCTGTATAACAAGATTGCCGTCGTCAATACTTAACCATTTCGACAATGTTATATGATCTCGGCAACAATGGTCTGAATGCTTGTTTTATCTTAATGCCTCGAAGTGGCACCAAAAGCCAAGAGAGAAATTGAACGCCTGTTCTATGCTAAAGCACACCAGAATGATTTTGTATCCACAGCTATGACTAGATTATGTGTAGGATCACGAAAATTATAATGCATTATCCCCAAGTGGCAATCCAAGTTTGCTATATAATATATTCATCTGGGTTTTCACAACACCACGGTCCCCACGCCACACGCAATTTTAGCAGCCAATATTGACGTTACTCTGTTTTCAAGTGTAAAAGCGTAACAGTATTAGTAGGTGAGATTCAAATTGCATGTGAACGTGCAGCTGAATTAGCAGTACAGAATTGAACATATATAAAACTAAGAAAAACAAACAGCTACTTATAAAACAAGAGTATCCTCAAGCTGCTTAATTAGCACTATTAGTCAAATTGAATCGAAGTTTCAATCTTGATGGAGCTTTACAATTTCTTTTCGTCTTTGTTCATTCATGCTGTGATTCTTAACTCGTGTTTTGGTTTCGCCTTCAGTGCCGAGAATGCTGATCAGACGGATACTCTGGCATTGCTTGAAATCAAGGCTAGGATCACTGATGACCCTTTTGGAGTCATGGCTTCATGGAATCAATCCATCCATTTTTGCAGTTGGCATGGTGTTACTTGTGGTCGTCGACACCAGAGAGTCGTAGTTTTGAACTTAGAGTCCTTGAAACTTGCAGGATCAATAGCTCCGCATGTTGGCAATTTGAGTTTTCTCAGAGTGATCAATCTTCAAAACAACAGCTTCAGCCATGAAATCCCCCTAGAAATTGGCCTTCTGCACAGATTGCAGGACTTACAGTTGAACAACAACTCACTTGCTGGTGAAATTCCTTCCAACTTATCAGCCTGCTCACAACTCCTTCATATCAATCTTGGTCACAATTCACTCGTGGGACGAATTCCAGAGGAGCTCGGCGCCTTGTCAAAGCTAAGAGTAATGGTAGTTTCGGGCAACGAGCTTAGAGGAAGTGTCCCATATTCTTTCAGCAACTTATCATCTCTTCAGGAACTTGCTGTATCCAGTAATTACTTGAATGGGAGCATTCCAGATATTTTTTGGCCAGCTGACAATCTTAAGGGAAATTCGATTCGCGGATAATGCTTGGTCTGGTATGATCCCGCCCTCCATCTTCAATCTGTCTTCCATCACAAGATTCACAGTGCAGTTCAATGAACTCCAAGGTACATTGCCCTCTAACTTAGGTATTGCTTTTCCCGGACTCGAGTATTTTGACATTTCTCTTAACCAGTTTACTGGAACTATTCCTGTTTCAATATCCAATGCCTCAAGTCTCGGCCATCTGTTAATGCTTGGAAACAACCTACACGGCAGTGTCCCATCTCTCGAAAACTTAAATAGTCTCGAGAGACTTGTTCTAACTTCTAACAGTCTTGGAAATGGGGGGTTAACCAATGATTTGAGTTTTATCTGCGATTTGGTAAACGCAACCAATTTACAGAAGCTGAACCTTAATATGAACAACTTTGGGGGTGTCTTACCTCAATGCACAGGCAACTTGTCTGAATCCCTTATACGTTTGTACGTAAGTGATAACAAGTTAGTAGGAAGCATCCCAAATGAGATTGGAAATCTTGTCAACTTGGAGAGCCTCTATCTGTCTATGAACCAGTTTTCAGGTCACATTCCCTCTGATATGGGAAAGCTTCAAAATTTGTATCTGCTAGATTTAGCTGTAAACTCCCTTTCTGGTGAAATTCCGTCATCTTTTGGAAATCTGAGTCGATTAACTAAACTATATTTTGATGACAATAACCTTGAAGGAAATATACCTCTAAGTTTGGCAGAGTGTCAGAATTTGGAAATCTTAGTTTTAGCAAATGACAATTTTAGTGGCAGTATCTCCCCGAAAGTCATCAGTTTATCATCTCCATACATTGCTTTGGATTTATCAAGAAATCATTTCACCAGTTCCTTTCCTCAGGAAGTTGGCAAACTCATGAATCTAGAGTCTTTAGATGTTTCCGAAAACATGTTTTCTGGTCAAATTCCATCAGGCCTTGGTAGCTGCATAAAACTGGAGTTTCTTTACATGCAAGGAAACTTCTTCCAAGAAACAATTCCATCCTCTCTGGCTTCTCTAAGAGGTATTCAAGAATTAAATCTTTCTCGAAACAACTTGTCTGGAAAGATTCCAGACTTCCTGGAGAGCTTTGAGCTTCTGCAAACTTTGAATCTGTCTGATAACAGTTTTGAGGGCATAGTGCCCATGAAGGGAGTTTTTATGAATGCAACTGCCACATCAGTTCGAGGAAATAGTAAACTATGTGGCGGCATACTTGAATTTCAATTGCCAAAATGCAAATCTGAGCAACCCCAAAAGAGAGGATTGAGCCTGACTTTGAAAATAATCATCTCTCTTGGTTGTGCCCTTCTTGGATTAACTTGTGCATTTGCTTTTCTGTACAATCATTGTGTACGAAAGGAAAGAAAGGATCAGACTTCCATTGATAAAGAAAACTTTCTTAGGGTGTCATACCAAAGTCTTCTTAAAGCCACTGATGGATTCTCCTCTTCAAATTTTATTGGTGCGGGCAGCTTTGGGTCTGTGTACAAAGGAGTACTACTAGACCAAGGGGAAACAGCAATCGCGGTGAAGGTACTCAACCTCGTGCATCCTGGAGCTTCGAAAAGTTTCACTTCTGAGTGTGAGGCCTTGAAAAACATTAGACACCGTAACCTTGTGAAGGTAGTCTCTGCATGTTCTGGTGTTGATTATCAAGGTCATGATTTCAAGGCCTTAGTATACGAGTTCATGGTGAATGGGAGCTTAGACGAATGGTTGCATCCAGCTTCAACAGATGGTGAGTCAAATAAGAGACCAAAGAGTTTAACTTTTTCTCAGAGGTTGAACATTGCTATTGATAGCGCTATGGCATTGAACTATCTCCATCATCAATGCGAAACAGCAATAGTACATTGTGACCTTAAACCCAGCAACATTCTTCTTAACGCTGATATGGTTGGACATGTTGGTGACTTTGGATTGGTAAGGTTCCTACCGAAACCTTCTGAAAATCCTTTCGGCAATCAATCAAACTCTATTGGAATAAAAGGAACAATTGGTTATACTCCTCCAGGTGAACAGCTTTCTTTTTAAGTTTATTTCTTTTATTTCAAATCTTGTGCAGACTATTTACTCTTGTAGTTTGAAAAATTGAACTGTGTAAATGCAGAGTATGGGATGGGGCATGAAATCTGGACACAAGGTGACGTGTATAGTTACGGCGTCCTTCTCCTGGAAATGTTTACAGGAAAAAGACCAACAGATAATATGTTTCAAGGAAGTTCAACCCTTCATAAATTTGTCAAGGAAGCACTGCCCGAACAAGTGACAGAGATCGTAGATCCCTTTCTTGTTCGAGAAAATGTGGAAGGTGAATGGATGAGCGTTAACAATCATCGTAATGAAGATGTCACCGGTATTCGAATCAGAATTGAAGAAAGCTGGATTTCGATTTTGGAAATTGGTGTTGCTTGCTCTGCAGAGTTGCCTAGAGAAAGATTGGACATCAGTGATGTTGTGGCACAGATGTGCCATATTAGAAAGAAGCATGCTGTGCAGCACTAGATTGAATGTGATAATCTTTGATGTTTCCTTGGGTGTGATATTAATGTATGATCAGTAAATTGGTTCTCTGGTGTTCTGCTTTGCTTTTCGATGATCTGCTACATAGTTTTTGAGTAGGATGGAAAACTCTCACAATTATGATCGAAACTGTTTCAATTTTTTCCTCTGCCCAGCTTGGGTAAAGTTGATTTCCATCGATCAAGCAATGACATGAATGAAGAATCAGAGCATCCATACAACAGATGAGAAAACACAGCAGAAATGAGATTGTAAAGTCCCATGATCATATCAGTTGCATCATTCCCAGCAGAAATGATATGTCTCAGCTGTTTCTGGTCTGAAAATGAAAGGTTTCTGTTCGACTTTAGAACTCGATACTTTTTCTTGGTGCTGGAAAATGGAGGAGACTGTTGCAGAGACTATCATGGGTGAAGAAGTGTTTGTTGGTCAAAGAATTTCTATGATTTGAATAAAGATCTCACACACAGGCAGCTATGCGACGCCAAAAACAAAAATAGTTGATCATAAACAAAGTAGGTAGTTAATTTGTAGATCATAAACATCAATTAGTGGAACTTGATCAAACAAACATCGAAACTTATAGTTTACAGGCTTTGATTCACATAAATTCTATCCCCTCAAGGGAGCTTGTTTCTGATCCGACACATCCGCGCCATAACAACACTGATGTCCAACCGTTCTCTAGGCAATTCCGCAGAGCAAGCAACACCAATTTCAAAGATCGAAATCAAGCTTTCTTCATGTTTGATGCCGGATGTTGTGCTGCCATCATTAAGACGATTCTTTACGCTAATTTCACCTTCAATATTGTCTTGAAGAAGAGCAGGATCCAGAATCTCTGTCACTCGCTCTGGCAGGGCTGCCTTCATGAAGGTTCGAAATTCCTTGAAACATGCTATTGGTTGGTCTTTTTCCGGTAAACACTTCCAGCAGTAGGATGCCGTAACTGTACACATCCCCTTGAGTCCAGACTTCATGTCCCATGCCATAATCTGCAATGTCACAATTCAATCATACTAGAAGTACTATCTGTTAAAAATCAATAAAACAGTGTATATGTTTGTATTTTGGGTGCTGGTTTTGTATGAATACGTATGACTGTTCAAGGTTACTGGGATTTTGTATGTATTTGTTGAGAGAAAAATTGTACTACAGAGAGAATATGAGCAGAGCAAATTTTTCAGTATATTGATTCATAGTCTTCATACAAAATGTTGCTGCTTTAATACAAAGAGAAAACCAGTACATTTTTCGTAATGGGACCATCACCGTTGGATCAGGAACTCTAACTCCAGCTGCCGTTGGATTCCACCAAACTAAACAGCCAATCACAGCGTTCCAATTCACCAGCATCTTTTCTCCAACAATGATCAAAACACTCACTTCATTAAGTTGCTAAACGCACAGCTTCACTTAGTTGAAACTCACCGTTTCTTCATTTCTGGGAAATGTCCAAAAATCATCACTGAAGCCTATTAGCTTCATCACCAAGGAATCTTGTGATCAAGCTTAAGCTTCAACAGCCTCTCCTAAGCTGATCGCAGGCTTCACTCCCAACATACTTCTCAAATAACAAAACCTTTCCTTTGACAATGGTTTTGTAAAAATATCAGCCAACTAGTCTTCACTTTTGCAGTAGGACAATTCCACAATTCCTTCCTGCAATGCTTCTCTGATGAAGTGATACTTCCGATTGATATGCTTAGACCTTTGATGGAAAACTGGATTCTTTGTCATGGCTATTGCAGAGTTATTGTCACAATTTATCACAGTAGCATCCGTCTGCAATTTACCAAAGTCTTCAAGTACAAACCTCAGCCACTTGGCTTGAGAGGTTGCTTCTGCTGCAGCAACATATTCAGCCTCTGCAGTTGATAATGCAACTGTATGCTACTTCACTGAGGCCCACGAGAATATGCCACTACCAAATGAAAAAGCATAGCCACTTGTACTCCTCATATCATCTTCAGAACCTGCCCAATCACTGTCACAGTACCCTATTAGGACTACCTCTTTCCCCTTTTGCATACTTCAAACCATAGCTGAGAGTTCAACACTCTTCTTGCTGTACCAATATGTTTCTTGGTAGGGAAGTGCATGAACCTTGCAAGCAAGCTTGCAGCGAACATGATATCTGGTCTTGTTGCAGTTAAATACAGAATGCTCCCAACCAATTTTCTGTATTCTGACTCATCAGCAACACCACTTCCATCATCTTTGCACAACTTTTCATTCAGTGCGAGTGGAGTCCCAACTGGCTTACAATCTTTCAAACCAAACTTCTCCAACAGTGTCAGTGCATACTTCTGTTGGTGTATGAAAATTCCAGAATCTGTTTGCAGCACTCCCATTCCTAGAAAGTGATGCACTAAACCAAGATCAGTCATTTCATACTTTTCCATCATTGCTGATCTGAATTCTTCCAGCATTTCACTTGAATTTCCAGTGTGCACTATATCATCAACATATATGGACACTATAATGGTTTTACCTTCTGCATCAGACTTGATGTATAAGGTTGGCTCACTTGGACTTCTGTGAAAGCCACATTCTATCAAGTAGGAGTCAATCTCACTGTACCAAGCTCTTGGTGCTTGTTTTAACCGTAGAGTGCCTTCTTCAGCTTATAAACCTTATCTTCTTTCCCATCAATCTCAAAACCATCAGGTTGATCAATGTAGACCTCTTCTGTTAACACACCATTGAGAAAGGGTGATTTCACATCCAATTGATACAACCTCCATGATTTATGTGCAGCCAATGCAATGAGTGTCCTGATAGTGTCCAGCCTTGCTATAGGAGCAAAAGTCTCATTGAAGTCAATTCCTGGCTTCTGAGCATAACCCTTGGCCACAAGCCTTGCCTTGTGTTTCTGAATAGTGCCATCCAAGTTTAAGTCAGTCTTAAACACCCACTTCACTCCAATAACAGGCTTATTTGAAGGCCTATCTACCAATTCCCAAGTAGAATTTTTCTCAATCATCTCCAATTCTGCCTCCATAGCCTTCTACCATGCCTTATCTTGAGAGGCTTCTGTGAAATTCTCAGGCTCTACTATACTCATGTGACACCTCTGAATAATATCACTGAGTCTCCTGATCTTCCTTGGTGGAGTTGATCCATCATACATATCAGTAGGCAACTCTGCTGGTGAATCCTGACCTCCACCAATTCTGACAGATGCTTGAGGAGTGTTCATTCCAGCTCCTGGAGATTGATTGAACACTTGTATGGCCTTCATCTGATCTTGGAGACTGAGCACCATCTTCTTGAACTTCTTCCACATTGATTTCTGTTGAAACTGGAATTTGAGGAGTGAACTGTGATTCACTTTGAGTTTCCCAAAGATCACATATCTGGACAAGACCATCTTCTTGGTTTCCAAGTTATACAACCTGTAACCCTTTTCACACTTTCCATACCCCATCATTACACATTTGGTACTCACTTCCTACAGTTTATGTCTCAATTCCCTTGGTTTCAAAGCATAGCAGATCGATCCAAATACCCTGAGATGCTTTAAGCCTGGTTTTCCTCCAGAAAATACTTCAAATGGAGTTTGTTTCTTCAATGCAGATGTGGGACTTCGATTCAATATGTATACAGCAGTGTTAACTACTTCTCCCTAGAAATGAACTGGAATTTGTCTATCCATCATCATGCATCTAGCCATCTCCATAATAGTCCTATTCTTTCTCTCAGCCACACCATTTTGCTGAGGAGAATAGGCCACTGTGAGCTGTCTGACAATGCCATTTTTCTCACAATAGTCTTCAAATTCATTTGAGATGTACTCACCACCTCTATCTGATCTCAGCTTCTTCAATTTTTGACCACATTGAAGTTCTGTCATAGCCTTGAACTTCAAGAACACTTCAAACACTTCAGACTTGTGCTTCAGAAAATAAACCCAGCACATTCTACTGTAATCATCTATGAATGTCAGGAAATATCTATTTCCAGCAAGTGTTTGATTCTTCATTGGACCACACACATCTGAGTGTATCAGTTCCAATGGTTTAGTGGCTCTCCAGCTTGCTTCACCTGGGAATTCTTCTCTGTGTTGCTTCCCTTTTGCACATCCTTCACAGACAGTATTGACATCTTTCAGTTCAGGTCGTCCAGTGGCCATATTACTCTTCTGCAGCTCCATTAGGCTCCTGAAATTTAGATGCCCCATCCTCTTATGCTACAAAACAGTATGACCTTCAATCTGAACTTTTAGTGCTAAATTTATATTAGTACTGAAATCCAGTGGGAAGACTTTGTTGTCTTTCATTTGAATACTAGCTATTGCCCTCGACAAACCTCTGTCTTCAAATATATGACACATCAGATCTCCAAACAGCAGGTAATAACCATGCATGATCATCTGACCAACACTCAACAGATTTTCATCCAACTCAGGTACCAGCATCACATCCTTAATGTATCTTGTACCAAACTTAGTTTTAACTGCTAGAGTGCCCTTTCCTGTGGCTTCTGTGTATACTCCAGTCCCCATTTTCACTCTATAAGTCACATTCCTCTCTATATTTATCAATAGAGACTCATGTGATGTCATGTGGTTTGAGCATCCACTATCCACATACCAGATCTTTAACCTCCTTCAGAGTCTTCAACATGTTTTGCATAGAACATTGCCACTTCTTCTTGACTCTCATGACCTGCATAGTTCACCATCTGATTTTTTTTTGCTATTGCAGTCTTTTGCAATATGGCCAAATCTCTCACACGCATGACATTTTGGTTTCCCTTTCCACCAGCAAGCTCCATAATGTAACTTGTTGCAAATCTTGCATGGTGTTTTAGAACCTTCTTGACTCCCCTGACTTTTACTTTCTGCACTCTCCTTCGATTTTCCTTTCCAAGGCCTTTTATCCTTGTTTGAGCCAATTTTTTGCAGAACCTTGTGAGGTCCTATTCTGGGAATTATGACTAGAACCCTTCTGCTGCATCCTAAGACTAGAGAATGCTTTCTCAGTCGAAGTTTCAACATGCCTCTCCAACCTTAGCTCATAATTTCTCAATGTACCAACTATCTCCTGTATATTTGCAGTGTCTATATCTTTAGTTTCTTCTATGACAGCAACTATAGGGTCAAAATTTTTAGGCAAACTATTCAAAACTTTCCATACAATTCTTTTATGAGGCATATCAGCACCATATGTTCTCATGGTATTCACAACCTCAGTAAGCCTAGACACATAACTTGTAATAGACTCACTTGTATTCATGCTTATAGACTCAAAATCTCTTCTTAAGCCTTGTATCTCCACAGATCTAACCTTCTAATCACCTCTAAACTCTTGTTTCAGCTTTTCCCAAGCTGCCTTGGCAGTTTTTTGCAGTGGCTATCCTTGGAAGATCTCATCTGTCACAGCTGTTTGAATGAGATTTCTGGCCTTAGCATCGTTCATGCGGTTGTCTTTGACTGTTGCTTTGTGAGCCAGTGTAAGCTCCTTGCCTTTGTCTACTATTGGTGATGCTGGAACGCCTTCTTCAACCATCGACCACAGATCATGTGCTTCTAGGAAGGTCTCCATCTTGATGGCCCAATAGTCATAGTTTCGACCATCAAAGAAGGGACTCTTAGTGTCTCCTGAGCTAGAACCAGCCATGTTAGACATGATTCCACTCGATTTTCACAGATCGCGCCCCACTAGAATGAACCTGGTTCTGAGGCCATGTTAAAAATCAATAAAACAGTGTATATGTTTGTATTTTGGGTGCTGGTTTTGTATGAACACGTATGAGTGTTCAAGGTTACTGGGATTTTGTATGTATTTGTTGAGAGAAAAATTGTACTACATAGAGAATATGAGCAGAGCAAATTTTTCAGTATATTGATTCATAGTCTTCATACAAAATGTTGCTGCTTTAATACAAAGAGAAAACCAGTACATTTTTCGTAATGGGACCATCACCGTTGGATCAGGAACTCTAACTCCAGCTGCCGTTGGATTCCACCAAACTAAACAGCCAATCACAGCGTTCCAATTCACCAGCATCTTTTCGCCAACAATGATCAAAACGCTCACTTCATTAAGTTGCTAAACGCACAGCTTCACTTAGTTGAAACTCACCGTTTCTTCATTTCTGGGAAATGTCCAGAAATCATCACTGAAGCCTATTAGCTTCATCACCAAGGAATCCTGTGATCAAGCTTAAGCTGCAACACTAACTTATAATTAAGTGATAATTAAGTGATGCAAGAGATGATTATATAAATGATGAAATACTGATACAAGAAAGTACAATCACCTGGAGGAGCATATCCAATTGTTCCTTTTAGTCCAACAGAGCTTGATTGATTTCCCAGAAGCTTTTGGAAGAAATCTAACCAACCCAAAGTCACCAACATGTCCAACCATATCATCATCTAGAAGAATATTGCTTGGTTTCAGGTCGCAGTGAACAATTGGTGTCTCACAATGATGATGCAGATACTCCAATGCCATAGCAATATCGATAACAATGTTCAGCCTTTGAGAAAATGTTAATCTCCTTGACCTCTCATTTGTGTCACCAATTGTCTGAGGGATGTAACCACTCCTCCAAGCTCCCATTAACCATGAACTCATAAACCAATGCCTTGAAATCATGACCGCTATAGTCAACACCAGAACATGCAGAGAGTACCTTCACTAGATTATGGTGTCTGACGTTTCTCAAGGCCTCACACTCTGCAGTGAGAATTTTGTATGCTGCTCGATGAGGTTGAGTACCTTGATGGCAACTGTTGATCCACCTTGCTCAAGTACTAATTTGTAAACTGACCCAACACTGCCCCGTGCCAATCAAGTTTGCTGAGGAGAATCCAACAGTAGCTTTTAGAAGACTTTGGTAGCAAACCTTGAGAAATTTGTCTGAATCACTTGACACGTTCTTCTTTTTTCCCCTCCTTAAGCATCGAATGTACAAAAGAGGTAGTGCGAAAGCGAGTCCAAGAACTCCACAAACAAGACAGATAACTAATTTCATGGTTAGTCTCACTCTTCCTTTGAGCTTGTCGGAATGTTGAAGTTTGCATTTTGGCAAATGAAACTCAGGTATGCCCCTGCAAAGCTTACTATTTCCTTGGACAGATGTGGCAGTGGCGTTCCTGAAAACTCCTTTGACTGGTACGATGCCCTCGAAATTGTTATATGACAAGTTCAAATGCTGCAGGAATGGAAGCCCCCCCAAGAATTCTGGAATTAGGCCCGACAAGTTATTGTGAGAAAGGTTAAACTGTTGAAGACCTCTTAGCGAAGCCAAAGATGATGGAATTTCTCCATAGAAGGAGTTTCTTTCAGGAGAAGCAATTCTAGTTTTATACAACTACCAAGCGTCACAGGGATTTCACCAGACTACATGTTTTCAGAATTAGGTTCTGCCTTTCCTAGAATTGAAAGTTTTGCTATTGCTAGTAACAGCTTGAGTGGATGAATTCCATTTTCACTGTCGAATGCCTCAAATCTAGTCGAACTTATCATCTCCAATAATCAATTGCATGGAAAAGTTCCTTCCTTGCAGAATTCACATAGGCTTGGGCAGTTAGTACTGGGTTCAAACCATCTTGGAAGTGGAGAACTTGGTGACTTGAGCTATTTCTGTGATTTGACTAATGCTACCCGTTTACGAGTATTGAAAATTCATGTAAACAAGTTTGGGGGTATGTTACCTCAATGCACAGCTAACTTATCTTCTTTTCTTGAAATATTCTTCGTTTCTGAGAATAAACTATCTGGAAGAATCCCATATGGGATTGGGGATCTGTCTAATCTACAGAAGTTCCGCCTGTCTTGGAACCAGTTTTCTGTTCCATCCTCCCGACCTGGGAAAGCTTAAGAACTTGTATGAACTAGATTTGGCTGTGAACAACCTCACTGGGAATATTCCATCCATTTTTGGAAACATAAGTCAACTAACCCGATTATATTTTTCTTTTAGCAACCTTCAAGGCAGCATCCCTTCCAGTATAGCAAAGTGTCATAATTTGATGACCTTATCCCTTGGTGATAACAATCTCAGTGGTTTCATATCCGAAGATGTCGTGGGAATGTCATCATATGTTGTTTTTTCCTTGGCCGACAATCGTCTTTCTGGTTCCTTACCCCAAGAAATAGGAAATTTAATCAATCTGGAGACTTTATATGTTTACGGAAACATGTTATCTGGTAATATTCCTAAAAGTCTCGATAAGTGTTTAAAGTTAGAATATCTAGAGCTGAACCAAAATTTCTTCGAAGGGGAAGTTCCATCTTTGAGTTCACTCAGAGGCCTTAGAGAATTTCAGCTTTCTCAGAACAACTTGTCCTGCACACTTCCAACATTCTTGGGGAGTTTTCAGTTTCTGCAATATTTAAATCTGTCTTATAACAATTTTGAGGGCATGGTACCAACTGAAGGAGTTTTCAACAATGCACCAGTGACATCAATTGAAGAAAACAGTGGACTTTGTGGGGGTATCCCTGAATTTCATTTGCCAAAATGCGAATATTGGCATGCCATTTCCAACAAGGGGGGGTTGGGCCTAAGTTGGAAACTGATAATCTCTCTCGTTTCCGCACTTCTTGGAGTCACTTTTGCATTGGCCTTTCTTTACCGTTGTTGCGTACAGAGGAAACGAGAGGATATAACTTCTTCAAGTAGTCACTCCGAAATGTTTCTCAAGGTATCTTACCAAAGTGTTCTAAAGGCTACTGATAGATTCTCCTTAACCAATTTGATTGGTGAGGGTAGTTTTGGCTCTGTCTATAAAGGAGTACTAGACCAGGGTGAATTAATTGCTATCAAGGTGCTCAACCTCGTTCTCCCTGGTGCTTCCGAAAGTTTTATTGCTGAGTGTGAGGCCTTGAAAAATATTAGACATCGCAATCTTCTGAAGGTACTCTCCACCTGTTCTGGTTTTGACAATCTTGGTTCTGATTTCAAGGCTCTAGTTTATGAGTAAATGGCAAATGGTAGCTTAGACGATTGGTTGCATCCAGCTCCCTCTAATAGCGAGACAAATGATTTACCGAAGAGTACTTTAACTTTCTCTCAGCGGCTAGAAACTGCCATTGATGTTGCTATGGCATTGGATTATCTCCATCATCAATTCGAAACACCAATAGTTCATTGCGACCTGAAACCAAGCAATGTTCTACTCAATGAAGATATGACTGGACACATCGGAGACTTTGGGTTGGTAAGATTCCTTCCTAAAGCTGCTGAAAACTGTTCTAGTAATCAATCAAGCTCTGTAGGAGTGAAAGGAACACTTGGTTATACTCCTCCAGGTGATAACTTTACTCATTTCCCTATTGTCTTAATCTCTTTATTGTAACATTTCTTGCATATGTTAGCAACTGTAACGTCATGTTTCGAATTCTTCGAATGCATAATATGGCCTGGGACATCAGGTGTGGACACAAGGTGATGTGTACAGTTTCGGAATCCTCCTCCTGGAAATGTTTACAGGAAAGATACCAACAGAGACCATCTTTCAAGGAGAATTGAACCTTTGTAACCTTGTCAAGTCAGCTCTGCCTCATAAAGTGGCAGAGGTTGTTGATCCTGTTCTCGTTCAAGAAAAAGTAGAAAGGGAGATGAGATCAAACTACCATTCTAATAAGACCACGATCAAGCGCATGACAAGAGAAGATTGCCTGGTTTTGGTTCTAGAATTCTGTGTTGCTTGCTCTTCTGAGTCGCCTGCAGAGCGACTGGACATTGTTGATGCATTGGGGGAGATGTTTCAGAAACAAAACAAACTCCGAATAAGTGGAATATAGCAGAGTGAAATATCGCGTCAAATCAAAGTAATTTGAGAGAGGTTTTCATCTTATTTCTTTTATCAATAATCACTCTGTAAACTTGTGCTTCAGAAATCATCCTAGTGTATTGTAGCTGATTACTTGCGCAGTAAAACTTCAACAGACTTACTAAGAAGCGAGTTTCAGTAACATGAAGCGCAGTCAAGGTTGACTACTAAAATTGCGTGTGGGAGTGGGAGGGAGGAGACTGTGTTGTGTGAGATCCCAGACGAACATATTACATAGCACATTTGATAGGCACCTTGGGGATGATACAAATCAGAAAATCATTCAACGATACCATCTACACATTTGGTTTTGTTCTCGAATTTTTAGGATATAGTGTTTAAGAATAGAAGATCCACATCTTGTGATAAATCGGGAATGGAAATATAATGAACTTCATTTTGAGTTCATCTAAAACAGGTCCCAAGTAATGTTCATATCCTGATCCTTGATCTGTATCGACGACCATACTTAAAAACATAGTCCAAGAGCTTGATCGTAATCTACTGTCCTCTGCAGAAACATAGTGTCCAATTTCCGAATAGGACAATTAGATGAAACAAATATCTTAGAAGTATGTATACGAAGACCAACTGACTGATTTTGTGTGGCCACTGATTAGCTACGAAGTGAGAACTTAGAAATATTCAAAACTGGCGTGCAATGCATGCATGCTAAAAAGTGCTTGTAAACAGATATGCTGCTAGACAGAGCATCAACTGGCTACTCAAATTGGGATCATGAGGATTTCTAAAGTCGTATCTCTGTTTTACTGTGAAGAATACACACGAAATTGATGCTCTCTCTAGTTTTTGGGATACTAGGAGTCACTTCTCTTGATGACAACTGTACCTTCACGCCACTGCAATATCATTTGGAATTTAGCTGACTGTCACAGTTTTGACTTTTTGGGCCAAAAAGACAATAAAAGAGCTACTGATTCTTCGACGACGCCTTTCCAGAGACCAGAACGAGTGGAAGCAGACCAGTGTGTATGACTGTGTTGGAGTGAATTGAATTCATGGTTGGATAGGGGCCAGTTTCCGAATAGGACAATGTCTAGATGTGTATGTGTATGAAGACACTAAACCAAAAAAGATATAAGTATGTGAACACAATTATTAACTAATGGAATCACGTGTGGTCCCCCTAATTGGCTAAGAAGTATGTGGTAGAAGAAGCTGGAAATATTCATAATTTTGTCCTGTGCAAAGCATGCATGCTGAAAAATTCTTATTAATGCATTCAGCTCGAAGAAGGCTACTCCAAAATGAGATCATGGAGCTTCCCAGCTTCCTTTCCTTTGTGTTTTTCTCATGTTTTTGCATCCATGCTCACATTCTTCACTCATGCCTTTGTTCGGCACTCATGACCGGAAATGAGACCGATCAACTGGCCTTGCTTCAAATCAAGACGAGAATAATTAGTGACCCTTTCGGCGTGCTGACTACTTGGAACGAAAGTATCCACTACTGCAATTGGCATGGAGTTACCTGTGGTCATCGTCACAAGAGGGTAACGAAGTTGGGCCTGAATTCTTTGAAGCTTGCAGGCTCCATATCACCCCATATTGGAAACTTAAGTTTCTTGAGACATATTAGTCTCTATAATAATAGCTTCAGCCAGGAAATTCCTCCAGAAATTAGTCGTCTCCCGAGATTGCAACATTTAATGTTGGCAAATAATTCATTGAGCGGTGAAATTCCCTCAAACTTGTCAGCTTGTTCCCAACTCTTGAGGATTTCTCTTGGTTACAATCGTTCGGTAGGAGAAATTTCTAAGCGGTTTGGCACTTTGTCCAAGCTAAGAGTGTTGCAAATTCACTCCAACAACTTTACTGGAAGTATCCCTTACTCTTTTGGCAATTTATCATCTCTTAGAAGGCTTTGTGCAGGTGGTAATTCTTTAAGTGGAATTATTCCAGATAGTCTCGGGAGACTAGCCTATCTTTGGTTTATTGGAATAGGTTCAAACAGCCTGTCTGGTACATTTCCTCCCTCAATCTTCAATCTATCTTCTATGAAAGTCTTTTCTCTAGAGTATAACAAAATCCATGGGACTTTGCCCTCGAACTTAGGTTATGCTTTTCCAAATCTTGAAGTTCTTAGTCTTTCTTATAACCAATTTAGTGGACCTATTCCTGTTTCAATCTCCAATGCCTCATATCTAGTTCACTTAGAAATTGGAGGAAACACAATACATGGAAAAGTCCCTTCTTTGAAAAATCTGCATCGGCTTGAGTGGTTAGTTCTTCCTGAGAACCATCTTGGCAGCGGCGGAACTGGGGACTTGACCTTTCTTTGCGATTTGAGTAATGCCACTCGCTTACTAATAGTGAAAATCCATCAAAATAATTTTGGGGGAACCCTACCCCAATGCATAGGGAACTCATCTTCTTCTCTTTCCATTTTCCAAGCAAGTAGAAATAAGATATTTGGAAATATCCCTAATGAGATTGCAAATCTGGTTAACCTGGAGGCCCTTTGGCTTGATGAGAACCAATTCTTAGGTCCCATCCCAGCTGATCTTGGAAAGCTTCAGAAGTTGTATAAACTATATATGGATGGGAACTCACTCTCCGGAAATGTTCCATCCGTTTTTGGAAATTTAACTTCATTAGCTGAACTAGATTTACACGGCAACCAACTTCAGGGCAATATACCTTCAAGTTTAGCAGAGTGTCATAATTTGATGATCTTATCTCTTGCTGCTAATAACTTGAGCGGTATCATGCCCAAAGATATCATGGGTCTCACAAACCTATATTCTTTGAGTTTATTGCAAAATCATTTCACCGGTTCCCTTCCTGCGGATGTAGGAAAGTTGATAAATCTGGAGTACTTCGATGTCTCTGGAAACGAGTTACAGGGGGCCATCCCGCCAACTCTAGGTAGCTGTATTAAACTAGAGTATCTAAACATGGATGGAAACATGTTCCAAGGGAACATTCCGTCCTCTTTGGGTTCACTAAGAGGTCTTCGAGTATTGTATCTTTCTCACAACAACTTGTCAGGCCAGATCCCAGAATTCTTGGAGCGGTTTCAAGTTTTACAATCTTTGAACCTATCATACAACAGCTTGCAGGGAATGGTACCAGTTGAAGGAGTTTTCAAGAATGCAACAGCCGCATCAGTTGTAGGAAATAGTAAACTTTGCGGAGGCATGCCTGAGTTTCATTTGCAGATATGCAAACTACAACATTCCGAGAAAGGAGTCTGGAGCATATACATGAAATTGATAATCTGTCTAGTTTTGGGGCTACTTGGAGTCACTTCGGCAATAGCCTGTTTGTACATTCGATGTTTAAGCAAGAGGAAAAAGGAGAGCACTTCAAATGATTTAGACAACTTTCTCAAGGTGTCATACCAAAGTCTTCTAAAAGCTACTGACGGTTTTTCCTCATCCAACTTGATCGGCATGGGCAGTTTTGGGTCGGTTTTCAAAGGAGTACTTGAGCAAGGTGAAACAACAATTGCCATCAAGGTACTCAACCTCGTTCATGATGGAGCTTACAAAAGTTTTATTGCAGAATGTGAGGCCTTGAGAAATATCAGACACCGTAATCTTGTGAAGCTATTGTCTGCATGTTCTAGTGTTGACTATAGCGGTCATGCTTTCAAGGCCTTGATTTATGAGTACATGGTTAATGGGAACTTGGATGAATGGTTACATCCAAATGAGGGGAAAAGGGGCTTAAGTTTTTCAGAGAGGCTGAACATTGCTATTGATGTTGCCATGGCAATGGATTATTTGCATCATCATTGTAAGACCCCAATAGTTCACTGCGACCTCAAGCCGAGCAATATTCTTCTAGACGATGAAATGGTTGGACATGTAGGTGACTTTGGGCTGGCGAGGTTTCTTCCGAAAGCTGCTGAAAACACTGCTCAAAATCAATTAAGTTCTGTAGGAGTAACAGGAACTATAGGTTATTCTCCTCCAGGTATTATAGTTTTATCTTTTGCGCTTGGACTGCTCATTTGAAAGTTTTTAAAAACATAAAATTAGGACTTTGTGCAGTCAACAAGAACTTAGAATTTATGTTGTCCATTTTTCGAATGCAGAGTACGGCATGGGACACCAAGTTTGGACACAAGGTGATGTGTACAGTTACGGCATTCTCTTGTTGGAAATCTTTACAGCCAAAAGGCCAACAGATGACATGGTTCAAGGATCTTCAAACCTTCACAACTATGTGAAGGCAGCTCTGCCCAATCAAGCGGTTGAAATTTTGGATCCCCTTCTTCTTGCTGAAGAAAACGATGAAGGTGAACAGATGAGCGCAAAGGAAAGTTTTCATATCAAAATGGAAGAAAGCTTGATTTCAATTTTAGAAATTGGTCTTGCTTGCTCTGCAGAGTCACCTAGAGAAAGGTTGGACATCAGTGATGTTGTGGTGCAGATGTGCAAGATCAGAAACTAAGTGATGTCGCTTTGCTGCTTCTATAACGTTGCTGTTTCCCTCTGTGAAGTGTTGGTTATATGTTTGATCAATAAACTCATGGCTACTTTGCCGAACATACTTAAATTGAATTGTTTTCTGTCTTTATTTTCTTGTTTCACTACATAATGATGAAATGATAAAGTTTCACTGGTTGATGTTTATCAGCTGAGGTATCTTAGCAGCCTTCTCCTTTAGACCTTCTCTTTCAGTCTTCTTGTCACTTTTGAGATTTGGAGCACTCCAAAAGTTCTTGTTTATCATCTAATTCTTAGGCGACCGTAATCATCCGTTTAAGCGGTAAACTATCAGTTAACTGATTTCAGATTAAGTTGATTTTCTAAGAGAGTTGATGTTTAGTATGCCATCTAGAAACTAGGCTGTGCAATCATTAAATTCATTCAATTGAATCGTCAAAGGAGAAAAGAAGACTGAAGAAGAAGGCCGAAAGAGCAGTGAACAGATTCAAAGAAATCAACCAAAGAATCAGAAGAAAAATGGCAACGTCAAAATCAACGGCTACAACAAGTCCAATCATCAAGGTTTTAATTCTAAATAGAAATGCCAACATCAACAACAAACCCCTATTTCATAGGATCATATTTTGCATATGAGGTTTTTTTGGTGGTGGGTCGGCCATGTTGGTGATTGGAGCGCCATCATCTTGGGTTTTGGCTGTAGGTTTTGATTTGTGGAGATGGTTTGGTTTGGAATGGAATTTGGAACTGCGTCTTGGGGTTTGGGAGACGGTGGTGAGTTGGGTGTCCGCGATGGTGACTAGTTCGAATCCCGCGTGTGGAGAATGAATTACGGATTTGTGGGAATTGGAAACGAATTCCTGGAGAATGTAGGAATTTGGATTTGAAGAAATTTGTTTGAGGGGAAAGAGGGAAACAACGGCAATTGGGAGGAAGATGGTGGTCGTGTGATCTTGGTGATGGTGAATAGCGGAGCCGCCGGGGCGCGGTTGTTGGGTGAAGTGGGCTAGTCTAAGTTACTATAGTTAGATTGAAGGTGATAAGTGGGACCCATGTCAAACTGTTAGAGATGGAACAAAAGAGCATCAGGTCTTTTGGAACAGAAGACCTGCGTCCCTATTGAAGTCGTTTGAAAACAGATTGTCTATTGAAGTCGTTTGAAAACTCCATATCCTTGACTTGATACTCACGTTACCGGGAGAACTTATAGATCAACAAGACTTAACCCATGAAAAGCCTCGAGTCAATAGTTTTTCTCATTTTCCAGCAGTATTAGACAATTAATAATTGACCGATGCAAATTAGTATTAGACAATTAATAATTGACCAATGCAAATTGTAATGGATGCCCTCACCTAACAAACAAAAACCCCCAAATCTGCTGCGTAATTGAGGCTATATAATATATGGTTAATTGACAGAAGAGTCGTCTGACTTTGTATGAGCTTTGTTATGCCATTTGCTAGTAGTAAATGACAAACGACTCAAATAGAATATCCAAAAGAAAGACTCCAACCGAAGACTTGACCCATGCATGCAATTATTAGTCTTCTTCCAACATGCGTTAGTAGACCAAAACGGGTCTTTCTTCAGTTCCGATGGGCTTTTGAATCCGTCAGAATTTTTGCCTTTGCTACAGTATCTTTTAACCTTTTTTATTTTTCTTTTTATTTTTAGTTTGCCTTGCAAAACGGGGCTGGTTTAAAAGCAGATCGAAACCGAAGAAAAATCTGACCAAAACTACTCTCTCAAAAGTTTCCGTCCGAACCCCACCTGCGACGACCTAGGTCATTCTGTAAAAAGAAGACGGATGCGGTGGGTTCCTAATGGCTCCGGATCTATCGTCCTGAATGTTCGTATCCCACTGTGTCCAAACAATGCTGTAATGACACATGTCCACCATCTAATTTTTCTATTTAGTGCTGGTTAAATTGGTAAAAATTCTTTTAATTAACCCATTCTTCTTTTGCCCAGAAAGACGATAGAATCCAAAAGAAAAAATCCCTTTGTTTTCCTCCAATTTCACACATGTATAGTTGATAAAGATCGAGTCTTTTGGCACTAATATTGAAAGTCAACCCAAGAAACAACCTGGGTTAGAAAATTACATGAAATGGTTGAGTTAAATTGGCATTGATAGCGGAGATGCAGTCACCGGTGAGAGGGATTAATTACGGCGGAAACTGGATATTGGGTTCGTCTAAAACTGCGGAGTCGAAGCGGCAGCGGAGCGCCAGAATCCGATTGTGCGTGATCGGAGACTATCAACCCCTTGGGCCCCACCCTAGAGTCTGGACTCCAACCTCCGTGCACTCAAAATCCTCGAGCTCGGCTACGGTACCGGCCACGTAGGAATCGCCACTACAGTTATTGAACATGATAGGAACTAAACTATTGAAAAGGAAAGTGCAGAGCAAAATGTAAGAAGACGGCAATATTCTCATTCCTCCTCTACTGTACTGAAAGAGAGGTTTAAATACTAGGGCATCTAGGTTTCATACAACACGGGCTAATAACAACAGGCCCAAAATATAAGATAGTGAAATAAAAGGCCCAGGCATCTAGGGTCCTAACAGAACAGTGGGTGTGGTGGGTATTTATGTTTATGTTAATTAAAGGAAATTTTAATTAATTTCGTTATCTCCAGTTTTCTGTTTAAAAAAATACACAGACATTTGTCATTATTCCATCGGAGGGACAGAATAGGATGTGAAAATTCGGGACACAAGATCCGGGGCAGGTTCCAAATTGCTAGAAAACTATTCACTACTTTTCCAAAGCAGGCATGCAGCTACCAAGTGATTATAAATTGGACGCTGCTCAGGCTGATTACTTACTTTCCATATTCAAACTCATATGATGGAGCTTTCCACCTTCATTTCTCTTGTGTTCTGCTCATGTTTTTGCATCGCTCACATTACTCTTCACCCATGCCTCTGTTCGGCCCTCGCGACCCGAAATGAGACCGATCAAGCAGCCTTGCTTCACATCAAGATGAGAATAACTAGTGACCCTTTCGGCGTGTTGGCGTCCTGGAATGAAAGCATCCACTTCTGCAATTGGCATGGAGTTACCTGCGGCCGTCGTCACAGGAGGGTGACGAGGTTGGACCTGCAATCTTTGAAACTTGCAGGCTCCATATCACCCCATATCGGAAACTTGAGTTTCTTAAGAGGGATAATTCTCGCTAATAATAGCTTCAGCCAGGAAATCCCTCCACAAATCAGCCGTCTTCACCGGTTACAAGATTTGATCATGAGCAACAATTCATTTAGCGGTGTAATTCCCTCTGAATTGTCAGCTTGCTCTCAACTCCTGACAATGTATATTCCTCATAATTCTCTGGTCGGTGAAATTCCTAAGGAGCTTGGTTCTTTGTCCAAGCTCAGAAGAATGATCATTCACGACAACAAACTTACAGGAAGTATCCCTTACTCTTTTGGCAATTTATCATCACTTGAAATACTTTCTGCCAGTGATAACTATTTAAGTGGAAGTATTCCAGATAGTTTGGGGCGACTAACCAATCTTACTTTTCTTGGATTAGGTTTAAACAACTTGTCTGGTACACTTCCTCCCTCAATCTTCAATCTGACTTCTATGAGAGTCTTTGGTGTAGAGTTTAACAAAATCCATGGGACTTTCCCTTCGAACTTAGGTTTTGCTTTTCCAAATCTTGAAGTTCTTTGTTTTGTTGCTAACCAACTCAGTGGACCAATTCCTATTTCAATCTCCAATGCCTCAAAGCTAGTTCGCTTAGAACTTGCAATAAACGAACTACATGGAAATGTCCCTTCTTTGAAAAATTTGCATCGACTTCAGAGGTTAATTCTTTCAGTGAACCATCTTGGAAGTGGCAGAACTGAGGACTTGAGCTTTCTTTGCGATTTGAGTAATGCCACTCACTTACTAATAGTGCAAATCAATAAAAATAATTTTGGGGGAACCCTACCTCAATGCATAGGGAACTTGTCTTCTTCTCTTTACATTTTCCACGCAAATAAAAATAAGATATCTGGAAATATCCCGAATGAGATTGCAAATCTGGTTAACTTGGAGGCCCTTTGGATTGCTAAGAACCAATTCTTCGGTCCCATCCCAGCTGATCTCGGAAAGCTTCAGAAGTTGTATCAACTATATATGGATGAGAACTCACTCTCCGGAAATGTTCCAGCCTCTTTTGGAAATTTAACTTCATTAGCTGAACTAGATTTACATGGCAACCAACTTCAGGGCAATATACCTTCAAGTTTAGCAGAGTGTCATAATTTGATGATCTTATCTCTTGCTGCTAATAACTTGAGCGGTATCATGCCCAAAGATATCATGGGTCTCACAAACCTATATTCTTTGAGTTTATTGCAAAATCATTTCACCGGTTCCCTTCCTGCGGATGTAGGAAAGTTGATAAATCTTGAGTACTTAGATGTCTCTCGAAACAAGTTATATGGGGCCATCCCGCCAACCCTTGGTACATGTATCAAACTAGAGTATCTATACATGCATGAAAACTTCTTCCAAGGGAGGATTCCATCCTCTTTGGGTTCGCTAAGAGGCCTTCAAGAATTGTATCTTTCTCACAACAACTTGTCAGGCCTAATTCCAGAATTCTTGGAGCTGTTTCAAGTTTTGCAAGTTTTGAACGTGTCTTACAACAACTTGGAAGGCATGGTACCAGTCGAAGGAGTTTTCAAGAATGCAACAGCCACATCAGTCGAAGGAAATAGTAAACTTTGCGGAGGCATACCTGAGTTTCATTTGCAGAAATGCAAATTACAACATTCCGAGAAGGGAGGTTGGACCAGACACATGAAATTGATAATCTGTCTAGTTTTGGGGATACTTGGAGTCACTTTAGCAATAGCTTGTTTGTATGTTCGACGATTAAGAAAGAGGAAAAAGGAGAGCACTGCAAATGATTCAGACAACTTTCTCAAGGTGTCATACCAAAGTCTTCTAAAAGCTACTAGCGGATTTTCCTCAGCCAACTTGATCGGCACTGGCAGTTTTGGGTCAGTTTTCAAAGGAGTACTTGAGCAAGGTGAAACAACAATTGCCATCAAGGTACTCAACCTCGTCCGTCATGGAGCTTACAAAAGTTTCACTGCAGAATGTGAAGCCTTGAGAAATATCAGACACCGAAATCTTGTAAAGGTACTGTCTGCATGTTCTGGTGTTGACTATAGCGGTCATGATTTCAAGGCCTTGATTTATGAGTTCATGGTTAATGGGAGCTTGGATGAATGGCTCCATCCAACTTTGAGAACTCAGGAGACAACAGAAAGGACCAGGAGCTTAAGTTTTTCACAGAGGTTGAACATTGCTATTGATGTGGCAATGGCAATTGATTATCTGCATCATCATTGCGGGACTCCAATAGTTCACTGCGATCTCAAGCCGAGCAATATTCTTCTGGACGACGATATGGTTGGACATGTAGGTGACTTTGGGTTGGCGAGGTTCCTTCCAAAACCTGATGAAAACTTTTCTGCAAATCAATTAAGTTCTGCAGGAGTGAAAGGAACTATTGGTTATGCACCTTCAGGTAAATGAATTTTATTTTGATCTTCTATACAACTTCCAATTTTTTTTTTCATGTGCACTATTTCTTTACTGAATTGTGGAAAGACAGAGTACGGCATGGGACATGAAGTTTGGACACCAGGAGATGTGTACAGTTATGGCATTCTCTTGCTGGAAATCTTTACAGCAAAAAGACCAACAGATGCCATGTTTCAAGGATCTGCTAACCTTCACAACTTTGTAAAGGCAGCGCTGCCTGATCAAGTGGTGGAGATTCTGGATCCCGTTCTGGTTCAAGAATACCTTGGAGGTGACGTGTTGAGCATTAGCAATCACAGGAACAGGGACAACACAAGTGTTGGCATCAAAATGGAAGAAAGCTTGATTTCGATTTTAGAAGTTGGCGTTGCTTGCTCTGCAGAATCTCCTAGAGAAAGGTTGGACATTAGTGATGTTGTAGCACAGATGTGTCGGATCAGAAACAAACTTGAAGCAGAAAGTCCATAAAACTATCAATTTTCATGTTTGTTTGATCAAAATAAACACAGCATAGCTAGCGCTGATGATTACTTTTATCTACATAGCATTTCGCGTTGTACTTACCTGGAATTAATAAATCCGAGAGGCAGATCTCTCGTTACTTTCTTCACCCTCATTTGCATCCACAGTCCACTATAGCTGATGACTTCTTGTCCACCGTGAGTTAACCCTTAAAGACCTCATCACTCATTCCCACTTTGCCTATTAGCAAAGAATACCAAGCAAAAAAAGGTTAAAACCGTGGCGAGGATGGTGGTCGGAAGCGATTCCCGCCGTCGAGACTCACAATTCCACAGTCCATCTAAATGATGATGCTAAGGCCATGGTCGAATCGGGTTCAATTGCGAATTCCAATTCGAATTCAAAATTGAAGATATTTATAGTGCTCTCTATTATATATACGGACACGTAGAGGATTTGGCGAGGATGAAGAAGGGGGTGGCCGGAATGGAAGGGGCGGAGGAGGTGTCCGGGTGCCGACTGAGGTGTTGGAGGCGATGAAGGCACTGACAAAAGAACCCATTTGCTGTGTTTGGATGAGGAGCCAATTCCTGGGAATTAACTAAAAGTCAGAAATTGAGGTGGGGAAATTGGAAATTGAAGTGTTTGGATGAAGAGAGATGGAAATTTGCAATTTCACTACCGAATAAGTCGGGGAAATTGGAGAGCCAATTTCCTAAGTTCCAAATTCCGCCCAAAGGGTCGGAATTTGACAAATCCTGCAAACGAGGAAAAGTTCTTTTCCAGAGCGGCAGATTTCAAGCCGCCAACACTTCCTTAGAAATTGCGAGACCGCGCCAAACCCACCTATTAATTTTTCCAGGGGGACTCTTCACAACTCCCCAGATCACAGACAAAGAAAAATAGTTTTTGTTTTATTGCTGGGTTGAGAAGAATTTGGTGTGCGGGGGTTGGGGATGATGATGCAGAGTTTTTGTTTTGTGTCTGGGTTCAGAAGAATTTGGTGTGCTGGGTCGGGGATGATTAAGCTTATAATAATTATATGGGCAAAAGACAAAAACGGCCACGTGGTTTGGGAGTGAACCACAACTCCACCAGATCACAAAGAATCAACTATTAATATAAATATATGTATGTAATCGGGTGGGAAGGAAATTTAATTTATGTGATGGTTACTAGTTATGCTGGGTTGGGGAAAGTGGGATGGTAGCTACAGTGAAGAATTTGTTTGGTATTGTATGTGTGTAGCATCATTCTTTATTGTTTTCATTATCTTTTTTAACCATTATTGCTTAGTATTGTTTTAAAATTAAAGTTTACAAACTACAAACCATGTGATTCAATGTAGTGGTGTCTATGTAATTGTGTTAATAACAGGATGGATACTACTGCTTTTGATACCTTGTTAATGAGATTAAAACGAAAGCATGCTATAGATGAAGAGAACAATGGATCAACTTTCGGGAAGAATTGGCATTGAAGATGTTTCTTGATTATCAAGTGCAGCGAGGCATCATTGATCCTAGATTGGAATCGCCTTCTATTTGTGGAGTTAAAATTTTGTTGGATTTAAAATAAGGTTTGAATTTCTCACAAATTCAAATGTATCCAAACAATTGAATTTAGAATTTTTGTCATTTTACAAATTCTTAGAAATTAGAAATTTCCTCATCCAAACAAAGAATTCATAATTGACAGAATTTTAATTGATAGGGATTTAAATCCCATCAATTTACAATTCCTAGTAATTAAAAATTTCTTCATCCAAACATAGGGTAAAGGTGGAGGAGAAATTTTAAGAATGGGAATTGTTAGTTACACCCTCTCGTTCTACCCACTCATTAATAATTAAATAAAAAATATTTATATTTTTATATTAAAATTACATAAATATCCATCATCATCTTCCTCTTCAATTCAATTGAAGCATATAATTCAATTGCTGCATATACCAGCAACAATTCACCAAAAACATTTCATCTTCATCATCCTCCAATTAACCAAAACAAAGCACATAAAAGAAACCCCATGCCAAATTCCAATAAACAATTTAACCAAAAAAGAAGCCCAAAACTTCCAGCTCCAAAATTGATCATCTTTGGTTCAAAGAATACATCCACCTCTGGTTCAGCAGCTTCTGACAACCCTGAAACAAATCAAAATGCTTGTGCTTCAAATTATTCTCAATTGAGGTCCGGCAGAAGCTTCACCGCCTCCCCAGAGTCACTCTCCACTCCAATTGGGGCCCACCCAGAATCGCAAGCGAGCTTCAGTCCTCTGTTCAAGGCGCATACCTCTGCCTCGATGGATTTCTTGCCCTTTCTGAGATTTGCGCCGAACCCAGAAACCCATTCTCCATTAACGTTCCTGATCATGCCACCGGCGGCGATGTCGGAGCCGCCGCGGAAGGCGCCGTCGACGTTGAGCTTGTACTAGCCATTGGGGGGAAAGCTCCACTACAACAAAACCTCCTGCTTCTTGGCCTTAGTGCGTATTTTCTCGTTGTTGTTCAGGGTTTAAATGGGATTGTAGAAAAAGACGACCCATGAGTTATAAAAGTGGATTTAAATGTGGAGAGAGAGAGGGGGAGAGAGAGAGAGAGAGAGAGAGAGAGAGAGAGAGAGAGAGAGAGAGAGAGAGAGAGAGAGAGAGAGAGAGCTAACCGCTTGTTGGTGGCAATTGTTGGATTTCTATGTTTTAAGGGAAAAAAAGAGGGTTGAGGCGCAAGATTGGATTTGAATAGGTAATTGGGAACAACTGGGGTGAGGCGGAGACGATTTTGGTGTTGGGTAGGCGGCTGGGATTTTTTTTTTTGTGCTCTGTTTGCACCAATTGAATTGAAGAGGAAAATGATGATGGATATTTATGTAGTTTTAATATAAAAATATAAATATTTTTTATTTAATTATTAATTAGTGGGTGAAAAAAAAGGGTTGGTGGGTGGAATTAACAGCTCCCTTAAGAATTCGCTTCTTCTTTTTTCTTTTTTTGTTTTGAAAGAAAGAATTAGCCTCTTTGGAAATTATTTAGACCCACTGTTCTAATCTAGCGGCCTGATCCATGAATATATACTTTTTAATAAAGAGAGCTGCTATGTACACTCAAAAATCTTTTTTGGACACCTTTAATTTTTTTATAAGATGTAATTACCTTCCTATCCATATCCTAAATTACATATAAGGACATAGTTTTTTTTACACCCATATAAACACTCATCAAAGTTTAGAAAAAAAACTATTTCTAAACCCTAACCTTCATACCATCTCCCACAACCCGAACTGCCACCAAAATCATCTGCAGCTAATGACCGCCACCTGGTCATAGCCGCTAGACCATGACTATTTCTTGTCCAAAGTCTAGATGTCATGTCGATTGGTTCATCAAAATAATTCTTAAAAAACTCAATCCACGCACTCCATGTATCTTGAAAGAGAGCAAACCTCTATTTTTATTGGCTTTTGGCGTGTCTGCTTACTAATCGTCTTTCTCGTAGCTTCTCCAGCCATCATTATCTTGTCCAGTGATTGTGATTCCCTCGACATATCAAATGACACAATGAATTTCTCCTCTTCTTTTCCTTGTTTATGGGATTGAATCCAATGTAAAGCACCATTGAGAAAAACATTTTCGTCATGAGCCTTAATTCGATGTGGGAAATTTGCAGGAATAACATCGTCACTGAGACTTAGGATCTAACTCCAAGGCTATGAGGAAAAAAAAGAAGAGAAGATCGAGATTGGCTAAAGTGTCCAAAGTAAATTTATGAGTGTTCAAGAAAATTTGTACAATAAACTAATGAAAGGGTATATGTGGAAAATTTTAATCAAATTTGAGTGTTCAAAGAAGTTTTACAAATTGAGATGAGTGTATAGAGAAATATGATTGTCGAGAGAAAACTTTTGAGTGTACATAGCAGCCCTCTTAATAAAATCCGACTGGCCCGATTCAAACTCAAACTCTTAGAGCCCGAATCAAATCGGGTCTAGACTGGCCCTGAGCCCTAATCTCCAATTGAAAGATGTCAAACCTAAATTTGACACAAAATTCCTCCCAATGCTTATTTTTCACCGTATAGGTGGAGTCATATTAGGTATTAGGGTCAAATATTCTCTCAAATTTGAGAGAATTTTTAACACCAATGTCAAAGGTGGAGTCCATTGAAAGCTGATGTGTGGGCGCAGGAATACAATAAAAAAAATATCATGTTTCTTCTGTTTTTTGGGGATAGCACGACTCACGCTTGCGCAGCCTTGCATGCATTTCTCTTGTGCGATTGTGATTTTTCTAATTCATAAGATCCAATGGCTAGTTTAATTTTATACTTTTAAAGTTAGAAGTCTATTTAGACCGAATGACAAAAAAAAAAGTTTTTTGATTTTGAAAATTTTTAGATCATAATGTTCATAAAATTAATCAAAGATACTCTAAATAAGAATTAACTTAAGAAAAAGTTTAATTGGGAAAAGTTAAGGTTAAACTCAATTAATCGAACTATTGCGTCAAATTTGAGTCTGCTACCATTGGGATCAATGTTAAATCCGTATAGATGAACAATTGTATTTTATAGTGTCAAATTTAGGTTTTTGACTCAAACCATTGGAGATGGGCTAGTTTTTGAAATTTCCCTGGTCTATTCTAGTTGGTAGTTATAGCTAATTGAGTTGGAAAAATCAAACATTAATGTAAACTCTCAAACATACTGTGTTAGAGAAGCCCAAATTATTATTGAATATTGGGATGATCGTGTGATGCTTATTTTTTTTGGAATCATCCTCCATCATTTTTACAGCCGTTTTTGGGTCTTGATAAATCTTCCCTGCCCCGTTATAGATTTTTGGGAAATTACCGAAAATATACCCCAAAATTAAGCTCTTTACTTTTTTGGCACATTTTTGAAACTTTTACAATTTTGACTTTTTGTGTCAAAAATGGACAAACCTGCCCTTTCAGAGATAGTGAACTATCAGGGAACTGTGTGGAAACCTCAGGGGAACTGGATGGGCATTATTAGGGAACTAGCCGGAACCACGTGGGAACTAGGCAGAACATAGGCGAGGGCAGCAGATTCTGGGAAATCGAAGGCGACCTGCGTGAGAACTATCAGGGAACTATTAGGGTACTGCATGGGAACTAGAACGGAACTAGGTTGAGCTAAGAAACAAATATGAAGGGCAGCGGATTCTGGGAAGTTCGAAGGTGACCTCGTGAGAACTATCAGGGAACTAGCAGGAGACTTCAAGGGGAACGTCATGGGAACTAGCAGGGAACTAGGTTGAGCTAAGAAACAAAAATGAAGGGCAGCAGATTCTGGGAAATCGAAGGCGAGCTGCGTGAGAACTATCAAGGGAACTAGCAGGGGACTTTAGGGGAACCGCATGGGAAATAGCAGGGAACTAGGACAAATATGAAGGGGTAGTTTTGTCCATTTTTGACACAAAAAGTCAAAATTGTAAAACTTTCAAAAATGTGTCAAAAAAGTAAAGAGCTTAATTTTGGGGTATATTTTTGTCATTGTCCCTAGATTTTTCTAGGGAAATTATCAAAAAGGGGGTGAGCCGGAAACCTTTATTCTATATTGGATGGGAAACCAATTTCATTCTGAAATTAAGTAAACGTATTGCATAATTGCACTACAAACCCTTTATGGAATACGACCACACTATGACGGATTAGAAATACACTATGGTGCACTATGATGACACTACTGTGCGTCGCGATGATACTACGATAGAACTTTGCAAATTGTAAAGAAGGGGCTGTCTATAGGAGTAAGAAGGCATTGGGGATTTTTTCGAGATTTTTCCGACATACAATATAGGCCCAAAACATGGCAGTGGAAGATCGACGAGTGCTGGCTCAGATTCCTGATCCGATTCATCAGGACTATCGCGCGGTGCAAACACCATCGTCATCATCATTATCTGGTACTTGAAGAACACGCCGTGAAATTACATCTTGATGAACGACGCCATAACAGAGCAGCCTTTCTTCCTCAACTCAACACTCATTTCGTTCAATCGGTGATCAGCGGACGACTTGACCTCCATCACTTGACTCGAAAACGTCGGCTCCAGGCAGCCAAGGTTCTTGGCGGCGTAGCTCTAAATAAGGCCTCAAAGTCTTGAAATTCGAGTTGTTGTTGAAGATTGGGGAAAGCGAGACGGTGACGAACGATGAGTCGCCAAGCTTGTTAACCTCATTTCCAATTCGGATTCGAATTCGAGACTGAACTAGAATTGGGACAGTGGGCATTTCTCGTCTTCGGCATCGCTATCAGCTATGGAGTCTACCAATTCCAATTCCAGTTCAGAAAGTGATCAATCCCAGAAACCTCGGCGGAGACGGTGAGACACTAGGGGTTTTTTTTTCTTGACTGGACTAAGACTATACTATGATGGACTACGACTACCCTACGCTGCACTACGAAAACACAAAGGGCTTAATTGCAAATTGTGAATAGTAATTGCCTAGTGTAGAACTGTACGCTACCCGTTTTCTTTTTTGGAAAAAAAGTTTAGTCACTTGGCCTATTTTTTGATAATTTCCCATTTTTCTAGTTGGTTTGTTGACCTTTCGTCATTGGACTATATGGCGGAAGAGATTTCTTTTGTGGTCTTTCTTGGTTTGTAGTGACGTTTATAAAGGATGTGTGTTTTAGTTGTTTGGATTTAGAGCTTGGTCTAGATCTGATTCTTTCTGATTGTTATGTAATAAGAAGGTCGATTAACTTTTCACTTTTCTTTTATAAAAGTGATGATGTAGGGAGAAGAGGTGAAATTCAGACTTGGTGAGTTATCTGTGTCTACTAGTTCTCTTACTGCTTTTATTTAATTTACATATATCTTGTACTCTTTCACTCACTCGTGCACTATGGAGGTTTTAATGAGGCTTCTAGATGTTTATGTCTAGAAGTTACAACAGTTTTAAACAAATGCGTTGTGGATAAAAGGGCGGCAGTCTTGTGCACTAATTAAAACAGGGGAAACCAAAATCATAACACACGTAAAAAAGATAGGGGCGGGGGTGGCAAACTAAAAATCAATCCCCCTCTTTTCTAAAACTAGCATGAGTGCCCGCGCGATGCTGCGGGTGTAAAAATAGCAAAGGCATGGAAATGTAAAAACAGCCATGTAGTACCTACCAAAAATTAAGAACATTTGGAAATCAAATACAATTAAAATAAGATAGTGAAGTAAACAAAATGGGAACTGGCTGTATGATAATCATTCACTAACATACTTAACTGAGATGAAGTGGAAAGAAAACAGCAGTTAATCATAGTAAATACATCTTATAAGCCAATTATTTTGGAGTTACTTTGCGACAAAAAATATAGTATGTAGAATTAAAATGATGTTTAGAAAAGCTACAATAGCTGAGAAACTAATAACAGAACAATATGAGTAAGAATATATCCGAATTGAGTCCATACATGTCATAATTTGTTATCAGTGGTCAATATATCCGAATTAATTGGGCCAGTTTGCGGAGACAGCACAAATCATATTACAAATTCCAAATACTGATTAGGTAGAAGGAGCATTAATTTAAAATATAAGGCTAATGGCGTATAGGAATACTTATAACCACTACTCTCCCATTCAAAGTGGCATCAGGAGAAGCAGCAAAAAGAATTAGAGGATAAAGAACACCTATTATTTCCTTCTGTATAACCTAGAAGGTAAAGTACACTGCCCAGATCCAGGTTTGGTTTAGAGGAGGTCTTCAAGTAGTGGGCTTGGCCTTGCACATTTAAATCTCCATCCACAGAATCCAAGCTTACTATTGTAAGATCTAAGATGGAGCTGGTAATGAACAATTTACAATTCGATGGAAAAAAATGAGAATTACTTAAGCTGCCTAATAATGCAAGGCTCCCATAAAACATGAAGCTTAAATTTGTCATCAAAAGCATTCGGAAAGTTGTGTACGCAAATGTTAAAAACACAAAATTATGCATAATGCATTACATCCAAATTTGATAAAGTCCAAGAAATACCCACACTGAGCAAGCAAGCAGTTTCCTGCGAATCCGAATACTTGAATGTGATGTAGGCAGTGCAGGCACATTCTCCAGCTGCATTTCCCCAAAATAAGAAGAAATTTCGACAGCGGGAACATAAATTTACTGCACAACATATCAAATTAGAGCTTGAAGGAAACAAAGTTTCCATACAACAGAAGAAATCTCCAGTTTAAATAATTGATCAATAGTTATTGGCAACACCCAAAAGCCCAGTGCACGAAAAAGAATAAGAAAATCTAAACAAAGGTTTTACAACTGGATAAGCCTCAAAAACCCACAAAGAGAATCATCATCAAAATCTTGTTTATTGAAGAAATGAAACAAATGAGTAGAAAAATAGCAAATGAAACCTAGATCACCCAACTAATCACCTTTACCGTAACTTACAACAACTCGACTTGGCAGAAAGTAGGTTCCATCTTGCTGACTGATCACTGATGTTCCGACACCAAATAAAGCATCCATTAGTAATACATATGCCCGTTCGCAAACCACACGAAGGAATGACCATCACAAAAGATAAACATTTGGCAAGTACTGAGACTAACCTTACATTCTTAGAATCCAAAAAACCACAAAGCTCTGCTGCACCTGCACCTCAATTCACTCAAATAGTAATGAACACCGGTTACTAAAAAAACAACCATTTCTCTCAAATTAACACCCTGAACCCGTATATATTCTGAAGCAACACCCACAATCCAACCACAAAAAGACTATCTATACCTCAAAAAACGAATGAAAAAGCTTGTACTTTACCCCTGAACTTAATATAATGAAACCAAAAGCTCTGCTAAGCTCAATTAGCTCTGGCAAGCCAAAATTTCCAAACTTTGTCAAATTTTCCCAGCAACCAATCAAAGAATTGACAGAAATTAAAACAAAAAATAATTATTAAGTACCTGGGTTTTAGCACCGCAAATCAGATTGTAACACCTACAAATCATACGAAAAGAGCTGGGTTAAGCAATCAACATCGCGTAATGCCACACCGTGACAGGCTTCATTCCCGCAGCAGCGTTTTATATATTCATGGAAAAAAAATAATGAAGATAGTAAGCAAAATTGTTGATTTTGGCAGGAAAAAGGGCAAAAAAAAAAAACCTAGAAATTGAAGAAGAAAATGCCAGCAAGACAAACACAAAGCCAGAACACACAGCGAACAGAACTGGAAAAGAAGAAACAGAAGGCGGCGGGCTAAAGATCGAGAACAGGAGAAATGAAAATAGCGAAGGCGGTGGAACATCTGGAAACGTCCGCACCCCCAACTGGGTTTTAGTGGAAGGGCAGAGGGTGTCCTTTCCCTGTGATAACAATCAATCAGAAAGCTTATTTTAGGGGTATTTTCGCCATTCTACTGTAGCCAGAACAGTAGCTTCACATTTCATAGAGAGATATATTTTAGAAGTTAGCTGTATGGAGTTTATTTATGTGAAAGTTGTGTTGTTCTAATTCTAGGATAATATGATGATTGAAGCTTGTGGGAAAATAATCTATAGTACCTATAATATGTTTATCTTTAAGTCTTTGTCCTGTTTTAGCATTGTGATTTTTGATTTCATGTAGTATCACTCATTACGTGAGTAGAAGAAAAACAAACTGAAAAGAATTGTACGGTGAGCTCAGTTAATTATAAATGAATACTGGATAAGGCTTCTAAAAAGGTGGGGGTAAAAAGTTTCTATTGGATATGGGAACCACCAATTACTTGGTCAGAATGTAAATGAATACTATGAACTGCATGATAATGAAGCTAACATGGACCTAACACAATTAAAAATGATCACTGACAAAGGAATCAGCAGTTTTAAAGTCTGGTTTTCTCTAAGAGGGATCATTGATCGTATTCCAAAATTATTTCTTAGTCAGAAGCAAAAATCAAATGGAAGCAGAACTACAGACCAGTATACAGATAGATAGCTGTGTAAAGTAGGCCTCAGTAAAACACATTTCAAACGACTCTAGTAATACTGCAAAACCAACTACTAATATTTGATAAAACCTCCTCAAATGCTAATATGCAGCAATTTAATGTAGGTTACCATTTTCTAATCAGTAAAAATGGAGATGGATATATTCGGTAAACACATAAAAGAAAGTGGAAAAACTTAGATATGAATGAAAGTTCTTTCAATCAGAAACAACTATAAAGACCTAGATGGATATATTCTGCCAACACATAAAAGGAAGGGGAAAAACTGAGATATGAATGAAAGTTCTTTCAATCAGAAACAACTATAAAGACCTAGATGGATATATTCTGCAAACACATAAAAGGAAGGGGAAAAACTGAGATATGAATGAAAGTTCTTTCAATCAGAAACAACTACGAATGATTAATAACAAATCGATGGTTTACCAGATCTGATGGCATGTGTAGATTAATTGTTACAATTAATCTACAATTATAGCTTAAGCAACCAAAACAGACATCTAGCAAGAACATTATAACTATTTTGGACAGTGGTTTCAAAAAAGGCAATGTATGTAATGCAGACTTTTTCAAAAAACAGAATAGATACCTTGAGTAAATGGTGAAATTGATTGCATATAATGGAAACTATAGTAAGTTGCTTAATAAAAGGGTGTAAGGTGTAGGGTTTAGGGTTTAGGTTAATGAAAACAGTAGCAACCATAGAATAAAGATATGAACAACTGACAACTGACAAATGACAAATTAAAATGCTTATTCAAATATAGTGATTAATATTAATAGTTAAATTTCTTAACAGATTTATGTAAGTAAAAATACTTACCACTGGTTTACCAGATCTGATGGCACATAAATTTAACAATGACTTGGAGAAAACGATGGCCTGGAGACCATTAAAATGACAGAACTAAAAAGAAATTGAACAATAGGCAACAAATATAAGTTAACTCGATTTAATTGAAGTCAAATGGAAATTGATTTTATAACTTAGTACATGACTGCATTTCAATCTTGGTTTCAGTTTTTTTTATACAGTCAGCGATAAATACTAAACAATCAGTTTAACTCAAGTTTTCTTAGAGCTTTAATCAACTGGCAGAACAATCTCAGTTGTCAGATTGGAAAACCAATATTATAATGAGGATATCTGAGTTAATAAAAAATAGGTGTAAATTTAATTAACTTAAACTGGAAGATCAATCTCAGTTGGTAGATTGGAAAATCAATATGATGAGGACGATATCTTACTTAGTACAAAAGCAGGTGACAATACTAATGTATGAAATCACCATGATTTAACTCACAATATCCTGCTGCAAAATGTTTATCAAAGAGAAAATGATGTTTTAAGTATCATAAATTTAGGAGTAAATACTATACAGCCTAGCTGAAAACAACTTCCATATCTAAATAAATATAAACTTTCAGAAGTCATCAATCTAAACCCTTGATTAATCATATATTGATATTGTTTGGAGGGGGAAAGCTTAGGTGAAATTCTATGTTACGCATATCAACACATAGAAAACACATTACGCTTTAGCGTAGCAGTTTTCTAATTTTAATAAATCAGTTATCATCAGACTTCCACAACAAAAGTATGCTTCATGAACTACATCCAAAAACAATTTATAGAATAAAGATATGGACAACTTATTAATAATAGTAGCAACGCAATGACAATCCAAAGTACAATTAAAATATCTGATTAAACACATGTCATAAAAGAATTCAGAGGACAAATGACAAATGACAAATGAAAATACTTAGTGGAATATAGTGGTTAATATTAACAATAAAAATACTTACAACTGTTTTAACAAATCTGATAAGAACAATGCAGAAGCAGTGGCTCACATGAAGAAAAGATATTCTGAGAACCATGAAACCCACAGGGAATTAAGAAATATGAGTGAAAGGAGGAAGAATGAAGTAGCAAAAACCAAATTAAGCAATAGCCAACAAATATAGTTTAAGTGGACTAAATTGAAGGAGCGTGATGGGAGTTAATTTCAGAACCCAGCAGATACAAAATAGGCATACCGATACAAAATGAGTGTAACTACAGTTCTCTTAAAGTAGTAGGCATAAATCTAATTACCTGCAAGAACAATCTTAGTTCTGAGATTGGGAAACCAATAATAGAAATGCGGGTTACCATACTAATGCACCAAATGACCATGATTAAGTTACAATATCCTGCTGGAAAACAGTTAGCAAAGACAAAATAATCTTGACCAAACAGCAATTACAAACATTGATAACTTATACATCTAAACCCTTAATCAATCACATATTGCTATTGTTGGTAGGTGGAAAAGCATAGACCAAATTCTATGTTACTCACAGCATCTGTCAATGATTTCAACTTATCGCCACCAGCTTTACCAACCTGTTCCAATTTGTCGAATATTAAATAAATAACAATTCACAATTCCTCATAAAAAAATTGAAATTCATAATTTACACTAAGAACGCAGATCAAGAGGATGAAATTAACTTACAACAGCAACCAGTTTGTTATTCGGATGTTCAATCTTGTATTTCTATTAAATATATAACAATTCATAATTCCTCATAAAAAAAATTTAAATTCATAATTTAAATTAAGAACGCAGACCAAGAGGATGAAATTGACTTACAACAGCAACCAATCTGTTATTCGGATGTCCAATCTTGTATTTCTCTGAAATCCTCCCCTGTAATTCATACAATTACACCAAAACATAATTAAAATTGAGGAAAATTCACTGAAACTAACAATCTGGTAACACCAAAGACAGAGAGAGCGTTCACCGTACATGAAGAAGACCTTTTGCCCGCACCTGCGCTTTTGTCTTTAACCTGCCAAAATTCAACAGCAAAAAAAATATATATATATATATATATATAAAACAAACACGCAATAAATCAAAATTAGACGTTTGAATATGAGAGAATTGGAGATCTCCGATCAAATTGCAAAAATTGATTCTGAGACATGGGTATTCTATGAGTAGCTAATCCCTCCTAATCGTTGTAATAAAGTTTGAAGAGAAAATTCCACAAAATTAAACAGAAAGCAAGCTCAAGGAAAGGGATTTTTCTTTCACCCATTATAATTTTAATACGAACATTAAGATGCGTATGTGTAGAGAGATTACCCGACGGCTATGCTTGGAGCTTTGGTTAGCTGAAGAGCTCGAAGGGCGATCTGCAGATCAAAACAAATATCATGAGAAACAAACCAAATCCAAATCATAAATATGATTGAATAACACACAGAACGGATCAAAATCAAACATTTCTTAAAACCCAATTGAAGTCGCAGAGAACCCACATCAAACACGAATCCCAATCACTAAAATTCCACAAAATTAAACAGAAAGCAAGCATGATGAGACGGTGAGATCCATGTGCGCTTCACTTTGCTCAAGTATCCCAAATAGCCAAAGAGAACCTACAAAACATGAAGAAAATTAGAGGGTTAAGGGAGTCACAGATCTAAAATCGAAGAAAACCATTAAAATAAAATAAAAATTGAAGCAGAAATCGGCAAAATGAGAATGAGAGAGAGAGAGAGAGAGAGAGAAGAGAAGAGAAACGGAGGATTGGCGCAGGCAAAACAGAAATGAAAAAGAGATGAAAAATGAGAGAGATGAGAGAGATGAGAGAGCTTATCTGAAGGAGGAGGAAAGGCTGGCAGACCTTATCAGCAGGTAAGGATGAAAGGCCGGCAGAACGACAGCGCAAAAGCGAAATAGTGTTCCTTGCCTCCTCAAAAAAATCTCCCAACGAATTACCCAACCGATTTCAACCTTCTCTCACAAAATCCAACTAATTGGCTACAGTATTAGGAACCAAGCTGGTTCGTGCGGAGAAGAATAGGGGCCGAGAGGAGAAAAGTCAGCAGAAAAAGGGCAAAAGCGGCCGAATACTATACAGAGAGGGGGCCTTTTGCTGCTTTCATGTGTAATTCGGAGGGCAAAACCGTTCGCGCACTGTCCTAGCTACAGGAGTTTTACATCGCCCTTTACTTTATATAATAATTTCAGAAAAGCTCCCACACTCAAACTCCTCCCAATCCACTCAATTCGATCACTCAAACTCCTCACAATCCACTGAATCGACCGAAATTTCATAGACCCACTGAAATCCTAACCTCGCACTCCAAACCCAGTCTTCAACCATTGGGATTCCGAAATCGAGGTTTCGAATGGGTTGATATCGACCAGGAGAAGTGTCAAATTCCTCGGAGTTCGAATTATAAAGAGAAGGTAAGAGTGATTGAACTCAATGCAAATCTAGGGTTTGAATGGGTTTTAGTTTTTTACTTGGTTTCAATCTATGTTGGTTCAATTTGGGTTTATTTGAAGTCAAATTTCTGATTTTGTGAGAAAGCAAGTAGTGCCGACTTTGTTAAATATCATTTCGCACTTTCTGCTTCATCTTCTCATTTCGACTCTTTCTTCTCCTTTCTTGATCCTTGGACCATTAATTGCCTTTTCCTGTATTCATTTTGGCTGTCACAGTGGATTGAAGATCTCAGTGAAAGTTCTTTCCCTATCATTTCAAGCGGGATTAGCTGGTGACTCTATGCTCCTTGTAGTGGTGCTATGTTATGATTCTCAATTTTTTATACTTTTGGTTTTGTTACGTAGGATTCTGACTTTGTGCTTTTTCTCCATGTCCTCTCCTTCCACCTTACCTCTCTTGTAGAGCCCCTTCATGGTACAATATATGTGATTTGTATAACTACATGTGCATTTTTAAGTTCTTACTGATTGCTGATTGTTGCGTATATGAAGTGCTTTGAAAATATTCCATGGTGAACGGATGAAGTGTGGGAGTAAAACTGTTCAGTGGAATGTATTGGTGGTGTGCTAAACTCTTTGTAGATGACATATACTATAGCGTTATAGAATTTGAGTATTTGCTGTATTGGTATTAATACTTGTTCATTCCTAAACAACCAAGTGACAAAGAGCGTGGCTATTTCATGATGCTGTTCATGAAATAGATAATTGCAGATGCAAACCTGGATTTTGCAACAAAGGTTATGGTTCTAGCTGTGCTTTAATTTCGATTATTGCGATATGAACTATTTTTCAGGTTATATGTTCTTTTATATTTACTTCTTTTGTTTGCCTATCACATTTCAGTGGGAAAAGGAGACCCTGTCAGCATACACGTAGCTACAGATAAATGAAGTTCAAAACGAATGGGCAGACTTCTTGTAAAACTATGTTTAACCCCTATTGAAGGACAAGACTAATTTGGAAGATGTGGTATGTTAGTTGGCCTTAATTTTTTGCAGAATTTGGTGACCTTGGAACAATATTGTTCACTTATGGGTTACTTAGCGTAGATGGCCTACCCAGGGCCTTGTTCATTTATAGAAATTTTGGAAAATATTTCGATTTCGGTGAAAATTTCGGGTTGTCACTGTTGTCTGAGGGTTAGAATATATAAAGCCAGTTTTCACAACGGTTTTCTTCATGAATAGACATCGGTCTAAGGCCTTTTGTGGCCTAGTGTGCCAGACAACAATTTTTTTTGTTGATTACTGTGGTCCCAATGTTTGTGACACAACTGTTTTCTTGTATTGGTTTTCATTGTGGAATGCTTTCCTGAGAATTGAAATGCCATTTTGATAATAGACACAAGAACTGAATCACAAGTCTCCCAACTATTGTCTCTAGTCTTAGTCTCACATTTCCAATCTGTTGATATACAAAAACTGCCTGCTGGTTTAATACGCCTATACTTTTGTACAGAGGCCTGAAACTGGAAAATGCAATGTAGGTCGGTAAATTGTACAAGTGTCGACCTTTAGTCAAGCATATATGCTTTCTGACAAGTCAAACTATGTTTATGTTTTTCTTTCATGTTTTGAATAAATTTCAGTTAATTTTGCTTTCGATGTGACTGAGTTTGCCTTGGATAGAAAGCAAGACGACAGAAGAAGGTGATGTTAATTTTAAAATAGAAAGATAATCAATACATTGATGCAGGCTTGATCAACACAAACAGGCGGGACAGAATGAGACAGGGAGAAGGTCAGACAATTAAAAAGTTTGTCTGATTCCAAGGAAAGTGTTCTGTACTGGGAAAAACAATAAAGAAAAATAATTTTTGTAGCTCTTAACTGCAACCTGGTTATGTCTCATGTTTGGATGGAAAATTGTTAAATGTTCATTTTTTTTCTCCCTGGACTTAGCCTAAAAATTATCAGGGCCGGTCCTGCACTGAGCATAAAAGCAGTAAAAAACTATTAACACTTGCAGCAAGCTGCTTTGTTTACAAGCTGCTTTGTTTATAAACTGCTATTCAAGTTGCCTTGCCAGACAGCCATTCAGAAGAAACATTATGGGGCTAATTCATAGCTTCATTTCGATTGTGCTTTTCTTCAATTTTTGCATGCATGCTTTTATTCTTTACTCATGCCTTAGCTTGACACCCGGAAGAAGTGATACAGATCTCCTGGCCTTGCTCCAATTCAAGGCTAGTATAACCAGTGACCCTTTTGAAGTCCTTAGTGCATGGAACGAAACCATTCACTTTTGCCATTGGCCTGGAGTTACATGTAGTCGCCAACACCTGAGGGTAAAGGTGTTGGACCTCCTGTCCTGGAAAATTTCAGGCGCAATATCACCACATATTGGAAATCTGAGTTTCTTGTGAGCCATCTATCTCCAGAACAACGGCTTCACCAATGTAATCCCTCCAGAAATTGGCAGTCTGTGTAGATTGCATGACTTACAGTTGGAGAATAATTCACTGAGCGGTGAAATTCCCTCTAACTTATCAGGATGCTCTCAACTCCAAAGACTATCTCTTGGTTTCAATTTCTTGGTAGGATCGATCCCGGAGCAGCTTGGAACCTTGTCAAGGCTAAGGTATATGGAAATCTACCGAAACAACCTCACAGGAAGTGTGCCACACTCTTTTAGTAACTTATCATCTCTTCAAGTTCTTTCAGCATCTTCTAACCATATTCAAGGGAGTAGTCCTGACGTTTTTTGGCAGCTGACCAATCTCACATTTCTTGCTATGGACCAAAATATGTTGTCTGGTACGATCCCTCCCTCAATCTTCAATCTCTCTTCTCTGTCTTTTCTGTTGTAGTGAACAGAATTCATGGGGCTTTGCCCTCAAACTTAGGTTCTGCCTTTCCTAGAATTGAAAGTTTTGCTATTGCTATTAACAGCTTTAGTGGATCAATTCCATTTTCACTGTCGAATGCCTCAAATCTAGTCGAACTTATCATCTCAAATATTCAGTTGCATGGAAAAGTTCCGTGCTTGCAGAATTCACATAGGCTTGAGCAGTTAGGACTGGGTTCAAACCATCTTGGAAGTGGAGAAATTGGTGACTTGAGCTTTTTCTTTGATTTGACTAATGCCACCCATTTACGAGTACTGCAAATTAATGTAAACAACTTTGTGGGTATGTTACCTCAATACACAGCTAACTTATCTTCTTTTCTTGAATCATTCTTCGTTTCTGAGAATAAACTATCTGGAAGAATCCCATATGGGATTGGGGATCTGTCCAATCTACAGAAGTTCTACCTGTCTTGGAACCAGTTTTCGGGTTCCGCGCCCCCCCCCCCCGACCTAGGATAGCTTACAACCTTCAAGGCAGCATCCCTTCCAGTATAGCAAAGTGTCATAATTTGATGACCTTATCCCTTGGTGATAACAATCTCAGTGGTTTCATATCCGAAGTTGTCATGGGAATGTCATCATATGTTGTTTTTCCCTTGGCCAACAATCGTCTTTCTGGTTCATTACCCCAAGAAATAGGAAACTTAATCAATCTGGAGACTTTATATGTTTACGGAAACTTGTTATATGCTATTATTCTTGAAAGTCTTGATAAGTGTTTAAAGTTAGAATATCTAGAGCTGAACTAAAATTTCTTCGAAGGGGATGTTCCATCTTTGAGTTCACTCAGAGACCTTAGAGAATTACAGCTCTCTCAGAACAACTTGTCTGGCACACTTATAACATTCTTGGGGAGTTTTCAGTATCTGCAATATTTGAATCTGTCTTATAAAGGAGTACTGATAGATTCTCCTTAGCCAATTTGAATCTGTCTCAGAGACCTTAAAGGCTACTGATAGATTCTCCTTAGCCAATTTGATTGGTGAGGGTAGTTTTGGCTCTGTCTATAAAGGAGTACTGGACCAAGGTGAATTAATTGCTATCAAGGTGCTCAGCCTCATTTGCCCTGGTGCTTCCAAAAGTTTTATTGCGGAGTGTGGGCCCTTGCAAAATATTAGGCATTACAATCTTCTGAAGGTACTCTCCGCCTGTTCTGGTTTTGACAATCTTGGTTCTGATTTCAAGGCTAGATACATGGCGAATGGTAGCTTAGATGATTGGTTGCATCCAGCTTCCTCTAATAGCGAGACAAATGATTTACAGAAGAGTATTTTAACTTTCTCTCAGAGGCTACACATTGCCATTAATGTTGCTATGGCATTGGATTATCTCCATCATCAATGCGAAACACCAATAGTTCATTGCGACCTGAAGCCAAGCAATGTTCCACTCAATGAAGACATGACTGTACACATCGGAGACTCTGGGTTGGTAAGATTCCTTCCTAAAGCTGCTGAAAACTGTTCTAGTAATCAATCAAGCTCTGTAGGAGTGAAAGGAACACTTGGTTATACACTCCAGGTGATAACTTTACTCATTTCCCTATTGTCTTAATCTCTTTATTGTAACATTTCTTGCATATGTTAGCAATTGTAACTTCATGTTTCGAATTCTTCTAATGCAGAATATGGCCTGGGACATCAGATGTGGACACAAGGCGATGTGTACAGTTTTGGAATCCTCCTCCTGGAAATGTTTACAGGAAAGATATCAACAGAGACCATGTTTCAAGGAGAATTGAACCTTTGTAACCTTGTCAAGTCAGCTCTGCTTCATAAAGTGGCAGAGGTTGTTGATCCTGTTCTTGTTCAAGAAAAAGTAGAAAGGGAGATGAGCTCAAACTGCCCTTCTAATAAGACCACGATCAAGCGCATGACAAGACAAGATTGCTTGGTTTTGGTTCTAGAAATCTGTGTTGCTTACTCTTCTGAGTCGCCTGCAGAGCGACTGGACATTGCTGATGCATTGGGGGAGATGTTTCAGATACAAAACTAACTCCAAATAAGTGGAATATAGAAAAGTGAAATATCGCGTCGAATTGAAGCTGAGCGAGGTTTTCATCTTATTTCTTTTATCAATAATCACTCTGTAAACTTGTGCTTCAGAAATCATCCTAGCTTATTGTAGCTGATTACTTGTGCAGTAAAACCTCAACAGACTTACTAAGAAAAGAGTTTAAGTAACGTGAAACGCAGTCAAGGTTGACTACTAAAATTGCGTGTGGGAGTGGGAGGGAGGGGACTGTGCTGTTGTGTGAGATCCCAGATGAAAAAATTATATAGCACATTTGATTGGCACTTTGGGGATGATACAAATCAGACGATCATTCACCGATACTATCTACACATTTGGTTTTGTTCTCGAATTTTTAGGATATGGTGTTTTAAGAATAGAAGATCCGAACTTTGAACTTCATTTTGGTCCCAAGTAATGTTCATATCCTGATCCTTGATCTGTATCGATGACCATACTTAAAACATAGTCCGATGATCATAATCTACTGTCCTCTGCAGAAACATAGTGTCCATTTTCCGAATAGGACAACTAGACGAAACAAATATCTTAGAAATATGTATAGAAAGACCAATTGACTAATTTTGTGTGGCCACTGATTAGCTAAGAAGTGAGAACTTAGAAATATTCAAAACTTGTGTGCAATGCAAGCATGCTGAAAAGTGCTTGTAAACAGATGCAGTTTCAAAACTGCTAGACAGAGCATCAACGGACTCAAATTGAGATCATGAGGATTTCCAAAGTCGTATCTCTGTTTTACTCTGAAGATTACACATGAAATTGATACTCTCTAGTTTTGGGATACTAGGAGTCACTTCTCTTGATGACAACTGTACCTTCACGCCACTGCAATATCATTTGGAATTTAGCTGACTGTCACAGTTTTGACTTTTTGGGCCAAAAAGACAATAAAAGAGCTACTGATTCTTCGACGACGCCATTTCCAGAGACCAGAACGAGTGGAAGCAGACCAGTGTGTATGACTGTTGGAGTGGATTGAATTCATGGTTGGATAGGGGCCAGTTTCCGAATAGGACAATGTATAGATGTGTATGTGTATGAAGACACTAAACCAAAAAAGATATAAGTATGTGAACACAATTATTAGCTAATGGAATCACGTGTGGTCCCCCTAATTCGCTAAGAAGTATGTGGTAGAAGAAGCTGGAAATATTCACAATTTTGCCCTGTGCAAAGCATGCATGCAGAAAAATGCTTATAAATGCATTCAGCTCGAAGAAGGCTACTCAAAATGAGATCATGGAGCTTCCCAGCTTCCTTTCCTTTGTGTTTTTCTCATGTTTTTGCATCCATGCTCACATTCTTCACTCATGCCTTTGTTCGGCACTCATGACCGGAAATGAGACCGATCAACTGGCCTTGCTTCAAATCAAGACGAGAATAATTAGTGACCCTTTCGGCGTGCTGACTACTTGGAACGAAAGTATCCACTACTGCAATTGGCATGGAGTTACCTGTGGTCATCGTCACAAGAGGGTAACGAAGTTGGGCCTGAATTCTTTGAAGCTTGCAGGCTCCATATCACCCCATATTGGAAACTTAAGTTTCTTGAGACATATTAGTCTCTATAATAATAGCTTCAGCCAGGAAATTCCTCCAGAAATTAGTCGTCTCCCGAGATTGCAACATTTAATGTTGGCAAATAATTCATTGAGCGGTGAAATTCCCTCAAACTTGTCAGCTTGTTCCCAACTCTTGAGGATTTCTCTTGGTTACAATCGTTTGGTAGGAGAAATTTCTAAGGGGTTTGGCACTTTGTCCAAGCTAAGAGTGTTGCAAATTCACTCCAACAACTTTACTGGAAGTATCCCTTACTCTTTTGGCAATTTATCATCTCTTAGAAGGCTTTGTGCAGGTGGTAATTCTTTAAGTGGAATTATTCCAGATAGTCTCGGGAGACTAGCCCATCTTTGGTTTATTGGAATAGGTTCAAACAGCCTGTCTGGTACATTTCCTCCCTCAATCTTCAATCTATCTTCTATGAAAGTCTTTTCTCTAGAGTATAACAAAATCCATGGGACTTTGCCCTCGAACTTAGGTTATGCTTTTCCAAATCTTGAAGTTCTTAGTCTTTCTTATAACCAATTTAGTGGACCTATTCCTGTTTCAATATCCAATGCCTCATATCTAGTTCACTTAGAAATTGGAGGAAACACAATACATGGAAAAGTCCCTTCTTTGAAAAATCTGCATCGGCTTGAGTGGTTAGTTCTTCCTGAGAACCATCTTGGCAGCGGCGGAACTGGGGACTTGACCTTTCTTTGCGATTTGAGTAATGCCACTCGCTTACTAATAGTGAAAATCCATCAAAATAATTTTGGGGGAACCCTACCCCAATGCATAGGGAACTCATCTTCTTCTCTTTCCATTTTCCAAGCAAGTAGAAATAAGATATTTGGAAATATCCCTAATGAGATTGCAAATCTGGTTAACCTGGAGGCCCTTTGGCTTGATGAGAACCAATTCTTAGGTCCCATCCCAGCTGATCTTGGAAAGCTTCAGAAGTTGTATAAACTATATATGGATGGGAACTCACTCTCTGGAAATGTTCCATCCGTTTTTGGAAATTTAACTTCATTAGCTGAACTAGATTTACATGGCAACCAACTTCAGGGCAATATACCTTCAAGTTTAGCAGAGTGTCATAATTTGATGATCTTATCTCTTGCTGCTAATAACTTGAGCGGTATCATGCCCAAAGATATCATGGGTCTCACAAACCTATATTCTTTGAGTTTATTGCAAAATCATTTCACCGGTTCCCTTCCTGCGGATGTAGGAAAGTTGATAAATCTGGAGTACTTCGATGTCTCTGGAAACGAGTTACATGGGGCCATCCCGCCAACTCTAGGTAGCTGTATTAAACTAGAGTATCTAAACATGGATGGAAACATGTTCCAAGGGAACATTCCGTCCTCTTTGGGTTCACTAAGAGGTCTTCGAGTATTGTATCTTTCTCACAACAACTTGTCTGGCCAGATCCCAGAATTCTTGGAGCGGTTTCAAGTTTTACAATCTTTGAACCTATCATACAACAGCTTGCAGGGAATGGTACCAGTTGAAGGAGTTTTCAAGAATGCAACAGCCGCATCAGTTGTAGGAAATAGTAAACTTTGCGGAGGCATACCTGAGTTTCATTTGCAGAAATGCAAACTACAACATTCCGAGAAAGGTGTCTGGAGCATATACATGAAATTGATAATCTGTCTAGTTTTGGGGCTACTTGGAGTCACTTCGGCAATAGCCTGTTTGTACATTCGATGTTTAAGCAAGAGGAAAAAGGAGAGCACTTCAAATGATTCAGACAACTTTCTCAAGGTGTCATACCAAAGTCTTCTAAAAGCTACTGACGGATTTTCCTCATCCAACTTGATCGGCATGGGCAGTTTTGGGTCGGTTTTCAAAGGAGTACTTGAGCAAGGTGAAACAACAATTGCCATCAAGGTACTCAACCTCGTTCATGATGGAGCTTACAAAAGTTTTATTGCAGAATGTGAGGCCTTGAGAAATATCAGACACCGTAATCTTGTGAAGCTATTGTCTGCATGTTCTAGTGTTGACTATAGCGGTCATGTTTTCAAGGCCTTGATTTATGAGTACATGGTTAATGGGAACTTGGATGAATGGTTACATCCAAATGAGGGGAAAAGGGGCTTAAGTTTTTCAGAGAGGCTGAACATTGCTATTGATGTTGCCATGGCAATGGATTATTTGCATCATCATTGTAAGACCCCAATAGTTCACTGCGACCTCAAGCCGAGCAATATTCTTCTAGACGATGAAATGGTTGGACATGTAGGTGACTTTGGGCTGGCGAGGTTTCTTCCGAAAGCTGCTGAAAACACTGCTCAAAATCAATTAAGTTCTGTAGGAGTAACAGGAACTATAGGTTATTCTCCTCCAGGTATTATAGTTTTATCTTTTGCGCTTGGACTGCTCATTTGAAAGTTTTTAAAAACATAAAATTAGGACTTTGTGCAGTCAACAAGAACTTAGAATTTATGTTGTCCATTTTTCGAATGCAGAGTACGGCATGGGACACCAAGTTTGGACACAAGGTGATGTGTACAGTTACGGCATTCTCTTGTTGGAAATCTTTACAGCCAAAAGGCCAACAGATGACATGGTTCAAGGATCTTCAAACCTTCACAACTATGTGAAGGCAGCTCTGCCCAATCAAGCGGTTGAAATTTTGGATCCCCTTCTTCTTGCTGAAGAAAACGATGAAGGTGAACAGATGAGCGCAAAGGAAAGTTTTCATATCAAAATGGAAGAAAGCTTGATTTCAATTTTAGAAATTGGTCTTGCTTGCTCTGCAGAGTCACCTAGAGAAAGGTTGGACATCAGTGATGTTGTGGTGCAGATGTGCAAGATCAGAAACTAAGTGATGTCGCTTTGCTGCTTCTATAACGTTGCTGTTTCCCTCTGTGAAGTGTTGGTTATATGTTTGATCAATAAACTCATGGCTACTTTGCCGAACATACTTAAATTGAATTGTTTTCTGTCTTTATTTTCTTGTTTCACTACATAATGATGAAATGATAAAGTTTCACTGGTTGATGTTTATCAGCTGAGGTATCTTAGCAGCCTTCTCCTTTAGACCTTCTCTTTCAGTCTTCTTGTCACTTTTGAGATTTGGAGCACTCCAAAAGTTCTTGTTTATCATCTAATTCTTAGGCGACCGTAATCATCCGTTTAAGCGGTAAACTATCAGTTAACTGATTTCAGATTAAGTTGATTTTCTAAGAGAGTTGATGTTTAGTATGCCATCTAGAAACTAGGCTGTGCAATCATTAAATTCATTCAATTGAATCGTCAAAGGAGAAAAGAAGACTGAAGAAGAAGGCCGAAAGAGCAGTGAACAGATTCAAAGAAATCAACCAAAGAATCAGAAGAAAAATGGCAACGTCAAAATCAACGGCTACAACAAGTCCAATCATCAAGGTTTTAATTCTAAATAGAAATGCCAACATCAACAACAAACCCCTATTTCATAGGATCATATTTTGCATATGAGGTTTTTTTGGTGGTGGGTCGGCCATGTTGGTGATTGGAGCGCCATCATCTTGGGTTTTGGCTGTAGGTTTTGATTTGTGGAGATGGTTTGGTTTGGAATGGAATTTGGAACTGCGTCTTGGGGTTTGGGAGACGGTGGTGAGTTGGGTGTCCGCGATGGTGACTAGTTCGAATCCCGCGTGTGGAGAATGAATTACGGATTTGTGGGAATTGGAAACGAATTCCTGGAGAATGTAGGAATTTGGATTTGAAGAAATTTGTTTGAGGGGAAAGAGGGAAACAACGGCAATTGGGAGGAAGATGGTGGTCGTGTGATCTTGGTGATGGTGAATAGCGGAGCCGCCGGGGCGCGGTTGTTGGGTGAAGTGGGCTAGTCTAAGTTACTATAGTTAGATTGAAGGTGATAAGTGGGACCCATGTCAAACTGTTAGAGATGGAACAAAAGAGCATCAGGTCTTTTGGAACAGAAGACCTGCGTCCCTATTGAAGTCGTTTGAAAACAGATTGTCTATTGAAGTCGTTTGAAAACTCCATATCCTTGACTTGATACTCACGTTACCGGGAGAACTTATAGATCAACAAGACTTAACCCATGAAAAGCCTCGAGTCAATAGTTTTTCTCATTTTCCAGTAGGATTAGACAATTAATAATTGACCAATGCAAATTGTAATGGATGCCCTCACCTAACAAACAAAAACCCCCAAATCTGCTGCGTAATTGAGGCTATATAATATATGGTTAATTGACAGAAGAGTCGTCTGACTTTGTATGAGCTTTGTTATGCCATTTGCTAGTAGTAAATGACAAACGACTCAAATAGAATATCCAAAAGAAAGACTCCAACCGAAGACTTGACCCATGCATGCAATTATTAGTCTTCTTCCAACATGCGTTAGTAGACCAAAACGGGTCTTTCTTCAGTTCCGATGGGCTTTTGAATCCGTCAGAATTTTTGCCTTTGCTACAGTATCTTTTAACCTTTTTTATTTTTCTTTTTATTTTTAGTTTGCCTTGCAAAACGGGGCTGGTTTAAAAGCAGATCGAAACCGAAGAAAAATCTGACCAAAACTACTCTCTCAAAAGTTTCCCAAGTCCGAACCCCACCTGCGACGACCTAGGTCATTCTGTAAAAAGAAGACGGATGCGGTGGGTTCCTAATGGCTCCGGATCTATCGTCCTGAATGTTCGTATCCCACTGTGTCCAAACAATGTTGTAATGACACATGTCCACCATCTAATTTTTCTATTTAGTGCTGGTTAAATTGGTAAAAATTCTTTTAATTAACCCATTCTTCTTTTGCCCAGAAAGACGATAGAATCCAAAAGAAAAAATCCCTTTGTTTTCCTCCAATTTCACACATGTATAGTTGATAAAGATCGAGTCTTTTGGCACTAATATTGAAAGTCAACCCAAGAAACAACCTGGGTTAGAAAATTACATGAAATGGTTGAGTTAAATTGGCATTGATAGCGGAGATGCAGTCACCGGTGAGAGGGATTAATTACGGCGGAAACTGGATATTGGGTTCGTCTAAAACTGCGGAGTCGAAGCGGCAGCGGAGCGCCAGAATCCGATTGTGCGTGATCGGAGACTATCAACCCCTTGGGCCCCACCCTAGAGTCTGGACTCCAACCTCCGTGCACTCAAAATCCTCGAGCTCGGCTACGGTACCGGCCACGTAGGAATCGCCACTACAGTTATTGAACATGATAGGAACTAAACTATTGAAAAGGAAAGTGCAGAGCAAAATGTAAGAAGACGGCAATATTCTCATTCCTCCTCTACTGTACTGAAAGAGAGGTTTAAATACTAGGGCATCTAGGTTTCATACAACACGGGCTAATAACAACAGGCCCAAAATATAAGATAGTGAAATAAAAGGCCCAGGCATCTAGGGTCCTAACAGAACAGTGGGTGTGGTGGGTATTTATGTTTATGTTAATTAAAGGAAATTTTAATTAATTTCGTTATCTCCAGTTTTCTGTTTAAAAAAATACACAGACATTTGTCATTATTCCATCGGAGGGACAGAATAGGATGTGAAAATTCGGGACACAAGATCCGGGGCAGGTTCCAAATTGCTAGAAAACTATTCACTACTTTTCCAAAGCAGGCATGCAGCTACCAAGTGATTATAAATTGGACGCTGCTCAGGCTGATTACTTACTTTCCATATTCAAACTCATATGATGGAGCTTTCCACCTTCATTTCTCTTGTGTTCTACTCGTGTTTTTGCATTGCTCACATTACTCTTCACCCTTGCCTCTGTTCGGCCCTCGCGACCGGAAATGAGACCGATCAAGCAGCCTTGCTTCACATCAAGATGAGAATAACTAGTGACCCTTTCGGCGTGTTGGCGTCCTGGAATGAAAGCACCCACTTCTGCAATTGGCATGGAGTTACCTGCGGCCGTCGTCACAAGAGGGTGACGAGGTTGGACCTGCATTCTTTGAAACTTGCGGGCTCCATATCGCCCCATATTGGAAACTTGAGTTTCATGAGAGATATAAGGCTCTCTAATAATAGCTTCAGCCAGGAAATCCCTCCACAAATCAGCCGTCTTCGCCGGTTACAACTTTTATACTTGGACCACAATTCATTCAGCGGTGTAATTCCCTCAGAATTGTCAGCTTGCTCTCAACTCCGGAGTATTGATCTTGCTCATAATTCTCTTGTAGGTGAAATTCCTAAGGAGCTTGGCTTTTTGTCCAAGCTCAGAGCAATTCGCATTTCCTTCAACAAACTTACAGGAAGTATCCCTTACTCTTTTGGCAATTTATCATCTCTTGCTGGGATTTCTGCGGATTTTAATCATTTAAGGGGAAATATTCCAGATAGTTTGGGGCGACTAAGCAATCTTATTTTTCTTGGATTAGGTCCGAACAACTTGTCCGGTACACTTCCTCCCTCAATCTTCAATTTGTCTTCTATGAGATTCTTTGCTGTAGACTTTACCAAAATTCATGGGACTTTGCCCTCGAACTTAGGTTCTGCTTTTCCAAATCTTGATCATCTTAGTCTTTCTGCTAACCAATTTAGTGGACCTATTCCTGTTTCAATCTCCAATGCCACAACTCTAGTTACGTTAGGACTCGGACTTAACAAACTACATGGAAAAGTCCCTTCTTTGAAAAATTTGCATCGGCTTGAGCTGTTAGTTCTTGCTGAGAACCATCTTGGCAGTGGCAGAGCTGGGGACTTGACCTTCCTCTGTGATTTGAGTAATGCTACTCATTTACTAAGAGTACAAATCTTTCAAAATGATTTTGGAGGAAACCTACCTCAATGCATAGGGAACTTGTCTTCCTCTTTTTTCATTTTCCAAGCGGGTAGAAATAAGATATTCGGAAGTATCCCGAATGAGATTGCGTATCTGGTTAACTTGGAGCTCCTTGGGCTTTCGGAAAACCAATTCTTAGGTCCCATCCCAGCTGATCTCGGAAAGCTTCAGAAGTTTTATGGACTATATCTCGATGGGAACTCACTCTCCGGAAATGTTCCATCCACTTTTGGAAATTTGACTTCCTTAGCTGAACTAGAGTTACATGGCAACCAACTTCAGGGCAATATACCTTCAAGTTTAGCAGAGTGTTCTAATCTGATGATCTTAATTCTTTCTGCTAACAATTTGAGCGGCATCATACCCGAGAAAATCATGGATATCCCAAGCATACATGATCTGAATTTATCGCAAAATAATTTGACCGGTTCCCTTCCTTCGAATATAGGAAAAATGATAAATTTGGAGCACTTAGATGTCTCTACAAACAAGTTATCCGGGGTCATTCCCCCAACTCTCGGCAGTTGTATTAAACTGGAGTATCTAAACCTGTATGACAACTTCTTCCAAGGGAGCATTCCATCATCTTTGGGAGCGCTAAGAGGTCTTAAAGAATTGTACCTTTCTCAAAACAACTTGTCAGGCCTGATTCCAGAATTCTTGGAGCAGTTTCAAGTTTTGCAATCTTTGAACCTGTCTTACAACAACTTAGAGGGCATGGTTCCAGTCGAAGGAGTTTTCAAGAATGCAACAGCCACATTAGTCGAGGGGAATAGTAAACTTTGCGGAGGCATACCCAAGTTTCATTTGCAAAAATGCAAACTACAGCATTCTGAGAAAGGAGGCTGGACCAGACACATGAAATTCATAATTTGTCTAGTTTTGGGGATACTCGGAGTCACTTCAGCGGTAGCATGTTTGTATATTCGATGCATAAGCAAGAGGAAAAAGGAGAGCACTTCAAATGACTCGGAGAACTTTCTCAAGGTGTCATACCAAAGTCTTCTAAAAGCTACTGATGGATTTTCCTCTTCCAACTTGATCGGCAATGGCAGTTTTGGGTCGGTTTTCAAAGGAGTACTTGAGCAAGGTGAAACAACAATTGCCATCAAGGTTCTCAACCTCGTCCGTCATGGAGCTTACAAAAGTTTCACTGCAGAATGTGAAGCCTTGAGAAATATCAGACACCGAAATCTTGTGAAGGTACTGTCTGCATGTTCGGGTGTTGACTATAGTGGTCATGATTTCAAGGCCTTGATTTATGAGTTCATGGTTAATGGGAGCTTGGATGAATGGCTGCATCCAACTTTGAGAACCCAGGAGACAACAGAAAGGACCAGGAGCTTCAGTTTTTCACAGAGGTTGAACATCGCTATTGATGTTGCCATGGCAATTGATTATCTGCATCATCATTGTGGGACACCAATAGTTCACTGCGATCTCAAGCCGAGCAATATTCTTTTGGATGACGACATGGTTGGACATGTAGGTGACTTTGGGTTGGCGAGGTTCCTTCCAAAACTTGATGAAAACTCTTCTGCAAATCAATTAAGTTCTGCAGGAGTGAAAGGAACTATTGGTTACGCACCTTCAGGTAAATGATCTTTTATTTTGTTCTTCTATACAACTTTCAAACTTTTTTTTTCACTTGCACTATTTCTTTACTGAATTGTGGAAATACAGAGTATGGCATGGGACATGAAGTTTGGACACCAGGAGATGTGTACAGTTATGGCATTCTCTTGCTGGAAATCTTTACAGCAAAAAGACCAACAGATGCCATGTTTCAAGGATCTGCTAACCTTCACAACTTTGTAAAGGCAGCGCTGCCTGATCAAGTGGTGGAGATTCTGGATCCCGTTCTGGTTCAAGAATACGTTGGAGATGACGTGTTGAGCATTAGCAATCACAGGAACAGGGACAACACAAGTGTTGGCATCAAAATGGAAGAAATCTTGATTTCAATTTTAGAAGTTGGAGTTGTTTGCTCTGCAGAATCTCCTAGACAAAGGTTGGACATTAGTGATGTTGTAGCACAGATGTGTCGGATCAGAAACAAACTTGAAGCAGATAGTCCATAAAACTATCAATTTTCATGTTTGTTTGATCAAAATAAACACAGCATAGCTAGCGCTGATGATTACTTTTATCTACATAGCATTTGATGTCATTAGTTATCCCGAAGTATTAAATCCAAGAAGCACACCTCTCGCCACCACTTTCTTACTGTTCATCATACTCTTTGCATTCATAATCACCTTAAAATCCAGAAACTGAGCCACCAGTATTTCTCAAATCAATGTGATACACGCTGAATTGCTCTTACAGTTAGCTCTCAACAAGAATAGCACCTCTTTGACTTTCTACTGTCTAAGCTAATATCCTTGGAAAAATGGGACTTGAATCAAAACAAACATATCCAGATGGAGGGAAACAAAGAACGGCCGCTAAAACTCAAAAACGCGCAACTCAACCATCCCCTCTTTTCTTTTCGGGGAATACCAAGCAACAACCTTCCCAGATCGTAAGAGTCTCAAGGAGTAGCTCAAGCTGTATATGAAATCCTCAAAATGTGGGCCACGCTTCTCAGGCAACGAGTCTAGAGAAACCCTGGAATCCACTCGAAAGACGATGGGCCCAGCAACCTACAAATTAAAAGTATAGTATCAATAAGAACTGGTAAAGTGCACAACGAGTGAAATGGTTGTAAAGACATAACCACCAAGAGGAAACGGCCCAACAGGTTGACAGGAGTCGGTCTTCCACGCATACCAATTAGCCAATGACTAGCATGCATATTTATAAAATTGTGCATCAATGACCATGACAAAGATTTTCAATCTTTTTTTAAAGTCAAGGCTAAGATAAGAAAACTCTAATAGATTGCAAATGCATTCACAATCCTCTTCTACTAAGGTACGAACAACTTGAAACAGAATATGTAAAAAGAAATACCTGCTGCTGAAAGATGAGATTGATTCTAGGAGAGGACATTGGGTCTTTGGCACTATTAGCGGAGGAACTCTTCAAACCATTAATAACCCTTTTAGCCAATGCTGAAGCTGAACAAATATCCAGGCGAGCATCTATCCTGGTTAGATCGCCATAGAGCTCTCTAAATTTTCCATGCTGGAAACTGTAGCAGACTGAGCCAAAAAGATCAGCACTGAATGGACTTCTCTTCTTGGTAGTTGTGGAGCTGGCCTCATCCCCTTTCAACTCAACTGCCACTGGGTTGTGCCCATCCTGAAACCAGGCTGTGCAGCTGCCACCTAACATCTCATGCCACCATTGCCAGGAAGAAACAAGTGAGAAAAACGATTACAATTTCATTGGAAAACAGGAAAATACATACCTGGAAATGGTTAGAACAAAAAAAAAGCCTCTTATTTAATGATGCTTCACAAATTTGAAAAGCAAAAAAAAAAAAGAACTGACCAGGTTTATACCCATTAATATTGACAATAGGAGACTGTATCAAGTCTTCTTTTGAGCAAACATCCGGAAAGATTCGAACAAAAACCTTTTCAAACTATATGCTTTCAGCTATTTGCTACTTCTCAGTGCCAAGGGCGGAAAGAGCTTATTCGTGAAAAGAACATATGGAGTTCTTTAGACTCTAAAAGAAGAGCTTATAGCCTAATCTGGACACATAATCAAGAAAACAAATTATGGAATTGGCTAACGCCTAAAGCCAGCATATACAACATGTTGATCCTACATCCCAAAAATTATGAGGACGCGCTATAATTCACTGCACCAACACACAGGAGATGTGTGCATGCATGCAGTATGACAAAACAACATTAAACAGAAGTAAGAAATCCATATTCGAGTTTCAGGCCACTCAGCTGGCTGGGGCTCTAAAACGACTCCACATATGCGAAATTGATTCCCGCTACGAAAATTGGCCAAAGAAGTAACTGTACAATTATTTGAAAAGACTTTAGGTTTTTTTTTTTTTTTTTTTTTTTGCACAAAGAGACCTTATTTTTCTATCATCCTTAGATCATATTTATCATGTTACTTCCATTGAAGTCACTCCTACAGGTACTCAACAAAAGTGGCTTGCATATACTATAGTATGGAGCATTCAACCAAATTAATAAAGATGACAATAAAAGATGTAAATGCAATAATGGTACACCACCACATGCAAACCAAAGCACATGTATAAACCAGGAAAATGTATAATTAATAATATATAAATTATGTGACCTCATTATGAAAATGTGAAGATACAAGACATGCTACAGCATCAAATATTAGCAACTTGTAAGATAGTAAAATTACCGAAGATTCCCGATACTGCAGCATGAGGTTCTCTAAGACACACATCATATGATGGCCGCCAAAACCAACCCTTGTCCTTTTTTACCATGACATCCTTTTTTGTCTCCTTTTGCCTCCAAAGGTCATGGCTCTTTTCATACGAAAAGGCAGCCTTTGCACACAACCCAGGCATTAGGGAAGTAGGTGCCTCACCATTTACAGCATTAACTGCCTGGGGTTGACCACTATTCTTATGTATACCAACATGGTACCGCAATCCAGATTCAGAAACAAGTGACGAAAGATCTAAGGAAATTGACTCAGGCACTTCCCAATATTGTCCTTTATGGTCAATGAACAGCTCAGGCCATGCAGCCTCCAGTGTAACATCATGGTAAGGAAGCTGCAAACATCTTACAGGTTGAGTAAATCATCAAGTAGCAAATGCACCTATAATTTGAACAGCAAGATAAATGGAAAAAAAATATACTAATACAGGTTCCAGGCTTGAAATTTGACAGTGAAACAACTTATGCAGTGTAGCCCCTTATGTTCCATGCAGTGCACATGTAACATGCTCAATGTAATGGAGTCACTTAATCTACATATAAAGCCAAGAAAGTCAACAGAAAGACACTTATACACGTCGATATATACACAAACAAACGTATACATATGCCAAACCTATCACTTTACTTTTGCACAATCGAGAAACCAGGAAAGCAATACTCAAGATTGCACATGCTGGCCGAATCTGGTATATCTGTTTACCAGAAATGGGGCCCATTCCATGTTGGGATTAACAGCTTAACGATGTTCAAGTTACAACAGCTCTTAAAAATACATCCCTAAGATGACTTCCATCTAACTTTAACTCATAAGATACAATGATAAAAAAAACTATGGCAGCTATTAATCCCCCCAACCCACTTTGACACTTGGAAAACAAAAGATAAGAGGAATTTTGACAATCCAAAATTACTGCAATTTGATTAAATGTCAAAACCAGGATGCAAATGCGTGCCTTGTGAAAGAGCATCAATTTGTTGCGGCGTCCTTTTTCCTCACCGTGCCCTTCTGTGCTCAACTTTATGGATGATGAGGGAGATAAAAGAAGCTGTGTGCATAATCCAATTGAGTACAGTGACTTATCCAAGACATGCTTCGCCACATCTTTGAATGTAGGGACCTCCATTTCATCATTAGTAGAAAATTCAGCCCTAATAGAAGATATAAGTTTCTTCGGGCGGAATTGCCCAATTAATCCAAGCCACCTATACACATGCAGATTGTATGTAACGAAATAATTAGTATCCACACGATTGAGACTGCTGCCGCAGTAGGAAATATGCTCAAGGAATCCTGGCATTAAACTCAATACATTTGGATAGGAATTCAACACATCTGATAGATACAACGAAACAAGTAAATAAAAGCTGTACATCAAGAAGGACCAACAATGAGCAAGGTGCAGGAACGGTTGACATTAATTCCTGAAATATTCAGTCACTTTCAGTACTAATAAAAACATCATATTTATTCCACTGATACAAGAAAAAATTAGATTGTGAATCCATTAGCTGAGATATTATAACATTAATAGATAACTCTTTCTTCTAAAAAGGCCAATAAAAACATGGATGGTCTACCACAGTCTGATGACCCTGGGAGAGGAAACTCTGATTCTTTACAAAAGCATAAAATCTCCCCTCAGACAACAGCAATATAGTACGGTGATTAAATGTTCATGCTTCACGCGCTATGTCAATAGAACCAAGTTAACAACCTTGCATGCTTGTCAAGTTTTTCCACTCAATCTCTCTTTCTCACAACTTTGCTGATTATCAAAAATTACTTACAAAAGATGCCCCATAAGAGTCTAATTCTATCATAATCACCCAGTAAGAGTGGTTCAAGTACAAACCAACTAAAATAATTCAATCTCTCCCTCTATCTAAGGTGTCCTAGAGAACTAGCTGAAAATGGTACATACACCAAAAGTTTTAATGAAGTCACTACACACAATGGTGAAAGCTGGGCTGCCATGCACTGCCATATCACACTATCCCACCCTCATGAGTTTGGCACGTTCACACATAATCTGCCACCTCCATGTGAGTAAAACATTTTAATCTCGTCCGGTAACACTCATTAGCAACGTCGAATACGAAAAATCCAAATTGTATAAAACATGCCAAAGCAGTCACTTTGTTCATTTCTGATCAAACCCTATCCTTTTCCCTCTATCTAATTCAACTCAAGAACCCAAATTTCAAGTGCTCTTACTTTTCCATCAACTAAACTTATCCAACCAATAACTAACCAATTAAACTGAATCACCAAAAACAAAGAATTTTCTCAACCTCCAAACAAACACACATCACAATAAACAAGCAACAGCATTAATTCATAGTAGTGGTGTACCAGTTGGAGGTGGCTGGTCTGAGCAGGAGGGACTGGAGAGAGAAAGAGCCCAAGTCCTTGCGAGAAGTCGGAGAGTAGGAAGGTATGATGCCCAAAGGGAACCCATTTCCGAGAAGAGAGAGCTGCTGAATCCGAAGGGCTCGGCTGGCTCGAGCGCCGTCGAGGGGAAATGGGTCGCCGGGAATGGCCTTGGCCGAGCCCTCAAGGGTCCGAGGCGACGACACGTTGAGGTCCCAGAAGGCCGAGTCCATTGCCGTCCTCAGGTTCGCCATTGTTGAGTGATTTTGAGTTTGGTGTTGGGTTTTTTTTAAGAGGGTGGGTTTTGGGTGGGTTTTGTTTTGTCTTGTCTGTTGCTTTGGGTTTATGTATAGCGATATTGAGAATGAATACTAATAATCTCAGATGAAAGAGTGGCCATCACAACCTCGTACAAGTTTTTGTTTTTGTTTTACCCGTAATCTAGCAAATGAATTTCTTGTTTCGACCATAAAATGAATTTTTTGTGACTTTTTGCTGGGTGGGATTACGTGATAATTTGAAGCGCAGGGTAGTACAAAATACTTCTATTGTGATACTCGCATCATCCCAAAGTTACTTTCTACAGGTATATGTGTACTGGCCTGTAAATCAATAGAACTTTGTCATGGCGTTAGTAAATTATTTAAATATTGACATCAATGTATCTCGATTAAGATATTGGAGAAAACTATACTTATGTATAAATATGCATCGACATAGCAAATGCTTTCGTGTAGTAAGATTGGGTAGCAAATTCGTAATTGGCTTGGAAGGAATTGGCTGAAGAAATTGCAAACTTTTGATAAGTGTCAAATTGATGCAAATTTCTACATTTTATCAATTGTAGACATGCTTGTGATGTTCTAGCTTGCCAATTGATATGCCAGAGTTTTGAAAGGGTAAACATAATCATCATTTCTGCTTCCACAGCCTGAATGGATGATGTACCCTAGTTTCAAATGGTTGTGTCATCAATTTAGGCTAAGCTTTTGCATTGAACACTTAGTATAATATCATTAGCCGTCATCTTGAGCGCCCCCATAACTGCCAAGCTGAGAATGAACGGTTGATCTCTTTTGGCTCATCCAAAACTCTACTGTGATGATGTGCCCCCATGTAAATGCAAGATTCAATTATTAACAATTTCACTAATTCTGAAAATGGAAGTATCAATTGTACCATTCATTCTCACTTTTGGAATAGTTTTTTTTTTTTTAAGTCTGTAACCACTTTCGTTTTTTGATTAACAATAAAATTTACAATTTACGATAAATGGTTATTTTTTTAAAAAGTTTGCAATTATTTTTAATTTTTTTGTTAGAAATAAAGTATTTACAATTTACAACGATATACAATAAACGTATAGCTCACTCGTAATAGGGTCAGATGGCCCACAATGTAATATCAACAAATTGAAAATATCATCGATCTCGTCACCACTATGAGTCGAACTTGAGACTTCCACAACTGAAACATCAACTGACTAATAATATATCTTATTTTCACCACTACTGTAAGTGAAACCTGAGCCCTCCTCCACCAAAGTGGAGAAAAAATGTTGCTAAACCAACTGACTATGTGCTGCAACAACTTCTATTCATTCCATGTAGTGAACATCACCGCCATATTACATAGTGGTCATTGAATTTGATCTTTCGTAGTTGCAAAGCTTGTATTACTTTAACCCAATCAAATGGAAAATATGTGAAGGAAAGTGATGTTCACATACTTATTTTTTTTCTTTTTAATTTGTTCGTTGATTCTCCTTTGATCATTAAATCTAATGGCCATAAATTAAAAGAAGTGTGGTAGAGGATAAAACATGCGTGCCAAAATCAGTTCAATATTAAAATATATATATATATATATATATATATATATATATATATATATATATGCATCCATAAGAAAGATTTAGCCAAACTACCTATAAATACCCCGTTCATAAAGTACATCGATTACATTACCACAACACAAAAAATGAAAACTTCCACATTTTCTTTCACATTCCTCCCTCTCATCCTCCTCTTCTTCTTCCCCTTGTTGAATACCACAATTGCCAAAAACCTTGTCCCTCAAACTTGCAAAAAATGTGCACAAAGGGACCCAAATCTAAGCTATAATTTCTGCACTACGGCCCTCCAAGCCGTCCCAAAGAGCGGCCAAGCTGATCTTCGCGAGCTAGGCGTAATCTCAATCAAGTTAGTCCGCCACAATGTGACCAGCACGAGGCATTTCATCAAACACCTTCTCAGACAGAAAAAGCTTGACCGTTTCACGAAGGCTTGCCTAGAGGACTGCTTGGAGCTCTATTCGGATGCGTTACCCACCATCAAGAAAGCCCTCAAGAATTACCGGTTGAAGCGCTATGCGGATGCCAATATTGAACTGAGTTCTGTTCTCGATGCCCCGGTAACTTGTGAAGATGGTTTCAAGGAGAAAAAAGGGTCGGTTTCGCCATTGACAACGGAAAACAACGAAGCGTTTCAGTTGTCTGCTATATCCCTATCTATAATCAACATGCTTAGTTCATTGTAATTTTAAAAGTTGTCGATGTTGATGAAATAAATTTTTACTTGTTCATTAGATAGTTGTGATTATTTATTAAGGATTTGAACTTTTGTGGTTTGTTTTCTACAGTGTACAGTTTTCATGTTCATTCATCTTGGGGATGTTTTTTGATGAAATAAATTTGTAGTTGTTCATTACATAGTTGTGATTATTTATTAAGGATTTGAACTTTTGTGGTTTGTTTTCTACAATGTACAGTTTTCATGTCCATTCATCTTGTTGTTTTATCCTCTGGTTGTTATTATTTGCAAGGTATTCTGGAAATTGTAGTAGCTGTAATCTTTACAGAAGTTTCTTTAATTAATCAGAAGATTGTATACCTAATGGGGAGCTAAGCTTTGAAGCTAATATCAAGAAAGAGTTCCTTCTAATCAATCCTATATTTATCAAGCCATCATTGTATGACAGAGACTGATTAGAGAGTTCATATTGTTCACAAAATGGTACCGTACATATACATACCCACCACTAAAATCTTGTACATCTATCAATATTTATATATGTCACGCCCACTATGATGATTTAAAATACATCATAAATTTGAACTTTCGCGCTTTTCATTTGGAAATTTCGTGATCATCATGTGGTAAAGCTAACTTGTACTCAAGTGACGTTCTCTTTATTGATAGATTGCGTCAAAGGGTAAAATGTTGGCTGTTGACGCAAGAATTGGACTTTATGCGGTGCTTTGGTTGTAAGATGATAAAGCAATATAGTCTATTAGCAGTTAAGGACCTGACAACTTTCCAAGGCAAGATCATGATGGATGACTAATGTGAATCACCGACCAAGAAGTTACTAGTGTATAATCGTAACGTTAGGCGATGATAACTTAAACGAAAAGGGTAACAAAATAAGGGGGAAAAAATTGCAAGTACAAAGATAATGAGAGATTAGCTTGTTATATTTTCATTAAAAAAAAAAAAAACTTTTTTTGTACTAAAGAGACATAAATCAAGTTTCCTTCTCTCTTGCGAATGCTGAAAGAGGTTTTAAATTCAAAATTCTCCTGCTCCAAAATCACTTGAATAAAACAACAATATGAAGAGGATGTAAGTCATTGCAAGTGTTTTTTGGAGTGACTTCGGGAGAGAGCTATACATTGGTCGATGTCTTAGACTTTAATGCTAAACAACCTTATAGCTTTTCATAGCATTATCTGATGTGCTCAACTACAAAAAGTGGAACCGTTCTCCACTAAAATTGTCTTAGCCGGTTAAGAGTAGCACGTACTGATGCATAGATTCTTGCGGTGTAGCTTTCACGACACCGTTAGCTCACATGAATGACCACAATGATTAGCGTGGGTTGGATGGAGGTGCGGGTCGGCTTTGGGCTCACCTTCCTCTGTTCCCATAAATCTTCTCCCCCCATATACCCGAACCGCACCGTCCCCCGTTCCCACAAAAATGCTTGAGATGAACAAAAAACTTTGATGAGTGTTTTTTTTTCTCTTCAGGGCAGAAAATGCTTTTGGCTTTGGAGTGTTTGTTGGGAATGCTTTCTTAAATGTTGAAATAACATACAAAAGAAAACTCAAGCATACCTTTGATCTTACAAAGTTAGGTCACCAGCGTCATAATACTCAAGAAATGGCAAAGCAAGTTCCCATATGGGCACAACTTGTCAATGGATGAGCAGCCGGCCACTTGGAAAAAAGTTGTCAAATTGGGATCAACCAAGTCCACAAGCATAGTCGGTTTTAATGCACTTCAAACTCACAGACACGTTAACAATACGAAAGAGAACGTGAAACAATGCAAAGCATTGAGCAGGGCAAACCCATCCAGAAAACTTGCTGGACAAAAGCTGTCATTGTTTACAATTGAACCATTGCAATGACATTTCATAAAATCAAGATCGGGAAGACAAATCTTTTGTTCTGACAGATGCAAATTATTTTCCACCAACAGGGACGATCAAATTTCTACACGTCACAAAAGCAAAAGCAGATGATACAACTGCTCCAAAAGAGAGTTACCCAGCCATTGGATGGTTAGCGATGTACTCAATGGCCAGCTTAGTGGAGTCAATCTTGTCAGCTTCCTTGTCTGGAATCTCTAGCTTGAATTCTTCTTCCAGAGCCATCACAATCTCCACAGTATCCAAGCTATCCAAGCCCAAATCCTTCTGGAAATGTACATCAGGAGTTACCTGCAGATAATGGCCTGAAAAAATTAGTACTCCCAGTAACTTTCAGTTTTAGATTGTGGAAAGAAATGGCAATCCCCAAAGGAGAAACAGAGTTATACCTATAAAATGATACCGTTGAAAAATTAAAACCAGAAAGTAAGGGGAAGTTGAGCATAGGATATGGCCCAAATAAGCAATCATGTCATTGCATATCTCTAGAAATAAGTATACATCCACTGGTAACATGGTTTCAATGTTTATCTCCTACTACTTACATTTTGTTAATGATTGTAATACAAAACATCCAAAGCAGTTGCCATATACATAAACACATTCATAACCCACTTTTCCCTGTAATATGCAATACCTTCAAACCTTTAGCTACCAGGTGCACCAATAGCTTCCGTACGAAGGACCAAAAACTTAATAGTAGATACTCTATGCATTATTCGAGAGAATTTGCCTCACCAATTTTGATATGTGGCTCTAATACCCCAATCTATGTCTTGGACTTGTGAGTGTACAAAGACATCAAAAGGTAATATTTCTGACCATGTGTATGTTCGTCAGACGATTCGTACTAACATCCACATTCACTCATCCAGGATAACACACCAAGAACAAGGTGCATTGCATTCCCCAAAATCAGTTACAAATGTTGTTGTCTGACTCTTGTAATCCCCAACTCAGCAAAGTATAGGATATAGTGGGTGTATGAACTCTTTCCTCAGATGTATCTTGCAGCCAAGTTTCGAAGGGTCAAGTTCTACCCATGAGATCTTATCAATAGTATTAAAAGGCCCAAATTACCATCAAACATTCTAACAGTTTAAAAAACAGCAGCATAGAAAACAATACGCCGCGATCAATAGTTGCTTAGCCTACGACCATTAAGAAGGAGAACATGGAACCGCCGAGTTCTACATTGTATTGATACCTAGACATCAAGATCCCCAAAGACCTAGAATAAATTCAAATGCCGAAAATCAACCACAGATTAAACAAACAAAGAACAAAATTAGATCCAAAATCTCACATAGATTGAGCTCAATTAGTAAATTGACTAATACCACACTACCTACAACTCATCCAACGAACAAATTGGCAAATTTTAGTAACCTAACAACAGCTCAGCCTACCAATTCGGTTTCCGAGAAAACCGACGGAAAATCAAAACTAAATTCGAGCGTCAGATTCATGGTTGCATTTTTCCCGGGAAACAAACAGAAAGTAGAGATTGAAAATTTGACGCATACCGTGGAGGGATCGACTTTGGGGAAGCTCTTGACGACAGAGAGGACTCTCTCGGTGACCTCGTGCTTCGACAGATGATCGTCGTGCGATGACATCCACCGGAGAGAAGGTAGGCCCCATTTTCCTCCGGCGGCGGCGGCGGCGGTTGGGTTTAGGGTTTGGGCCGGAAGTCGCACGTGCCTCAGTACGGCTGCTCTCAACGCCATTTCTTTGTCTCCCTTTTCTTGTGCGGTAACTGTGATTTCAGTCTATTTGGGGTGTGAGAGTGAACAAAAGCTCAGTCGTCACGTGCTTGGGGCGTGGCTTTTACCTTTTCCTTATTACTGCATGGAATGGAATATCCTTTTTTTGCTATAAGTTGATTTTTGATGATGGGGAGGTATGGTTAGTTATCTGAAATGAAAAAAGTTAGGAATTGAAGAGACAATAACTTGGAATTGAATCAACGAACACGCTTGGCTATTTTCAAATGAGAAATTTGGGAATTGAAGAAACAAGAATTTAGAATTAGATTAACTTAATATATGTTCACATATCGATAATGGAAATAGGCTCTCTATTGGAAAAGTGTTGATGGTAGGAAAATGGGTAGAATTAATGGGTGCACCCTTTTTTTTGGATAACAAGAAACAAGCTAACGAAAGTGTCCACTAAGCCCCCTAACTATCCAAGGGTGAATAATATGGTGAAAATTCTGAAGAATCACGTCTCTTTAAATTAATTAAAGAGTTTCATGATTTCGTTGCGATAAAATATATCAATTCAACATGAAAACACATCACATACGAATGATTTAAATGGAATAAAAGACATTATTGAAGTATATATTTTCGAGATTCCGAATTTGAATCCTTTATCCGAAATAAAAGCGTAAAAGTCCGACATCTTCTATTAAGCTCAAATCAATCAAATGATCAAGTCCACCAAAGCCCAAGAAAGAATCTCTATATAACAAAAAGTGCAATTTCTTTTGGTGAATAATGTGATGAAAGTTCTGAAGATTAACGTCTCTATAAATTAAATCAATGATTCCATGATTCCATTGCGACAAAATAAACAAACTAGTCCAACTTGAAAATACATTACATACAAATAAAGGCGCAATCATTTGAATAGAATAAAAAATATTATTGAAATTTATTTATATATAACTATCTTTTTTCGAGATTTCAAATTCAAATATTCCATAACATCGCTAAAATCAATTAAATCATCAAAGTACACCAAAGCCCACGAAAGAATCTCCAACTATATAGCAAAAGTGCAATTTCTCTTGGTCCCTCTCAAAGTATTTTGAATCTCAACCCAAATTTTACGCTATTGGCGCCCTATTGCCTCTACTCAACAACTTCAACACAAACTTGGGCTCCTCCTTCCTGCTATTATGCCAAGCCAACCCAATCTCATCACCCATCTTCACCGCCCTCTCCCGGAACACCGCCTCCAGCCCAAGCACCACGTAGCACTCGTCTCTGTACGACCACTGGAAATACACCGTGTGCACCTTCGCAGGCGGTCCTTGACCGCAGTCACTAACGTCCGCTAACGACACCATGATCTGCTTCTGACCGGTTGTCACGCAGCTAACGACGTCAAGGGGCCAGTGACGAAACAAGTGATTGAACGTGTCGCTAAACGACACGAAGAGCATGCCGTTTATCACTTCTTTTGCGGAGATTGATTTTATTCCTATGCGGAGTAAGTCTTGCGGATCTTCGGGCCTTAGCGGCGGCGGCGGGTGGTAGTAACCCGGAAGGTCGCGGATTTCGATCACGACTCGGCCCACTTGTTTGTCGATGCCGGGCCTTTCGGCCTCCTCTTCGGCCTTGGTGGGGAGAAAGTTGTAGAAGAAGGTTTTCTTGTGGGTGAAAGCATCCATGACGAAGCAATTCTTTTGATGCTTTGATAATTGACTTGATGGTTGAAAAGTTGGGGGGTTGTGGGGTTTTATATGAGGGGCGATGGAGTTCAAATTTGGTAAGTAAGTTAATTCATGAAGATTTTGGGTACCCTTTTAGATTTAGGGACATGAAAAAAGGAATGTTTTTTTTGTATGAAATAATGAGACTTCTTTTGTAAGCAATCTATATATAGCAGTGCGTTGAAAATGAGAGCGATGGGGTAAGTAATTAATTGGTTTATAAGAGGAAATAGTTTGATACATATCTTGCCTGGAAGGAGAATGAGAAAAAAAAAAAGGAAGAGGAAAGTATACTAATTTCATAAAGAATCCTGCTTACTGCTAGATTTTGATAATAAATGACGATTCATTAAGGAAACAATATTGTGAGGAGATTTGGTCTTTATGTAGAATGCGATCCCAAAATCATAGCAGGCATTGTCAATTTCTACTAAATTATTCTCATTAGGATAAATAATCACGAAAGTAAGAGATAATTTTTCTGATTCATTCCGTCTTGCTTGTGTACTCATCCAATACGAAATTAAAAGTTGACGGGTCTGATCTTATTTTCAACAATCATTCGTCCTAAAATCATAAATTAGAAACTAGATTAATTACATACTCCATTCGATGTAGGAGCCTTGGTTGGAAAAGGCGAAGTCATCAATTGAAGAAATTCTTGAGCTGGGGTGGAAATGGGAATAGATTAACTACTTTCCGTAGGCTATATTATTTTCGGCTCATGATTATTTGACTTTCTACTTTCCTCATTTATTTATTCCAAGTAAATAAATGACTTGTCGTTATGTGAAATATAAATTTGATCAATTATTTCTCCTAGTTTATTTAGTTCTTAATTCTATTCACCTATTTCTAAATTTTATATATCCCCGAGTTCTTAAAAAATTATAGCATCACTCTTTTCTAATGGTTTGCATCCCTTTTTATTCACCTAAACAAACATAATCTCCAGAACCTAATCACTTCCTTCAGTAATTGTCTAGAGGACGATAGGATACTACGTGCATCAATCAAATGGTACTGTCTTCACAGGCTTTCAGTGTTGGATGAATCGGCTGGAGTAAGTTCATATCCTCAAAACATCTCGTGTATTTAAAAATCAAAACTACTCATCATATATGAAATATGATCATCAGATAATAGAAAATAAATTCCTTAATTATCAATATGCTCACTGTCAAAGGTCGTGTGCAAAAAGCTGCAACGTGTGCCCTGGCTCTACGCGAAAGCTCAAAACAAAAGGCTCAACGCCAAAAATACTTCTTTCTTCGATGCCAAAAATAGTTCAAGCAATGGACTCCTAAATTTTCACCCCCGAATGAATAGCAACCACCCCTCCAACCATGTTCTCATACTCAACCTTCTGAAAACCTGCATCTGCAATCATCGCAGCAAACTTCTCCTGCAATCATAAACTAAGATCAATCATCGGAGATATAACAAAAGTTAAAGCAATTAATCAATCAAATCCTAGATAATATCATAATACTGCAGTGGAGTATCCAACTGTATGGAGGCTGAAAATAAAACCTGCGGGGGGAAACGACGAATACTCTCTACTAAGTACTGATAAGATTCTCTATCTCCAGCAACAAGCTCTCCCAGGGAGGGAATCACTTTGAATGAGTAATAATCATAGCTGCATGACAGATTAGGAAACCTTAAAACATACACCCTATATAAATACACAAGAAAGAAAATCAACCTTTTTGACAGATAATTTAGAGCGTCAAGTTGTTCATATTATGGTGAGCAATCAGTCACGTGGCACCATGCTAAAAACTAACCACGCAGAACTGCTTTATTGTCCCACGTGCACAGTTGCCTATCATAACAATCTTGGTCAATATCCAGACAAATGACACAAAATATCTTCTTCACTAACTAAGCTTCAGTGCACAACAAATTGTCTGAAAAGAAAGTGATACACACATCATGCCTGCGTGCATGCATACATGCAAATGCACATTCTGTCTTTCAGTATTTGTATCTGACAAGAGAGAAGTGAATTAATAGTAACTTCAATGTTCGCATTCTTTTTCCTATGGGGAGCTTCAATATAGCATTTGAACTACGCAGCTGTATCGTCAAACTTCCGCAACCCATAAGTTCTGGGGAAATTATTTTTAAAAGTTTCCCAAAAAAATCTATGCAGCCTACCATAATCTAAGTGTTAAGAATACTTACAATCCTTTAAATACAGGAACGTCTACATGGCTCAGTTCAAGGCACAAGAACCTTCCTCCTCGTTTTAGCACCCTATTAACAAGATTGTTAAAGCCCAACACAATCAGTATATAACACTATAGAATATCAATTTCACAAGATACCTTGATACCCTGCAATCTAACTGACCAGCATAACTAAAGATATAAATTGTAAGAGTAGAGAACATTTAATGACCTAGCAGACAATTGTTTCAAATTGGTCAGTTTCTATCCCATTAGTTTCCATTGCCTCAGTATATACTATACACTGACAATGTTGGCATTATACTTTGGTCATTTACAACTGCATTTGCACACACATAGCAAGATCAAGCACAGGCTTTGGCCCCAGATGAAAATGAGCTAGTTCTTTTTATCTAGTCTGGCTCTAATGCATTGATTTAAGTCTTTGAAACATTCCGAAGTTCTAACCAACTAAAACTCACACATATACAGAGAAAGGAATAACAATATCGAAAGAGCCCATCTACATATAAAAAAGGTTTGGCCTTACCTATAAGCTTCAGAAAGCACTTTCTCTATGTGTGTAACATTCCTAATCCCAAATGCAATTGTGTAACCGTCCATTGTATTATCTCCAAAACTCAAGGCTTCTGCATCTCCCTCCACCCACAAAAGGGATTTGTCTTCGCCAAGACCTATAAATTTCAGTACGTGACTTTATCTCTAAGCAAAATACAACTTTTTGTTCAACATAGAAATGAGAAAGTCTAATACAACCAAACTTAACTTCAGGTCATTAATTTTACCTCTCTCCAATGCTCGCTTTTTACCAACATTCAACATGTTAGGGTTTATGTCAGATACATAAACCTTAGTCTCTTCTTGTAAATCATCCTCACGAGCATCTTGCATAGCTCTACGCCTGATACTATTTATAGAGTCTACTATTCTGAAAGCAACATCACCTGCAAAAAGAAAGAAAATTTTGAAACGAGTAACACTACAGCTGACAAACTTAATTGAAAGATTCTAAACGTCAAACAAGGTTAGACCAAAGCAATCAATTTCAACGGCGCTCCAGATAAGCAAAGCAAATTTTCATGTAGCACTAGTGCAGCTACACTTTATGTTAGGATTAGGAGATATCTGAGATGAGAATGAACAAGAACATGTATTTTTTTTAATCTGGTAGATCACTCCTGTACTGCAGGTAGTATACCTCCAGGATAACCATCTGCCCCTTAATTCAGGAGGTGATGGTGTCATTTTTAAACCCAATGGAAAATCCAATTCATTTTGGTCCTAGGGCAGTCTTCCCTACACCAACCAACTTTTTTCTGACTAACTGCATCCATGTCCACACCAGATATCAGATATCTCCCCAACCCAAACTGGATTTTATATTTAGTAACACGCATATAGGTTTATTCCGAGATACCCAAATCTGAACAGAAGTACATGAACAGTATACAGAATTTCAAAATAGAGAGTTCAAACTGGGTTTCATAATTAGACCTCCTCCTTTGGCAAGGAAACAAGGGCGAAGATCAGTGTAAAAGAGCAGTGGCAGCTAAATGTATTCTTAGTTTCTCTAATAAATGGTCAAACATATATCTATAAAAATAAAATAAAAAATAAAAAACTTATGTTTGAATGATATTCAAGTCCAGGAACTATAGTAGCAGTATATAGCCAGAATATTTGGTAAATTGGTAGTATTAATGCCACTCGTTACTATCTGGTGTGAGCGAAATATCTGATATAGTATGTCTCCTGAAGTCGTGTGGTCTACATAATGTGACAAATGTAGAGATGCATATCACAAGCTCACCTGTTCCACCAGCCACATCAAGATGCTTCATTCCAGGAAAAGGATTCAGCTTGGAAACTAACCTGAAAAATTGGGTCGACGATAGAAAGGCAGAGTTGAATATGCTGGCTGGATAAATATTTCAATAAGGAAAATGTAAGCATAAACATATATCTGCAAGATGCTAACCTTTCCTTCCATAATCTGTGTAATCCGGCACTCATCAAATCATTCATTAGATCGTAGTTTGAAGCAACATTGCTGAAGACATCACCAACCATTCGACTCTTTTCCTCTTCTCTTACTTCTTTAAATCCTGAAAATCAAACACGTATCAATTGTTACCCATCCATCATCTGAACTTAGGTATTGGTAGAACTAATACAACTTTAACAATGGCAGAACAAAGTATTCGAGGTTTATATAGTGTTCAACATTCGTATTCCGTACACATGAAACCAACCACCAAGCCCTTATTTCAGATACATAAAATATACACATGCTTGCCCACAGACGAGTGAGAGAGGGGAGAGAGAGGAAGATGGACTAACCGAAGCTCGTGGCGTGTGAATGCAATAGAGACACGGGAGCGAACCTGGGTTTCAGTGTACTCCCTAACTTCCTCGTAACTGTTCTCAAGGCCATAGCTGCACTTTTAAAAGACAACAAAAGTCATAACCGGGCATCCATTGTTGTGAAGGGGAACATGTGAGCATCTTGCAACATTTCCAGACCCATAATCCACGAACAATAATAGCGTAAAGGATGCAATGAATATAAAAAGGAGACAGAAACAAAGAACAGGTTTATTCATAGAACATCAAATCCTTATTAAGTAGAAGACAGTTTCCTCTGCATTGTCGAAATCATTAAACATCCGCCGAATAGAAACAAACAAGGAAAGAGGAATAGAATTCCCAAATAATTAAACCAAAAGCTCAAAACTTGAATGAAATTAAGGTACAATGAGAAGAAACGCAAGATGTTGGTTACCTGAGTGAACAAGAAGGAGCTTCTGGAGATTTGAGGAAGGAAAAAAGGTGAAATTTTTAGTTCGAAGTCACTGCAAAATTCAACGTGAGTAAACAAAATAAGCAATTCCGTACAAAGATCAAGCACTAATATTCAAAACCCAGATCAAAACTCACGAAAACCAGATTGATAAACATCAAAATTCCTATAATTTGAACTTGGTTCACAAACAATGCCTACCCGTTAATAGACGGTAACGGAAAAACACCAAACGGAGGAGCAATCAGGAGTACCCATGATTGAAGAGAGACGCAAACATACCAGAGTGATCGAAGAAGGTCGGTTTGAGGAAGCCTGAATGAGGACGTCTGCAGTTTTTGCTTTGATTTTTCTTTTCGGAGTTAAACAAATAGTTACATATGTTAAAATATATTTTAACGGTTCTCTTTGCCAACAGGCCCGTCTAGCTCAGTTGGTAGAGCGCAAGGCTCTTAACCTTGTGGTCGAGGGTTCGAGCCCCTCGGTGGGCGTTTTCTTTTTGGCCTTTTTTTTTGGGAAATGTTAATTCTAATACAGTAAAATCTCTATAAATGCATACAACTTAATGCGTAAACAATTGTATTCCCAACATACACTAAATAGTTATATTTATACTTCGATAGACGCAATGCATAAAATATTTATAGCCCAACTACCTGTATTCATAAAAGTTTTACTGTAACACTTACAATTATTATCATAAACAAATCACTTTACATCAACAGGATCGAAAAAGATTCGTTGGCCTTTTTTTTGGAAATGTTAATTCTGATACAGTAAAATCTCTATAAATGTATACAACTTAATGCATAGACAATTTTATTCCCAACATACACTAAATAGTTATATTTAGACTTCCATAGATGCAATGCATAAAAAATTTCTAGCCCAACCACATGCATTTATAATTTTTGTTTTTTTACTGTAACACTTACAGTTATTATCATAAATAAATCACTTTACATCAATAGTACGGTGAACATTCGTTAATCAAGCACTATCCGAGGAGTTGAAAGTATTGGTCATTATGCAAGCAATAAAGTTCTTTCCGTGGAAAACCTCTTCAAACGAATTCGACGCGCAAAAAAAAACAGTCCCTCTCTGTCTCCGTCTCCGTCTTCGAACAGATCACCGCCGCTATAAATACGCACCCAAACCGAAATCCAAATAAATAAATAAAGGAATTAAACAAAAAAAAAAAAAAAGAAACGAGGCTCCGAGATCTCGATCCGTCCGATCAATCCCCGGCGCGAAAGAGATCTCGACCTTCAAAACCCGACCCGACCACGTAGATCCGAAATCCCCCGCCATGGCTCCAGTTTCGGCGCTCGCCAAGTACAAGCTGGTCTTCCTCGGCGACCAGTCCGTCGGTAAAACCAGCATCATCACTCGCTTCATGTACGACAAGTTCGACAACACCTATCAGGTCAATCGATTCCCGAAAATACCTTGAAAATTTCAGTTTCCAAATTTCGAATTCATATAAATAATTTCGAATTGCATTTTGGTCCAAGTATTTGCGAAATTTTTTGTGAGCAATGATGATGGAAATGTTTGTAGTGGCGGTAGAATCCAAAGACTGATTGATGCATTGTGGACCCCGTCTCACTTTTAGCTGGTTTTCAACTTTCTGTTACGAAATGGCGGCTGGACTATTATGATTTCAACTAAAACCATTCTAGTTTTTGTGTTGAAGTATGTTAAATTTCGATACGAAAGTAGGGTTGTGTAAGAAAGTGGGAGTTATTAGAATTACAGCATGGGGAAAAATGAAAATCAAATGAGTAGCAGAGAAGGGAAGATTTCATATGAAGGATAGTTAGAAGTTTATGATAATTTTCTTCACTTTAGAGGGGGGAAATTAGACCCGCTTCTTACGAGCTTTCTTCAAATAATGCAACACAGAGACAGTACGCATCACTGGATATGAACGTGATATGAACGTCTATCAGGGATATGCATGTCGGTTGTTAGATCAACGATGGGTGATTCATATTTTTGTCTATGATTTGGGTCCTTGCTAGGAATCATTTTCGGAAGTAGTATTGTGCCACTCTAGAAATTAGTATCCTAATTGGCCTTTTCTTGCATTCATATTAATATCCATGTGATTGTATATTTATATGTTGTCCTGCATTGTCATTACTTTTCTGGTTCTGTGCAGATATCTGTCATCGATACTTAACGTATGTTTTTGAATTATTTGTCCAAGCGCCTGTTTTTTTAGCTTAATGTTGAATTGCTTTCAACAGGCTACCATTGGCATTGATTTTCTATCAAAGACAATGTACCTTGAAGATCGAACTGTTCGCTTGCAGCTCTGGTCAGTCTTTGTCCCTCTGCTTCGTTTTGTTTGTTATGTAGATGTTGCAATTCTTCCTCCTAATAAATTTATGTTTCTATTTTTACATTATTCACATTCAGTGATTTGATGATAATTTATCAGACTTAATGACTGCTTACTTGGTTGGCAATATAAAAGATATTGTTAGTTATCTGACACTAGTACTCTTAGTGAAGAAATTCTTCATTCTATGTACTTTAGGCACATTTAGTTGTCTTTCTCTAGCTGTGGGGTTGTTTCACTTGTCTCTCAGTTCTTAGCAGGGTTTCATGCCTAAGCAATAGAATAGACTGGCAGTGTGGAAACTTTTGTGTATTTCATGAAACATGATATCTTGAATTCGTGAACAGGGATACTGCTGGGCAGGAAAGGTTCAGGAGTCTCATTCCGAGCTACATCAGGGATTCCTCTGTGGCAGTCATCGTATATGATGTAGCAAGTATGAGCTCGTTCTCTCTATATTGTATCTCATTTGTTGGCGTAACATTTAGTCCAACTGCTCGAATCACTTTGTCTATGTCTTTGTGGAAAAGCTCTTGTTAAGGAATCCCATTCCACGAGGGGCTTTTTTGGTTTTGAAAATTCCCGTCAAAAGTAACTTTATTGAACTTGATGTTTACATCTTCGTAATGAAATGACTGGTTTATGGTCAATGGTTGATGAATTTCACTAAGTAGTTTGGCACATTCTCATCGCATAGGCAGGCAATCATTCCTAAATACTTCCAAGTGGGTTGAAGAGGTTCGCACTGAGCGGGGAAGCGATGTGATCATTGTACTTGTTGGAAACAAGACAGATCTTGTAGACAAAAGGTAATAATTTGCTTTCTTCTCTGCAGAAAGTTATGAAGAAAGTTGATTAGCTTGTTTCTTACTGCACTTTCACTTTTTAGTTGCATAGCCAAGTCATCATGGTCTTCATGACAATGATGACTTGTTCATATATTGCAACCTGGCCCTGCTATATATTGCATTTGCATACTTGGCCAATGTGTACACTTGAAGAAGATTCTTTTAACCAAGCTGTGCGGATGTTAATTCGTAAAAACATGTATCATGTTTATGAGGAGGTTGATACTACAAGTTTTCCCCTCAGGTTGTATCTCATTTTGTCAATTAGGCTAGGTTCTTGCATCTAATTGTTTTTGCCACTTTTGGTGCTCATATCTGGTGCATGTTTTATATGGATGGACAGGCAAGTTTCCATAGAGGAAGGAGAAGCCAAAGCTCGGGAGCTCAATGTTATGTTTATCGAAACCAGTGCCAAGGCTGGCTTCAATATCAAGGTATGCTACATCTATATCTCTTTGCTGACTCATATATATATAAAGTCGCATCATTATGTTGGGTGGGGCTACTCTGGCAAACAAAAATGAATTTCTCAGTCATGATAGTATGATATGGTTTGAATCTTCCTATTAATCAGTAATTGAATCACAATAATACGGCAGATGAGAATACCGCATCCACTCATGGCCACATGATATTCCTACTTGATCCGTATGTACAGAGGGGTTGTTATTTTAATTGCTATTAAACCTTTTGCAGGCGCTGTTTCGGAAAATTGCAGCCGCTTTACCTGGAATGGAGACGCTTTCTTCAACGAAGCAAGAGGACATGGTTGATGTGAACCTGAAGTCATCCAATCCAAATTCATCCCAGTCACAGGCTCAGTCGGGTGGATGTGCTTGCTAATTTACATGGGAGTTTAATTGAACTTTAAGCAAATCCTCATAATATGCCTAGGCGGTCCTACTCAAATGCTCTGGCCGTCCTACTGTAAAGCTTAGTTATTGTCCCAGTCCCACCTTTTTTGGTAGCATTTGAGTTGTGTTTGGTTGATTGTTAAAGGGTTCTTACACTTGTTTGGCTAAGCGTAGAAAAACACACACACATTCAGACCTCAGACTTTCACTTAAAAGTAATTAAACGGAACTTATGTTCTACGAAATGATTGTAATATATTTATAGTAGTTACCATAGTCACCATCCTCATTCCAGCAATTGCATTGAGAAATTGTAATCTTGTCTTAGCCTTGTTTTCACTGGAGAAATTCTGTCGAGAACTCATATTATCCCGAAGGTTATTCTCCTAATTAGATTAAATGCTCTCTAATAAAAAGGAGTCCGGGTCTAGGACCCCGATCCTACTTGATGACGCATGAAGTTGAGATCAAATTCCAAAATAAATTGGCAACGGCGTCTCCTTAGAAATAACGAGGAATGGATTGTTTTGTTTGTTGGCTTTTAAGTTCCCCATTTTACCCAACAACAAAAAAAAATGGCAATGCAGGAGTAACTCAACTCTTTATAAATGCACGATAAAATGAAAGAAATGTAAAACGGGCCGAATGGATGTCATTTGCAAGAATAACCAAGGATATTACGGGAATTTCACTAAATTTCATTAATCCGCTGGAAGGTGAAGGTGGCCTGTATATGTGATGATGCAGATTTAGGGGCTCCTTCGAGCTGAAGCAAAATCGCAAAAAGTAATTTTTACACAACAAAAAAATAAAAAATAAATAAAAGGGTAAGTTGAATTGAAAGTTGATCTGAACTGAAGCTGAAGCTGAAGAGGAAGAAATGGAGAAGATGAACCACGCGTTTGAGAAGGTGAAGATGCTGGTGGGCATGGAAGTGGACGACGACGACGACGACCGTGAAGTTGCATCTTCTTCTTCTGCTCTGCAGGACGGCAGTAACTTCATGGACGACTTCAATCGCAACTGCACATTGTCCACCAAACAGGTAAAACCTTAAAGATTCAATTACCCACGAATTCTTGTCTGCTTGTTTTCAGTTGTGTTCTGTCTCTGACAGCAACTGCGTGTTTCAATTTAACAGCGGCTTTACGGATTCGCCATATGCTTGGCTGCCGGTTTGACTTGCACCCTCTTGGTAAGTCCTGTGATTGTGCAATGTGGTGTTGTTGTTCTGTTTGTCAATCGTTGTTGGTTGGTGAGTAAATGTAAATCTCATCCTTGTGAATTTTTAGTCTAAGTTGTTAGATTTAGGGTTTCATTTCATGGTACAGGAGTTTGATGTTTTATCAAATGCATTATGTCAGATCAGGATTTTCCTTTGTTGCTATTGGCATGAATATCGGAATGACGTTCATATCGTGATCTTTATATTAACAGTTGGGTACACTGTGATTCTGGAAACTTAAAACTCCTAAATCTTGATTGAAGATAGCTTTTCTATCGTAGGGTTAGGTTAAAGCAGTCTTCTTTAGGCTTGTATTTTACTGATATGCAGGCTCCTTTTCTTTTCATGTGACAGTCGATGCTTGTTTTCTTCCATCCGATCAAGTTTGCTATTACATTCACACTTGGAAATCTGCTTTCACTTGGGAGGTTTGTGTTACATTTGCTTCTCATGTGATCGATAAGGTGCTTGATAAGTTATTTGTGTTGCAAATTTTCCTTAAGGTGACCAGTTGTCAGTCAATATGGAACACTGTTTGCTGCCCAACTGTGCCATAAAACCAGTATATTTGCTCTCTTTTTCTTCATTCAGATTATTGTTTTCCCTCTCAATGTTTTTCTTCTTTTTCTTTTTGGTAGTTCTGGAGTTTTCAATCTTTTTTTGTTTTCAAATTAACATTGAGAGCTTCAGACAAACGACAGGAAAACAATAAAATATAGTGAGAGCTACCAAATAATCTGAATGCACAAGGGGGCAAAAATAGCAGTATGGGAATCTGGTAGTAACTTTGTTCAATGTTCGTCTGAGTTTTTTTTATCTTGAAATCAAAATTCTTCAATATGAGTGATTAATCTTCTGTATTTCCTTTTACACATTGTACACGGAAAAATTTTCTCTACTTCAGATTTTAGAGTGGCCTGTTTTGTCTGGCAGCACAGCATTCCTCATTGGTCCTAAACGACAAGTGACAATGATGCTCGACCCTGCTCGAATTTATGCAACAGCCATATATCTTGCAAGCATAATAATTGCCTTGTTTTGTGCTCTATATGTAAGTTGAACATTGGCTTTGCCGTTTTGGTGCATATTTTTTCATTAGTTTGGGAATGCTTTTGGAAGGATTAGAAGCACGTTTGGTTATGCAGAAGTGCTTTTTACAAAAGCACTCTTAAATAGTTGTATTAAAATAGTGCTTTTTTTTTTTGCTCTGAATGTAATACTGTTCCTTTCCTCTGAGCAGGTTCACAACAAGTTATTGACACTTTTGGCAATACTTTTAGAGTTTGGTGCTTTGATTTGGTATGTGACAGTATTTACATACTTCCTTTTTCTTATTCATGGTAATTTTATATAAATCTCGTTCTTATTTTATTGAGGAGCTGAAAGCCCCATTCTGTTTAAGGGAAAGACTTACCTGTACCCAGAACTTTGGCGCTCGTCTGGCACTTGCTTCTGAAAACGAAAATTGGTTTCAATGGCTCCTAAAGTAACAGAATATTTAGAAGCTGATATTTTCTATTAATTTGGACATGTTTTTCATCTTATTTGTGGACTTCCGGTCCATTTTTCTTTGCTGTTTATTTTGGCTAATTGAAAAAATAATAATAATCATAATCTCAGAGGTTAGGTAAAGCAATATGGTATCAGAAATTCCAAAGTTGGATAACTTTATTCTCCATACTTTGCCTGATTTTGTCTTGCAACGAAAACTATTACAGTCTTTATAAGCTCATCAATCTATATAATGTGTACCTTTCTTTCTGCATTTATAGTATTCATTTTTTTCTTGTTTGGCCTTCTGAGTGACAGGTATAGCTTGAGCTACATCCCTTTTGCAAGATCCATGGTATCCAAGATCATGGTATCTTGTTTTGATACTGATTTTTAGCCTGATATGTACCTGCGACTGATCCGTTGGGAGATAGTCCCCTTTATATTCTTTTTTTTTTTTTAGACTAAAGAAACCATACGTTTGAATTCTTGTGGCCATGTACCTGTGAAGCAGGGACTTCAACCTTAATGTACCACAGGAAGCTGAGATGTACATTGTTTGTTTTGAATGTATTGAGGCACTACTTTGTCTATCGTATTGTCAGCAAAAACTTCGCTTACCGTCAACTCGATAGGGGGGTTGTTTCCTGAAAAGAACGTTTCTTTTTTACCAGTAAGTCCATCCACAACTGATATCCTAATTGATGATCTTGCATAACAGTCCGATATGCTCTAGTTGGCGATGGATTTTAATTTCTCTATTTATATGTAATTCAAAACCTCAACTAGGAATGCTAAAGCGTTGCATCCTTACCTTTCCAGGATATCGAAATGCTCTCCATTATCAAACAATTTCATCTCTTCTTTCTTTCCAACAAACAAGTAAACCCAATCGAGAATCCCCTACTCCAAATCAAACCTTAAAATTATCAATCCTACAATCTCCAATTTCATCTAGAACCGTAGAATTTCTAAGTTCACCTAAAACTCTTTAACATTCTCACCTCACCTCCAAATTGGACGATTCTAATTGAAAAATGGAAAATTGTTTAATTGTGTGGGACGGTCTTGTCCTGTGTTTTGTCCAAATTAATATTGGGACTCGATGGGTTTGACCACTCCCAAAAAACACATCACATCTCGTCCGGTATCATTACAAAACTCGGGACTGGACGGAAGGGGACAGATTCACCCTCATCCGTCCTATCCTGTCTCATGCCCAGCCCTACTGTAAAGCACCATTAGTTCATTGAAAGATGAACATGAAAGTAGCTCAGGTAGCTTTCAATTTTTCAAATTTAAAGCGCTGGGCACTCCCCTCGGATTACCAGCCGGGGGGGTGACTGAGGAGAAAGTCTTGTATGAACTTACTATTCACATCTTTGGCCAATCGGGTATCGCTATGTGGCAAGTTATGCTTATGTTGCAACATTTGATTGGCCCAAAAAATGAATAGTAAGTTCATAAGTCTTTCTCGTGATTGAGGCTCTCGGCCTCGGGTTGGGTGCATGGAGGGTTGGCGGCTGTTCTTTGGTTTGGTTTTCTATTTTTTGTTGCAAAATGACGGAGTATATTAGACTAACACAGGATCAATAGAGGCAAGATGACCAACGGAGCCAAACTGCTCATAAAGCCGCAGGATAAGAAGAAAAGGAAACAAATAGTACATACAACTGTAAACCTCATCATTGAGCATCCAGAGTAGAGCATATAATGAAACGGATGCATATATAGTAATCAGGGTGGCAACAAGATAAGTCAAGATACATTATCGGGAGAACAGTTGGTCAATTTGCAGAGAGAAAATGCACCCGAGCAAGTGTATATTCTTTCCCAGCAATCCAGACACCAGTTTGCGACCATTGCACATCCTCCCAGTCAAGATTCTCCTCCAAAACCTAACCAAGAAGAAGCCTAATCATTAGGAGGACTTAGCAATAATGAAGGTGCACCTGGAAACAAGCATATGGACGTGCATCGGCCACACAGATGGAAGTCAAGAAACATTACTTTTGTCGTAATTGCAAAGAGATTACAGTGTGCCATTCAAATTTTTAACATGATTGCCCATCTCATATGTTGACAACAAAGAAAACAAAATCACATTTTAATATATAAAGATGATCCGCTTTCGTAATACCATTTAACTTTGGAATTCCTTTCCGTCACCATACATATATTGAAATTGTAAATTGGACAGAGGTACAGGCAAAGGTTAGTACTAAAGTTTACAGCCACTACTCCCTCGCTGCATAAAGTATGGTAAAGGAACATTTTATTCAATGGAAAAATAATATTTTAAACACTTCCACCGAGGATTGTTTTTCAATAAAGTCTGACTTTATAGAGCAACGCATTCTATCAATTCTCATAGTATGCACGAATTCACATTGAAAGAAATAACAAAAAATGAGTACCTCCACATATTCAAGAGGCAGTGGGATCCCAACTGACCGCATAACCTTCTGGGGAAGAGGTGTTTTACATCGGGACCATCGAAAGACATCAATCGTGATGTTATCAGAATCATTTCCCCCACCATTCGTGGAATGCAAGATATGATTTTGACTCTTCTCAGCCTCAGTTTCCTGCATCTGCGACATCTGTGCAGCTTTGACCATCTTCTCTCCGGTAAAACAGAGCTCATACCTTCAGTAAAAGCTCAAAAGATAAGAAAAAGACACTAAACAAACCGTACAGTATGTTACAGGCAAGCAATTGCTCCTATGTCATGCTCAGCTAAACAAACGAGAAAGAGGAAGGGAAAGACAAATTCCCCTCTTTAGAAGAAACTCATCTCCTGTGTTACTTAATGTTCAGTTGCCAAAACAAATGAAGAAAAAAAAAAGAGAGAACCAAATATTTAGTCGTTAAAAAAGAACATGACCGAATCCCAGATACATAAATAAAGTACCATTAGAATCATACCTGCATGAGTGTGTTTCTAAATAAAGAACTTCTCCCTTTTTCAAACGTGCAGAAGTGTAAAGGCTTTTCTTCAAACCCTTGTCAGCGACAATACTTATACTGTACTTTATCCTGAAAATTTGCAAGACTGAACTTAGGAAGGTGCAATTATCACTGATGGAGAAGGAGAGCTGAAGAAAAACAAAGCATAGGCAGCAAAAACAAGTAAGTAAAGGATATATTTGTGAAAAGTTAAAATCTTGGAAGACTACAATACCAAAATCTCTGATCAGGTATCTTCCAACCCTCCTTCTATTTAATTGGACTGTTTAGCCTTAAAATTTTGGCTGTGGATTTCTCATCCACGTACTGTACATGGATTTTTTGGTGACATTAAGATGTTTCTTTCATGAAAACAGGCCTCCATGACGGAAACAAGAAATTTGGGTGAAGCAATTAACATGATTTCATAGGTTAAGCTGGTTGATTCACTAACTCTGTGATATTCAAGAATTATTAATTAGATGTCTTCAATGTCTGTAACACCTTATATCAGACCCAAACAAATACATCCATAAACAATGAAGTCTTATATTCTAAGTGGACATACTGAGTCGAGGGACAATTATACTGATAGCTACCAAGAGTCTCCTTCTAAGGGATCAACGGCATCAGCAGCAAATATGATAACAAGCACAAATTTTAAGCAGACAGACAATCCCATGCATTTTTATAGTAGATACTTTCTGATAGTTATAGAGGGCCATTGTTTGGGAAAGATATAGCATGGAATCCACATATTGACAACAGATGCAAAAGATTGTTTCCACATCTCAAATCAACAGAATTCAAAATGTAGAAAAGAACATCGGAGTGTACCAAGGCTCATTGCAGAGGTTGTATTGTATTGTAACTTCTCGTACAAATCTCTGTTGGCGCAATGCATTCTGAAGAATTAAAGTGATCATGTAAGCTGAGAAATAATAAAGATTGCTGCAGGTCGTGTATATACGTTGGTGGTGTTTTAATAAGATTTCATAGATATTTAACCAGAAATAATATCCAAGTCGGGACGTATACCACAATAGTAATGCTGGAGATCTAAAATTAGCAGAACATCAGAAATCATCTGAGGTTGAACTTTAAAAAGTGCATACATAAGAATCTACTATTCAAATTGGTTATGGTAGAGCTGTCAGAGTAAACATAGTTCATTAAACAGTACAATGTAAGGAAAAAGCACATTTGTCATCAACGTGAAAAACTCTTGAATGCAGTAGCATCAGTCAAAAAGGATTCTTTCTCGTATCTTTGCTAGATCTTATGAAGAAAAGATAGCAAATTTAAAAGGCATAAGACCACTGTAGCAAATTTTTACAAACTGGTCTTTATGAACTAGCACACATCAAAAACATAAATCAAGTACTTCATTGAGCAGAGATTTTAACGTCCCAATGATCAAAAGCTTGCCTGTGGCTGCAGTAATGGCAAATGATATACTGGATATATGCCCAACGGGAAGAAAAGTTTCAACCTAAACAACAACAAAAAGCATAATAGAAGCAGGGGATATCAAAAAATACCGAAGCGGCAGCTCTTGTAGTCATGGTACGCTCAACAATCACAGGAGCAAGTGTAGGCTCTACTGTAGAAGTATGTGTAAGGCAAGGCTCAAGATCAATAGTGCCTCCTGCTTTCTGAAAGTGGAACATTTAAGAAGCATCAATGCTACAAGCCGAGAGCATCATTAGAAAACACTAGCTTCCAGTTTTTAGTAACACATTATTTAAATCGAAGTCCACAAATTTGTAACTATTATCAGTGGAAAGTTATATGAAGTCCTATAAATGTACGCATTGCTCAAAAAGAGGAGGGAGGGAGGGAGGGAGACACACAAAACAGGAAAGTAAATTGAATATTAAGTTCTTATCACCTTCAAGATGTAGCAGCGCTCAACACGGTAGCTACAACCAATTGCAGCTCCCCAGGCACGCGATCGAACATTGTTTCTCAGAGTAGAAACGTAACCTAATCAAAGGTTAGAATTAGACTTCAAAATAAAATGCATTTGTTTAGATTAATGCAAAAGAGCTATCTCACGCTTGTTGTTAAGGTGAAATAAGAATGAAAGCTTGGGCATTTTATTACTGTGTAATACAGAGTGCTAGCTTTGTTTGGTTTTTCCATTCCATGATGAGTTTCCTAATCATATTCAAGCAATAGTCTTAACGTTACAAATTGTAATCCCAATTGGAGTTTCCTAATCCTTTTTCAATTGAGAAACCAACTCCAATTAAAAAAAAAACCTATAATTTCTAACACTAAAATCCTATTAGGTTTAGGAACCCTGCTCATTGGAAGAAAAACACTACAATAGCCTCTTCCGCTGTAGGGATAATTTATCCTTTTATGAACAGTACACGCCAAAAGTAGGAGGAGGACATTGTGATAGATAACTAAGGATTTAAGGAAATACTAGAGACAATAAACTCCCCATCAGCAGTAGATGATGAAAATATCTCAACGCAGGAATAAGAGAGGAAAGCTCCTAAATCTCATGGTCTCTCAAATGCCAAAGAAGTTAAGATTCCATCACTGAGACTGAGAATGGTGCATGGGACACCATATAGCTGATCTTTTAATCAATGATTGCTAAAACTCACTAGGAGATCCTTTAATCAATGGTTGCTAAAAACTTGTTTATATTTCATTGACTATTCCTTTTTTCATTATTTTAGAATTACTACTTTATTAACATTTAAGTTTTCAGCTAAGCAATTTCATATAAAGCACAGAATCATTAAGTGCAAATATGGAATAACCATTGGTAGCCATATTGTATTACTAAAGATCCTAACAAATGAATTACTGATGATATTTAGGAAGTCAAGAGTGCTGATTTGTTCATGTGTACAGAGCATAAACAATTGCATCAAATTTTCAACCTCAAGAAATAGACTTACAATCTTGTGGCGGCAGAACTCGAACTGTAGCACGCAACTCCAGAATAGCAGGAGGTGGAGGAGATGCTGTGGGTCGGCAATATCCTGTATGCATGAGAACTGGAAAGCAATTGTGGCCAATTAATACTAGTGTTTAATACGACCAAGCAACATGACAAATAACACAATACTTTTGAGTAAAGATCAATCCTGAAAATACATACCAGCAACAAGATCTGAATCATCTGTGTATATATCTGTCCCCCACAGCTGGCCACCTCTAACCTGCATGTAGTGAAACAAAAGAAAATACAAAACAGAAACAAGAAGAAAATATTACGATCACAAGCAACACACAACTGAAACATTGACAAGAATGACAATTATAAATAAACAACTTCAAAACATATTGATCCCAACTTCACAACATATTGATCCACAAGGCAAACAAAGTTACAAAGATGTCAAATTACAGAGACAGTTAATCTGAAAAAGAAAGAAAAAAAAGTGACAACACTCTTCAAAGCTTCTGCTTACATCTGACATAAATGAAGACCCAAATAATGGTTAAGTTCTCTCTATGCAAACCATACGCAGAAACATACCAAAAAGTCCAAATATAAGAGACCAAATGCAAGAAAATGAGTGCATGGTCGATCAATATTGTATTAATTTAATCTTAAATCTTACTTGGCGATTTGTTGCGGTAACATGCTCAGCTGAAATCCGAATTTCAAGGGTTGGACCAGTCAGAGAGCTTTCACAATTTTTTTCAACTTGAGATGCTTCGTAATCTTTCCACAACTTTATCAGTTCTTGCATGCATTCTCCAACTTTATAAACAACAGAGGATACATCATTTTTTCCTAAAACAATACGAATGTTAGCATACAACCTCTGTGCAAACAATAAACACCTGAATAATGATGTTGAAAACATGCTAAAAGAACTATCCAAATCATGAGAGGATTAAAAATGGGGAGAGCTGGCTCATCTAGAAACCAACTAAACAAGATTTACATGCACACTTCGCAGATAACTGAGTTCCCAAAAAATCTTATATCCAAAGTACCAAAATGAAAGACAGATTCCAAGAGAGAAGAATACAGAGGACAGCTCCCCAACCTCCAAAATATTCGGTTTTCAGAAAACTAAATTCCAGCCATGGTGTGATTGAAATATTTGAGAGTTGCAAAGACTATAAGGTCGAGGGAGAAATGCCAATCAATGGAGGCAACCTCCAAAAATCCATTCTGCATCTCATTTCCTATCACAAATGGAGGAGCATAGAAAGAACAGGAACCCAGAGCAATTTTTTTTTCCAGTGACATGACTCCAATCTTTAACCATAATACTGGAATTCACTGAGCTTATACAATTAATGTAGATGATAGAATAAGGATCCTCACAATAAGCTTCTTGAATTCCAGAAAGATGCACAGATCTACCAAATAGCCTTGATCACATCAAAGCTCAAGCTTTATCTAGACAAATTACCATCTATTTTCTGTATATCTAATGGAACAGTATATTCAACGAAAATTGTGTGTCAAAGGGAGATATCTGCATGAATGGAAAGAATTAATTATGAAAAGGGGTTGTGGCTATGATGAGGCCACTTGATCATGAATGTTACATTTACATGTGTGCATTTAGTGGAGAGTAAGGTGATGTGCAAAAACAAAATAAATCTCTGCTGAATTTTATGGAGTTTCACCCAGAAGAATTTCTCATTGCAAGAAATGGTACGCAAGAGCTCACCTTGGGATCTGCAAAAGAAAAACATTTAGAGGCAATTAAATGGTATGAAACCAAGGATACCATTTCCATCAAAAGACAAACAAACACGGAACCGAATTTTATTAAATGCTGGCAAATGACATTTTACTAAAAACAAATTAAGATAGCCATTCTTGTATGCATCACAAAAAAAGAGTCAACTTTAATAATGTTTTCCATATACATACAAAATGATATTACCTATAGCTATTGCATGTATAACTACATAAGGTAACTTTTTTTAATAGCACATCTGAAAAGCAAATGCATCAAGAAAACACTACTAAGAATCTATTATATTTTTAGGGTCAAAATCAGTAGTTCATCCATGCAAAATGAATAGGTGGATCACATTTTCAGAAACTCTATTGGGTATCTGAAATCAGAAGCCGTTATACTTGCAACAACATTAGAAACAGAAAAGGAAAATATTTAACACACCCTTCATCGTCTTGAATACGGGACCTAAAGCGCAACTCACGATTTGCCACCTGAGGGCTGCCCCTTGACCGTTGCATCCTTTTACGCTGCTGAATGCTATAATTATAAACTTCCCTCTCTCTGTCTGTAGTCCCTTCAACATCTGCACATCCATCATCTGATTCTTTGTCACAGCCCCTACTGCGCTTTTCAGGTCTATCTCCTTCAATATCCGCATCTCTTTCTTTTCTCCTGTCTCTAGATTCCCTATCAGCAGTTCTCCAACTATCAAAATCTTTCTGTTTCTTGTGTTCTGCTGGCAGACTTTCCTGCTCTGACATTCTGATAGATCCATCTCCCACTTCCTTCTCATTATTCGAACTGTCTTTCTCTACTCCATTCCATGGGTCTCTCTTGGTCTGATCCTTTTCTGCCTCTCTTATCCTTTCCTTGTCCTTTCCAGCGTCTCTTCTTTCCCTCTCCCACCTCTCTGCATCTCTTTCTTCCTTTGCTGATTCTTTACCGTCACTACTGCTATTAGGTACTTGAATATTGCTTCTACGTTCACTTCTTTCCTTATCCTTTTCTATCCAATCTCGATGCTTTGCTTCTTTCCTTTTTCTATCCTTTTCTTTGAACTTGTCTGAATCAAATTTGTTTTCCCCAACAGCCTCATGTGCCTCTACATGCTCCCGCTCCTCAGTAGTGGGGACTTCCTTTCCAACCTCGACTTGGCCTTGATAACTGCTGCGATGCCAGGTGTCAGTACTAGCAGCTGGGGCATCAGAATACCGTTTTCCCCTAGGGTACTCTTTTGATTCTTTCCAGTTCAAGTGACTACTGGCCACACCATGACCTTCCCCTTTCACTTCAGCCTTCGCATCACCGAGATTCTCCCTTTCATGTTTCACCTCCTTATTACTTTCATCCCCTCTAGCGTCATATCTTACATCCTTTTCACCTTTAGAATTCTGAGCATCCCTTCTTGAGTCAGCGGCGTACAACTCCCTGGCATCTGCCTTCGTGTCTCGGTTCTCGAACCGGGGATCTCTAGTATCCTTTGATTCCCTTGGGATCTCCGGTCTGTTGTCGGAAGCAACGGGATGATCTACGTGCGAATCATTTGAAGTTGATGACGGCATTCGATATATGGAATGCAAGGGAGATCTCCTATCGGGGTCACGGGATTCTGTACGGGGAATCTTGGGCAGGCGAGCATCCTGGGCCATGTCATAGGGAGGAGGAGGATGATACTCGTTCGAAACCGCTGCTGAGGGCAGCTTCGGGTAGGCTCCCGAATCTTCATGGGGGTACTTGGAAGAGGAGGAATGACCACTCTCCTCATGAGGTCTTTTGGGCGCACCGCTCATCGTCAATAATTAGCAGCTTGGAACAACTGATCTGCGTATACGCATACAGGTGTTGAAAACATAAAGAGGCCCGTAAACATTCCGAAGTAGAAATTAGTCATAGCAGTAAGCAATAACTATCGAATAAACCCAAAAATTGAATATTTAAAACTACCGAGTCTTCTTCACTAAACCTAACTTCAACTAATCAAATATACCAACAAACTGAGCACAAAGCGATAAGGAATCGAAAATTTCAGATCAGAGCGGAAAGAAGGGAGGTTCAAATTCGGACTTACCCGAGTTGGTGGGTGGACTCGGTTTGCAAAGCGAGTGAGTTGCTTTTTCTGGGTGTCGCGAGGAACAAGTAGAAAATTGGAAGTGAGTTAGCAAAGAATGTGAAATCAACAAGACAGATTTAAGAAACAGAAATGTCGTCGTATTGTGTTCCGCGCCGACCAAACACACATCATCCATACATTAATTTCACCCCTCCGGTGGTCAGACTTGAAATTGAAACACCCAAAAAAAAAATAATGATGTGAAGAGAAAAAGAAAGTTAGTGTTAGGGTTTGATGAGAATGAATGAATCAAATTACTCGAATTACCTTGTTTGTTTCGACTTCGATTCCTTTTGCTTCTTGCTTTGTTTTTCTCTCTGCGTTTGCGTTTGTTTGCGTTTCTTCTTGATTGAGCTTAATTTGCAACAACACACGCAGACTGACGGAGCCAATTTTTAATCCTAGTGCAGGACGACATGTCGTCGTCTAACTTCAATGGATAGGGATTGTTGTCGAAGTCGTATGTGTATTTGGGATTCATTTTTGCTCACCACCAAAAGGTGGTGGTGAGGTTCACCACCATTTTTTACACTTTTGGATGAGTAAGATTGTGAACAAATTTCTATAACTCTATTCATCCAATAGTAGTGAACATGATGGTAATGCTCACCATCACTTTTTGGTGGTGAGCAAAAATGCACTCTGTGTATTATTAGTAGTACTCAACTCAAATTGAAGCTCACAAGGAGCTCCATTTTCGATGTTTTTGACCATGTGTTGGAAATGAAAAATCAATTTAGGGAAAATAATGAACTAATTTATATGGAGGACTTATGTTGTACAATCGTTAATATATGAATCTTGTAATCGAATTGATTTCCTAGTGTGAAGATACTGAAATTATGACTGTCGCATGCATAAGCATAATGAAATGGACAATACTTGAGGTTAATTCCACTCACTTATCTTATTACCTGCCCGCACTTTAATGAAATAATTAATGACAAGTTTACCATTTTAAAATATAAGTAACGTGTGAGTAATATTATGTAAAGACTATTAAGCTCTTGGCTCTGGCATTTACCAAGTCTATAGCAAATTTTAGACTATGGAGAAATTATCTGCGTGGATTTGTGTTCTCTATTTACTTGGCTTTTGTTTCTATGTATTCTATATGAAGCTAACAAGAATGATTTGATAAAGTTAAAAGCAATTTAATTCTCTTCATCCCCTTCGTTTCTGCTTCTGTTCAGCTAGTAAAAGTAGATGTGGCTTGGTAAACCAGTGAAACATTCATCTGCAGATGCACTATAAAAGATAAACCAGCAAAAAAGATCACATCGCAGATCAAACTGAGAAGAGAGCAACAGCATATAAGAAAAACCACCAAGAGAACATTTATAACAAGGCTACTGCCAAAATGAACTCTTTTTTCCAACCAAACTACCAAAGCATAGTTTACTACTACAACCTAAACTACACATTTGTACAAAACTTAACAGAATTCTCCAGTTTCAAATGCTTGATCTTTTCATTTACTACCATGTGATGAACCCCTATAGAAACTAAATTGTTTACATGAGCGGTACCAGCGATGGAACAACCGCAATTTGTCAAACTTGGCCGCTGGCAATTGTGGTTTTTGGCGGCACTAAACATCTTCTTCCTCCCCGTGGGGCAAGCTGCTGCTGTTTTACTTGGGAGAGTCTATTATGAGCAGGTGGTAGTAGCAAGTGCCAAGTGGATGGCTACTTTGTCCAAACAGGCGTTTCCAGTCCTTTCCATCCCACTTCATTTCAATTCCTTCATCCAAAGATCAATCGATTTCTTCAAACCCGCCTTCCATTAAAGTTCAGTCCTTGATTTAATTACTTCGGTGTTAGGGTATTATATTCACTGTAGCAATTAGTTTGGAATGCAGTGTTCTTGTACTTCATCAACTTCAGAAGTTAGCTATACTAATTCTTAATTCAGTGATAACCTTGTCATTCTAAGTAGTATAGTTACCAGATTTGGGATTTGCTGCAGTACGCAATGCAGGAACAGATATGGGTACGTGATACATAGGTTGGGAGATACTCGATTCGAATGGTGTACACCCATTGGATTCGTGATTTGGATTTGAGATTCGTTTTGGAATTTCATCTGATTCAATTTCATTATATTACTACATAATGAAATATTTCCAATATTATTTATAAACAAAAATTTATGGGAAAATAACACTTTTCTAGTGCAAAACATTGTAGGAGCTTCTGCACTTTCCTCCTTAAGCGGGTACGTTTTCGGGTTTGCTGAATGCGATTTACAAAAGCGGCATCTAAGCTGCTTCTTAAAATTACTGTCGTTGGCAGCTATCGGTGAAAAAAAGCTGAAGGGCCCGTTTGGTTCACGGAATCATATTCCCCGGGAATAGGATTCCTATGTATTTTCCCGGGGGAATGGAATTCAAGATTCCTTTCTCATGTTTGGATACATCAAGGAATCATGCTTGGGAAACAATAATTTTTTCCATTCCCATATTTGGTACATCAAAGTAATAGAAATCATGTTTGGTTGACATTTTCAATTATGCCCTTATAATTATTTTAAATTTAAAAGTGTCTAAAAGATAATATGTGTAATTTGTAAATTTTTCTAAGGATATTTTTGTCCAATAATTTCTGATTCTTAGGAAACAAAATCCATTCCCATGGGGGTGGATGAGAATGATTCCCACATACATGGGAATCTTAAACCCATCATATTCCCCTCCACTTTCCCATTCCCTCTCATTTCCTCCCTTACCAAACATGCGAATAGAATTAGATTCTCATTTCCAAGCCCCAATTCCGTGAACCAAACGAGCCCTAAGTTTTCTACTAAACCAAACATGTAATTATTTCACAATTATGAAAAAGCGCTTTTTGACCCTAAAAAGTAATACCAAACGAGGATTAAGCATAGTAATCAATGGGGAAGCATTTGTGTGGGACTAAGAACAATTTCGAAATTTATGTACCCTCCTTTTATGATATCTACCAAAAGAGGCCAGAAATATGGAGATTTTCTTCCGTTCTAAATTGAACGGATTCAAAATCCGAATTGGACCGAAAAAAAACCCGAGAGTATATGATCTCCCCTCCAATCATAACTCAAAACGTTGTACCCTCTGCCACTACTAAATGCCAACAATATCCCTTTACTTTCCTCTTTTGGGAGCACATCATACACCTCGTACAATACATCTGTACTTCCCAAGTTCTCACTTTCTGTCCTAATATTTCTCTGCAGTTTTCATCTTGTGTCTCAAACTCTCTTGCGGTTTTTTCTGGGCCGCAGATATCTGATGGCCCTACACGAGGCACAATCTGACTGGTTGAGAGGTATGTTCTGAATCCGATCCGAGTCCTCATGATTCCAATCACTTTTGGGCTTTTTTTTTCTCCAAACGAACCTCACTAATCATTGAAGAAGACAGACACTAAATTAGTAAATTCTTGGATTTTCATGATTAATATACGAAATCACAAAGTGTAATTATACCCGCATATAACCTCTTTATCCTAATCCTAGCGTAGTAATAGCGGTCACCGATTACTGCGCTTCCACACTCAAAAAGTCTTCCATTTCAGTCACGCCACTAACCTTAAGCAACAGCATTCCCATGGCAGGTCTCTCTCTTCGCTCTTTCTATTTGTTTTTCGATTTTTTTTGTGATTTAAGGAGAGATTAGAGAAGGGTTTTGTTTGTTTTGATCGATATGTTGTTGGGTTATCATCAGATTAATGAGTTTATGAGATTTCATGGTTACTGATGAACTGCATGTATGTGAAGAACAGAATATGCATTCTTAAATTTTGGGCACTTGTTTTTTTAGTGTTAGAATCCGTCACTGGCTTGCTTTCAGTCTTCATACACGCATATTCTTCGTAGTATCTTGTTTCTTTTGGGTGGTTTTGTTACTGGTGGATTAGAAAAAGTCAATTGGCTTTGATTTTTCATTCTGTTTTTTTTTTTTTTTCATGTTAGTTCATTAGTTCCGTTACTGATTTTGTGTGGTTCTGGTGTGTATTATGTGCTTTGAAATGGTTAGTTGTGGATTTGAATCTGTTAGGCGTTATTTAGCTGGTGTAGGCATGAATATGTGGCACTACTTTGACCGCTTCTTAGTTTCCGATGTACCTTCTTTTGTGTGATGAGTGTTTCATTATGCATGTTGTTGGTTCAATGTTTTCTTGTTTGAATTGTATGCTGTATAACTATGGATCTTTGAAATGTTTAAGTTGATTCTTGATAGGCCGCGATGCTTTAAAATCACCTTTGCACTCCAGGCAAAAATATTGAAATTCAAGAGTGCAAAATGAACTTTTCAAACATACTGATGTGCATCCAGAAGTTTTTATCTTGGTAGTTATAATAATTGCATATATGTAAGTCCAGAAATGTGCATGCGTGTGTAGTTATCAGAGCCCACTATGTCATAGTGCCAGTGGATATCAATGTATCCAATGCACCAGGGGAATGTTTGATACGTACTGTCAGAGGAAATAAGTGAGTCTGATTACCGAAAAAGACCAACTGAGTATTTCAATCTCAAAATTACCGGTATTAGAATAGGGCATGTTCAACCTGTTCTGCTTGTGATTTGTTATTGCCATCTTGATAGGAGCTTGCATATGCTTGAAAGATTATGAAAGCTCTGGTCAGTTTCTGTGTATTCTGGCTCTGACATTTACCTGGTCTATAGCAAAAGAATTTAACTGTAGAGAAATTTTCTGAGTAGCTTTGTGTTTTCTCTTTACTACTTACTGGATTCTCCATTTTCGAATGCTTGATTCTCTCAATTAAAGCCATTTGATGAATCCCTAAAGAAACTAAATTGCTCATATGTGTATGTGCAAAAATGCAGAAACCATTTTACCCAAAGATGAACCTGTGATGGAGCAAGCACAATTTGTCAAACGTGGCCGCTGGCAATGGTGGTTTTTGGTGGCAGTAAACATCTTCTTCCTCCTTGTGGGGCAAGCTGCTGCTGTTTTGCTTGGGAGATTCTATTATGACCAGGGCGGTAATAGCAAGTGGATGGCTACTCTCGTCCAAACTGCAGCCTTCCCAGTCCTACTCATCCCACTTTATTGTGTTCCTTCATCCAAAGATCGATCAAGTTCTTCAAACCCGCCTTCCATTAAAGCTCTGGCCTTGATTTACTTTGGTCTTGGAGGGCTCATTGCTGCTGATAACATGTTGTATTCTGTCGGACTCTTGTACCTATCTGCCTCTACTTACTCCCTCCTTTGTGCAACTCAGTTAGCTTGGAATGCAGTCTTCTCGTACTTCATCAACTCACAGAAGTTCACTGTATTGATTCTTAATTCAGTGATTATCGTGTCATTCTCAGCAGCTCTTATTGCTGTCAATGATGATTCTGGAGGACCAGCAGGAGTCTCAAAGGGGAAACATATCCTTGGCTTCATCTGTACCCTTGGAGCTTCTGCACTTTACTCCCTTTTACTTTCCCTCATGCAGCTTACTTTCCAGAAAGTCCTAAAAAAGGAAACATTTTCTGTGGTTTTGGAAATGCAAATCTACACAGCACTGGTTGCAAGTTGCGCTTCCACTGTTGGTCTTTTTGCAAGTGGAGAATGGAAGACTTTGCATGGAGAAATGGAAAAGTATGGTGAGGGACGAGTTTCGTACGTGATGACCTTAGTTTGGACAGCTGTGGCTTGGCAAGTTTGTTCTGTAGGTGTTGTGGGCTTAATTTTTGTGGTCTCTTCCCTCTTCTCCAATGTAATTAGTACTCTCTCGTTGGCCGTTACTCCTATCGCAGCTGTGATCATTTTCCATGACAAGATGAATGGTGTTAAGATAATCGCAATGCTTCTGGCTATTTGGGGTTTTGCCTCGTATGTGTATCAGAACTACCTTGATGATTCTAAGGCAAGAAGAAGACAGGTTGATGTTACTGAATCACAAAATGAGTCTTCTATTTGATGGATTTAATAACACTGCACAGGTACACATGTTTCTCTTCAGTTATTCATAGCAGCTGTCTATTTAAACATTGATCAATGTCAATGTCATTCTCCCATATTGTTTATATGGTGGTTATAGAAGAATTTTTTATGTTGTTGAGGTACATTAGTTATTTTGTTGCTCTCTGCAATATTTATGATTTATGGTCATCTAACATGATGAGTTAGATGAGGTAGTAGATGATGAATAATCGAAACTATGATGTGATGAAGTTATTTTATTGTCTCTTAGCCTCTTAGTAAATGTTCGACCACATTCTCCTATACTCCATTGCACTTAATCTGCACTAGTGAAAAATAGACCTTTTATTTGAAAATTAGAGTTAATTCATTTTAGGTCTAGTAGAGATGAGAGAAAGGTGTGAAACACCTTACTCAAACAGGATCTGTTGTGCACAACCATAACTCAGTACCTTGAATTCTAATGATATATAAAAACTTGTTCATTCTTACAGAACATAGTTTAGACTCTTATAACTGCAATCTTGATGTGTACTCCAATGATTTTGTCGTAGTTTGCTTACAGAGTGCTTAGTTTGCAATTTGACTGAATATGATTGTACACAATGTCATTCATTAGATGATCAATTTGAGGAATCTTTAAAGGCAATACCCTCCTGCTAAAGGTTCTGCTGCATTCTATAGCCGTATGAATAGATATCAGTCATTCTTGTTTGGAGTGTATTGAAGGAAAATAATTTGGTATTCTATCAGAACATTTCCAATGATTTTGCGAATTCCGGCTGCCTTCGTGGTTTTAGCCATCCCAAATGCTATTGTATGCTTGTCCAAAATATAGACACAAGGGCACTCTTATGAGCCTCAAGTCTGAAGTCCCACTGATGTGGTGGTTGTCTTGCTTTTTGTACCTTCATTGGGCAATTGCAAACTGTAAATAGGTCCTGATCACATTATGAGACTTAACTGTAACATATATTAGCGTTTCTCAATTGCACTAATACTTTGCATTATAATTGATCGTTACTTCTGTACAAAGCTAGTACTAGCTACTAACATTGACTTCGTCATTTTGCTTTCAGAGATAGGATTAAAATTCTGCTGATATTTCATGGTCAACTCAACCTCCTCGGTGTGTCCAGTCAATCCTTGATTGGGTTGTGATGTAAATTATAATGTTTAGTGAGTCACGCTGGGTTTGAGTTTCTAGGGCATGAATGTTTTATGTCCAATGTTAACCAAACATAAACAATTATTTGATATAGAACTGTTCAAACTAAACATAAACAATTATGTGAATGAATAAATTAAGTTTAGTTTTGAATCTTTTGATGCCTTGTTAACTGAGTCGTCCAAGAAAATTGGACCGAGATCAATACATAAACCAAGGCCGCCAAGAAAGAACACATCAATAACAAAGTTTTATTCCGATAATTGCACCAGTAGTCCTCGTAGTTTAGTGCACCAAAATTTCATTTTCGTCTCTATGTTCTATTTAGTTTCACTTTCGTCTTGAGTTTTGTGTTTTCACTTTGGTCTTGATGTTTCGTTTAGTTTCACTCTATTTTAATTGTCAAGAAAAGTAGTTTTTTATTGCTTTAGAAAGCTCAAACATGGATTATTTTTTTTTTTTTTTGGGATCTGAAAGTGATATAATAAAAACCAAAAGCATACCAAACTACAAGGTCACCAACGACCTAAAGCCAAGCCAAAGAGGCACGGGCAAAAACAACTAAAAGGAGTTTGGAGTGAAATCAAAAACAACTAAACTCCCTAGGAAAACCAAAGAGATTACACCGGAGTACAAGGGAGTACAAGGCAAACCATCCAAAGTTAGAACATTAACAAGGAGAGATGGAGGGCGATTAGTCCAAGCAGTCAATGTGAAATTTGTCCTAATATGAAATTTCGATCTTTCATTCCAATAAAGTTTTAGCTTGAATATTCTCCCTTATCTACAATTTGCTGTACTCTCTAACAATTCGACATGATGCGTAATTTGAGTTCTATATTAGGTTTAAAGGGAAAAAAAAAACTTGTCATACCCTTACTTGTTCAGCCTTTAATCTAACAATTCAAACATTAGTTTGACATTAATATTGGATTAATATAGTGTAACAAAATAGCATGACAGGGTAATGGCAAAAAAAATATTCTTATTTGATAAGTCAACTCAACATATGATGACTTCATCGATTTGATCCAATTACTTTTCATGTAAAATGTGCTTTGAACTGGAAAGCTTGAGTAATTTACTGGATTGTGATTACGTCCTTGTAAAATGACAACCTGAAACTCATAACATATAAGGTGAGGAAATAGCTAGGATACGCAGTTCTTGGAAAATAGGTTTATAGGATGCATCTTCGTACAAATTTTGATAGCAACTTTGTTCTGAATTATTTTCCGAAAAGGCCGATAGCAAAGTGTTTAATTTTGTGTTCGTGAGATGCTGGAAGTACAAATTTCGATAGCAACTTTGTGCTGAAGATTTGTCCAAAAAAAGCGATAGAAAACTGTTTAATTTCGTGTTTGTCAGGGATGTTGGAAGTCAAAGGATGTGAAAATGATTTTTTTGAATTATATGGTTTATAAGCTCACAGATGTTGTGAATGGCATTTTATGCACGTTTCATAGCAAAAGACCTGAATTTCTTAAATGAATTGCGAGGAATTTTTAACTATTCAAAAAACATTTTAAAAAGATAAAAGAACATTCGAGTTAGTATGATTTATTTCCTATACAAATGTATAACTTTTTTACCCGTGTACAATTGAAGAAAATATTAAATTTATGGGGGTAGTTTAGGCATAAAAGTTTCATTCCCCGTGGAATCAATTTTCAGGAATCACAATACCATCTCCCTCCAAGGAATTTCATTCCTTGAAAATCAGGAATCACATTCCTGATTTTGTTGTGGGTCTTACCATAAATTTGATTATCAAATTTTAGTAAACACATAAATTCCATTCCCACTTCTGATTAATAAACATACCATTAACTTGTGAAGTGCTAGTTCTTATTCTCTTCCTTTTTATGGAAATCCATATTCATTACAACGAATATACTTGAAAACCAATAATTGATATGTTCAAGCATAGTGAACTCTATTGAATTTAACATGAACTGGTTTTGTGTACTAACTACCGAAGACGAATTTGTCTTATAAAAAGTAGGGGTGGGAAAAATTTGCTGAATCCCGCATTCCGATCCCGATCCCAACAATCCCGATCCCCAATTATCCCGATTCTGATTGCTCAATCCCGACTAGTCGGGACGGGATCGGGATATATTTTTGAAAAATGTCACGATCCCGACTGGATATCTATTTTAATTTTTAATTATTTTTATATATAATTTTATAATTTTTATTTTTTTTTAAATTTTTTCTGCTATGTCTTGAGATTGAAAAAGAGGCTAGAGGTGTTTTTACATATGAGTGATGTCTAATTTTTAATTTATCTTTGAAGTTTGGATTTGTATGTCTTATTCTTAAGTTTAGATTTATAAGTTGTTGTATAGATATTTGGATTTATAGCGATTAAGTTCAAGTTATTGTATTCCTATGTTTGTATGCTTCATTTTCATCATGTATACATTGTACTTGTTGGTTCATATTAACAATTTATGCACACAAACAAATTTTAAATTTTCATATTATATTTGAGATTTTATTGTTGGGATTTATCAGGTTTCCCGATCGGGATCCCGACTTAATCGAAATTTTATTGTCGGGATCCCGACTTAATCGGGACGGGATTCGGGGATCATTTTTAGCCTCTAATTGGGATCAGGATGGGATCGGAATTTTCATAATCGAGATCGGGATGATCCCGATCCCACCCCTAATAAAAAGAACACATTCTGAAATTAACGAATTACTCTATCCATGTGACATGAGTCATGTCTCGCTTGCATTCTTGTGCTTTTGCCTGTCTTCCCTTTGAAGCCAAGCTCACCTAACTTATGTTCGCTAATTTAATTTGCTTGCTAGGAAAAACTTGTAGAGTTTAACAAACAATAAAAATAAAAAATAAAAAAGTCATCAATATCAGGGTCCGACCACCCCTTTCATTCAATGCCCAAAACTCCTTTAAAGTTGAACCTGCAGAAGTAACTATATGAACAAATAAAATCATAATTACTGTCAATACTTTTGATAATTCTAGAAGTTTTAGCTGTGGTAAACTCTTCTTACCTCAGGCATTAGTCAATTTCTCGCATTTATTCTTCCAATATATCGACCAATTTATGGGGTCAGTCCATCAATGTTGATGGTGAGCTTTTTTAATGAAACTGATAATTTTGTGTAAAAGGAAACATGTGCTTCTATCAAGTGCTACCGTGAATAGTTTTGTTTTTTTACAGCTTCTACAGTTATTAGTTGGTGTGTCACAAGTATGTACCTTCGAGAAAAATAAGAAAAAATTATCCCCACTTTCATTGTTTCTAGAAACTATTACAATTTAGTCCAATTTTAAAAACTTAATACACAAAAGACTCATTACATATTCGTCTTAAGCGTTTAACCCTAAATGTCATATGTTATTTTTTGAGAGGTTAAGTTGTTTTCCCACGCCTAATGCGCTTCCTTTCTCCTCCAAAATCCCCACCATCTTCAAAGGCGTCCCAAACCGCCATCATAGATCCGCCAACAGCTTTGCCACCAAGTCACCATCATCGGAAATCAGTCAAGACAGTTTAGGCATGGACAAAGAAAGTCGGAGTGGATTGTGAGGGCCTGCAACATCAACGTCGGCGTCGGCTACTGGGTCATTGCAAAACTGGGTCTGGTCGACGATCGCGAACGGCAGGACGTTGTACAATGACGTCCCGATTGAGACGGGACGGCGGACAAAACGAGGGTCGAAGCTGGGGGAGAGAAACAGAGGTTTGATTTGATCTGAGAGCGGTGGGGGTAGCGGTGGAGATGGTGGCGATGGGATCAGAGCGGGCGGATCCGCTGCACAATTTCAACTTGCCGTGGGATATGAAGTGGGGGAACCAGACACTCCTGGCGATCCTTGGCTGCTGGGGGGGACGATCAAACTCGGTCGCCGCGCCAGATCCACGTTGTTGATACTTACGCCTGCCCGACCCATGACCTTCAACCTTCCGCCGGAGGACTCGAAGACCTCACGACAGAATTTTGTGCCGCTCTGGACGATCAAGGTGTCGCAGAGCGAGATCTTGCTGGAGAGCTCCTCGGGGTTGAGGTTGTACGAGCAATCGACATTTGCAAACTCCTTCAGAAGATTGATCCTGCCCTCGCTAAGCTTCTCGGCGATCAAGACGGTGGGCTTGGCCCCGATGCATCTCAAGTCAATTCTATGTTGTCTCCACCCCTGCTTATTATTATTTCAATTTCAACTCTTTATGAGCTTGTGTTCTTTGCTTAGTTTTGTTTAGTTTTATGTGCATTGCCTAGCTAATTTTAATGTAGGAACAGAAAATATAGGAATAGTTGTAAAATTTATAGAAATAGTTGCCAAATTTTCAGGAACAATTATAAAATTTACAGGAACTACTGTGAAATTTACAGGAATAAAAAAATTCATGAACAATTGTGAAAATAACACATGTTCTTTCAAAATCATCAAGTACTCTTGCAAAAGTGACAAGTGTTCATGCATTTGCATTCCAGGAATAGTTATAAAAAAAATGCAGGAATAGTTGTCAAAAATGTAGGAGTAGCGAAATACAGGAATTGTTCCTGAATTTGCAGGAATTGTTGAAGAATCATTTTGCATAAAATATTATGAAATTTGCAAGGAACAGATGGCGCGCGTGTTTCACATGCGCCCCAGTTGAATCTGGGCTTTCGCGCTCTGATGGTGGTCCCTCATGCTAGCTGCGGGATTAAGTGGTAAGATTATGACTGGTAAGAAAAAAAGTGAAATATATTTTTTGGGCACAAATCTTTTTTTTTATCTACACTCCTCTCGTTTTTTTTTTTTTTATTTTGAAAATTTGTTTCTTTATATTATTTCCAATTTTGCCCTCTGTGTTTATAAGCTGGGACCCTCTGTATGTCTGTATTTTTCGGAGGTGTAGAAAAATTCAGTAATGAAAAGAACTTTTATAGATTTGGTTGGCTTCTACTTGTTCAGATGATGTGGTTTTTATTAGCATAAGTTGTTCGAAACATTAAATGGATGTAGGTCTATACGATTCTACACGGCATAGTGAATTCCGTAGTCGCGGGAGTGGAGGCGATGGTGGGCGGTGGGCAAAACGGTGAAGGTGTGGCGGCGGAAGCAGAATGGAAAGATCGTGAAGCATAGGAGAGGATGGTGATGGCGTAGGAGGTAAACAGGTCAGGTTCGATAATATATTGCAGGTCTTCCAACTGGCTGGTCAATTTTTGGGCATAAACTGGAGGTGCTGTGCTTGGCGGCGGTGGGAATTTGGTGTTTAGTGGGTCGGCCGAAGGACGGCGTTATTCCCACGTGCATGTCGGTTCTGGAGGGCATAGGTCGGTGAGGTGCTTGGTGGTGAAGAAGTATTGGGATGTGAATTCGAACAAAGGGGACGATCGAGGGTGGATTGTGTATAGTGGGAGTCTTGATAAGTAGTTTAAGGTGTGCGGGGGGTGTCGGAGATGGCGCCGGAACTGATGCCGATGAGCCACCATGCAGCAGTGCGGTTCGACAGAGAGTCTAACGGTGCTCGGGAAGTGAAAGAGCATTCGGAAACAAACAGAGGGTCCCACCCAGCTGTATGAAAAATAGAAGTCTATTGAGGGTAAAGTTGGAAATCAAATAAAGAAACCAATTTATAAAACAAAAAATAAGGGGGAGTGCTGATAGTAAAAATGAGAGTGAAAATAAGGGGATTTGTATAGGAAGTTAACTTTGACATACCATTTTGATCTCTAGTACACTATTTCTTTAATTTTTACCGTTTGAATAAATGATTTCAAACTGAATCAACAAATATGATTAAAGAAAAGTATACTAGAGGTGAAAAAATGTGTGTAAAAATAATTTTCCTTTGTATATTATTCCACAACTTGGTAAGTTACCCTTATTTTTAAACTCGAGTTCATAATTTACCTATCCTGAAAGCTTAATGTGGATGTTTCTCTCAGTGTTTGTGGAGGTTGCAGCTGAGCGGCTCATTTGGTCGCCACTTTATAATACTAAGCATTTATGTTCTCGACCATGGGATACTTGATCAGATGCTTATTTTCTGTTTGGTTAGAAAAGAAAAATGGGGGGTGCTCCAAGGTTGACCACGATTGACAAGGAACTCAAAATGTACAAGATTGTCGCGAATGACAATGAACGCAAAATGTACAAGTTTGTCGGGAAAGTACCACGGAAGTGAAGAAGATAGAACTATAAGAGTCCGATGTCTTTAATTATCTGCTATCAATTTGGATGAAAATATTTCTACCATTCACATTACAAATTAATGGCACATGGGAAGAGTCAGCAACATGCTGCCTGCTTCATGAATATGACCTATACTATTCTTCATAGAAAACGTTAGAGAAATTCACAATATTGTGATAAAACGCTAAATTAAAGAAGGTTCGAAACCGACTATCAACTATATTGTTCGTTCCGTAATAGTAGATATCACAACTACTACAACTTTTCCCAATGTATTATATTACGATCATTTTCTCTTTCAAGTTGTGAGAAGATGGCCAACAGAAACGAATTTTAAGCTAATAAAAAAAATGAACATTATTGATCTGCATTGATTAAAGAAACCAAAAATTATATAAAGTTTTAAACAGAAGGAAAGAGAAAGGCCAAAAGGAAGACCATGATTTAGCTTCTTGCAGAAGAAAATAAAAGAAAGATCAAGTTTCATGCTTTACCTTCAAATCAAAACCACATTGTTCCAGAATGAGAACTTTCAAATAATTAAGACACCCAATGAAAAGGAAAGGACAACTGAAAGTGTCACCCGAACCTCATTTTTTAAGCCAAAGAGGAAGTTTGACCGTACTGAATCAAATTCTCTAGAAACTCACACCCATTAAACTGTACACAGCCCTACATATAGACTACGAATAAGTTACTCAAATAAAGGTAGCTGAGCATTTTCAAATTGATACATAATCTACTGAAAGAAATGTAAATTGACTGTAAACATGATACTACTTCATATACTGATAACATAACATATTAGACGGATAAGTGTAAGTGGACGGATTAATACCAAATAAATGGGGAAGATTAATTAAGAAGATCTAGCAATCCTTTTATTCCAGAAAGGGGAGACCCCACCCCACGGTATTTTCTTTTACCATGACCGTTAATAAAAGCAGCTGCAGATTTGCTCAGGTGAGGCCCCTACTGCTTTTAAACCCAAAGGACCTCCCACCCTGCTAGTTGTACTACCTTCCGTATAGTATGCTATAGCATCTGGAATCTGAACCTGATCCACACCGGAGAGTTCACAATCTACTATTCTATTCAAATTTTGGACCCAAAAATTCTTAATTAACAATTTAAAAACCAACTGACTTATTACTTGTGTGGGTCCCGCCACCATTCAATTTAGTTAATGGTCACAATGCCACCTTATTCTTCAGTGGCCGCGTGGACCCACACCAGCCCCATTGTATATCACAGTTGTGTGCATTTCCACTGTGGGGCATCCGCATGATCCCCAATGTGGGTGGCGTTGTACAATATTCACACTAAGCTAAGACCAACAAGGGAAACTTTGTAATTTGTAAAATTTACTCGCTGTAAAAATGATGTAAGGTTCGGAATTATACAACAAAAATAATCTCTGCTATGGTAACAAACAACACTAGTGTACGGAGAGAGCGCCAACATTCATGTGTTTAAAAAAGGAAAAAAGTTAAAAATAAAAAAAATAAAAAAAAATAGAGAACTAAATGACGAAGGGGCAAGATCGTACTTTCCATGCGGAGAAGGCATAGACAACAACAACAGCAGCGTGGTTGTCAAACAGCTCGACAACGGTCGGAACGATCAACGGTTAGGATTGGCTCTACCGAAATCCGCCAATTTCCTCGACCGGTTCTTGCAAAACGACGCCGCGACACGAATATCGCCGGCGATCTCCGGCGGCAGCCCCCCCTTCTGGTTCCAATTCCGGTTTGGGCTGGCCCGAACCAGCGGGCTCAGGCAAAATGCTAGACCCGACACGTTGTTCTTCCCCTGCCCTCCACGTGTCCGCCGCGTCGACGACGGAGCCAGCGCCGGCGTTCTCTTCCACTCCGGCGTCGTTCCGGCCGACTCGCCGCTGCCCGACCGCGATCGATCGCCGTCGTCGAAGGGATCGGGCGTTATGTCCGGCGACAACCCGCGGGGTCTCGGCGCGACTAACGACTCGTCGGAGTACAGCTGTTGCGATCGGGTCCGTCTTTTCCGGGCGAAAATAGCGGAGAACCAGGAGGGTGACGAAGACGCCGTCGATGGCCTTGCCGGAGCCGCCGTAGCCCTAGGATCCGTCCAGAATTTCTCGGATCTGGTACGGAAGAGGCTCGATAACATCGAGAACCTGGCCTTGCTCTTCCTGCTTGGGCCTTCAATTGTCGGCGCCGCCGCCGCCGTGGAGCTGTAGGTGGGCCCCACCTGAGGCGTGCTGTAGAATCGAATATGGTGGCGTTGGTGGTGGTGGTGTTGATTTTGATCCGGACGGTGGTGATTGTGGAGGTGCCAAGGCGAATCGTCGGATTTTCGCCGGGAAACGTAAGGGGATACGGAGCGGGGGAAGATAGGCGGCGGCGGATTCGGGTCGGATTTACGGTAGGGTTCATCGGGCTGGGCGGCCGAGGTTCGGGAGCTGAGCCGGGAGAGCTGGGCGCGGACTTGGGCTTGCGCCTGGGCCTGGGTCTGGGCCTCGATGAGGGCGGTGAGGCGTTCCCGGAGGCAAGAGGAGCAGACGCCGACACTACTGGTGAGGTCGCAAGCGTGCTTCTTGCACCTCATCTAAAAATTCACTGCGCCCAAAATCCGAAATTGAATCCGACCCAAAACCCAGAATTGAATTTGAATTTCAAATGTCAACTCTATTCAGAAGGCTTTCATGGCGTTTCCGGGGAAAGTAGGGCAAATTGAAAAAGATCTTCAATTTCTTCTGAATAGGTGAGCAAGGCGAGGGCAAAGGCTTGTTGAGTGGGCAAAAGGGAAAGCTTTGTCTTCTTCCACTTGGTTTGGGCTTTTGCGTTTGAGAAGGAAAGGAAGAGGTGGGTGGAAGTCTTTATGTGGGTTGTGGGTATTTGTGTGCTTGTGTGTGTGTACTTGTGTGTGAGGTGTGCAATTTAGTATACTATACGGTATTTTTATTAAATGTAGAGAGAGAGAAAGTGTGACATAATGAAAATCTAGAGAGAGAAAGTGGCGAGTCAAAGTTGGAAATAGAAGAAAGTGTCTCAGCAAAAAAAGCCTTGGGAGGGAGATGCTGTTGTTCATTGTATGATAGCATGTAACAGCTTGTTGTTTACCAAATAAATTTGGTAGGTCTCGCTGTTTTTATACGATACCCCTCCCTTAAAATCATAGTTACCAAAAAATAGTTTTCCTTTTCTTATCGCGTAATTGATTAATTATCAGAATCAACATATATGTTAACATTACATATGTACATAAATAATTAGCAGTCATCCATATCTACATGATAGTAATCAAGTAATTTTTAGTTACTTTCTGATTTCACTCTTACAATGCAATTTGAATTAACCCTTTTTGAAATATTTGACTATTCACAAGGCTGCAATAACCACCAGCGTACATTACACCGTCCAAATATCATAAAACTAATCATTAGGTGAGGAAAATCTGCTTTTGAGTCTTTTGTATTGACGTATTATCCTGTATTATTGCTTAGTCTTTATGGATCTTTTAGTTGGGAGTTTTCTGGTAAGCGATTGGTTGGATTAGATTTACCATCTTGGTGGTGAAGTTAGTGCACCACTAAATTACAGGCGCGTGGTGGAGATTGACTATGCTGGAAATTGGATGGAGCAAATTAGATCCCCTGCCGTGTGACGGCAAACTGCAAAGCCAAAGCATTCGGGCCTTTTTGGAAGGTTTCAAATATTTAAAACGTTAATCTGCTTTTCTTTTCAATGTAGAGTTTAGAAGAATTTTTCAAATTAAACATGTAAAATTACCTTGTTACCCCTGTTTACTAATTCATTTTGTTTTAATTACTTAGGAGCATTTTTGAAAGGCTGAATGCTTATTCTCTTGTACGCCCATAATATAATATATAATATTATTTTAGTAGACGTTTTGGCGTAGTATTTCAATTATAATAGTGTATAATATTATTATTTTAAAAAAAAAAAAATTACTGAGGTGTCTTCACTTAAGTGATGACTTACCTTTTATTCATTAAGAGTATGCTTTAAAAACACTTGTTTAACTTTAGACATACTTAACTTTCTGCGTATACCAAAAATTTATTTAAATGTATAGATAGATGATGAAAAGTTAATAGATAGCTGGTAAAATACAATGCTTGTTCTACGGTGAACGCTTAATTACCAATACTCTCGCTCACATTTTTGTATTGACCAACTGTCAGAGATATATTTTTCACATATTAGAGTTAAACATGGGACATTCTCTAATGACGTGAATAATGAATTGATAATTAAGCGTTCATCATTCTAGTTTACTTAGTATAGCTTTCTAGGACAATAGAAATTTCTCATTCTTCCAACCGGACATGTAAATGGCCAAATATTATAGGATCTATCACTATCATCCTTGGACAAAACAACATATTGTATGAGTTCAGAAGTTTAGAAGTTTGGAATTCTGTATTCTTTTCTTCTTTGTAGAAGGTTCGTTCATTTCTGTCCAAAAAAATAGAAAGGTTTTTAAGGGGATTAGATTTTACTTTTTGAGGAATTAGGCTATTCATTTATCTAAACTATATTTGGAAAATTATATGTGGTAACTAGTGAAAATAAGATAAGGGATTGGGCTGGAAATTTCATATCCGATCTGTTGTTCAACTTGAAACCTACACGATATTTTAGCGAGTCAACCTAGCTGTATGATAAAAAATTTGGATGAACCCGCTAGGACACGATAAATATTAGAGTGACTTTCGGGTAAAACCATCAACTCAAAAATGACCATTATGACATAGGGGTGGAAGTTTTGTACCAAATACCAAAAACCTACCGTACCATACCAATTGGTATGGTACAATTTCGGTAGAGTCACGGTTCGATACGATACAATACCGTACCAAAGTTTTTGGCATGGTTTTAGGTATGGAGTGTGCAATACCATGGTATACCAAATACCGAGGGTCTATATGCAATTTCACTAAGGGGTGTATATGCAATTTACTAAGGGGTGTATATGAAATTTTTTTATAACATTAAACCTAAATTAATCTCTCTCTCTCTCTCTCTCTCTCTCTCTCTCTCTCTCTCTCTCTCTCTCTCTCTCTCTCTCTCTCTCTCTCTCAGCTGAAACCTGTGAAATCGCGTCTTCTTCAGATCGTTTTCTTCAAGTCGCCGAACAAAACTGCAAGTCGCGTCTCTCTTTCTCGAAGTCTTCTTCAGATGGTCTTCTTCAAGTCGCCGAACAAAACTGCAAGTCGCGTCTCTCTTTCTCGAAGTCTTCTTCAGATCATCTTCTTCAACTCGTTCTCGATCTCCCAAATCAAAGCCGAACATAGTGAGTGAGTGAGTACCTTCATCTGGGTCCTGCAGTTTTTTTGTTAGATTGATATATGGTTTCGAAAGTTTGGTATGGTATACCTACCGAACCCAGTCCTATTATGACATGTGTTTATTAAGCGGGTCGTATAGCACATATATTATTATATTTAATTGATAGTAAATCTACAATTTTACATGGGTGCATTTGACTTTATATTTTATATTTTTATATTTTTAGAGTTCGTATAACTTGAATATTTGAGGCAAATGTTAAACAAATTGTGGTAAACAGGATGGCAAATGCGTTACATGGAAAAATATCAACTTCTTTCCAAATTTGTACAGTAAACGGGTTAAAGCGGGTGGTGGAGTGGAACCCATTTAATAAACATGTCGTGTTCGGGTTCAAACTTTTGACATGATTATTAAATGAGTTGTACTGCGTTGGGTGTTTTCATGTTATCTTCGTATGATACGAATCCAGTATGACTTGGCTCATTTACAGCCCTAAGATGAAGGAAAAGAGTACTTGAAAGAAAGGCAAATGAAAAACTAGGAAATTAAAGTGAGATGACAAGGGAGGGATTTTAGACTTACAATGTATCTCTGTAATGATTTAGTCCACTTTCTTTTTTAGTGTAAGAGTGAAATTTATAAGGAAAGAAATGTTCCAGCGAGATTTATTTTGCGGTGGCCTTGAATGGAACCTTTTGTTCGCGGTTTGCGTTTAGCCCATTGACCTCCGTACGCGTTTGACCAATTAGTATGAGGACTTTGCATTTTCATGGCAATGTCTACTTCATGGCAATGGTACAGATCACCTCTCGTACCTACAAAGTCGGCAAGGTTTTGATAGCTCAAAGTCTTTGCTTGTACTAAAGGCTAACACTTAATGTGTCCCTAGGAGTTTGAAACTTTCATTACGTTTCTAGGGACAAACTTGTACATCTATTGTGTCTGTAGTTGTGGTTCTTTTTCACTTTGGTACAATTTATAAAACATCTATTTTGAATTCTTCTCTGTTTGTGTTTGTAGTTGTGGTTTTGGTACAATTTATCAACTAGTTGTTTACTCCATTCCGTCAAACATCTTCTTGATGGAAAAAAAAAAATTTTTGATGGAATGGACCAACATGCAGAAATGATATAAATAAAATGATAAAAACTGAATGTGATTTTAAAATTTTTGTTTTAAACTTGAAGTATAATCTGCATTAAGAAAAGCGACAGAGACTCGATAAAAGTTTCAAGCAACATCGTTGCAAAGAAAGAAGCATCTGAGGAAAATAGGGGACTAATTAGATGGAATTTTAATTAGTGCAAAGCAATTAAGAAAGCAAGGAATTAAATTTTTAAGCAACCTTCTGATATTTAAAAAAACACTGGACTAGAGCAAGATCAAACGGACTAGACTTGAGTGTCGCCATCCAATCATATATCAGATAATATAGAACAAGGAAGTTGATCATATTTATATATGAGAGTATATGACTTTGCTTGTCAATTTTTGGGAGCATCATAAACGTAGGATTGCAATACCCGGAATCATTTCTCATTTGACATTTCCACTGCAATCATACTTTTTAACCTATCCTTGAGAGATAACCAGGCCCGAACTCGTTTACTTACAGGGAATGGGAATGGGAGGAATGGGAATCACCGGGAATCATTCCGATTCCTTGGTTACCCTACGTTTATCAACCCACTTGGGAATCAAAATTTAGTGGGCCCTACTCCAATTTAGAGGCAAAAACACCCCCCTTGGGTGTCCGATTCCCATTCCTGACTTTTGTTTCCGATTCTCTCTTGTAAGTAAACGAGCCCTAAATTAGAATTTGTTCAACCATCTAATTATGTTGCGAGAACGTGTTAGTGTTTCATTAGGACATTATTTTTCTCTATTTATTCCAACATTGATTCACATAATCTTCAAAAGATAAAACTTTTAGAGTGTAAATGACAACGTTCTTTATCAACTGAGATATATACATAAGTTACTTCCTTCTACATGTGTGTACGCGAGCTTTGTTTTCAAACAGATGATGCACGTTTTCATAAAAAATTGTCAACCGCATATAGATATTTGTTCAGTAAGTATTAATTATTATTTTAGGATAATCAAAGTCATTATAACAAAATGGCTGCTGCCTGAAATTCTATGCGACAAAAGGCAATCTACCCAAGGCTAGAGAGCACCCACCCGACCCGACCACCTTTTGGAGACCCCTAAAAGCAATGCAACTTTTCTTAGCATGGTATAAACTGCCTCCATAGTGCATATGGTTGGACTTGGTCCTATTAATTAAGTTAAACAAAATTTTTGTAGGTGTGAAAGGAGGAAATTTTACAACTGCCCCCCATTAACAATTAGAAATGGAATTGTAACTGTAAGTGTGTTTCTCCCTGCATTTTTCAAGAACCGTTTACTTCAGAGAGTAAATGATTGCTCCAACGCACATTTTGAATCGTTAACCTCCTAGGACCAAATTACAGATATACTAATCGAAGCTTTGAGCCTTAGAAAACTTCTCCCCTAAAAGACAAGAGGGGATGTTAGATGTAAACGTTTTCTAAATTTTTAAGTTAAAAGGTCTTGCAATTGCAAAGTCATTGGCCATGGTGATTACAAAACGTACGTTACTGAGTATAAGTACTTCTTATCGTTTTGTATTGTACACCTCATAACATTTGAGTCGTATTATTATGTCACTTCAGTATAGAGTCAAAAGTATATGGATATGGATTTGCTTATAATGATCATTATTGGATTAATTGTCCGTACACTTGTTTTTCTATCATCCTACATAATACACATTTTATAAAATGATTAACTTGAGTAGTAGAACTCAAACGACATGAGTCTTCTTTCTTCACCTCTGATTGAAAAATGGAAAGTAAAATGAACTGGCAAACATAGTCCTCAAATAGAAAGATCATCTGAACAATGAATGGTTGCGGCCAAAAAGAAGTTTGAACCCTTAAAAAATCTTTAAGTTTGAATGGTGAAGTCGATTATTAACTAATTAAATAGGGTAGAATTAGTTTAAGGGGCTTCTAAACTACATTTGTTGAAGAAAATATCTCATATTGAAGAAATAAAGAAGTACCATACGATTTATAATAAAATAGTTCTATACCTAATATCATTGATACTTTTGTGCTATAAAAGCCAACGCCTATTAAGTTGTTAAATTATGGACAATATCGGTGATATCAATGACGCTACGCTGTGCTAAAAGTTTCAAATCAACCATAGACTTACTCTGATAAAATTTGGTCAATTAAGCCCAGTATTTTGAAAGTCGAAGTTCTAAAAAAATGTCCGAAACTAAAACAAGGATTAATAGACAAGTAACGAGAATGACGAGACTATGAAAGTTTGATTTGATTGTTACTTTTGTTGTTATCCATTTCCAACGGTCCTCCAGCCTCTAGGCTTTGCATTAATACCCTTTACCCTATATAACACAAACAAACTATAGCAAATGTACTTGGAGTAAACTGTCAAAATGGGACGTCATGTACGTGGATACGTTGTGTTAGGACCAATAGTAGTCCAACTATAGTCGTCGAATTGCATACCTTAAGGGCACATTTACTTTGTGGGAATCGGAATAAGGGAATGAGAATCAAATCCATTTCATTCCCATTCTCCTGTTTACTTCATTTTGGAATGAAAAAAAAATTGTGGGACCCACTATAGAAATGATTCCCATTCCTTGTGAATGGAAGAGTTTGATTCCGGTGGGGGGATGGTATTGGGGAGAAGGGAATGGGAATGGTTTCCTATTTCCAAAACTACCCTCATAAATAGCCAAAAAACCATATGAACCACAAAATTCTATTTTCTTCTACATTTTTGCCTCCTCTACACCGCACGCCTCTTCGTCTATTCTTCAAGCCTCTTCAAGGAGATAAATGACTCTTTTATGCTTAATTATTCTATTTTATGCTTATTAGTACTCAATTTTTTTTTAGCAAATGTTAGCAAACTCTATAAGAGTGGATACTTACTCCAATTGTAAGCAAAATTGTAGAGATAATTAAAAGTAATAATATAGAATCAAGCTTATTAGTATTTTATTATCTATCAAATTTGAATTTATCCTAGGCAAACAGTCTTTCATACTTGAAAATCGAAAATTCAAAGTTTTTTATTATTTTTTTTATCAAGAAGTTTTTAATTTATTAAAGGGTAATTCGGTAATCATACTGCATTGTTTCTAATTCCGGAGAATGATTCCGACGTTCAGTAAACACTAGAATATGAATGACTGATTCCGATTCCTGCTCATTCCGATTCCTGTCCATTCTGATTCCTACCTATTCCGATTCTTGCCCATTCCGATTCCGAGTTAGTAAACGTGCCCTAAGTTCTTAACCATATCTTAGATGTATTGCATACTTTTAATGACGTCAGGCCCAATAGATCTTAGCATGAAATTTTAATTTAAAACCTTCTATATTTTTAGAGATGAGTGTGATACTCATAAATGAAGCAAATATAGCTTGAGTTTCATTCGTATAATAGTAGTGTTGTCATAGAATACATTTTATAGGTATAAAAATTATTATTTTTCACTAAAACTCCATTTTTTATTTTTCCTTCTATCTTCTTTGGTGGATTCCATATATATGAACATCACTCTCATGAGTTTGATATATAAAGCTCGAAAATAGAACTCAGGTATATGATATTCAAATTTTTCGGTTGACCATAGGAGAGTAATTGTCGTATATGACTATGACACTCAATTTTTTTTGGCCTATTGTGGGAGGCTAAAACTCCTTATACGTTATATATTGTTGTATTTCTTTGTTGTTTTTCTCCGTATCCCATCGAATGTTCTCATGTTCTCATGTTCCACCAACAATGTTATATTCGATTTTGTCCTCTATGCAATGTAATGAAACGGTCGGTATAATATGTATTCTCCCTTACATATTAAAATGACTTGCAAGATAAATTAAAGAGTTATAAAATGAAGTATAACAGCAAATCTTTGGACATATGTGATAAATGATTACATTGGAATTAGGGTAACTACCTGGCCTAAATTCCCAACTATTGTCATTAAGTGCTAACAAACAATGAATTATGTAAGGGACCGCGTACAAATGTGCAAAGTGATAAACCGCTATCATTTTTCTAATCCCATAATATTCTCAAACTCATTATCACATTGGAATCATTAAACACTAACCAGTTAATCACGGCGGCTTAGGAACCGGCCTTTTAGCTTGTTAACCCTTCAGCTGTTTTTTTTTTTTCTCAAAAAAAAAAAACCCTTCAGCTGTTTTTAAATACTAATTTTCCCCCTCTTGATTGACAGTTGACAACATTCCTAAACGACGGATTACGGCAATATGCTTCTGCTAATGGCATGTATTACTATTAAACATGACTTATTTGAATTTATCCCAAACAAAGCACTATAAATATACAACACTTATTATCCCACATGCCCCCTGTAACTCATTTGTTGGGAACTTTTGTCTCTTTTTCCGTTAACTTAACTGATTCTATTAATTTTGCTGATGTGGCATGTCCACATCAGGATATTGCCGATTAGCATATGTCGGCCACATATGTCCAAATCAGCCAAATATATATATATATATATATATATATATATATATTTTTTTTTTTTTTTAAAAAAACTAATTTTGGGTTAATTGTGTGAACATTAATTTTGTTTTACCGCATCCTCTCTCAAAAACACAAATCGAATTAGGCAAAAACACAAATCGAATTGAAAGAGAACAAGACGTGGACGATTCGGACCTCTCCGCCCTTGCAAGCGCTCCTCCGCCGCCAATTCCGTAAAACCGAACACTCCGCCGCCGAATCAGTCACCTTCCGCTTATCGTATTTTGCCCATTGTGATTCTGCGCGCTTTCGGCTCCTCCGTCTATGTGCGAATTTTGCACATTTCTTGTTCATTTTTTGTTGGGTTTTCTTCAACCCTCTAATTTTCTTCATGTTTTGTAGGTTCTCTTTTGACTGTTTGGGATACTCGAGCAAACTGAAACCTTCGGCCTTTCGGCTAATCGAATCCCTTACTTAGCTGAGGTTTGTGTTTTGTTGCTGTTAATCGTGTTTGGGTTTTGGATTATGATGATCCATGTTTGGCATCGCCCATTCTGTTCATATATATGTTTGGAAAGCGAGTTACCGAATATTGTTTTTGTACGAGGGAATCGGTGTAACTTAAAGACTGAAATGGATGATATTCTTTTGCAAAACAAGAATTTGTTATTGATAGTTTTGGGTTGATCTGAGCTTGATCATTTCGCGGTGTCTTAGGTTTTCTATTTTGTTGTATGTGTTTGTTGAATATATCCATGTTGGTTTTTACTGATTGGAGAATGTCGATTTGGATTGAATTGTTTCATTTTAGTTGTGAGCAAAATATTTCATCTTCTTGACCATATATAATATATATTTTGATTCTATTTTATGCGTCCTTTTTAGAGGGTTTATGTAGTATTGGTTTTTGGTTTTGTGATCTTACTATGGACGTCCTTTAAGTTTGTTTCTCTTATATATGATGTCCTCAGGTGTGTGTTTGGATGCTGCACTTTATTTTTGTTTTTGGTTGTTTTATGCTTTTGAGTCCGAGGTAATATTAGATTGAAATGGATGATGCCCTTTAGAGAAAAGAAGAATTTAAGAATGCTCGTTTATTTGTGATTGATCGCTTTTGGTGGCATTAGGTTGATCTCAGCTTTATCATTCTTGGGTATCATAGTTTTTCTATTTTCTTTTATGTATTTGTTTGGTATTTTCATGTTGACCTCTACTGATTGGAGGCTGTTGATTTTCATTAAATAGTTTCATTTAAATTCTGAGGTAAAGATTTCTTCCTTCCCATATATATCTTTATTTAACTGGGTGAGAAACTTTTAGGGATTGGCATCGAGTAGAAGTTTTTTTCCCTGCCTTATTTTAGAATGTTATGGAGTATTGATTTTTGTTGTAGTGATCTTACCGTGTAGTTCTTTTAAGATTTTTTTTGTTAGACTAATGGAGTTAATGATTAGTACATCAAATTAATGACCATATGATAAAGCAGGAGAAAGCTTTAACAAACATGTATTCTTGGTCAAAGAAGTGCCAAATAACCAATTTTCCAAACACAGTGTAGAAAGATGTTACAAATTTAGTATTGCGTTTGTGTATTTTTCTATTTTCTGCAAACCTCAGTATGTTCACATTTTGACGATGTTCCTTTTCATTTGATCTTTTTGCTTAGGTATGATCTATTTGTTTACTCTTGGGCTTATTTTAGCTTTGTTTTTGGTGCATGAGTGGTTTTTCCCGCTCATGAATTACTCATTGTTTGGTTGTTATTTACATTCCTAAGTTTAGTCTATTTGAGTCTGTTGTAATTGTAGTAATAAAGATACAAGTTTCTTGTATCTAATATGGGAGAGAATAGCCCAAAATTATTGATGGGTTTACGGGGTTGGATCAAATGTTTTTAAATTTCGTCTGGGAATATTGTAGATTTTTGGAGATTGCGGTGGAATCCCAGAGGAGAGAATGGAGGATTCATACTCTGTTTGCAGTCCCAGAAGAATACTGAGTGTATCAAAGAAGAGAAGGGCAACAGTGTCATTTGTGGATCCTGATGACAAGGCTTCTGGGTTTCATGGCCCCAAACCTTCTGAAGTTTATGGCTTTGTTGGTTCCATCACTACTGTTGTTGCTACAGGTCCAGTAAATTTGTTTCTTCCTTGTGAGTTTTTACTTATTGGAAAACAAATATTGCTTTTGATTTTTACCTTTGGTGTTATTTGTGTGAGCAGTTATTTTCTTGGTGTGGGCATATGTTCCAGAGTCTTGGCTACATTCCATTGGCATCTTTTACTATCCCAGCAGGTAATTTTGGTTTCTTTTATGGGTTTTTCGATTTCTCTAGGATGCTTATCTTCGATAATACCATTATTTGAGGCTTTGATCTCGTTTTTCTATAGCTAGGAAGATTTAAGGCATGTCTAAATCAAGTTGAGTTTATTTGGAATGAAAACAAGAGCTTCGGCAAGTAATTTTTGATGGAAAGCATTTTCAGTTGTCCTAGGAAACATCGAGTTTTATGTTGGAATTTATGGTACTCTTTTTCAGGTATTGGGCACTGGCAGTGCCGGCTTATGCTATGATGACAGTGGTTTTAGCACTGGGATTTTACTGTGGCCTCAATTTCATGGCCACCCCTCCTCCATCTTCGTTATATACTATGTATGGTGAGTGTCATTTGCCTCCATATGATCAAAGTTTCGATATCCTGTGTCAGGCTTTGGGTTCATGTTTTTGATAGGTGGTGCACAACCTGCCATTGTTTCTGCAGATGAATTTAGTAGAGATCCTTTGAGTCCATCTCCGACGGGTGGTGACCAGCCCATTGAACCAATATCTGATCTGAGCATTGAAAGAATCAATCGGTCCATGTTTAGATAACTGAAGCAACTTCTAGGGCTTTGGAAACCTGTCTCAATTCTTTTTGGCGCAAGAGTGGTACTGATTCAAACAATGAGTTAATTGAGCAAGAGAATCTACAGGTAATCGCAAAGAACACATCTACTCAAAGAGAAGCAGGAAAAGATAGTCCAGTTGCACATGTGAACCGTCTCTGGCTATTTCACCGAACCAATTAATCAGCATATAGAGATCATACATTTCACAATCGGAAAGTACCCAAGGTTACCCTGTATAAACATGTGTTTGTAGAGGTAAAAGGATCATCCTGTATAAAATCTCCAGTTTTTGCTCCATCTCGTCTGTAAATGTTACTGTATTCATTAGTTGCGATTATTTGGTCCCTACGAAAGTGATGCCAAGTCTGAAAAGCATAGCTAATGGAAATTTCGAATTGCATCGAGCATTCTCACACAATAAACTGCATTTGTGTAGTACTGCTGTTCTAGTAGGAATATTTGATTCACATAACATATCAACAGCTGTCCTGCAAAATTCTTTTGCCTACGAAAGCCAGTAGTTTGAAAGTAACCTAAAATTTTACATGTAAGTTATACCACTATCAAAGGAATATACAAATGTAGCTGGAGAAAGACTAAATTTGACTTAGCATGTCCATTAGGATTAAGTTAGTAATATCAACAAATTAATCGTTCTTTCAAGCTGGACAACTGAAACACATCCAAGAGATCTCTCAACAAATGGTTACTTAGGCGCCAAAGAAAATGTGGATGACTGTTTTAGCACAGGGGTTCCACCAATTGGCAAGGTAAATTTGCTATCATGCAAGGGGATGGGGTACCAATAGAGTTGCAGGGGGCAAAAGGTCTCTCAAAGTGATTTGCAGGGGGGAAAATGGGTAATAAGAGCTCGTTTACTTACAAAAGGGAATCAGAAACAACATTCGAGAATGAGAATCGAGAATGGGAATCAGATACCTAAGTCTCCCTTGGGAATCCGATTCCCATTCTTTGGGGTGCTTTTGCCCCTAAATTGGAGTAGGGCCCCCTAAATTTTGATTGTCATGTGGGTTAGTAAACGTAGGGTAACCAAGGAAACGAAATGATTGCTAACGATTCCCATTCATTGCATTCCCATTCCTTGCTAACTCGGAATCTGAATGGACATTAATCAGAATGAGTAGGAATCAAAATGGGCAGGAATCAGAATCAGACATTCCATTCCAGTGTTTACTATCTATCGGAATCATTGTTCGCAATCAGAATCAGTGTAGCTTGATTACCAAATTACCCTTGTACTAGAAACTTTGAAATTGAAACTTGGAAAGATTATTGCCTAAATAATTCAACTTTTGACTATGGTTTTTTTTTTCACTATTATTTCATAAATTTGCTTCACAATTTTGGTCTTAATCTTAAAAGAGATTAAATATTAATTTTTTACATTATTAGAGTAAAAATAATGTTGCTCCAAAAACCCATAAACCTATCCTATAATTTTTATTTTTTCTAATTTCTATTTTTCTAATTTATGAAAGAGTATAATTGTTATTTAAATTTTAAAAAAATTTCAAAATAGGGCGAATTGATAACTTTATAGGGTGCAAATAAAAGTTCCCTATTAAATTCCTACTACTTTTTCATTGCTTAATATCTCTAGATTATTAGTTTGTATTAATTTTTTAATTGTTTCATGGACAATTGTGGGGTTAATTTGGACAAAACATCATCCATTCTCATTCCTCCTAACCCAATACCCCAACCCCCATCCGGAATGAATTTCACCCAAAATTTGGAATCATAATAATTTTTTTCTCCTTGGGGCCCGCATAATTTTCATTCCCAGTTGAAGTAAACAACGAAATGAATCGGAATGGGATTCCATTCCCATTCATTGATTCCAATTCATGAGAAGTAAACGTGCCATAAGTGTTTAGAGAATAGCTTTCTTTCTAGCAATGTAATTCGTATCTATCAATTGATATTAGAGCCACCGATTCCTAGCACCTCTGGCTCCTCCCCTGCTTCCTACCCCTCTCTTCCTCCCCGACACTCTTATTTCACTCGCTCTACGGAGGCGCTCATGGAAAACCGCCTTCTTTCCCTTGAACACAACTTCTCCCACTTATCCGAATCTCACCACAAGCGCGAAGGTCGACGCATGGATACGAAGCTCGAGTCCTGCTTTACGTTGATCGAACGTATTTTGACGCATATCTTTTCCAATGGCGGTCATGACTATATCGGTACATTTGATCATTAGTTACCGGATGACGTCGATGAGAAGGAGGAAACGCCAAACTTCGGCTATCACCACCGTCAGTGGCGTTCCGATGATGATTTGACGGTGCCCTACACAGCAAGGCGCCCGAGGCTTGGATCTACCACGGAGCAATATTTCAGCTGTGACAAAACTCCATCGCATCAGAGGGTCCTCACTGTGTCTTATCACCTAAAGGCAGTTCAGTAGTTCTGGTGAAAGGATTGTTTGGAGATGACACCATGGTAGGAGGAGTTCAAATGATCGCAGCATGATTATAGGCGGTTCAGACCAACAATGTGGCTGCTTCCAAGCTTAACGTAAGTTACATTACCTACAGGCGACGAGGCTATGAAAACTAAGTTTATCCTTGAACCATTTTGACTAACCTTCTGTCCTTTTTACATGAGCTACATAACCTCTTGCTATAAACCTACTTAGCAAATCAAATGACACTATGTAGAGGTTTCAGTCTAATCAAAAGTTTGCAGCCATTACCTCATACCAAAATGTGACGAGAGTAGTAAACATGGATGAGTTCCTTGGGCTCTCACGTAGAGCATCTCGCAAGAACTACTGTGGAGTTTAATGAAGAGTACCCTGGCCAAGGGTAATTTTAGTTTTAGTCTGTTATCCTCGTAGTTCTATTCCTGCCCCACCCACAAACTTGCTTATGTTTAAGTTGGTTTACATTTGAACATTTGTCACAGTACTATGTTGTGCCTCTTAGTGGCGAGGCATTGGACCTCTTTTGCGTACATCGTGAGAGTGCAAGGAACTCATCCCTTCATCCTCATCATTTGAGTCATCTTCATCAAGGTCATCATCAGACTGTTTATCAGATAGGAATGAACGATAGCCAGAAGATGCGCTAGAATTGGAGCTCTGATTCTCAATAGATTCATGGAAGGCATTGGTTCGTCTGAGGAGGACAAGGACAAATGTACTGCCAAACTCACTAATAGAGGCTGCGGCTGACATAACATTGTAGGCCTTCCTAATACTCTTAGAGCAAACCATCTCATATCTGGGAGGAACATTAGTGGCAATCCTCTTGCCATGAGGATTGCCACGGGAAAAGGAAACAAAATTAAACCATTATTCCCAAGCCTCAAACTCTCAATAAAGGAAACGAAATTAAACCAAACCTTATAAAATTCTAGGAGTTGAAATTGTTGGTCTAATCCTCTTCCTCTGAGAAAGGGAAACAAAATTAAACCACTTTTCTCAAGCCTCAAAGTCTGAGTAAAGGACACAAAATTAAACCAAAACTTATATAATTCTAGAAGTTAAAGTCTCACAGCCCGCAAATACATACACCTTGAAGTTAAATTTCAGTTCTACTTTGTCCCACAGCCTACATATAGATGCACTTCTTATTCCTCAAAGTCTAAGCAAGTCCAAACCCAAACACACCAACAAATAGACAGGAAAGGAAGTAAACTAACTACAAGAAACAAAGACTAGATTTGTGAATAAATAACGTTGTTTAAAGTTGAGGAGTCAAAAGATGCAAGAATTTGGCTATCTCAAGAGTAGATTAGCTAGAGTTATACGGAAAGTGCAATATATAGACACAAATGCAAATAAAAAAAAAACTTTGTACTATCAAGAGCCGAGAGCTTACCACAATCTTGATATCATCGATAGAGAGAGGCTCCCATGATTCGGCAAGCTGCACCATGTCAATACCATCTTCTGCTAAAATGACTTCACTCAACCTATCCTTCTAATTCAAAAAGAAAAAAAAAAGGTTTAAAAAGGAAATAAAGCATCCAAAAGAGAGAAAGAGGAAAACCAAAATAGGCATACCGCAATATCTTTCACATTAGAGGGAAGCTCTAAAATATTACGCAAAAGAGGTCCAATGCCTCTCCACTAAGAGGCACAACATAATACTGTGACAGATGTCTATGAACCAACTTAAACATAACCAAGTTTGTGGGTGGGGCAGAAATAGAACTATGAGGATACCAGACTAAAACTAAAATTACTCTTGGCCGAGGTACGCTTCATTAAAATCCATGGTAGTTCTTGGGAGATGCTTCTCATGAGAGCGCAAGGAACTTATCCCTTCATCCTCATCATTTAAGTCTTCCTCATCTAGCTCATCATCAGACTTCTTAGTGGATGGGAATGTATGATAGCTAGAGAATAAGTCGCTAGAACTAGAGCCCTGATTCTCAATAGATTCATGGAAGGCTTTAGTTCGGCTAAGGAGGACAAGGACAAATGTATGGCCAAACTTACTGGTAGAGATGCACCTCTTATTCCTCAAAGTCAAGCAAGTCCAAACACGACAACAGATAGACATGAAAAGAAGTAAACCAACTACAAAAAACAAATACTAGATTTATGAATAAATAACGTCGTTTAATGTTGTCAAAAGAATGCAAAAATTAGGCTATTTCAGGAGTGGATTAGCTAGAATTATACAGAAAACACAATATATATATACACAAATGCAAATAAAAAAAAATATTCTTTGTACTATCAAGAGTCGAGAGCTTACCATAATCTTGATATCATCGATAGAGAGAAGCTTCAATGCTTCGACAAGTTGCACCATGTCAATACTATATTCCACTAAAATGACTTCACTCAACATATCTTTCTAATTCAAAAAGAAAAAAAAAAGTTTAAGAAGGAAACAAAGCATCCAAAAGCGAGAAAGGGGGAAACCGAAATAGGCATACCACGGTACCCTTCACATCAGAGGGCAAGCTCCGAAGTATTACGCAAAAGAGGTGCAGTGCCTCAAACACTAAGAGGCACAACATAGTAATGTGACTGATGTCCAAATATAAGCCAACTTAAACATAAGCAAGTTTGTGGGTGGGGTAGGAATAGAACTCAGAGCCGCCGCTGACGAGGTGCAGGTCGGCCTGACAGAACTGGGCCCCCATTTCAAGTGGGCCTCCCAATATTTTTAAAATTTTTTTTAATATATTAAATATTTATATGTATTTAAATTAAATAAAAATATTATTTAAGGACACCACTCACTCATGGCTCTTGTCAGAATGCCTCCCGACTTTTTTCCGTGGCTCTTGTCAGAATGTCTCCTAGATATTGTGGGAATGTCGGAATATTTTAACAATACTTTAGGAAGTTATTCCCTTTCCTTATTGTAAACGGAAATTATGCTAGAATCCTTATAGGAGAAGAATGCTCATTGTATATGTATCATTGTTTTTCATTGAATGGAAAATCATTCTGGGCAATACACCATTCTACAACTCTCAAACCTGCAAACTCCAATCAACTTGCGTCTCCATATCTAGTCAACTTTCAAAGGTTAGTTTAACGTTTGTTTCAATTAATTATTTAAGTTAAATTTCGAAACCTTGAATTTCTAGGTTGAGTTTCTTGTCTATTGATTGTTTCATTGTATATATTCTTTGTTAAGGTTGAAACTAATGACACCTCGAAAGTACCCGTCTGGAAGTTTTAAGAGGAACATTTTAGAGTTCATTATTTTCTCGTATTGGTAGATCAAACTATCTGTTCTTAAGAGAAAAGATTTGAGCAGTATCAAGCATATGAGAAGATTTTTGGATTTTTGTTGAGGCCAGAAAAGTTAGGTGCATATCAGGATGATGATTTAAAACTTGTTGTGTTAATCTTGCAAACAGTCTTAAGAATGGAAACTGTTCTGATGTTGATGGGGATGAATTATATATAGAGTTGAAACTCTTACAAGAAATATTGCCATCAGAAGACATGAAATCCATCGACGTGTTGAATTTCTTGAAGAGGATGAATTGTTTCCCAGCTACTAGCATTGCATACAGAATTTTATTGACCATACCTGTGACGGTTGCATCAGCAGAAAGAAGCTTCTCAAAATTAAAGATATTAAAATCGTATCTTAGATCAACCATGTTGCAAGAAAGGTTGAATGTACTTGCTTTGCTATCAATCGAAAGTGGATTTTTGGACATGATTGACTATGAAGGTTTAATTGATGAATTTGCAGCAAAAAATGCAAGGAGAAAGATTTTCCAGTGATACGTTGATGTTCGACAATGTCACATATCATTAGAGGTTGAATATTTTAACTTTGTTGCTTTGTTATCTTTTTTTTTTTTTGTTGCTATTTTTACTTTGTTTGTAATACGCTTTGCGTGCACTCAGTAATCTTTTCTAAATTTATTATTATTATAGTTTCGAATTTACTTTTTGCTAATATATTGTGCATAAAAAGGTGGTATAATATTTTAGAAGATAGGTTGAAGGGCCTCGGTAAAATTTTAGAATCAGGCCCCCAAATTCTCAGCCACGGCTCTAATAGAACAATGAGGAACTCATCCCTCATCCCTGATGTCCAAATACTAGACTAAAACTAAAATTACTTTTGGCCAAGGTACTCTTCATTAAAATCCACAATAGTTCTTGCGAGATGCTCCTCGTGAGAGCGCAAGGAACTCATCCCTTCATCCTCATCATTTTTTTTTTTGTCGAAATTCATCCTCATCATTTAAGTCCTCCTCATCAAAGTCATAATCAGACTTCTTATGGGATGGGAATGAATGATAGCCAGAAGATTAGTGGCAATCCCCTTGCCCTAGGAAAAGGAAACAAAATTAAAACACTCTTCCCAAACCTCAAACTCTGAGTAAAAGAAATAAAATTAAACCAAAAATTATAAAATTCTCGGAGTTAAATTGTTGGTCTAATCCTCTTCCTTTGAGAAAGGGAAAAAAAATCAAACCACTCTTTTCAAGCCTCAAAGTCTGAGTAAAGGACACAAAACATGAAAGGAAGTAAACCAATTACAATAAACAAATACTAGATTTTTGAATAAATAACGTTGTCTAAAGTTGAGGAGTCAAAAGATGCAAGAATTCGATTATTTCAGGAGTAGATTAGCTACAGTTATATGGTAAACACAATATATAGACACAAATGTAAATAAAAAAAACACTTTGTAGTATCAAGAGCTGAGAACTTACCACAATCTTGATATCATCGATAGAGAGAGGCTTGAATGCTTCGGCAAACTGCACCATGTCCCACCATGTCAATACCATCTTCTGCTAAAATGACTTCACTGAACCTATCGTTCTAATTCAAAATAAAGAAAAAAAAGGTTTGAGAAGGAAACTAAGCATTCAAAAGAGAGAAAGAGGAAAATCAAAATAGGCATACCGCGGTATCCTTCTCATCAGAGAGCAAGCTCTGGTATGTATCGAAAGCACTTGTCACACCGTAGCTGACCTTTGCCTGAAAATCAATCTTCAAGCCCAGAATCTTTGCAGACTAAATCAATAGAAGAAACAAAAAATCACATCTTATAAACTATATTTGACACCATTGATGAAGGGGGAGTAGAGATTTAAAAAATTTAAACCAAAATATCACATAAAAGAACCAGACCAAAACTAAAATTACTCTTGGCCAAGGTACTCTTCATTAAAATCAACGACAGTTCTTGCAAGATGCTCCTCGTGAGAGCGCAAGGAACTCATCCCTTCATCCTCATCTTTTTTTTTTTGTCGAAATTCATCCTCATCATTTAAGTCCTCCTCATCAAAGTCATAATCAGACTTCTTATGGGATGGGAATGAATGATAGCCAGAAGATTAGTGGCAATCCCCTTGCCCTAGGAAAAGGAAACAAAATTAAAACACTCTTCCCAAACCTCAAACTCTGAGTAAAAGAAATAAAATTAAACCAAAAATTATAAAATTCTCGGAGTTAAATTGTTGGTCTAATCCTCTTCCTTTGAGAAAGGGAAAAAAAATCAAACCACTCTTTTCAAGCCTCAAAGTCTGAGTAAAGGACACAAAATTAAATCAAAACTTATATAATTCTAGAAGTTAAAGTCCCACAGCCCGGAAATACATACACCTTGAAGTTAAATTTTCGTTCTACTCTGTCCGATAGCCCGCAAATAGATGCACCTCTAATTCCTCAAAGTCCAAGCAAGTCCAAACCCAAACAAGCCAACCGATAGACATGAAAGGAAGTAAACCAATTACAAGAAACAAATACTAGATTTTTGAATAAATAACGTTGTCTAAAGTTGAGGAGTCAAAAGATGCAAGCATTCGATTATTCCAAGAGTAGATTAGCTACAGTTATATGGTAAACACAATATATAGATACAAATGTAAATAAAAAAACATTTTGTACTATCAAGAGCCGAGAGCTTACCATGATATCATCGATAGAGAGAGGCTCCAATGCTTCGACAAGCTGCACCATGTCAATACTATATTCTGCTAAAATGACTTCACTCAACCTATCATTTAATTCAAAAAGGAAAAAAAAAAAGTTTAAGAAGGAAACAAAGCATCCAAAAGAGAGAAAGAGGAAAACCGAAATAGGCATACCATGGTACCCTTCACATCAGAGGGCAAGCTCCGAAATATTACGCAAAAGAGGTCCAGTGCCTCGACACTAAGAGGCACAACATAGTACTGTGACTGATGTCCAAATATGAGCCAACTTACACATAAGCAAGTTTGTTGGTGGGGTAGGAATAGAGAGGATACTAGACTAAAACTAAAATTACTCTTGGCCAAGGTACTCTTCATTAAAATCAACGACAGTTCTTGCAAGATGCTCCTCGTGAGAGCGCAAGGAACTCATCCCTTCATCCTCATCTTTTTTTTTTTTTGTCGAAATTCATCCTCATCATTTAAGTCCTCCTCATCAAGGTCATAATCGGACTTCTTATGGGATGGTAATGAATGATACCCAGAAGATTAGTGGCAATCCCCTTGCCCTGGGAAAAGGAAACAAAATTAAAACACTCTTTGCAAACCTCAAACTCTGAGTAAAGGAAATAAAATTAAACCAAAAATTATAAAATTCTCGGAGTTAAATTGTTGATCTAATCCTCTTCCTTTGAGAAAGGGAAACAAAATCAAACCACTCTTTTCAAGCCTCAAAGTCTGAGTAAAGGACACAAAATTAAATCAAAACTTATATAATTGTTGAACTTAAAGTCCCACAGCCCGGAAATACATACACCTCGAAGTTAAATTTTCGTTCTACTCTGTCCGACAGCACGCAAATAGATGCACTTCTAATTCCTCAAAGTCTAAGCAAGTCCAAACCCAAACATGAAAGGAAGTAAACCAATTACAATAAACAAATACTAGATTTTTGAATAAATAACGTTGTCTAAAGTTGAGGAGTCAAAAGATGCAAGAATTCGATTATTTCAGGAGTAGATTAGCTACAGTTATATGGTAAACACAATATATAGACACAAATGTAAATAAAAAAAACACTTTGTAGTATCAAGAGCTGAGAACTTACCACAATCTTGATATCATCGATAGAGAGAGGCTTGAATGCTTCGGCAAACTGCACCATGTCCCACCATGTCAATACCATCTTCTGCTAAAATGACTTCACTGAACCTATCGTTCTAATTCAAAATAAAGAAAAAAAAGGTTTGAGAAGGAAACTAAGCATTCAAAAGAGAGAAAGAGGAAAATCAAAATAGGCATACCGCGGTATCCTTCTCATCAGAGAGCAAGCTCTGGTATGTATCGAAAGCACTTGTCACACCGTAGCTGACCTTTGCCTGAAAATCAATCTTCAAGCCCAGAATCTTTGCAGACTAAATCAATAGAAGAAACAAAAAATCACATCTTATAAACTATATTTGACACCATTGATGAAGGGGGAGTAGAGATTTAAAAAATTTAAACCAAAATATCACATAAAAGAACCAGACCAAAACTAAAATTACTCTTGGCCAAGGTACTCTTCATTAAAATCAACGACAGTTCTTGCAAGATGCTCCTCGTGAGAGCGCAAGGAACTCATCCCTTCATCCTCATCTTTTTTTTTTTTGTCGAAATTCATCCTCATCATTTAAGTCCTCCTCATCAAGGTCATAATCGGACTTCTTATGGGATGGTAATGAATGATACCCAGAAGATTAGTGGCAATCCCCTTGCCCTGGGAAAAGGAAACAAAATTAAAACACTCTTTGCAAACCTCAAACTCTGAGTAAAGGAAATAAAATTAAACCAAAAATTATAAAATTCTCGGAGTTAAATTGTTGATCTAATCCTCTTCCTTTGAGAAAGGGAAACAAAATCAAACCACTCTTTTCAAGCCTCAAAGTCTGAGTAAAGGACACAAAATTAAATCAAAACTTATATAATTGTTGAAGTTAAAGTCCCACAGCCCGGAAATACATACACCTCGAAGTTAAATTTTCGTTCTACTCTGTCCGACAGCACGCAAATAGATGCACTTCTAATTCCTCAAAGTCTAAGCAAGTCCAAAGCCAAACAAGCCAACAGATAGACATGAAAGGAAGTAAACCAATTACAATAAACAAATACTAGATTTTTGAATAAATAACGTTGTCTAAAGTTGAGGAGTCAAAAGATGCAAGAATTCGATTATTTCAGGAGTAGATTTTAGCTACAGTTATATGGTAAACACAATATATAGACACAAATGTAAAAAAAAAAAAAAAAACACTTTGTAGTATCAAGAGCTGAGAACTTACCACAATCTTGATATCATCGATAGAGAGAGGCTTGAATGCTTCGGCAAACTGCACCATGTCCCACCATGTCAATACCATCTTCCGCTAAAATGACTTCACTGAACCTATCGTTCTAATTCAAAATAAAGAAAAAAAAGGTTTGAGAAGGAAACTAAGCATTCAAAAGAGAGAAAGAGGAAAATCAAAATAGGCATACCGCGGTATCCTTCTCATCAGAGAGCAAGCTCTGGTATGTATCGAAAGCACTTGTCACACCGTAGCTGACCTTTGCCTGAAAATCAATCTTCAAGCCCAGAATCTTTGCAGACTAAATCAATAGAAGAAACAAAAAATCACATCTTATAAACTATATTTGACACCATTGATGAAGGGGGAGTAGAGATTTAAAAAATTTAAACCAAAATATCACATAAAAGAACCAGACCAAAACTAAAATTACTCTTGGCCAAGGTACTCTTCATTAAAATCAACGACAGTTCTTGCAAGATGCTCCTCGTGAGAGCGCAAGGAACTCATCCCTTCATCCTCATCTTTTTTTTTTTGTCGAAATTCATCCTCATCATTTAAGTCCTCCTCATCAAGGTCATAATCGGACTTCTTATGGGATGGTAATGAATGATACCCAGAAGATTAGTGGCAATCCCCTTGCCCTGGGAAAAGGAAACAAAATTAAAACACTCTTTGCAAACCTCAAACTCTGAGTAAAGGAAATAAAATTAAACCAAAAATTCTAAAATTCTCGGAGTTAAATTGTTGATCTAATCCTCTTCCTTTGAGAAAGGGAAACAAAATCAAACCACTCTTTTCAAGCCTCAAAGTCTGAGTAAAGGACACAAAATTAAATCAAAACTTATATAATTGTTGAAGTTAAAGTCCCACAGCCCGGAAATACATACACCTCGAAGTTAAATTTTCGTTCTACTCTGTCCGACAGCACGCAAATAGATGCACTTCTAATTCCTCAAAGTCTAAGCAAGTCCAAAGCCAAACAAGCCAACAGATAGACATGAAAGGAAGTAAACCAATTACAATAAACAAATACTAGATTTTTGAATAAATAACGTTGTCTAAAGTTGAGGAGTCAAAAGATGCAAGAATTCGATTATTTCAGGAGTAGATTTTAGCTACAGTTATATGGTAAACACAATATATAGACACAAATGTAAAAAAAAAAAAAAAAAACACTTTGTAGTATCAAGAGCTGAGAACTTACCACAATCTTGATATCATCGATAGAGAGAGGCTTGAATGCTTCGGCAAACTGCACCATGTCCCACCATGTCAATACCATCTTCCGCTAAAATGACTTCACTGAACCTATCGTTCTAATTCAAAATAAAGAAAAAAAAGGTTTGAGAAGGAAACTAAGCATTCAAAAGAGAGAAAGAGGAAAATCAAAATAGGCATACCGCGGTATCCTTCTCATCAGAGAGCAAGCTCTGGTATGTATCGAAAGCACTTGTCACACCGTAGCTGACCTTTGCCTGAAAATCAATCTTCAAGCCCAGAATCTTTGCAGACTAAATCAATAGAAGAAACAAAAAATCACATCTTATAAACTATATTTGACACCATTGATGAAGGGGGAGTAGAGATTTAAAAAATTTAAACCAAAATATCACATAAAAGAACCAGACCAAAACTAAAATTACTCTTGGCCAAGGTACTCTTCATTAAAATCAACGACAGTTCTTGCAAGATGCTCCTCGTGAGAGCGCAAGGAACTCATCCCTTCATCCTCATCTTTTTTTTTTGTCGAAATTCATTCTCATCATTTAAGTCCTCCTCATCAAGGTCATAATCGGACTTCTTATGGGATGGTAATGAATGATACCCAGAAGATTAGTGGCAATCCCCTTGCCCTGGGAAAAGGAAACAAAATTAAAACACTCTTTGCAAACCTCAAACTCTGAGTAAAGGAAATAAAATTAAACCAAAAATTATAAAATTCTCGGAGTTAAATTGTTGATCTAATCCTCTTCCTTTGAGAAAGGGAAACAAAATCAAACCACTCTTTTCAAGCCTCAAAGTCTGAGTAAAGGACACAAAATTAAATCAAAACTTATATAATTGTTGAAGTTAAAGTCCCACAGCCCGGAAATACATACACCTCGAAGTTAAATTTTCGTTCTACTCTGTCCGACAGCACGCAAATAGATGCACTTCTAATTCCTCAAAGTCGAAGCAAGTCCAAAGCCAAACAAGCCAACAGATAGACATGAAAGGAAGTAAACCAATTACAATAAACAAATACTAGATTTTTGAATAAATAACGTTGTCTAAAGTTGAGGAGTCAAAAGATGCAAGAATTCGATTATTTCAGGAGTAGATTTTAGCTACAGTTATATGGTAAACACAATATATAGACACAAATGTAAAAAAAAAAAAAAAAACACTTTGTAGTATCAAGAGCTGAGAACTTACCACAATCTTGATATCATCGATAGAGAGAGGCTTGAATGCTTCGGCAAACTGCACCATGTCCCACCATGTCAATACCATCTTCCGCTAAAATGACTTCACTGAACCTATCGTTCTAATTCAAAATAAAGAAAAAAAAGGTTTGAGAAGGAAACTAAGCATTCAAAAGAGAGAAAGAGGAAAATCAAAATAGGCATACCGCGGTATCCTTCTCATCAGAGAGCAAGCTCTGGTATGTATCGAAAGCACTTGTCACACCGTAGCTGACCTTTGCCTGAAAATCAATCTTCAAGCCCAGAATCTTTGCAGACTAAATCAATAGAAGAAACAAAAAATCACATTTTATAAACTATATTTGACACCATTGATGAAGGGGGAGTAGAGATTTAAAAAATTTAAACCAAAATATCACATAAAAGAACCAGACCAAAACTAAAATTACTCTTGGCCAAGGTACTCTTCATTAAAATCAACGACAGTTCTTGCAAGATGCTCCTCGTGAGAGCGCAAGGAACTCATCCCTTCATCCTCATCTTTTTTTTTTGTCGAAATTCATTCTCATCATTTAAGTCCTCCTTATCAAGGTCATAATCGGACTTCTTATGGGATGGTAATGAATGATACCCAGAAGATTAGTGGCAATCCCCTTGCCCTGGGAAAAGGAAACAAAATTAAAACACTCTTTGCAAACCTCAAACTCTGAGTAAAGGAAATAAAATTAAACCAAAAATTATAAAATTCTCGGAGTTAAATTGTTGATCTAATCCTCTTCCTTTGAGAAAGGGAAACAAAATCAAACCACTCTTTTCAAGCCTCAAAGTCTGAGTAAAGGACACAAAATTAAATCAAAACTTATATAATTGTTGAAGTTAAAGTCCCACAGCCCGGAAATACATACACCTCGAAGTTAAATTTTCGTTCTACTCTGTCCGACAGCACGCAAATAGATGCACTTCTAATTCCTCAAAGTCTAAGCAAGTCCAAAGCCAAACAAGCCAACAGATAGACATGAAAGGAAGTAAACCAATTACAATAAACAAATACTAGATTTTTGAATAAATAACGTTGTCTAAAGTTGAGGAGTCAAAAGATGCAAGAATTCGATTATTTCAGGAGTAGATTTTAGCTACAGTTATATGGTAAACACAATATATAGACACAAATGTAAAAAAAAAAAAAAAAAACACTTTGTAGTATCAAGAGCTGAGAACTTACCACAATCTTGATATCATCGATAGAGAGAGGCTTGAATGCTTCGGCAAACTGCACCATGTCCCACCATGTCAATACCATCTTCCGCTAAAATGACTTCACTGAACCTATCGTTCTAATTCAAAATAAAGAAAAAAAAGGTTTGAGAAGGAAACTAAGCATTCAAAAGAGAGAAAGAGGAAAATCAAAATAGGCATACCGCGGTATCCTTCTCATCAGAGAGCAAGCTCTGGTATGTATCGAAAGCACTTGTCACACCGTAGCTGACCTTTGCCTGAAAATCAATCTTCAAGCCCAGAATCTTTGCAGACTAAATCAATAGAAGAAACAAAAAATCACATCTTATAAACTATATTTGACACCATTGATGAAGGGGGAGTAGAGATTTAAAAAATTTAAACCAAAATATCACATAAAAGAACCAGACCAAAACTAAAATTACTCTTGGCCAAGGTACTCTTCATTAAAATCAACGACAGTTCTTGCAAGATGCTCCTCGTGAGAGCGCAAGGAACTCATCCCTTCATCCTCATCTTTTTTTTTTTGTCGAAATTCATCCTCATCATTTAAGTCCTCCTCATCAAGGTCATAATCGGACTTCTTATGGGATGGTAATGAATGATACCCAGAAGATTAGTGGCAATCCCCTTGCCCTGGGAAAAGGAAACAAAATTAAAACACTCTTTGCAAACCTCAAACTCTGAGTAAAGGAAATAAAATTAAACCAAAAATTATAAAATTCTCGGAGTTAAATTGTTGATCTAATCCTCTTCCTTTGAGAAAGGGAAACAAAATCAAACCACTCTTTTCAAGCCTCAAAGTCTGAGTAAAGGACACAAAATTAAATCAAAACTTATATAATTGTTGAAGTTAAAGTCCCACAGCCCGGAAATACATACACCTCGAAGTTAAATTTTCGTTCTACTCTGTCCGACAGCACGCAAATAGATGCACTTCTAATTCCTCAAAGTCTAAGCAAGTCCAAAGCCAAACAAGCCAACAGATAGACATGAAAGGAAGTAAACCAATTACAATAAACAAATACTAGATTTTTGAATAAATAACGTTGTCTAAAGTTGAGGAGTCAAAAGATGCAAGAATTCGATTATTTCAGGAGTAGATTTTAGCTACAGTTATATGGTAAACACAATATATAGACACAAATGTAAAAAAAAAAAAAAAACACTTTGTAGTATCAAGAGCTGAGAACTTACCACAATCTTGATATCATCGATAGAGAGAGGCTTGAATGCTTCGGCAAACTGCACCATGTCCCACCATGTCAATACCATCTTCCGCTAAAATGACTTCACTGAACCTATCGTTCTAATTCAAAATAAAGAAAAAAAAGGTTTGAGAAGGAAACTAAGCATTCAAAAGAGAGAAAGAGGAAAATCAAAATAGGCATACCGCGGTATCCTTCTCATCAGAGAGCAAGCTCTGGTATGTATCGAAAGCACTTGTCACACCGTAGCTGACCTTTGCCTGAAAATCAATCTTCAAGCCCAGAATCTTTGCAGACTAAATCAATAGAAGAAACAAAAAATCACATCTTATAAACTATATTTGACACCATTGATGAAGGGGGAGTAGAGATTTAAAAAATTTAAACCAAAATATCACATAAAAGAACCAGACCAAAACTAAAATTACTCTTGGCCAAGGTACTCTTCATTAAAATCAACGACAGTTCTTGCAAGATGCTCCTCGTGAGAGCGCAAGGAACTCATCCCTTCATCCTCATCTTTTTTTTTTTGTCGAAATTCATCCTCATCATTTAAGTCCTCCTCATCAAGGTCATAATCGGACTTCTTATGGGATGGTAATGAATGATACCCAGAAGATTAGTGGCAATCCCCTTGCCCTGGGAAAAGGAAACAAAATTAAAACACTCTTTGCAAACCTCAAACTCTGAGTAAAGGAAATAAAATTAAACCAAAAATTATAAAATTCTCGGAGTTAAATTGTTGATCTAATCCTCTTCCTTTGAGAAAGGGAAACAAAATCAAACCACTCTTTTCAAGCCTCAAAGTCTGAGTAAAGGACACAAAATTAAATCAAAACTTATATAATTGTTGAAGTTAAAGTCCCACAGCCCGGAAATACATACACCTCGAAGTTAAATTTTCGTTCTACTCTGTCCGACAGCACGCAAATAGATGCACTTCTAATTCCTCAAAGTCTAAGCAAGTCCAAAGCCAAACAAGCCAACAGATAGACATGAAAGGAAGTAAACCAATTACAATAAACAAATACTAGATTTTTGAATAAATAACGTTGTCTAAAGTTGAGGAGTCAAAAGATGCAAGAATTCGATTATTTCAGGAGTAGATTTTAGCTACAGTTATATGGTAAACACAATATATAGACACAAATGTAAAAAAAAAAAAAAAACACTTTGTAGTATCAAGAGCTGAGAACTTACCACAATCTTGATATCATCGATAGAGAGAGGCTTGAATGCTTCGGCAAACTGCACCATGTCCCACCATGTCAATACCATCTTCCGCTAAAATGACTTCACTGAACCTATCGTTCTAATTCAAAATAAAGAAAAAAAAGGTTTGAGAAGGAAACTAAGCATTCAAAAGAGAGAAAGAGGAAAATCAAAATAGGCATACCGCGGTATCCTTCTCATCAGAGAGCAAGCTCTGGTATGTATCGAAAGCACTTGTCACACCGTAGCTGACCTTTGCCTGAAAATCAATCTTCAAGCCCAGAATCTTTGCAGACTAAATCAATAGAAGAAACAAAAAATCACATCTTATAAACTATATTTGACACCATTGATGAAGGGGGAGTAGAGATTTAAAAAATTTAAACCAAAATATCACATAAAAGAACCAGACCAAAACTAAAATTACTCTTGGCCAAGGTACTCTTCATTAAAATCAACGACAGTTCTTGCAAGATGCTCCTCGTGAGAGCGCAAGGAACTCATCCCTTCATCCTCATCTTTTTTTTTTGTCGAAATTCATTCTCATCATTTAAGTCCTCCTCATCAAGGTCATAATCGGACTTCTTATGGGATGGTAATGAATGATACCCAGAAGATTAGTGGCAATCCCCTTGCCCTGGGAAAAGGAAACAAAATTAAAACACTCTTTGCAAACCTCAAACTCTGAGTAAAGGAAATAAAATTAAACCAAAAATTATAAAATTCTCGGAGTTAAATTGTTGATCTAATCCTCTTCCTTTGAGAAAGGGAAACAAAATCAAACCACTCTTTTCAAGCCTCAAAGTCTGAGTAAAGGACACAAAATTAAATCAAAACTTATATAATTGTTGAAGTTAAAGTCCCACAGCCCGGAAATACATACACCTCGAAGTTAAATTTTCGTTCTACTCTGTCCGACAGCACGCAAATAGATGCACTTCTAATTCCTCAAAGTCTAAGCAAGTCCAAAGCCAAACAAGCCAACAGATAGACATGAAAGGAAGTAAACCAATTACAATAAACAAATACTAGATTTTTGAATAAATAACGTTGTCTAAAGTTGAGGAGTCAAAAGATGCAAGAATTCGATTATTTCAGGAGTAGATTTTAGCTACAGTTATATGGTAAACACAATATATAGACACAAATGTAAAAAAAAAAAAAAACACTTTGTAGTATCAAGAGCTGAGAACTTACCACAATCTTGATATCATCGATAGAGAGAGGCTTGAATGCTTCGGCAAACTGCACCATGTCCCACCATGTCAATACCATCTTCCGCTAAAATGACTTCACTGAACCTATCGTTCTAATTCAAAATAAAGAAAAAAAAGGTTTGAGAAGGAAACTAAGCATTCAAAAGAGAGAAAGAGGAAAATCAAAATAGGCATACCGCGGTATCCTTCTCATCAGAGAGCAAGCTCTGGTATGTATCGAAAGCACTTGTCACACCGTAGCTGACCTTTGCCTGAAAATCAATCTTCAAGCCCAGAATCTTTGCAGACTAAATCAATAGAAGAAACAAAAAATCACATCTTATAAACTATATTTGACACCATTGATGAAGGGGGAGTAGAGATTTAAAAAATTTAAACCAAAATATCACATAAAAGAACCAGACTCTTCACTGGCCAAAATTAGACCTCTCTTATTTGGATCTCATCGCCCATCTTCCCCCAACCCTATAAATCTCCTTCACTGTCCCTAGCCCGAAAGCTTCCTCCGCCTCACACTCGCCTCCGCGGCGCCCTGCTTTAGATTATTTTATTGGCTATCCTTGTACAAAAATATTGTAATATTGTCACATGCTCAATTAGGATAATTAGAACTTAGTTCTAGCTTTATAGATTTGATGATTGTGGTTGAAGATTGAAGACTTTGTGAAGGTCTCTTGGTCATATTGCATATCATATCTGCATTTACATAAGTTTTGCATATGTCCTTACTTGATCATTTCAAAATCTTTTCAAAAAGTTCGGCCTTTGTAAAAGTTTTCTTAGAATAAGGAATTCAGGCAAAACATAACTGGTCATCTCATTCCCTCACGTGAACACTTTCCTTATAGCAGATTTTGTTAGTTTCTTTTCTAACAGATTTTTTTGTCCTTTTGCTGAAGTCAAACCCGGCTGTACTGCACTTCGGATCTGCCTAGATTTTGGGGGGAAAGCACATCACTTGGACCATTGAAAAACCTTATCTTTGTATGCCTATTTAAGCTAAACCTCACTCACTTTCTCACTAGGGTTTTTGAATCAAAAATATCTCATTCATCTTTTGAAAAACTCTCTCTTTGTGCTGCATATCCTCTCCGGTTCTTCTTTGTTTACTTGAGTGCGTAGTTCACTTACATAGAGACATCATAAGATTGTGAGGGTTGCATGCATGTTATTGCTTTGTTCTAAGTTTTTTTTTTTTTTTAACAAAAAGAAAAAAATCTTTTCCAAACTTTGAAGAAGCTTTCTTCACTGTTTCGGACTTCTTTCATTGTTATACTACTTGAGATGAAATAGTGTTTATGCAATATTTGTCCATCTATGTTCATGCATTCTTGTAGGCAAGATTGAGTTTAGAAGTCATTGACTTTTGTTTTACTGCATAGCTGTGTAGCTTGCTGCAGTAAACCTAGTTTTCTGACAGATTTCTTGAACCTTTGTAGCTCTCTGGAAATGTGTTAGTAACTGGTCATATATTACCACTACATACATTCTTCGGTGCCTCGGACTAGGAATACTTGTGTATTTGCCTAGGAAGTGTTGACCAAACGAGGATCCATTTGACGTGAAGTGAAGGAGAAAAAGGTCGCACAAGGAAAGCTACATCTAGTTAGGTAAAATTAGATATTGACTTGTGATTCTTTGTATTGGGTAGTTTTCTGCCATTTCATAGTGAAAGGCCAGTCTTCTGATAGACCCCCATTTTTTTTAATCACATTTTGGGTTTTTTGGGGTGCCAAAGTCCTGTGTCCATCTCTGTGTACTATTAAACACTTGGCTAATTTAATATGGATGTATTTATGCACCTACGTTAATCAACATGCAATCTGGACAAACTTGCCTGACTGGTCATGTTAACTATTGAATTAGAATACTGGATTGAATAAGTTGTAGTCGTGGATAGCTCGCAATTCAACTTCACTGAATCTGTTGAGGACCTAAGTTGGCATAGCATCTGAGAGTGATTGAAAAGATTCACAAGCATACACATAATCATTAGAGTTAGTGAATTGATAAGACAATCTGCTTCTCAGATACAGTCAACTTTTGTTTAGTTTTGAGTTCATCACATTCGGTGACTGGTCATCTGTGTGATCTTTTGTGCCATTTGATTGTATTGAAGTAATTTAATAAAAATACCCCCCTCATTGCCAACATGCACCTCCACTGCCCAGCCGTCGCATATTTGGGTCGGATTCTATATGTTAACGAATCATATGCAGACTTACTATTTGATGATCGGTCGAGTTTAACGGGTCGGATCGGTCAAATTTGTTCACTGACGAATTAGATTAGATATAGTAGGTAGATCCGCTCTAAATTCGACCCGTTTAGAGGTTAAGTTTTTGTTTGCCCAAAAAATCACCTTCTATCTCTATCTCCACTATTATAAAGCAAACATGATTTTTTGGTAGTTATCAAAATAGATCAAAATACCCTTACAAAACATTACGATTGCAAAAAAAAAAAAAAAAAGTTTCATCCACTTATAATGCAAAAAAAAACATAGCCAGGGTATTTTAGTCTAATGCAAAAAGCTTCATTGATTTGACATGGATAAAAATAACCCTATAACAAAAAACATCATAAATAAAACATATTTAGTTGATATGGGTAATATTGGCTTTGTTGGTTCCATCACTACTGTTGTTGCTACAGGTCCAGTAATTTATTTATCTTGTTTGTTTCTTCCTTGTGAGTTTTTACTTTTTGGAAAACAAATGTTGCTTTTGATTTTTACCTTTGGTGTTATTTGTGTGAGCAGTTATTTTCTTGGTATGGGCATATGTTCCAGAGTCTTGGCTACGTTCCATTGGCATCTTTTACTATCCCAGCAGGTAAGTTTGGTTTCTTTTATGGGTTTTTCGATTTCTCTAGATGCTTATCTGCAATAAATACCATTATTTGAGTCTTTGATCTCGTTTTTCTATAGCTAGGAAGATTTAAGGCATGTCTTAATCAAGTTGAGGTTATTTGGAATGAAAACAAGATCGCTGGCAGGTAATTTTTGATGGAAAGCATTTTCAGTTGTCCTCGGAAACATCGAGTTTTATGTTGGAATTTCTGGTACTCTTTTTCAGGTACTGGGCACTAGCAGTGCCGGCTTATGCTATGATGACAGTGGTTTTAGCACTGGGATTTTACTGTGGCCTCAATTTCATGGCCACCCCTCCTCCATCTTCGTTATATACTGTGTATGGTGAGTGTCGGTTGCCTCCTTCATGTGATCAAAGTTTTGATATCTGTTTCAGGCTTTCGGTTCGTGTTTTTGATAAGTGGTGCACAACCTTCATTCTTTCTGCAGATGAATTTAGTAGAGATCCTTTGAGTCCATCTCCGACAGGGGGTGATGACCAGCCCGTTGAACCTATATCTGATATCAGCATTGATAGAATCAATCGGTCCATGTTTATTTAGATAACTGAAGCAACCTGTCTCAACTCTTTTTGCGTAAGAATGCTACTGATTTAAACAATTAGTTTATTGAGCAAGAGAATCTACGGGTAATAGCAAAGAACATATCCACCCGAAGAGAACGCAGGAGAAGATAGTCCAGTTGCACATGTGAACCGTCTCTGGCTATTTTGCCGAACCAATTAATCAGCATATGGAGAAGAGATCATACATTTCAGAGTCGGAAAGTATCCAAGGTTACCCTGTATAAACATATGTTTGTAGAGGTAGAAGGATCATCCTATATAAAATCTCCAATTTTTGCTTCATCTCGTCAGTGAATGTTATTATATTTATTAGTTGCGATTATTTAGTCCCTAAGTACGTGATGTCAAGTCTGAAAAGCATAGCTAATGGAATGTCGAATTGCATCCAGCATTCTCACACAGTACACTGCATTGTGTAGTACTGCTATTCTAGTAAGAATATTTGATTTACACGTAACATACCAACAGCAGTCCTGCAAAATTCTTTTGCCTACAAAAGCCAATAGTTTGGAAGTAACCTAAAATTTTACATACAAGTCATAACACGATCAAAAGAAGATACAAATGTAGCAGGAGAAAGACTAAATTGGACTTAGCTCCACTAAGATTAAGTCAGTAAAATCAACAAATAAATTGAGCTTCCAAGCTAGACAACTGAACCCATTCCAGAGATCTCTCAACAAACTGTTAGATAGTTGCCAAAGAAAATGTGGATGACTGTTTTAGCAGAGGTCCACCAATTGGCAAGGTAAATTTGCTAACATACAATACTCAATCCATTTAACTGAGCTCTGTAACATCTTGGACACGTTAGTAGATCTTTATGATATCAAGTAGACCAAAGAAGCTGAAAAGTCAGCAGTTTGTGTATTTACAGAAAAGCACCAGCATGTTGCAGATCTTCAGCTTCTCAGGAAGCAAGCTTACTCACAATTGGCTTCCCTATCTTCGGGGATGATCAAATCTGTAATTGCATGTCCCTTCACCAGAAGCAGCGATGAATAATTTTAAATTTCAGAACTCGCTCTCTAAGTGGCAGCTTTCAGCATTTCTTGATTGGTCTCTTCAACTTGGATCTTTGTCATCTGAGAATTCAGCATCTCATGTACTCTACTTTTCAACTGCAGTGAAAAAAACTCGATGTCTGAATTTCACGTTTACATGAAAAATATTTTCTTTCCAATTTAATATGGTAAGAGACTACAACAGAAAGAAAAAATAAGTTCGTTAATGAAGCAGAGCACATTAATATAGCAACAAGAGATGGGAAGTTAGTTTCGAAAAGCCAGGCCTATGGTGAAATCAGAGAGCAAGAACACATGATAGAAAGGATGATTTAACCTAGGGCCCAAGGGTGCAGGTTCAACCAACAATCACCTTGCAAGCGAGGACATATTTGACTACACAAAATGCTCAAATGCAACAAGGAAGAACATATTGGATCATGCAGAATGCTAAAGCGAAGACTAAAAAGAGGTAAGGAAACATGGAGGTTTCTAATAAAAAATAACCAAAATCAATAGGAACACAAAATCCTTGGTTGCCAGCTACTTCAGTGTAACAAAAATATAGCAATAATCAGCCACTGCCTTGTAGAAGAATAAAGAAAAAGATGGATGAAAACCACAATCTGAGTTCAACTGATATTTTCACCTATACTAGACCATGCCAATATTCCTCTTTTTGTAAAGTTCAACACTACTCTGACTAAAACTATGATATAAAGATTACCTCAGAAAGTCCTATTTCATTTGTAACTGACACATGAATAGCCCCATCAGGACCCGCTTGCCGGTACCTTGCCAGCCTAAGATCAGAATCATCATCATTATCAGTAGCAAATAGCACGGGAGACGTTTGCAACAGATCACATTTCGACACAACATCAAGCCACAAGTGCTCAGCAAACCGCTCCTTTATTTCTTTGTATATGACAAACTGCAAGTCCATCACGGTAAAATAATGAAACTAATATATTGAAATGTAAGAAGAAAGAGCAGAATAGTGAAGGGGAGTTTTTTTTTTTTTATTGAGGCGAAGATCAAAGAAAGAAACTACAGTGATTATTCTCTAACTATCACTTTATCTGTTGTGAGCTCCAAAAGGCCCCTCCATTTCAATTATTGAATCCAATTCCATTTGATTAATGTTTCGGGACGGGTATCACCACTAAAGGTAGAATGTACAATAACATAATACCTGATCAGAAGGTGAGGTCCCACATTCTCCAGAAAGGTCGTGAACATACAATATTGCAGTTGGCAAATGTGAGAGTACAGCAAGTGTCAATAATTCCAAATTATTTCTGTCCTCTGCAACACAAGAATAAACAAGATGCAATGACAAACCAACGGAGCACCAACAATATAATGACCAACCACAACCTCAGACAATCTAAAAACAAATAACTTCTCATAATTAGTCACTTAACTGAAATATGTATGATTGAGTGCTTCAAAAAATGAGATAAAAAGCATAGAATAACTTCAAATCAGATTCTGTACGGGAGGACATGATTGGAAAAGTATTACTCTACTCTTGAGTAGGAAAGTTTTAATTTTGAGAGTCCTTAAAATTTATACATAAATAAGGTCCACTTTCTTTGTATAGTTAAGTTGATATTTTAGAGTCCACAACGCCTTTTGGCTCTCATATATTAATTAAAGGATGAAATATTAAAAAAAGTCAGCTCTAAATGAGCTAACCCAAGTTTTCCAGATAGGCAATAGAGAAAATGAATTCACCAATTGTATAAAATAGGTGCTACAATTACTTCAAACTTTTAAATGCATTCATGCAAAGTAAAAGGATAAATAGTGGTTCCCCTCATATTACAGTCATATATCAACCAATATCCTGCATACACGTGATATTTTTGCTCAAAGTCCAGACCAAACTACATTTACAGATGTATATAATTCAAACTTCAAACGAGCAGCAATACTTATAATGGACTGTCAACCAACTAGATTAACTTTGGCAACTAACATAAACAGTCCACATGCTGGACTTACCATCACATCTCTTCAATAAGCCAGGAGTGTCCGTCACCTGCAGTGATGTTATAGATACAGTCAGATTAAAAATTTGAAAACAAAAAAAAATGTATTGCATTCTCTATATTAGAGAAATTGACTGACCTGAAAAGTTTGATGGCTTGAAATAATATGACCCATTAGTATTCCTTTTGTTGTAAAGGGGTAGTTGCAGATCTGAAAGCGAAAGAATGAATTAAGAGGAGATAAAGATGACTGATTGTAATGATGAAAAAGTTTTTGTATTCTTCAATACCACAATACATGCTAACCCATTCGCGAATAGATTATCTATACCAACCAAATATACCATAATATGTATAAAGGAGCTGCCTAACAGACTATAGAAATTATTCTCCGTAACAATTTGAATGGTAGCAAGTAAATCACCTCAAAAAACTAAGTCCACCTAGTCACACCACAAGGAAAATACATTGAACCTGAAGAAACTAAGCTTAAGGAAAGTACATTAATATTAAACACAGTACACCAACTATGATTACCCTTGTTCATCGCGAAAGACAATAAGCTCCACCTTTTATTCATCTTCGCTCACCACAAATAGGATATCATACAAAAAGAACATATTTCTAGTCAAGTTTGGGCATACCTCAGGCTTTCCTGTGGACAGTATGCGGACTAAAGATGACTTCCCAACATTAGGTGCTCCAACAAGACAAAGTGTTGGAGATTCTAGATCAACTACCGGCATTGCTCGCAGAGTCTGCAAATACAACTACTTATTTACTCACCAATGAATCAAAAGACCAGAGTTGCATAAATCAGCCACTGTAGGTTCTAAAGTGTATTCCTTAATAATGCAAGGATCCATAGAGTTTATATTAGACATGTATGAATAAACCAGGTAGTATGGATTTGTTTTACGACAATAGTGATCTGAAAAACAAATCTTCATGAACTAGAGAATGACCAAAATTTTTCTTTCTTGGCAAACCGAACAGAAATAAAGAAAATTGAGTATTACATATTTGCCTGACCTAAATGTTCAGAATGCATTTTCCGGATTCACGAGCACACCCGTACGTAAGAGAAGAAAGATATGGGGGATGTGTGGTATTGAAAACAATGAAATAGTTACTAAGCGACCCTCATACATGATACATTTCAAATATTCCTTATATTCTATAAAGTTTACCAATAAATAAAATCCAACAGCTACAACAGAACTACAATTTGAGAAAGGCAAGTACCTTGGCTATGCGTAACAAATCATCAACGTGCCTTCCTTCACGGTTAAACATCTCTTCAACTTTCTTCATTCCCTGTATCCATAGTTGCAACAGAGTAAATATCTATAGTCGTATTGGAGTTATGTAAACTGTTTGGATAAAGATGGGAAATAACCTCAGATAGTCTTTCCTCTGCTTCCTTCTTCGTTGAAGACTGCCACAATTTGCATTGGACTTTGTTAAAATGTTTTTGACTCTATAATCAATAACTACATTTACCAAATTCCCCTTTCAGCTAGGAGCTTCCAAAAGTAGACAAAGATTGAAAATGGAAGAGTAAAATCCATACAGTAATCACAGACTGCAATGTTTATGTTTCTATACTTCCCCAATGCTTAAAAAATAGAACACATAGAAGAACATCCAAAACAGGTTTGCATACTTATTATCAAAGTGTTTATGGCATTCGAAGTGAGTGCCCTGAGTGCATGTCTTTGTGATTTGTATGCATGTGTACATGTGTGAGAGAAAACGAGGCACATTGTAAATTCAACGAATATTTCATTTGAAATATGAATAACATAAACATTAAGTATGTACTGTAGAAAAGAAGAAAGAAGCATAAGCTGTCAACTAAAGTACATCATATGCAATCACGATGGAAATCTGAAAGCTGAGAAGGTAATAATAGCCATAACAGAAAGCTTCAATCAGGGATTGTATTATAATTGATAATGACTAAGAAACCAGGATTTCTACCTTAGCACAAAGAGACGCATGTTCCTTTCCAATAGACACAACCTTCTTCCTCAGAGCATCTACCTTTCGCAACACCTGTCAGCAGAAAGATTAAGAGATTAAAGAGCGACCACTTGAAAAGGAAAAGATTATGCCTACCTCAATTCTGTATGTTCAGGAAATAGTAAATTACATACGTCATTCCAAATGCAGAAATAGTTGGAAAACTAGTTTGAAACCCTACGGGAAACTTCATCCAAAAAGAGAAAGACAGTATGCATCTTTTGCATTCGATGCATTCGAGGATAAAGCGAAGCATCAAAATGCCAATCTAACTCATAATTTTAGCACAGGATATGAGAATATGATAGAAACATATCATTAGATTATTTTGCATGAAAATTTTTCACAATTTCTCAGGATGTACCTCTTCATAATTTCCATCCCCAAGAGTTAATTCAATAAGAGATCTCTCATAAGGATGAAGATGCTTTTTATTTGGAAAATTCTCTGAATAAGTTCTCAAGGGAACAGCCAGTTCCTGAAGATGGAATCAGAAAGCTAGTCAGTAATCGCTTATAAACACAGTAATATGGAAAATGGAATCAAATGACAAACTTGGGTTAAGAACAAACTTTCATCAATGCATCAAGTTGCTTTGCACCTCTATTTCTTTCTCGCTTTGCAATATTGGCAATGCCTGAAACGTAGAAATTGAAAGTTAACAGTAGTGATAGGCCCTATACACTAAATCTCCTCTAGGAAGAATCTACTGTAGTTCTATCATCATCAATCTAAAACACATACACGTAAAAAGTACCCTTTGTTGGTGAGATCCTCTTAGCCTTCTTTAGAGCAGAATACAGAATGTCAACAGATGGCATCACCATAGGTAGCTTTTGAAATGCACCGACGCATTCAATATCTTCTGGTGATTTGTCCTACAATTACAACATTGCAACAGTAACGATCAGCAATTTTTCCAAGTTTCAAGAAATCTAGGATAAAAAAGTTGCAATAAAGTCCAGTCCCTATATCCAGTAACTTCTAAATCCCAACTTCAAAGACATTGCTCTGAGTAGCTAATCAAAACCCAATCCCTCTTTGAGTGCTCCAGAAGGGCAAACGCTTATCGCAATCAGTCATTTGATACTACGTAAAATTTGTGCTCTTTAGGACCAGGACTTCATTTCATATCATTTTTTTGCTTTGCTCCATTCACTGTCTATTGTATCCTCATGTTTCTGTTAACTATCCCCTAGAAACCTAATAAATACCAATCGCAACGAAGGAAGGAGAAATACCTTCGGTTTGCCTTCTGGTTCAACCCGGGCTGTGGGTACATAGCTTGCCTTGACAACTTCATATGTAGAAGTTTGTACCTCCTTAGAGAAGCAAACCGGATAAAGTCTGGAACTTGAAGTCAAGTACGGACCTGCATTACGAGAAAAAGTATGTGTAAACGGCACAAGACTTAAAAGAGGCATTTCGCAATTACGTATACCAAAGTTCTGGAATTTTCTATCATATCCTTAACCTTACAAATTACAAAGCAGAGGGCTTTATGCTTCTTTCTTAAGAAACCAAAAAATAGTGAGGATTTCTTGAAATCCAACAAATGGGTATTCTGAATTAGAGCTTCAGATTACAAAGCAAATCAAGGGGCAGATAACACTAATTTCACATACCAAAACGAATCATGAAGCACAACAGATGCAATAGAGTTAATCAGCACAGAGAAAGTTGGATTTTTATGTTTGGAAAACAGGAAAGAATGAGAAAATGAGGGGAAAAAAAACCTTTGGAAAATTTAGAGATTGTGAGTGGTAATCTACTCGGATTCTGGCACAATTGGAATAGACCACAAGCTCTGCTCATCCTCTACTTCTTCACTCCAGCTTCTCAAAAATTTGTATTGGCTTGTACAAGACTGCGAATTGAATGGCCAAGTGAAAGAGGTTTTTGAGGTTTATCGAGATTTTCTCTTTTTCTTTTTCTTTTTCTTTTTCTTTTACGGATATCAGACTTCACTGGCAAAAATTCCAAACAAATAAAATTGTTTGAAGAAATCATTTGCACGTATACCAAGTCCCGAATAATACACGTATATATCTTTCTTGTATTATATGTATATTATATTTTCTTAATTAATGATATTTTTACTAATTTGAAGTTGAAGTGAGCGAGAGTCGGAATGAGCATGAATTAGAGTAGACAAAAATCTGAATTAGCAAAAGTTGGAGTGGGGCTCTTCTATTGAAGCGTATACTAAATATTTTCAATCTGAATGAAATAAAAATAACTTTCCTAAATTGTAATTCAAATCAATTTGATTACTAAAATACCCTTTACAAAAAAATGTGTTCGATATTCAAACCAAATTTGTCAATTTTATATGTTTATCCAAAAAATTATTACTAGTACAAATAATAATTATGAATTTAAAAATTTATTCGTGATTAATAATTGTTAATTATGTTTTGAACGAATTAGACATGAAAATGAATACTTCTATAAAGTGTTTGGAATTTATGTTAAAAACATAAGGGTAGTTTGTGAACAAAAGTTTGACTAGGAGTCGTTTTCAATAAATCACATAAGCACATCCTCCCTAAATAATCTCATTCCTTGAAAGTTACAAGAGCGATTACTGATTTGGAGTGGGCCTCACCCCTAATTTTAATCTCGAATTTTAGTAAACAAGAGAATCAACCAGAGTGGGAATTATTCATTTTCTTCTTATTTCTATTCATGATACGTTTACTAACTAGAGTTAGAGTAATAAGAATCGGAATGAGCAGGAATTGAGAGGGAGCATGAATCAGATTTAGTAGGAATCGGAGTGAAGCACTTCCATTAGAGAGTTTACAAATTGTCTAGAATCAGAGTGAAAATGAAGTTGATTGTCATTAAATTATTTACTAACTTTGATGAATAGGAATGAAAATGAATTAAATTACTAAAATACCCCCAATATAAAATTTATATTTTTTGTTAACATAAATGTGAAAAATTTAAAGTTTCAAGTCTTATTTATACGCGACTACAATTTAAGTTTTTGACTGTTCATAAAGAATTATAAGAAGATGAAATAACATTAGCGCTAGTATGATTTATTTTCTATAGACGGGTATAACTTTTTTTGCCCGGAAACAATTGAGAGAAAATATTAAATTTATGAGGGTAATTTAGGTATAAAAATTTCATTTATGTTGGAATCAATTTTCAGAAATCACAATACCACTTCCCACCAAGGAATCTCATTCCTTGAAAATCAGGAATGTGATTCTTGATTTTACTGTGAGTCTCACCACAAATTTGATTCCCAAATTTTAGTAAACACATAAATCACCTGTGTGAGAATGACTCTCAATATTTTCATTCTCACTCCTGATTAGTAAATATGTCATCATAGTTAGTAAACATGTCATAAGTCCTTAATAATCCTATAATATCTCAGTTAATATTGGGGGTTTTCATAGCTAGACTAAAGTAGTTAAAAGCGTTATTTATGCCTATCATATTAATTAGACATTCAAATTCTCGTCCCTCAGTGGGGTTATCTTCTTTTACCTACCAAATGCGGTCAATTGCATATTTGCAGGTGCAACATTGTACGTGTCAGACAAATATTGTGCCAGTGCATAATGTATGATATTGACACTTTCAAACTTATTGGAAATTTTGAACTTTAGTCATTAGTAATTTGGAAATCACTATTATTTTGTTAAAGCATTACTATAACAAGATCGATTTATGACTTTAGTTATGCATGGACGTCGGACAAGATACCCATTTGCACAAGCATTTCCACTCATCACATAAAGGCAAGAGGCAAGAGGTAAGAGGCAATTTGGGGAGGTGTAGCCCTCTTGGGTGCAAAAAATGGTTCCACTAATACAAATGTTGTCTTTTAATGTGGAGAGGGGAGAGGCAAGGGGCGGGGCAAAAGGCAGAAAACTGCCTCTCAGAAGGACTTCTGGCATGATGACGTATGCACACTAACTGAAAGCTTTTATTTTTGTGGGCATGTCTAAAGTCAAGAGGAGCTGCTGCAACGACTAAATGGGAATGGAAGCTGACGTCAGCTCCAACGGCTCTTTGGCAGATTTTCAATGCTCCATGTGGCAAAATCTTGGGCTTCCATTTTACATCCAACGACTATAACTATTCCATGCACAAAATTAATTTTTTTCCTATAAATACCCAATCCAATTACATTTCCCACATTAAAATATCACAAATTCTTTCTTCCTCTCTTATATATTTTCATAAGAAAGCTAAAAATGAAATTCATGAAAAGTAATCGCCCCTTGCCCTTGCTCCTTTGCAATGGAATTAAAAACGAGAGGCAATTACTATTATGGAGGGTCCTGCATGAATAGTACCCATCCTTTGGGGCAATTCACTTGCCTTTGCCCCTTGCCCCTTACTTCATGGGTGGAAATGCTCTACAGACCAATGATTAAAATTTCGGCTAAAACAATGAAATTTCATAAAATTTGGAGCATCGAAATTTGAATTGGGGTACATATTATCGGAAACAAATTGAAATTTTGGTAAAATTTCGGAAATATGGTGTTGAGGCTCTTAAAAATGACTGATATCGAAATTTTAGTAAAATTTTGGTGAAATTTCGGTGAAATTTCGATGTAGTATTTGGTGAAGATGTTGCTTTTGGTCACTTCAATTCAATTCAATCTTTTGTTTTTGTTACTTCAATTCAATCTTCTGACATCCCACCACCATCTCCACGCTCTCAATTATATAGCTATCAAAAAAACAAAGACATGTAAAATGAAATTGTTTTATGCATTATACGTATACTCTTCTTCTGACATCCCACCACCACCTCCACTGTCAATTATTTAGGTAACAAATAATATGTTAGAATGCTTTATACTTTACAATAGCATTTAAGATATTATACTAATTGATAGCTTAGTGGAATGCAAAACATGAATTTTTCTCCCTTATGTATATAAAAGTTAATGCATATGGACAATGTTACATAGGTTAAATTATAAATTGTATTATTTGTTGATTTTAGAGCCTATAGAAAATAAATAGGTGTAGTGATCAATTTGCTATTTTATTTTAGGTTTTTAAGTGTAATTTTGTATTAGGGTAAAATAGTAATTTAATATATAACATAAGCGATGGGTGTAAAGATCAATTTGATGGACGCAGATAAAATCACCCGACATTAATTTATAAGTTTTCTAACATGTTTTTCGTATTTTTTTTTAACGAAATTTCCATCGAAATCCAAAAAATTTTCCGAAATTTTCATAAATTTGGGCTCCTGAAATTTTAACCCTTACTAGAGACAAGTGACAACCCCCATAAAATTGTGGGGGGGGGGGGGGAGCAGTAGCATCTACCCAGAAGATGCTATTCACTTTCCAAGAGAGAGCATATAGTCATATTCCCATTACCCAAAGTCCTTATTCATCTCTCTTTTTCTTTATGTGCAGACTTCTCTCTTTTAGTCTTCGGTTTGATCAATACCGCAATAAAAGCTTTATTTATACAAATCATATTAATTAGACATTCAACGATTTAAAAAAAAAAAAAAAAAAAAAGACATTCAAATTCTCGTCCCTCGATGGGGTTATCTTCTTTTACCTACCAAATGCGGTCAATGACATATTTGTAGGTGCAACATTGTATGTGTCAAACAAATATTGTGCCAATATGCATAAGTATGATATTGACACTTTCAAACTTATTTGAAATTTTGAACTTTAGACATTACCAATTTGGAAACCACTTTGTCACCCTCAATATACAGTGGCTAATACATGACTAACCAATTTCAGTATTTTATTTTGTTAAAGTATTACTATAACATGATCGATTTGTGACTTTAGTTATGTATGGACATCGGACAAGATACCCATTTGTACAGACAGATGACAACCCCATAAAATTGGAGAGGGAGAGAGAGACAGGTATCAGCAGCATATACCCAAAAGATGCCATTCACTTTCCAACAGAGAGCATAGTCTCACATTCCCATTACCGCAAGTCGAGAATACTATGTTCTCTTTCTCTTCCTCGCAGCTTCTTCAGCGTCCCATTCCCCACGTCTTCTCTAACCCCTCCTTAAAAACCCATTTGCAGAAACCCACAACTCACTCACGAAATCTCACCACCATGGCCTCCCTCTCCTCCGCCAATGCTGACCCTCTTGAGAGGTACACTTGTCGTCTCTCTTTTTCTTGGGCATCAATTTGTTGGAGCTGCTTGTTTGTTTTTTTAACGTTGTCGATCTTTATGGAAAATGTTGTTTGTTTTTCGGTTCATTTCGGGATTTGTTTTGTGCCCATCAGGGGTATTTCCATAGAAATCGTCCAGTTTGCAGGAATCAGAACTTGTGTGGGTATTGAATGCGTAACATTGAATTTACACCGTTGAATTTTGTTGATTGCTGCAGTGCAGCCCTTATCTCTATAATCTATGAAAATTTTGTATTGTTGTCCTTTTCTAGCTGTTTAGGGAATTAATGTTAATGAATTGATTTGAAGTCGAATCTTTAGGAACCATATTTGTCTGCGAATAGCCATTGTTGGTCGTTTTGTAGGAAGTCGGGTCTGAGTTTTTTGTAAGCACCTAATTATACGAAATACAAGGTTTTTTAAGGATAACCAAGAAAAGCATTGTTTGCATGCGTTCATGTTGTTAAATATCCAACCTCATCTGAATTAAGGTGGCCAATTCGTAGCCTTCAAAGACATTTGTTGGTGTGTTAGTTGATTACACAGACAAATTAATGAGTCTTGACACTGAACAAGAGTGAACGATAGACCTTTATGTCTCCCGGTCTAAACTACTTGCATATTTTCTCTCATGATATCATGTCCTTTGCACAATATCCACAGTTTTGTCAAATGTCAACACAATTCAGAAGAAAGTTCATGGTTACTCACTCTGTATTTCTTAACTATAATATGTCTTAACACAAGTGAATATCTCCTAGTAGTCCAAAAGTTGTGCTGTATCTGGCGGAGCCGCTAGGCGAGCATCTTATTCATTCTCTCTATATTTCATTTTGTCGTTCTATTACTGGCTTTTAATCACCTCCTGTTGTATAATGACAGAAAAGCTTCTCTAGCTGCTGTGGCTCCTCTAGAAGCAATCCTGTTTGATATTGATGGAACACTGTGTGATTCAGATCCCTTCCATTATCAAGCTTTCCGTGAGATGCTTCAAGAAATAGGCTTTAATGGTGGGACTCCTATAACTGAGCAATTCTTCGTTGAGAATATTAGTGGAGGGCATAATGAGTATCTTTGCCATAGCCTCTTTCCTGATTGGGATATCGAAAGAGCAAGAAAGTTTATGGAAGATAAGGAAGCCATGTTCCGGAGGTAAATTCAAAAGACTGTCAGGAAACTGTATTCTTAAATTTATACATATTGTTAATTTTTCCACTTATCTGTTTTTAACTTCCTTCTGCCTTGGTTCATAGGAAGTTATCTTTTCTTATCAACAAATTATTGTTTTCAATTATGTGCTCAATTTGAAGTGTTCCGATTGCTTCAATATGAATATGGAGTCTCTAGCTGTTGTGACTTAGGACCAGACCTCTTGCAAGTGCTTTATCCATTTCATTTTTACTCATTTAACGAGACCAAGTCTCTTGCAAGACTCTGAACTTGACTTATTGAGTCTTATATGCAGATTGGCATCTGAACAATTGGAACCTGTTAAAGGCCTACATAAATTACGTCAGTGGATTGAAAATCAAGGCTTGAGGCGGGCTGCTGTAACAAATGCTCCCAGACCAAATGCAGAGCTATTATTATCAACATTGGAGCTCTCGGATTTCTTTGAATTTCTTGTTATTGGCGAAGAATGTGAGCGAGCAAAACCATTTCCGGACCCTTACTTGAACGCTCTGAAAGCACTTCAAGTGTCACGCGAACATGTTTTCATCTTCGAGGTTTGGATCTATTAAATGTCTGCTTTGAAATTTATCAATGACAATTCTCAGGTAAAACCTCGATATACCTGGCACTGATCTGCGTTTTGTTTTTGGATGTTAAGGATTCTGTTTCAGGAACAAAAGCTGGGGTAGCAGCTGGAGTGCTAGTAATCGGTGTAGGTACAAGGAGTCCTGAGAGCTTATTGATAAATGCGGGAGCGTCTTTCGTTATTAAAGATTTTGATGACCCAAAGTTGTGGGAAGCACTAAAAGAGATTGAAGTGAAGACAGAGTGACTCATGTGCTGAAAACGAATATGGTTGATAACTTAAGCTAGATTTGTTTTTGGACCAACAAAATAATTGTTCTGGGGATGATGCTCTAGCACCTCCAATGGATATGATGAATTTATGTGGAAATATTTGATAATCTAGCAGAATAATTTATTCCAACTGATATTTTACTTGTATGTTTTATACGGCTGGCATATTTTTTTCCATTGCGAATACAGTTTGTATACTCGCAAAACTTCGCAAAACGCAACTTTATTCTACTTTTCTTCACCCTTTTCCTTTTCGTCAAACCACTTTATGCATCTTACAATAAGCTAGTAAACTCAGAACAAATCAGCATTAAACAGAATAAGAAATTTCTAAGCAAAAAGATTAATTCAAAAATGTCTTGAGCATTGGATCTTGCATTTAAGAACATTTACTTGCTTTCTAATGAAGGCAGAGTCCCAATTAGGGATGGCAAAAATACTCATGGGTTTGAGTCGGAGATGGGATTGTAGTCCCCGTTTCCAAACCCGGCCCAAAAGTTTAATTATTTAATTATCAATAATGCTAGGATGACCATATTTTTGTAAATCATCTCTTAAACCATCTTATGTGGCAAGTGATGATTGCATTTGATTTTAATTAATAGTTTTCTTACTAAATATTGAATGATTTGATCAATTGCCACATCAGATGGTTTAAAAATTGGTTTAAAATAATGTGGTCATTCTAGCATCACTCTTTAATTATTACTATATTGCTATTATTATCATTTCCTTTTCTCCAAGCGAAAGATTGCCCTCTCATTTTCTCCAAATCAAAGAAAGCAAAAAGCTCACATTTGCTTCCATCTCCCCCATTGCAGCATCCTCCTTTTAAATTCGTTCGCCACTTTATTGCAAGTGTAGCGGGCCGAGTTCTGGAATTTGGGACGGATTGGGGAACTATTACCCAATGGGTATGGGGACGGGGAATCCTCAAAAAGCCTAAATCGGGGATAGTGCCTGGGATGGATACAAGGATTAAAGACCAGGCTTAGGGATGAGATTGCCATGCCCAGTCCTGGCCCTGCCTATTGTCATCTCTAGTCACAACCTTGTGACAAAATTGGTTTTATCACAACCTTGTGCCAAATTACGTTTTGTCACAATCTTATGACAATTTTTTTTTTCACAAACTTGAGATAAAATTGGTTGTCTCACAATCTTGTGACCAAATTAGGTTTTGTCATAGTCTTCTGACAATTTTTTTTGTCACAAGTTGTGACAAAATTGGTTTTGTCACAATCTTATGACAAAATTGATTTTGTCACAATCTTGTGACAAATATTATGACAAAATTGGTTGTCACAACCTTGTGGCAAAATGATTTTGTCACAACCTTGTTACAGATTTAATTTTGTCACAACTTTGTGACAAATTTGATTTTATCACAACCTTGTGATAAATTTGATTTTGTCACAACTTTGTAACAAATTTGATTTTGTAACAACTAGGGATAGCAACTTGGTTTGGGCCCCCGGCCCAATTGGGTTCCGGTATGGAGATCCCCAAATTCTAAATTTACTCCATAAGGGTTGGGTTGGGGATGGGATTGTAGTTCCCGTCCCCAAACCCGGTCTGAAAGTATATTGTTTTATTTAATTATTTATTTATTATTATATTACTATTATTAAAAATCCGAATGGATTATCCATTCTTTTACTCCAAGCTAAAGATTGCTATCTCATTTTCTCTAAATCAAAGAGCGCAAAAAGCTCACATCTGCTTCCATCTCCCCCATCGAACCATTTACTTCTTACATTCGCCCGCCACTTTATTGCAACGTGTACCAGACTGAATTCGGGGAACTAGTACCTAATGAGCATGGAAATGGGAAACCCCTGAAAATCTCAAATTGGAGATCAGGCCAAAAAATGGGGACAAGATCGGGATGGTTTGCCATCCCCAGCCTTGGCCCAGTCATTTGTCATCCTTACTCCACCAAACCTTGTCGGAATGACTGAAGGCAGAGTCCCAGCAACACTTTCCATAATGACTTCCGTCGCTCTATAGCCAGAGCAACGACTGTGTTACCATGATTGAACCTGAGTTGTAGTCGCCTAGGCATGGATAGAAACGATAACACAAAAATACTAGCTAGGATGTGCGAAGCCAGTCATTTGGTTGTGTATGTTTTTGTGAAATTCAGGCTAACATTTTGGAGCTACGCTACTGCAATGCTTTAATGGTTTATTCGTGACTTTCATTGGTGCATTCGCATGCGTTGGTGCGCTGAAATATCCTTTAGAAATTATTTCAGCAATTTTTTTTATAATAGCGTTGTATATTCTCATATTACCGTATTTCGGTTGAGAGGATTACTTATGTTGGTATATTCTGAAGACTATTTGGTAACCTAAAAGTTGAATTGGATCATTTCAGCAATTCCCATCCAGGTGTTTAACAAAAAGGTAAAAGATCCTTTTGACGAGCCTCCAAAAGAAAATTGTCATTTTTTCCATAGGGTTTAGAGAGGTCACATTTTGAATTCCGATTCTAATATTCGAGTATTCTTCATAAGAGACAACTAGGTGAGATCATATCAGATCAAAAAAAGACAACCAGGTGCGTTCCATAACAACTGAAACTACAATATACAAAAGCTGCTGTTCTGGAACTACTATATATAGAAGCTGATGTTCCCTACTATTGAAATGTCCTTCGATACCAGAAGTTCTCATTCCCTGTAGTCTTCAACACATCTGAGTTTCAAATTTCAAGCTAATACCCATGCTGAAAAGCTCCTGGGACAGTAACTTCGCTCCATACGGCACATTTACCCTCACAAGGTCATCTCCAGAATTACACACCCTACAATAAGGACCCCTAATCTTACGGCCACCCGGGGTTGCTCGCTGGATCACATTCGCCGCATTCTTGCATTTCTGACAAATGTGCATCTGGGAGGAGTCACTGAGAGTGAAGAGACGCTCATGTAAGTTGGCTGAAGCTCCATGAGCTATGAGGCAGTCACGTTCCATTTCACCAAACTTTATCCCACCAAATCGCTTCCGATCTGCCACTGGCTGTCGGGTGAGAGGGTGGACTGGCCCAGTGTTTCGGAACTTCACTTTATCCTCAGACATATGAATCAGGCGCTGGTAGAAATTTGGACCCATGAATATGAGAGAGCGTACCATTTCACCAGTTCGACCATTGTACACTCTCTCACTTCCCCCTCTTGCAAATCCAGCCCTGACATAGATATTAAACAATAGCTGAATAATTCTAATCTATCCAAAGCAAAACAAGAAGCGAAAATAAAATCTGCTTAAATGCGTGAGAACACTTCCACTACTTATTATTCAACTTATCAATCAATAGCATCTAAGTTGAAAAGGAACCCCCAGCTGAAAAATGAAGAGCCTGGATTATTGTTATAGCAAACACCCCACATTCACTTAAATTATGCAGTCTCATACTCAAGACTTGACATTGGAGAAAACTTTTACATCTTTTATACAGCACCAAACAAACAATAAAAACATAGACAACCATGCAAATACAATTAGCAACATTGCTATAGACCGACCAAGCGAATTTCTAACCACAGAACCTGCTATGCAACTCAACTCAACTCAAGCTTGAATTTGAAATGAAAACTGACTATTTTAAGTTGTAGAAGAAGTATGCAAGTCATATGAATTATGAATACAATGAAGCTTTGTGAGCAAGCAATCGAGAGCTAGATTTCACAGTTACCTGTGCAATTGGTCTGCAATTTCATCAAACGAGGGAGTAGAGAAAGGGGTTGCATATCGCTTTGAACCACCACAAGCAATCCCCTTCCCTAGAGCGGCCTCTAGGAGCTGGCCAGGAGTTTGTCGGGAAGGAAATGCATGTGGATTGATCACAAGATCTGGAACTATCCCCTGTACTGTGAAAGGGAAGTTCTCCTGAGAGTCCAGAAACCCGAGCACTCCCTTCTGGCCATGCATGCTGGAGAATTTGTCTCCCAGAGATGGATAACGAACCTATTCAAAAAATTAAAAATGCAATTAGAAAATAAAATCAGATTTCTAAATTGAGCTTAGGAAAAGCAATAGGCAGGCCCTTGAAAGATATTATTGAACTTCAGATTTACTTGCAGCACATTACAGGCATCCTATACACAAACATACGCGACATATTCTCGCAAACCCAGTATTGTGCCTAGAGTACATTGCTGTATATACACACCAAAGCAGATGTCCATGTATACTAAACTAGTCCATAATTTTAGGATACATACCTGTCTTAAAGAAACAACAGCAAAATTCTTCCCATCATCATTAGAGGAAAGTACAACCTTCTGAACCATTCCTCTCTCAGTGTGTTTCAGTTTGATGCTATTATCAGCTCCTGATTCACTGCACCTGCCAATAATTATATCGCCACTCTGTAAATTTGCACCAACATATGGAAAGCCATCATCATCCAGGCTGTCAACACGTCCAAATTTACTTTGCATCTTTCCAAAATTTACGCATTCATCAGGCTTCCGCCTTTTATCCAAAGATTCTTTGTTGTCAACCTCAGCCTTGTAACTCCTTGTGTGCTCAGAGCGAAACATGCCACGTTCCAATGAAGCCCGATTCATTACAATGCTATCCTCTTGATTAAATCCTAAGTGGACATTGACTGCCACAATAGCATTCTGGCCATTAAAGTACTCAGGCTTTGGCAGTACTCCTTTACGGCCCAGTTGGTGGCCTGGTCTACCCAGACAATCAGATGTCACTGTATTGAAAAGTGGCCTCTGGGGGTAGTGTAGTTGATGAGACAGAGTATCCACTCGGAGGTTTGGATTTGTTGTAGAATACCCAATAGCCTGCTGAGAGTGCTTCTGAGCCTGGTACAGAACCCTCCTTGCATGGTCATGATTTGCAAATGGGATAATGCTACAGCTCAAACCTAATAGCAATGACATGTCAAGTTCACAGTGTGTGTACTTCACAGCTGACTTCCCATTGTCTTCCATAAACAACTTCTTGATGTCCCATGCAGTTAGGCAGTCTTCTTCTTCTTCAGCTCCTATAAGCTCAATTATTCCCTTGTCAAGAAGACTTTGGAAGGTATGTTTTCCCCCCTTTGATGATTTAATCTTGGTCAAATTCTCAACTACCAACAGCGGACGAAGAATCCTTCCAGCATCAGAAAATATTCGTACTTCTCCTTGCTGTTCATCTCTCTTGATTTCCACCTGAGAAAAAATCGTTTCCAGTATTTTATACTTTAATCTAATTACTGTGGCATCCACTATAAGTATGCTAAATCCATATTAGTAAAACACATTCATTGAATACCTAATCTGATTCGAATTACTGAGATATCCATCATGAATAAAGAAAACACTTGAGTATGAATAGCATGTAGGAATAGTACATTTGAAAAAACAAATCATAAACACATGCTGGCCGTTTATTACCAAACAAAATCATTGTATAAATAACAGCTGAATCAAAACTTTGAGCACTACTCAGAGGTTGATAACCCGGTGCAAGCAAAGAAACAGACAGATTAAAAGCCATTGTTAAGATACAGAAGTGTCACAGGAGTAGCAAATAACCCATTCAAAGGATAAAATGTAATTTCATCAGGCATGGATACAACAGTGGCCACTTCAAGGGAATCATATTACACATCTATGATATACACCCATGTGAACAAATATGAAGTAAAAGAGAAAAGATAATGCTAATATAGAAAAATAGTTTGTTAAGCAGGCTACTAAAGCTGTAGTAGACTATCCTCCAAAAGGCATCTTTGTACATGATAATTTGATTTGCACGCCTAAACAACAGCACAAAATAACTGTGGTTCATAACAGAACCAAAAAAATTGAAATTTAAAACTCATGAAAGGGATTGAACAAGAGAACCTGATGATGCAACTTTTTCCTGCGGCGCATCCTCCTTAGTTGTGAAACAAATGAGAGGGAATCTTCACAAACTCCAACCCAGTCCCCGTTAAGAAAAACTTTAAACTTCCCATGCAGTGAAGTAGTAGTATCATCCATTAGTTTCTCCATGCCACAGCGAGACAATTGGGGTACCAGAGGTTCCAGTACATGTGTACTTACTAGCCCAGTTGTAGCCAGATTCTTCACAAGACCACAATTCTCACCATCCGGGGTTGAAAGAAAGCAAACTTTTCCCCAGTGAGAAGGATGCCTGCATTACAATGTTCTGTTAGCAATCACCAATAAATAAAAATAAAAGCAAAACCTTTAAAGACTAGATGCAGGCAGATAGTTTACATTTACAGTCTAAACACCAAAACATATAATGAATTATTGTATGTCAAAAAAAAAAGAAAAAAAAAAGAGCTTGATAAACTGTTGAAACCAAATCATGACAAACTCCAACAAATGCACAAGCACATATGCAAAAAGCAGATGGAAAGCAAGATATAACCCTTCACCTATCTAACCAAAATTCACATTAAACACAAATTGTTCTTTAGTTTCGCTTCTTTTGCAATCTGTTCATTATTTCCTATAAATCATTTTAAATACTTTCTAATTATCATTATTTTTGTTTCACTCACGTTCTGACTTATGTTCTCTATTTCAGTTGCAATAAAGGAGGACACAACTTCAACCTCAGATGTCCGAAAAAAGAGAAGACATTTGGTCCTGACCCTGAGAGAACACTCAGTTAATTTTGCTCAAACCAAACATAACATTTGTAAACAGAACCAAAAAAAAAAAAAAAAAGTAATGCCTTGAGTTCCAGTTTAATTTCCACCTACGTTACCACTTACCACAGAACAGGCACTAATACAACAAGAGCCCGAAGTAAATAATTTCCTCTAATGCAAAGTCCAGCAGTTTGTTGGTGTAAACTTAGGGGTCATATAGGTCCTAATAACTTTTGACTGAAAAAGGAAACCTCTAAGAGGTGAGACACAAATAACTAAGCTATAGCTACATTCCTTGAATCATGAGGGGGATAATAATATTGGATTAAAATACATGGTAAGTTACTCACGGGTATCTGGCATCACCAACTTTCCCTGTATACTGGACCTGCTGCCTTGTCTTTCTCATATCGACCATGGTCTGCAGCGGATTTGCTCGCCCAACATTGGCCACTACACCAGACATCCTCTCCATCCTCTTGAAGGGATGGCACCATGCTCCAGTTGAGAATGCTCTAGAAATCCCGTTAGTGACAACAGAAGCATCGAGATAGTGTTCAATCGGCCGCACAACCCGGTCACCATATAGGTCTCTCTGCAAGGCCTTGGCCATACGTCTCCGTGCATGACTGACATGTGCCTTCAGCTCTCTCTCTAAAAGCTCGCCAGCCAAATCCAACCTCTTGTTCCTGAAGTCATCCCTATTGTCACATTTTCTGCGGCCAGTGAATGCCTGTAATAGAGACTTCACCATATACCCAAGAAACCGAGCCTTTTGCTTCAGGCCTTTGAGATTAGGAAAAAGGTACATACTAAGGCACTCTTGTATGCTTTCCGCAGGTGGAAATGCAGTTTTCTTTATCATATCGTCCACCAACTTGAGAGAATTCTCCCCCCTACGAAACCCCCCAGCATATTTATCATTTTCTTTGTCAGCATCACGGATTGAGGCAAAAAGGATGTTTGAAATGCTGGCATCTTCACTACCATAATCAATAAGATCAATGATTTCTCTGTCTGATGAAACGCCAAGGGCAAAAAACCATATCCACACAGGAATTTCCGTTGACATGAAATAAACAGTAAGCACTTTCTCAACTCCTTCAATGTTCTCAATTTTGGAAATCCCAACTAGTCTAATTATTAACCTATGCCTCTTGACCTCCGATCTGTACGCTACTGTCAAACCCTGATTGTTTGTAATAAGAAGTCTCTTCAGACAGCTCTGTTCTTGTGCAATAAATGTCTGCATTATACATCACATATATGTCACTAAAATTGTGCTTAAAGAGATAAATTACACTGCATGACAGAGAGTAGTTGAGCATTTCAAAGGTACCAATCAACAACGACAAACAAATAACTAAAACAAGTGATAAACTGATAGTTCTGCACACAAAAATGTTACATTTGCATACACAAATGTTGAGTTATTTGCAGCATAAGAGTTAAAGCAAGATTTGGGGTTACCTTCTCCGCACCCTTGATGATGAAATATCCTCCATGGTCAAAATCACAGTCACCTTGCTCCTCTTCCTTCATCCAGCACAAGTCAGACTTCACCATCACAGGGATGCTACCAATTATAATGGATCTGGTGTCGGTACTCAGAGTTGTCCTCTCGAGGTACTGTTCCTTTCCAGTCTTGAACTTATCACTTCTTGTAAGTTCTTTAGTATATACCTGAAAGATTAGAAGTATCCATAATTTGATTTGATATTAGGAAGAGGGGAAAAATAGAGATCCTTTCCAGCCATTATACAATTAAGTAAATCTAAACATTTATGTATTTGGGTGGTTTTGCAGGTATTATGGATCAAAAGAAGACATCATGTTTCAGAACTTAGACGTACTTTGAAATGATTTATACATGTCAAATAAAAATTATGTAAACAGGTCTTGGAGCCCTAGCTACAGAAGTTGGGCCATCTATAGAATAAAAGGACATGTCAAACTGAGACAGCCGAACTGCACTAACTAATAAGCTGATGAGACTCCAGATTAATTCATGGAAAATTTGATGCATTGTCTAAAAATAAAATTCATTTACCTCAACAGTAATATTGACTTTCATCCTAGCTGAATATGTCATGTTCTGAAGGCGAGCATGCCTAGGTAGCATATTATGCTCTTTGTCGTTGTCAGAGCCTCCCCAGAAACTTGGGCGGCCAAGGGTAACATCCCCAAACTTCACAGAAGCATATCGCCACTCGCTTTCTCCCTTTTTGGACGGGTCATACCCAGGTTCAACTATCATCTCCCCAAAAGAACTGAAGACCCTTTGTATACCATTTTTTATGAAGTCATTGTAAGAGTTTATCTGATGGCTAATAAGGCCATATTGGTCGAAGAATGAAGTTGCTGCTTCCTTACAGAAATTCTTCAAAAACGCTTGCCCTAGGTCATTTATGATTGTCACGTCATCAAACTCTTCATCAGATGTAAAATCATCTATGTCCATGTCATCAATATTTGAAACACTCTCTCCTTTGCCTCTCATACTTATGCCTCCCTTGTCCGATGATGCTCCCATTGGATTCAAAATCTATCAAGTGCGCAAAAGGAAAAGATGATGAACAACACATGTAATGTCAAATTGTCAATTTAGCGATCTATTCATTAACGTAGGAACGAATTTGAAATCTCTTGAGCCCAGAAAGATTAGCATTTATTTCAATAAGAATATACCAAAAACAATACATAAGAAGAAGGAAAGGAAATCTTTGGTCAGACTACCTATAAAGCCCGACTTCTAAATCTCTAATCATTAGTCTTCATAAACAAAGATATGTGTATTACACGTGAACTATCTTCGTCTAATGCTCTAAACGATAATGCTGAGTTACACATTCAAGTTCTCTGCCTCTTACACATGACATAGTTTCCATACGAGTCATATCTTTCTAAATCAAATTTCAAGCATTAAGTTGGAAAAAACCACCTGAAATGTTAAAAGTGCATATTCATTTAAGCGTAGTAAAATGCTTCAGTATTCAACTCACTCATCGAAACCCATACACCCGTAAGCAGAAAAGTACGCATGCAAGACTAATACCAGCCTCTTCCTATCTTATACCATTCTTCTATGTACATTCTACGAATTTCCGGTTCGCTGTAATTGCCATTTCCTTTTCCCACTACCAGTTAAAGGAAAAAAGAGTACTTTATAACAGTAAACCACATTTTATCATTCAACAGAAGAATACATCTAATTCAAGCTAAACCCAAGTTAAACCCAGCCAAACCCAAGCCAAACAGACACATTAGCAAAGAGAACCAATCCAGAAAATTTGAAAAACAAAAACAAAGATTAAAGCACAAATGCCAAACATTTAAACCAACAGAAGGAAAAAAAACATCTAATCTACGCTAAATCCAAGCTAAATGAACTCATGAACAAAGAGAATTAAGATTATAACCAAAAAGATTCCAACTTTATCATCAGACAGCTGAAATCTTAACAGAAAAACACGAGGAGATGAAAAAATGAAGGAAAATATATCAAAGTAAGCAGAAAGGGACTTACGGTGAGGTGAGCTTTTGACTGCGTGATCAGAAGTGTTTCTACGAACCCTAGAACCCCTGGTTCTTGAAATTTTGGGCTCGAAATCTCCGAAAATTAGGGTTAGGGCACAATGCAAGTGAGATTGGCGGATTTTCTTCACTCAACTCAGAACTCACTGCTGCTTCAGCTCTCTCACTGCACTGTGTGTAGAGAGAGAAATGTGTGTGTCCTTGAAAGTTGAAAATGCCAGGAGAGAGAGAGAAGACCTGCTGCATGTTGAGCGTTTGTCTTTTCTTTTTTGGGCTTGTGAAAACAGCCGTTGGGAAAATGGGCCAGTTTGACCCAACTTGAATCTGAATTCAGGCGACAAGTGATACAATAACGGTTTATGCCCGAACTTATTTTGGTGTAACTAAATTAGTATGATGTAACTAAATTACGGGCATTATTTACATATAAAGAATCGGAATGGCCTATGAGAAATTGCCGATAATAATTTAAGAACAAATTACCTCTAATAAATGGGAATCAAATATGTAGAAATTGGGTATTTCATTCACATTCCTGGTTCCCTTTTCTAAGTATAGATACCCGTAAGCTCCTCTCTATGGAGGCCGACAAACATTCTAACTTTATGACCACTATGACTATAAGGTTCAATATTAATTCAAGTACCTGAGACCACCAGAGGATGTGGAGACCAGGAGGCCCCCATAGAGGCATATTGGTTGAATCTGTTATTTTAATGAACTTTTTTTGGGTCAGATTTGTGATTAATATATAGTTCGAACCCTTGAAATAAAAAAAGTTATATGATTTTAGCTACAACACATAAAAATTCACAGAGTTATTCTTCTCTTCTCATTCGGCTGACTACTTTACCTTTCTTCTATTCTTCCATGGATCCTCTACTCAATTTCTAAACTCTCGAGCCCCCGACCTGAATCAATTATAAAATTTTTGTTATTAGATGTATTTTTTACCTTCACATTGTTATATTAAAGGTGCCATCGCTGGAGAGATTTCCGGCCTCCACCACTGCTTGAGACCAGTACTCCACATATCAAATTGGGCAGAGTATTTGTTTCCAAAGTATGCAAGCGCTCACACGATATGAAACCAAATCAAACTGCAATCCAAATGCAACATACTTAACAACCACATCAAACTTATGAAAAGGTAATAGGCTATAAAGAGAATCAAGAGCCAAAAATCATGTGAGCACATAACTTTACAAGAATACATGAACGAGTAAGGTCATCAACCACCCAGTAAAGTAGAGATGTTTTGACCTTTGAGCGAACCTACTATCTTCACATTATAGTATTCCCTTTTACTTTTTCATCAAAAAAAGATATTGTAATTAAATGCATTAACAACAACAGAAGATATCAAGGACAAATTATTTGGATCATTGAAAGAAAAGCCAATACTCTTAAACAGTAAATCACCATTTAAGTGAGAGCATTTTAGTAATTTATTTTGTTTTAGAACTCAGTTTCATACATCGCTACAATCGAATTGTAGATTGACATACATTGAAACGTGAAAAATGCTAGTGGTAACAAATAATACTAGAGTTGAGCTTTACATTCTGATTTACAAAGGCTAAAAGGCTCATATTACAATAAAACTTAAGTAGAAGTGTTAATTCATTTGATTTTACTAGTACTCCCTGTTCTCTTTGATTTGTTTACATTTGTAAGGTTAAGCATCCAAGGTGCCAATTCTTGACCGGATTCTTGTAGTGCAATCATAATATCGGCGAGCCAGTCACTGCGTATACTCGTCACTGTTCTGATAAACTCCTTGCTTGTCAGCACATACTCATTATACATCACCCACTCTGGTTTCTGGTTCAAGCCACACGATGGATGCAAGCACGCGAGTTGGTCATCGTCCACTGTCCTGTACTTTCCAGTCTCTCTTTCCAGGTGTGCCGCCTGCATGAAGTATCCAGCTAACAACGCCTTTTTGATGTTTGTATAGTACTCACCACTGTTAAAGTTAGTGCTGCACAACTTGAGTCCCAATCTTGCCATCATCCGTGCTAGCTGCTGCCGTACATTGTCTGCAGCCTTGAGTGCCTTCGCACTTACAAAATTGTTATAGCACCAGTCAGGATCTTCGTTATGCTGCTTGTACGCGTGGTACACGTTGAGAAGCGTTAGGTGATCGCCATCAACGTGACTAAACTGAGATTTTGCTTCGTCTGCAGCTTCTTGAGCCTCTCTAGGCCGTAAAAAACAATTGGGAACAGAGAGCATAGCACATATAGACAGGATTTCGTTAGAGCAATGAAAGTCGGGGCTCACAATCAGCATTTTTGACATCTGAGGGTCTAATGGGAATTCACTCATAATCTCCCCCAACTTCGTCAGTTTACCATATACATCCATTGCTCCCAAATAATACAAAACCTCGAGGGCACGGATGAATGTACTGACTGCTGGAGGATCCATGAAATCAAAATGAACCAAATCCTTTATTCCTAGTTTCTTCAAAGTAAGCACTGTATTTGCAAGGTTTGTTCTTAATATCTCTGGATATGTCTGGTCTTGAAGATGATCATGGAAACTTTTCTCAGTATAAAGTCTGTAACATTTCCCAGGCCTAGTTCTTCCAGCACGCCCTGTCCTCTGGCGGGCACTCGCCTTAGAGATTGGGGACACCAACAATGACTCAACGCGCCTTTTCGGATTGTAAACTTTCTGTTTAGAAAATCCAGGGTCGATGACATAAACGATTCCATCTATGGTTAAAGAAGTCTCAGCAATATTTGTTGACACTACAATCTTCCTTTCTCCACAACTTACAGGCTCAAATACTTTCTGCTGCATAGCTGGCGGCAGAGTTGAATACAAAGGCATAACTTTTACAGGACCACACTGACCACCTAGTTTCGCAATTTCTTTGTTAATCTTGCCGCACACGTCTTCAATCTCTTCCTCACCAGTTAAAAACACAAGTATATCTCCTGGATCCTCATGAACATGAATCTGCAAAACGGTTTGAATCGTGGCCTCCACATAATCCCTTTTGGGTTCATCAGTGTAAAAGATCTCCACTGGATGAAGCCTGCCAGGAACTTTCATACAATGCGCACCGTTGAAATAGTCCTGAAATGTTTGGGCCTGAAGAGTAGCACTCATCACAACCAACTTCAAATCAGACCTATTTCTCAAGACATCCTTTAGAAGTCCGAATAGAACATCAGTTGCTAGAGTTCTTTCGTGTGCCTCATCGAGTATGATCACCTTGTATCTTTCCAACATGGGATCTGCCATTGCCTCTCTTAAAAGCATACCATCTGTTAAGTACTTCAACACTGTCTTAGAGGCAGAGCTGCAGTCTTCAAAACGGATGGTGTAACCAACCTCTTCTCCGATGTTGACATCCATCTCTTCAGCTACGCGATGAGACACTGACATTGCTGCCACTCTACGCGGCTGAGTGCACGCAATCATCCTCTTTTTACCATCTGCAGTAGTTTCTGGATTGACACTCTCCAAAACAAATTGAGGGATTTGAGTGGTTTTACCGCTACCCGTCTCACCAACCAAAATTATACACTGGTTGGCCTGGAGAGCCTGCAAGAAATCTTCTTTATGTTGCCAAACTGGCAAAGTTTTCCTCTTCTCAAGAATCTCATAGTACCGCTCTGAGTAAGGCCTTCCGGTCCATCTGTTGATCACATTGCTTACAACTTCTCCATCACCCTGCAATTTGCTTATCTTCGCTGGTGATGAGGCCGGCGCTGCATCAAACAAGACTACCTTTCTCTTCCTCTGCATATTTTATCAACCAATAACCTCACAAAAACTTAAAAGCTAATCAACACCCACACTAGCACAATAGACGTCTTCAATACGGGCAATGATATCTTCAAAAAGTGATGAAATCAATGTGATTTATAGGACATTGGACATCAGTTTTATTATTTTGTACAATTAGTAGGGAATCCGTTTCTCTGTAGGAATATGATTTCTGGTTAGCCTTTGGTCACTAGGAAAATTGGAGTAAAACAGAGCTGTTTTTCCTTTTCCCAGTAGGACTGAGACAGAATTCGTTTTTCATAAGAACAAATTAAAGGGAAATCTATTCTTCTAATATTTTCATATGTACTATTGTTACTAACATCTTAGCACACGTTTACGCGTGTGCCAATTTGCATTTGTTATAGTTGTATTGTATCAAATGAAATTGAGTTTAATGTGTGTCAATTTGCATTTTTCATTGTTATGGTTGTATGAATTTGAATTTAGTGTGTCAATTTACATTTATCATTGTTATACTAAATTTCAAAATATTTGCAAAACCAAAGAAACCAAAGAAATTGATTTTTTTAACAGTTTTAAATAGATTACCTCACTTAAACAATAACTTATCTATAGTTCATTAAGGGTATTTTTGGAATACTCAATTTTTCACAATTCTCTTGTAATCCCTTAATATATTAGATAACCTTGGTGTTTGTAGCAAGAGTGGATACAAGTCATCTAAACACGACACAAGATTGAAGAGAAGTGGAGATCATCTACATTCTCTGTGCTTATTTTATTATTCATGGTCAGCAAAAGAAGAGTGATTCGAGATCACACAGCACAATAGTTAGATTGAGATCTCGGAATGCCTGAATGAACTCAATAAAGTACAAGACAGAAGCAAAATAAGGCTTTTCAGCTTACAGCTTCTGCTCTTCTATCTATTATATTTGTAAATTGTAGTATGTTACTGCCATTTCAAGTTGCACCTTCCGTTGCCTCTGGCTTCTTCTCAAGCTCTTTCAGTGCTTCCGTTGCCTCTGGCTTCTTCTGGCTTCTTCTCAAGCTCTTTCAGTGCTTCAGTTGCCTCTGGCTTCTTCTCAAGATCTTTCAGTGCTTCCCACAATTTCAGGTCTTCGAAATCCTTGATAACAAAGGAGACTCCGGCATTAATAAGTGGCATCTCAGGATTCCTTGTGGCTATACCGATCACTGGCATTCCAGCTGCTACTCCAGCTGTCGTGCCAGAAACAGAATCCTTAACACAAGAAAATACAACAGAGATGAGTTCAAGGTATCTCAAGAAATCTGTTGGGAAATGTTATTGCTATTGCAAATGCAAAGTACATAATTCTGAGAACAAACTAGACCTCGAAAATGAAGGTATGCTTCTGAGACACTCCAAGCGCTTCGAGACCCTTCAAGTAAGGGTCTGGAAATGGTTTTGCTCGATCACATTCAACTCCGACAACGAGAACTTCAAAGGAATCTGAGAGCCCCAAACTTGATATCATTAGCTCGGCGCTGTCTCTTGGAGAATTTGTTACTGCAGCCTTTTTCAAGCCTTGATCTTCGATCCATTTGAGCAACTTGTACAGACCCTTGACAGGTTCTAATTTTTCAGATGCCAAACTGCACTATCCATAAGATTCAAATTAGTAACTCATCCAACGGAACGAAGAATGAGTGGCAATTAACTAGTCCTGTGTACAACAAGGATGTAGAGATAGTTTCTTTAGTTACCTTCGGAACATGGCTTCCTTATCTGCCAAAAACTTTCGTGCTCTTTGGAGATCCCAATCGGGAAAGAGGGTACCGCACAGATACTCATTATTTTTTCCACTGATGTTTTCACTGTAGAATTCTTCAGTTATAGGAACCCCTCCATTGTAGCCTATCTGCAGTACACACAAGTAGATATGATACTTAGCAGGTGCTAAATGTGTGAGAATAAACAGGGACAGAAAGAGAGGCCTACTTCTTGAAGCATTTCACGGAAAGCATAATAATGGAGGGGATCTGAATCACACAAGGTTCCATCAATATCAAACAGAATCGCTTCAAGAGGAGCGAGAAACGCCAGCGAGTTGTTTCTGCCATCACGCAGTAGGAGAAGCCCATTAAGCCCAGAAAGCAGAACAACAAAAGATTCTAAACCTAGACAAAATTAAAGTACACAAAAATGCTTGGACTCATGACAAATAGACTTTGACTTGTGTCTAGAACTGAACTTGTGACACCAACTCTATTAGTTCAATGACACTTTTCTTTTGAACGATGGAGACTTATCAGAGACATTTTAGTTGGGACATGAAATTGCTTGAACTTCCATCACAGTATCAACCATATGAAAACTCAACTAACGGTCAAAGTACGATTAATTTGTCAATTTGCATAATCCATAACAAACAGTACTTACTAGCTTCCATCATCCAAAACCAAAAATAACAGTCACAATTATCCTTGAAACTAAATATTTGCTAAGGCGAGATGATCCACAGTCAACAGTTCAGCCATGTCTGAGCCATCGAGCGGCTTCATGTGCAAGAAACAAAAAGAAGGGAAACATACCCATCGACAGGCAGAGGATTTGATGAAGTGTTGGACATCCTGCAGGTGTTCTGGTGACACGAGATAGAAACTATGGTGGGTGAGCTTCTGGGAATGATATAGTTTTCTGCAATACGTGTGATCTTCTATTTAAGTGGTCACAAAGACTTTGTGACGTTGGAAACAATCATGATTATATTATAGAATTTGTGATGTTGGAAGTTCAATCAGGATTATATTTCTCTGGCCCAAAAATGAAAACACAGATTGAAGTGGACCGGTGCACAAAGGGACATTTCTTCCAAATCTGTGACTAGCCTCACAATCAACAGTGGCCACTCGACAAAGTCCTTAGTTTGGCTTCTACATCTTCGTCACAATACCGACAGAAGTTACACAACAGCTTGTAAATAACAATTTTTCTTCAGTTCAGAACTGGTTTAAAACCAGATCAAATTGCAAGGCAAAAAAAATCACTGTAGCGTAAAATACTGTAGCGATTGTTACTGTAGCAAGACAAAAAAATTGGTGGATTCTGAACCTGTTCTGTCTGAACTGAAGAAAGACTGTGTAAATTAGGCAGAAATGAAAAGTACAAGCGATCCTCGTGTGGATAGATCAGAACTCAATCCACCCCAACTAAAAGACCTTCCAGACAAACTTACTATTTATCCGAACAAAACAGAATAAAATTGTGTATTCACCGACACATTTCCCACAAAACTCATCATCCATTCATTTCATTCAGGGCGTTTCACAAACAAGATTCAAACAGTTGGACCAAGAACGCAAGATCAAGCCAATATACTATTACGAGGAGTGCATTACATAGGTTTCACAGATGTACAAAAGACTAATACAGTAACAGAAAATATGAAAAGTAGAACAATCTAAAATCCCATCCCAGAGCATGAGAAATACATGGAATAACAATCAAAATAAGAAAAAAGGACTATCTCTAGTGTCCAATGATTCAACAAATTGACCGTGTTCACAAAATCAGTAGCAGTTACTATGTTGTCTCTGAAAATTACTCTGTCTCAGCGGGCCCATGCTACAGAATCAATCTCATCCCTAGCAGACTTGTATAATTCAAGCCTTTTGGCACACTGTTGCCTCTTCTCCATCAAGCCCGGATCTTCGTCAAGCAGCTGGGAAAGCTGCTTAGCCTGAAACACAAGCCAGTAGTCATTAATGAACACATTGCCTTCAAGGTTGAAAACAGTCATGAACAAGAGGTTTCTTTAGTTATGGGAATTCAATTGCAATTCAAAATAGTCATGAACAACTACACTAGAATGTCACAAAATAAGCTTACATCACCTAAATCATTACCACATTTAGAAACTCACAGGCATACTCAAGTCACACAGCGACCAAATAAACTTATCTAGAACGAAATGAATCTACAACCGTATCACCATTTAATGCACTTCAAACTATTTCTGTATTTAGGGCTCTCCAATCTTGATTTTGACTGGTATTATCTTACTTCCTTATTTTAGTGAAAGACTGAAGACAAGGAGCATCCAAAAGTGCTAAGTGTGCGTGTGTGTGTGTTTGTATTGAGTACCTCTCTTTTCCCTATTTGTACATAGAAATGATTTAGCAACGCCATTTTGGCCTCTCTGACTTGACAATGAACCACGGCCTTCGGGATTGAGTTCCTCAATGTCTCAGAGACCATTCCTACATAAGAGGATACATTTGATCCTATCCTTCGAAAGTGGCCCTCTGCGTATCGGTCCACAGCTGGGGCAGCTGGGGGACCTTGATTTCCTCCCTTCCCAGGGGCAGTTGCTGGAGTACCTGGGTTTCCTGCCCTCTCCACTTCCTGGGGAAGTCTTCGAAAAAAATCTACAGTCAAATACGAAGATTCCATGTCCACTAATCGAAGAGTTGTCTTCTTACTCTCATCACGGAACCTTTCCAAGGCTTCGTTACAAGCAAAAGCTATTTCAGCTTGCAGACTCGGAAAGCGCTTCAATTCCTGAGTCACAAATGTCAAAATCAATTTACTTCCTCATAGAAAGAACAATAAGTAAGCTTTATAACCAACAGAGAAATTTCCTTCACCTGAGTTTCAGCTAATGACTTCCTCACAAGTTCTTTCAAGACAAAGTGGACCTATAGTATGGACATGCAGTCAGTCAAAGATGCAACAACTTATCAGAAGTTCTTGAATATTCAATAGATTTGGGACAAAGCCTGGAGAGTACAAATGAAAGAGCATAACTTACAGCATCCACGGAAGCTTCAGCTGGTCCTCTAAAATAATTCAGTGACCCTTCAATTAGGCGGCGGTAACCTTGCTCTGGAGCAATCAAATGTGGTTGATAACCATCAGCCTCTGAAACCACTTTCCTCACATTCTGCAGAGAAAGATGCCGGTCAAATGGAAGCTTCCTCAATGCAGCAGGCAGCTGGTTGTCAAAGACACCATAAATCCGATCACCTCCGGCCCGCCTAATACACAAAATGAAGCATAAGGATGCCATTGGATTGTAGTATTGTAGGAATTTTGTGATCAAAAGAGACCAACCAATTCATCGGAGGATACTACAACTTTAACAAATCGATTTTGCGATTTATAAATAAAAGAAGCAATGATAGGGATGTATCAAGTACTTGTAAATCTATTTATGGAGCCAATATGTAGCAGTTCTATCCCCATGTAAAACAGTATATTATGCAGGATGAAACTATTTCTGCAGGATAGGGTTGCATCAAGAATTGTAAATCCAACCAAATGTGTTAACGTAGGGTATTCCGCTAGTAACTATTTATGTATTGCCAAACTGCTTTCCAAAGTTGTTTCTTTTCAAATATCAGGCCAGCCTCACTAGTTATTACTATATAAGCATACCAACAGATTTAAATCACCCCCATAGAGTTGTCCAGCACACTAGATTAATTGAGATTACAAACAACTAAATTTTCCAGCATATGCACGACTCATATCTTAATTGAATTCCTGCCACGGCCAGGGATACAACAACACTTTGGCCCTGACTACGCCAGCCCTTTGGGAGTTCTATCATTAATGGTGGACAATTAAGTATAGTATGCCTGGCCCTAATCACCATATTTTATGTTATACACCTTGTACTTCTTTGCTAAGAGCATTTGAGAATAAAAGGAACAACGAAAAGAGTAAAAGAAACTTAATTAAGACAAAAAAAAGGGCAAGATTTTAGATCGCCGACAGTTTACATCTGAAAAGCTAAATTCCGAGTACATTGATAAGACAAACTAGAAACTTCAGCAAAAAGATCTTACCCTCCATCTAAATGCTCCTTGAAAATCCGGTCAAATGCACGGCAAAGTTCCAGGATAGTGTATAATTGAGCCTAAGATAGAACATATTTATTAAAAATTCGTGAAAGGATCATTTTATTTATATTTAAGTGTAGAGGATAAAGACAGCTCACCCCAGCATCAACAGCAATCGGCCTGCCCAGACGGTCCATCTCCGATTCAAGTTCTTCAATGGTTTTGTTAATCATTGATAAGATACTCGGTATACGGGACCTAATCACAGACTCCAAGTGCTGTAGACAAGAACCCATCAAAATGATACCCTACTTAAGAAACGAAATATTCAATTGCAACAAAGATATTCAAACTCGTACCTTTGAGAGAAGTTTGGCAAGATACTCTGAACCCATTCTATTGGCTAAGTGCCCATAGTCAGGACTGGTTGCAAAGTACTCACGCTCTTTACGCCTCGCAATAATCATGTCAACATTTTTATTAATATCTGCTTGTGAACGGTTCACGATCCCAACCCAAGGATGTTGCAGGCGATAAGATCTTCCTTCGATAACCTTAGTAGAAAAACATGTTTAGTTTTAGATATAATACCTCTGAATTGTTTTTGTTACAAAGTTTATCTTGAAAGGAAAAAAGAACATTGTCGGATCAAGAATCAGAAAAAATAAAGAAATCAGAGTAGAGAATTAAGGATCACTTCCACTAAGAAAGAATAATGATGTATAGAGAGGGAGGGAGAGATCATACATCTAAAGCATTAGTTCCTTTGTCCATCAGATCAAGCTTTGTCAGCACCCCAAATGTACGTTCACCTGAGAAGTAATAGGAAGAAATAGGTAAGAGAAAATCAAATAATAGGAGGCAGAAATGGCTACACTCAAGACAAGTAAATCTAGAATACCTGTTGGATCCACTTCCCTAGCAAGTTTGATAGCATCAGATGTTGCTATATCTTGGTTGGCTGGAGATATTGCTAGGATAATGCAATTTGGCTGGAAAAAAAATTATAATCAGAAAATTATTCACATCCATCATAGACAAGGATAAATGATAAATTTCCTGTGATAGATGCAAAGGCATCACATAAACTTCAGGAGCAAGGATCCTATTTTCCGGAATGAGAGAGGCTCATTGATCTATAGGCCCCTCACAGTCCCACAAACCAAGACTTCGCTACTGAAGGGCATGAAATAGCACAGATGCCACCAGACAAGGAAAAATATGGACACACAGTTACTAAAATCAGTTGTGGACAGACATTATTACACGTTTAAAGTGCAGATTTTGACAAAGCTACTTGGAAGTGAGACAATCATAACATCTATCAATCAGATTTGACATAAAAAAAATCATGCATTTGGCAATAATAAGTTATCCAAAAACTCTCTATAAGATGTTATCCAGAACACAATTAAGCGAACTCTCACAAAATTGTACTCCTGAATACATGTTTGGGTGTGCTTATGACTTCAAAGGACACATTACCTTCTCAACATAAGATCGAACCATGTTTTCAATATCTTCAACAATACTTTCAGGCTGGCCCTCTGAAAAGAATAACTGTCTGTGTTGATGACTGAGCAATAAAACCATATCATGCAGAACATCAAATTCAATACATAATCAGCATTAAAATAAAACATACCAATAGCAACTTTCGTCAAACCAGGTAAATCAATTAGGGTCAAGTTGACAACTGCCAAACGGAGGAGATCAAGAATCAGAGCAAGGAAAAGAATTACATGAATTGATAATGTAAAATACTCTAATATTCCTATTGCACGTCTACCAAGAAAAAACACAAAGAGGAACCAGATACTTCAGAAATTCACGTAACAAAAAGGGAATACAAGAACTTAAATTAAAAGTTATCAATGGAGTGTAAAACAATATTTCGCAAAAGATGGGTGTAAATATTTAAAATTGCAATTTTTTCCGATGAAACAGATTTCTCTTAGGAATTGGTAAAGTCATGAGTTTGATGATATGCCGCAACCCTTAACAATTTAGATTACACTTTTAGGGGTGCATATACTAATAGTCATCCGAGCTAGCTAGAATCAACAATTTGCAAAGAAACTACAACTTCAGTAAGACCCAGTGAATGCATGAAAAAAATTTAGGGAGTTTTTCCAACTTCAGATAACAATAACAAACAGTCGGTATAGTAGCACACCATTGGGGGAGTAGATGCTGAGCTGGATAGGAACATTAGATATCTGTTTTGACTTTCCGGTTATTCTATCAGTTTCATCCTGAATTTCCTTTCGAACCAGGGCTGCACAAAGGAAAAACCATATAAGTTTTGGGTGTCACCTTCTTGCAAAAAACAAATAAACAATGTCATAATGAGCTTCTCTAATATCTCTATAAAATTGTTCAAACGGTAAAGGCAATGGCCAAGTGTCATATTAAGAGCATGTGCATGAAGCACTGTTAAAGAACAAAATATAATGACAAGAGATCAAACTTCCGTTTCAAGCAGCTTCCCAGGTAGCTTCTACCAGAACTTCAACAAATGGGGGATGAGAGGAATTCAAGAACTTTCAGTAGATGAGCTAACTCAAATGTGTATAATCACTGCCTACTATGACTAAAGCTTTACAACTTCAATGTTACAAACTGTTACTGAAAACAACCTTAAGGTGCCCTATGTGAGATGTTATACTCTTACATTCGCATGTCCGTCTGTTACACTTACAAATGCAAAAGGGAGAGAATTAACGTACAGAAATCAGTGAACTTTCTCTTTCCGTGAAGGAACTCAGCGTACTCCTGGGTTCCTTCCTCCGTCTTGTGAAGCTGCAACACCAAAGGCCGCCTCGTCACAATCCCTGCAGTTACAACACAATTAAACAAAACACCATCATCAGAAACTGAACACACACAGAACGCAAATTTCAAACATCTTGAAGTGAAGTTCAAGTCTTTAGTCCACCTGATCCTCTGGGAAGAAAGTCACGCCCCACAATGCTCTCCAAAACAGAAGACTTCCCAGAACTCTGTTACAATTCCAAACAATAAATCAGCTCCAATTCGCCTCATAAACTTCGAAAATTCGTTCAATTTTCCTAAAAATAGTAAATTCCCAATCAATCTGGACCAAAAAAGTCTCATCCTTTACCACTTTTTTTCCTCCGCTAAAACCCTCGTCAACAGTAAAACCCTAAACAAAGACGAAATATAAAGCCAATTAAAGGCGGCGAGATTGAACACAGACCTGGCCGCCGACGACGGCGACGGAGGGCAGAGCTTCCCACAGCGAGAAAGCGTCGTCGCCGCCGCCATAGTCGCCGAGCACAGTGCACGCCCGCTGTATCCGATTCACCAACCCGATCAAGCTCTCCATCGTCGTCATTCGAAACCCTAATTTCACTTCGCCGCTAAGAAAACACGAAATCAGCACACCAGAACGAACAGCAGCACAGCTTGACTAGGAAGCTGGAAAGTCGCTGAAATTCCGATTCCCGAGAGATTTTCAGATTTTTTTTTTTTGTGGATTCAGATTTTTGGACAAGCGTCAATGGTCACGATGGTTGAATGGTTTTATTCGGGCCGGATTATTGCACCGTTGGGGAAAATGGCGGGGTCCACAGATGGGCTCTGGGTTAATAAACGACGCGTTTCAAATTTTGAAATTTGAATTGAACTTTCTTAGAATAATAAGTGGGGCCCGTAGTCCACAATGGTATGAAGTATGAGGATCCTTCCTGACGTTGGAATGGGATCGTTCGGCCGGCGGAACGGCACAACAATGGATGTCGTAGGCGGCCTGGTTGGAAACTAAGGTTCAAAATTTCGATTGAAATTTCAAAATTTTGATGGAAATTTTAAGATTTTTGGTCTAGCTAAATTTGAAAGAGGATACATTTTGATTTCCTCAGAAAATACTGAAGTTTAATTTCGGTAAATTTCTGTAAATTTTGATGAATTTCAGTGAATTTTAACCAAGTTTTGGTGAAACGGCCCTAATACTTTATAGAATTATGAATATATATATACAATTCAAAATTTTATTATAAATCAACCTTTAGTGTGAAAATAACCTAAAAATTACTTCATTTTATTACAAATTACTGATTATTGAAAGCTTAGGAACATGAAAAATACTCATTCTTTTACCTCACATGTAAATTTTATCAATGAGTTAACAAAATCACATATCTTACATATTAAATTGGGACATTATTAATTGATTCAAAATTTACAGAAAGTTGAGACATGAATTTATAGAGCTTTTAGCATATTTTTCATTTTAAAATTTTTTTAATCAAAATTTGCTTGAAATTGAAATTTTTTTTCTGAAATTTCTGTAAATTTAGATTACCAAAATTGAAACTTGAAACCTTAGTTGGAACATAACACATGTTTTAGGATGAGAGTTTTTTACCATAGTTGGTACACGATCAAGGCAAAAATTGTTTAGATAATTAACAGTTGTTTTATTTTATAAACAAATTTGAGACGTCTTACACCAGAACCACAAATAGCATTATAGAAACGTTCGTAGATTACATGCTCAAAATTGAAGAGCAACAATTACAAAACAAGAACCAATGCACACTATACTTCTATAGTTCTATATCGCTGCGTTTTCGTCTGTGGGGGTGATCATTCTTTTTTGTAAACCAGTGTAGGGTATTCTGGATTCCACATGTTGTTCAGCACATATTCTTCAATTTCTTCCTGCAAACCCAGAATTACATCAAGGACGATTACATTTCCAGGACCAATGAGGCTAAAAGAATCAAAGCAAGAGAAGTGCAGTTCCGGATAAAAAGGAAGACATACCTGGCTGAGTCTTCGAAGCTCCCGAGCATCCATTCCGCGATATCCTTCTGCTAGATCCTCCTCTATAGCTTCCTTTATGACGGCTGCAGCCACCGCCTTTGTGATATCTCGTATGCTGCAAATATTAATCAGGTTTACAGATATGGACAACACCTTGAGTATAAATCCTTTAGCATCATATAAACATATGCAAAAGGGAAAGAAATAACACAGGCCTCTGGCTTTGTACCTAGATATGGAAGGATATATAACCCCTTTAAGAACCTCCTCTTCTGACATATATGCTGCTAGGCTGTTGTTTTCACATAACTGTTAGAATTCACAAAAACCTAAAGCAATATTGCATTCTGGAATATATTCTAGAAACTATCAAACTTCAAACGCATACATATGTCTTAACAATAATTAAAGGGTTATATGTGAACAGATTCTCCACTTTGTCTTTTGAAATACAGGGGGAAAATTGATAAATCGAATGGAGCATGAAACAGTAATGTAAAGTTACTACGATATACTTCCATTCTCTCTACAAATACAGTTTCCGTATGAGAGAGAGACTACCTGATCATTAACATACTCCCCCACTATTCAAAATACAGTTAAAATACGTATGTACAAAAGGCTAGCATTACAACAACTGAATTCAGCATAATCTTAACAATCAATTTAAAATTCCAAGATGAATACATATGATAAAGTAATTCTACAAAAACAAAATTGATTTCTCACATTGTAGACCAGATAATTCTTTTTGGTCAAGACGAAAGTTGTTGATTATAACATACTTATTCAAGGAGAATATCGAAATGCATAGGTTATGAAACTTTTTCTCAGCCAAGCTGACTATGTGAAAGGTCCATCCATTAAAGCTAATATAAAGTATATGAGAAATACCACTCTGCTGCAGCCTGTAGCATGCCATCAGAGACAATTCTTGAGCCAGATAAGAGTGTACCAAGTCCGATACTGCAGGAACAAAGATTTATCTTAAATTAACAAATATCATAGTTCGAATAATCTGGATTCCTTTAGAAAATATAAAATGGAAAACTAACCCTGGAAATAGGTACATGTTGTTTCCCTGGTTGCAGTGCCCAACTTGGCCATTTCCTATGAAACATACAACTCTGAGAACTTCAGGTAGTAAATCTCTTACTTAAATGAAAATTCAGAGAAATTATTCATGTATAACTAGCTATTAAACAGATTTTTCCTAATACATACCAAGATTGACGTCTTTGAACGGACTTCCACTTGCAAAAACAATATTATCACCCACAATGGAGAATGCTTCTTCAGGAGTGCACTCAGCTATTCCAAAACAAAATATTTCCGATCAACACAGTGAACTGAGCTGAATTTCAATACCAACCAAAAGGGGGAAAAAGGCATACCATTGTTTGTCGGATTTGACATTGCAAAGATAGCTGGTCTAGTTGATGTTGAACCTCTAAAGGCCTCTAATACCTAAAATTTAAATCTATTACACATCAATATTTCAAGAACTAAAATTCTAGGAATAGCATCAATATCATTTTTGAAGTGAAACCCAATTACTCAATATGTAAATGATACCAGAAGCATGATAGATGCCATACTCTATACCTCTTTTGAGAACAAACCGCCGACTGCAGAAAGTCCAAGAAGCACATCAGGCTTCACTTGTTGAACCTGAGAAGCAATGATTAACAAACGTGATCACCAGTGATAGATAAATGTCTACAATTGTAAAATCACACATTAAAGCAAATAATTTGAATTCCAAGCAGAGAATAATTTTGTCATAAACTAAATCTAACGGCAAAGAATTAACTAACCACTTCCACAAGGCTTGCACCTTCCCTTAACCCTTGACGATGAATTTCCTTGACCTTCCTTGCAAAAGGGCGGGCATCTGGATCAATATGTTCACGTTCCTCAGTAATCAGACCCTGTATACATGAAAACTACCAAGTTAATCTTGTCTGCCCAATATAATTGAGATTGAATATAATATAACTTCCAAATTGATGAGTTTGTCTTCCTAAATGGTCTCAAATAGGCAGAAGACAACTGATCCACTTCCAAATTCAAGCAAAGTAGATGTGCAGGAAAGATGACTGTAGCCACCATTACGTACTGATGCTAGATAAAGTAGAAACTAGAGGCAGTTCAGTGGTTATTTTCATGATTATGGTAACAAAGAAACAATAACGTCAATGACATGATAGGCTTGGAATAAGAGGTAGAAATCTGATTAGTTTAAAGCTGAAAGTGTACTGGATCCGGCATGTTTGTAGAACATCCGCATTGTTTCACTCACATTGGCATCAACTACCCAGAATTGTCTGCCTGCACTCTCAAATGCATCTTCATTGTTTCCTAACATCCTTGCCATTGTTTTTCTTGCAGTAGTAAGAACGCCTATTCCTGCACTGCATCAATGCAAAGATTAAGCAACGAACCCCTGATAGTATCTTGAAACATAAGTGACTTAGCAACATTTATCAGTATATAAAAAGCAAATATTGAAGTCTAACTGAGAAGCCTTCCAAAAAAACAGCCAATGGATTAGCCTATTTATTGACATGTAGAGTGGAGATAGGAAAAAGATGCACACTGTAAAAGAAATAATACCTACATGAAAACAGTTGTGCTTAGAGTTGCCGGAGACACAAACACATTCCAAAGACCAACATCTCATCAACATTATAAAAAAGTAGAGCTATGTCTGGTATTTAGGTTATATTTTGAAATAGAATTGGATTCCATTTAGAAAACATCTCCAAGTGTTGAGAAGAAAGAGATTTAAAGCATTCAATATCTTTAAGTGCTAACCTTCCTGCACCGGCAACAACAATCTTCTGCTTAGGGAAGTCAATCATTGACCTTCCTTGTGCCCTAACAGCTCCTAAAAGTCCAGCAATTGCAACTCCTGCTGTTCCCTGTAAGAAGAATTGACAAGTTAGGGAATTCTGGCAGAACAGGGGGACATTTTCCATAAATCATATTTAAAAATTTTTGAAATAATGGGCGATATAGGGAACAGGACAATCTTAAAACGACCCATATATCTACTTTATTTCTCATATATTTACTGTTAGATAACCACAGCTTAAGCTATGACGAGATCAAGTTACATTACACATCAAACCAACACCATTTGTCACATGCAGACTTAACTTGCATCATACTTGGAGAGGTGGGACCTATCCGTAGGCAACACTGAGAAAATCCACCAAATTTTTTTTCAGTTTATTAACATATAGCTAATGTGGCAACCTGGAACACCAAAAATGTATCCGACTGAGGATAAACTAGTTTCCAGATACATTAAAGGATGTTAACTTGATACACTTCAGATGGAGCTTCTGCCGATCTGGCCAAAATTCTGTATTTGAGACCCTTCACCATCTACCTAAACTTAACGTAACTAGAAGGCACATGCCAAGTAAAGTTCAGCATCTCCCAAGCATGTGAATCAAGAAATGTAGTGTTTGTTAGAAACAACACAATAGAAAGTGTTGTACAGTATTATTGTCTCAAGTCAAGTGCTTGTTTGAAATTGATTTCTAAATCTTTTCAAGAGAAAGGTCAGTGGACTTTTATTTAATCTCCTGTATTGGGGGATTAAAAAAAAGAATATAATTCTAAACAGAGGCTCTACTCGATAAGGGGTTTGTATTGGGCCTTAGAGATATAAAAAGATAGCACGACCCTCTTATAAAGATGATCAGATGCTACAGCAGGAAATTAATAATCAATTACCTGTACATCATCATTAAACATTCTATAGTTATTTCTGTAACGCTGTAACAGCTTAAAGGCCCACTTGCTTTGGAAATCTTCAAACTGTACAGGAAAATTGTGTTAGTGTTTCTTCTATGGAAAATAGTACAATTGAAGATTTCATCTTCTAGTAACTATGTAATCAATAATAACACTTTACATTACCTGCACAATCACATTCGGCCAACGAGTAAATACTGCTTCCATGAATTCATCCACAACAGCAAGATATTCATCACCATCAAGACGGTTTCTTTGCAATCCCAAATCTAAGAACAAAAAATATAGGGTTGTTGATTGCAATGGAGATAAAATCAATAGCTCAACAGCTCAAGAATGCATGTACAAAGAAAAAACTTTAGTAAACATATATAAACTAACAGAGAATATGGATTATTTAAAGCATCAAATAAAAGCTAGAACGCACATTTGCAAAATGTAATTGATATAGTTGATTATCATGTTTATCATGTTTCTATGTATTTTAATTTTGTTTTTCACTTCCCCATCTAGGAGAAAGTGGACGTAAAGAAACACGTTCAACCAGAGAAACACATAGAAGTTCTGGTTAGATAAATCATCATCAATGAAAGAGTATTATATGGACATGCTGTTTTCACGTTTCTATGTTCTCTTCTTCCCACCAGTGTTGGGATTTTATTTACAGTTAAGAAAACCATCTTTCTTGTACTCTACCTCTCATAAATTATATATCTTACAATAACTTGCCATGTACTCGCTCATTACTCTATATGGACATCCTAGATTGCACATATAGCATAAGGCATCAACAGATGAGTGGAACGCCAAGCATACAACAGTCAGAAAAATTAGTCTTTTATCATGCACTGCAAGAAAATAGAATAGTTGTTTTGTGAATTCATTTTTACCAGATTCTTTGCAATAACACTTCCACTTCCAGGACTTTGGGCATTTATTGTAGCAGCACCATATTTAGAATGTTAGTAATCATATAGCTGTTTTTTAAGTTTTCACCAAGCCTGGATGAAAGAACACTTACACAAGGGATCATCGAGCAGTTTTGCATTGTTAGTTCCAACATCAATCATCACAGGAAGTACCTACAGAATTGACGATAAAGGATGAAGAACAATGAGAAGGAACTTTCCAACTAATTCTCCATAAGTGACCATGATTAAAGTTTATACGAAGTTGGGCACAAAAGCAAAAATATCTGCAGTGAAAATAGAAGAGCAATAGATTACCCTCTGAGGATTAATTCCAGCAGCAGCAACATATAAATCAAGTTTCCCAATCGAAATTCCAATTCCCTGGATTCCAAGGTCTCCAAGACCCAATATTCTGCTCCCATCCGTAACAACAATCATATCAACCTGCAAATGACATGGTTGATCACAACACTTAAGTAACACTCTTTCTGAAGCACTCAAACAAAAATGCACATACTGTGTCCAATTTTTCCATCCCACAATTCAAAGCAAGTATTGAGCCGAGTTTGTGAGAGCAATGGTAAACACAGTTTACTCCCTTCAACAGTAGACCTCTTATATCTTGTTTTAACAAAGTTTAAAACTTAATAAAGCTACCAGAAAAGAGGCCCAATGGTGCAAAACTGAAAAACATTAAGCCTACGAAAGCCTGAGCAAGCAAAGGCCAATCCACAAGTGATGGTAATTCATACCAATAATGTCCAATTCATCGTTAACAATAAAGAAAGACCTGATCAGCTGGCCAATTATAAACCATGGACATCATTTCTCCACGATCTTCCGCACTGAAGAACATTCCCCTGGGCCTTCTAAACAGACCACTGTAATTCTGGCAAACAAGACCTACAGTAGGTGTGTAGACTATAGGTGCATACTCCTCAATGTTGGCTATCAAAACCTGTCAAATTTAGACACAAAAGTTTAGATATCAACTAACCCAAACAAGTTACTCATTGAACACCTCATGCATATTTTGAACCATCACAAATAACAGATATACCAACTTTTAGAATGGATATACACATCAATATAGAGTAAATGAATATGAAAGTTGGAAACTTTACTTTATAATACATTGTCTCATTTCTGTCATGCAGGCGGTTAAGTATCCGCCACTTGGCCAGAGCATTTGGATCATGTGGTCCATCTCTTGCTTGATGTTCAAGTCTCTTCAGGTCGGCCACTGTCAACAAACAAACTTCAATAAGGTATTTCTAACACTATGCAGCTACTATCCATATGGCAATCAAGTGCGTCTTCTAATCCGCTTAGAAGACGCCTCAGGAGTCAGGACAACCGTGCAAACCATCACATATTAAGGTGCAGCAAGACTCGAAAGCATGGATCTTGATGTCAAATCATACCAAATAGCAGTACCAAATAAGAATAGGCTTACTGAAGCGTTCAATTTGCTGCTGAGTGGTCATTACATTTGGAGGCAGCAGTCCCCGAAGATCAAGACGATCTCGTTCTGTAAACGAAAATGATGTCCCCTAATTCGACAATCATTTGTAAACAAAAAAACACCACAAACAAAAACAAAGATTAACTCTTTTAACTTATGAACTGAAAAATTAAAACTTTAAAATCACAAAATTGATGAAACACCATCATTAATTACTAGTTAACATGATTTAGTTCAAGATTACTTCACGAACAAGAATTTCCACCACTAATCACTTAAACCTTAACCCCTAACTCAAAACCCAAGTCAGAATTTTCACCACTCATCACTAATTGATCTACAAATTCAGTAAAGTAAACTGAAGCATAATTAGAAAGGGGTAAAAAAACAAAATGGCAATTTGGTATTTACTTTATTGAACCAGGGGTCATGAAGAATGTCGATGCTGCGCTTGTTGACGATGATTGGTCGGTGGCCCTCGGTCGTGGTGAAGGATCTGGAGTGCGGGAGCAGGGGATCGCCGCCCGCTCTGACTCGGTACTTGAGATGTCTGATCAGGGACGACGACAGCCTCATCGGCGAGTTGAAGTTCGACATGTCGTCGGCTCCGAATGGTCGGACCAGAAAGTGACGACAGAAGTTAACGTTGTGAATCTGGTGGGTTTGTTACGCAGCCATTGGTGGAGGAGAGTGCGGAGTCAGTCGTCGTTATTGGCTGTTTTTTCCAGACGATTTGGAAAAGTTTGGGGGAATCTGCGCAATTTGTCAATTTGGGCCGTCAGTAGTGAATGGTCAAAGAGTGGCGGTGGGCCCGGCTTGAATGCGCGGGACCGGCACTACATTATCCGCACCCGGTCCGGTCCATATGTTTTGATTTTTCTTTCCATTTGCTTGACGAGTTTTTTAGCCAATAGTATTATAGTATGGTCAAATTCATATGGGTCGAAAAAGGTCATGGTATGGGTGAAATAAGGAGCAAGAGGGAAGAAGAAGGAACCTTTAAGCGACCTAGGCTTGGATTGAATTATGATTTTTATTTCTTTCCAAATGGCTCGAGTTCTGATTCGTTTTAATTGAAAATCATTTCCCATCCCAATGCCATGCATGCAATTTGTATAGTCCAATAGAATTCGGATTGTTTCGATCTTAAATTTTTGTTAACGTACAAATATGAGTTTTTTTAGTTCAGAACTTTTATCTTTATACTAAGTTATGTTTTCAATATTCTTCGTATTTCAATGATATGAAAGAACAAAACTTGATCTAATCAAGTATCAACAACAGCACATGACAAATGATTACCACCAGCTTAAGGTAAGTTTAGTCATGTGAGATTAGATCCACTATCCAACTCTTCCTTAGAAACAAATCAAGGGGTAAATGAGTACTTTGCGAGCCATGACACCTCTAAGCCCATATGCTTTTTCACTATTTATGCCAAACATAATTTCGGTTCAAATTTCATGAATGACAAATGTCACTTTAGTGATCATGTCGGTGTTGGAAAAATTTTCGGTTGCATTTATATAGTTCAATAACCAAGAAGCTTCATTGCCTTAAAGTTTTATCTATTATATTGGCAGCTTTTCATGGACCACTCATGAGAATATGGTCATCATCACTTATCATGGAATGCTATGGAATCGAAAGAAAAACAGATCTGGTTTGAATTTTCTAGCAATACCAACAATGGTAACAAACTTACATTTTCTGACTTTAGTTTAATACTAATTTTGGAGATTTGCTATGAGAATGCAATTTTTCATGTATAGCAAGTGCTTCTTCAGAACTTAAAAAGAATGTTTATGAAAAGTGAGTTTGAGGGGGCGGATTTTGGTGAAAAGTGAGTTTGAAGGAGCATTTGAAGAATTAAGGATTTTTACTAATTGGCTTATGTATGCAAGACGCTTGTAGTAGTAAAGCGCTTTTAGTTTAAAAAAAATTTCCAAAATTGACCTGATGTACACACACCAAAAGAGGTTATAAAACCACATTATCAATGTAGCATATGGCACCCTCACGTATATTTGTTACAAACGACACTTCGGTTCTTTACGTTTGAAAGGGAATATATAAGTATCTAACAATAGATTTAAGAGATTTTCTAAAACACATGCAACAAATTTTCAAACAACTATCTTTAATTGATATAAAAAACTAGTTATAACGATATCTTTATATATTAAGCAGATGAGTGTTTAGCACTTGCAAACGGTGAAACTTTACAAAATGGTCAAAGCACAAAACAAAAACATATTTTTTATGGAGTGGAGTAACATTGTAAAATAATAAATTCATTATTCTATTATGCTAAATAAAAAACCTACTATCATCATTTGAAAACCTCAAAACAAAAACCAATAACATTGAAATATAGCGAAGTGCTTGATCAAGAAAAAAAAAACTTCTCGCACATGGAAATACATGCGTAGTGAGGCTAGGAATAGATTAAATATCCGATATACATGTGAGGTGAGACTAGTAATAGATTAAAATATCCAATGTATGCAATACTAAATTACTAATGTACCTTCGTTGTCGGTTTCGAAACAAAAGGAACCGATGCTTTTAAGATCCCAAACAAATGGTCTTTAGCCGTTACACATACGCAAAGTACCCATTATTCTCAGGTTTGCCCCTACCGACCAAAACGCTGAAAATCAGGTCACAAGTAACCAAAGCCCTCCACATTCCACCGGGGTCATTGTCCTTCAATTCAAATCAGCAAGACACCACCACAACTCGTCCTCTATATATATAGCCCAGCACAAAGACACCACCACAACTCTCAACCGTTGCTCAAATCTTCGATCCCCGCAGGTATCGTCAATCTCTCTGTTGATGCAATGACCAATTGCGTTTGATCTCTGTGTTTTTTCCCATCTCCAATGCTTTCGATTATTTGATATACACGTGTTTGTTTGTGGTTCGAGCTCGCATTTTGTCTGATTCTGCCGATTTTGGATCGATCTGAGGTCTCTGTGTTTTTGATCCGTGTTTGTGTGGTTTGGTTATGCGTGTTTGGATTGGATTTGGGCACATGGCATCATCAAGTTTTGATCTTTGTGTTTAAATTTATGTTGGTGATTAGTGCAAGATCTAAGTCTCCTTTGTGGTGGTCGTATATTTTCACGTTGCAGGATTTAATGAATTCATTGGATTAATTTTATCGAATTTTGGCCTTTGTATTCTGTGATTATGCTAATTGGTGTTGGATCTAAATGGTACATCTGATGAGATCCAAATGGTAGTTCAGAATTGATTCCTGAAAAAAAAAAAAAAAAAGGGAGGGAAAGGTTGAGAATCAAAGTTTGAATTTTTTGTATGTTGATTCAAGTTGGAAGGATAAAGATCGTAGCTTGAGCATTAGATCGGTACCTAAATCATCCTTTTTCTTTACATACCTACTTTTCTGCATTCACATAAAGGGATCTATCGAGAATTGAATGAGTGATGGTTGGGATTTGAATGATTTGAACTGTTTAATGTGAAAGATCGTAGCTTACATTGGTTCTTATACTTGCAATGTTTTGGTTTTTGCAGATACACTATCACACAATTAGTTGGTGCCCATGGGAACTGTTAATGACTCCGCCAACAAGGTATATCTAGGTTCTTGTTTTGTATTAATAAGAGTTTCTGCATTCGTGTTCTGTAAACTTTGCCAGATTTAAGTTGATAGCGCATTCTCTCGCCTTTAAATTACTGTGAATTGAAATGTTTTCATTCACTCTTCTCTGGAGGACATTATTCCTGATGAAGTTTATTGTGGTTTCAATCTATAAACATATGGCCTGTGTTGTTTATTTTTGCCTTTAATCAATCAAGAAGACTTCAAGCTTAAGTTGGTATATTGTTCTGATGTTTAAACTGATAAATACATCCTACTGCAGGAGGCTACTAGGAGCTTAGCTGATCTTAACCCTACAGTTGTTTTTGTCTTGGGTAAGAAAATATTTGGAAATAGAGATTTAGCATTGTTTGCAACCTCGTAGAAGCTGTACCAATCTTGATCCGGAATTTAACTTCCATTATTGCTTTTTGGTATGACACTTGTGGACAAACATGAGCGTAATTTGAAGCTCCGTATATGATGAACAGGCTATTTAAGTTTTCCCTGATATGGACAGAGAAATTAATGAAATAATCATTGGATTTGTTTACTTTTTCATTTAAATGGAATCAGATTTGTTTACATTCCATGTATTGTTCCTAAAACCATTCTCATTCTATCCCAGTGCTATTTTATGTATACCTTCTGCTTCTGTTTCTTTTACTAGCTACACCAAAGCGTCCAGCCACAATTTTTGGTACCACCGCTCTATTGTTTTAAAGGAACTACCGAGGCATTGATCAGTTGTTTCTTCTGATTGACTAGGTGGCCCAGGCAGCGGAAAGGGTACCCAATGTGCAAACATTGTTGAGCACTTTGGATTTACCCATCTTAGTGCTGGTGATCTTCTACGAGCAGAAATCAAATCTGGTTCGGAAAATGGGTATGGCATATCAGTCTTATAAAATGTATATTAGTCATCATGTCCGTTTATAATTTATAAACTACCGTTTACATTGAAGCATCAACTGGAAGATCAGTATCTTTCTATGTTACTATGCTGCTGAAAATTAAGAAAGAGGCTGAACATGTCTTAAATCACATGCACAAACACATGCATTGATACATGCATGAAATTACTGGGGCTGTTCTGTGTCATCATCTAGTGAACTTATCGTGTAGTTCTTCGGCTGGATCTGCTTAGATGATATTTATCTTCCCATCGTATCAACAGTTCTGGTCCACTGTTGCATATTTTATTTATTTCATTAGATAGTATTGGGATGCAGGCAGGGTGTAATATTCCGATCTCACGAGTACCCAAAGATGTATTCAGTTCCTTTGGATTCATAGTCAAGCAATAGCTTTTCTTTACAACATGAGGTGTAGGGTTACTTGAGGGGTAAGGGTAATAGGGTTGAGGATGGTTGCCTCTGTTGTGTACACTGGTTCCTGTATCATCATTTGATTGAAGGAAAAGAATATCCGCATTGAACTTTTTTTTTTTTTAAAATTATGCCAAGCACTACAAAAAGTTTTTGCATACAAATGTCTTATTTTATGTCACTTGAGATGAGAAATGATTGGAAAGTTAATGGAGTTTGTTATGCCCACCAAATATTTATTCATATCTCATGTAAAACACTTTCTTTGATGGGTGACAGAACCATGATTTCGAACATGATCAAAGAAGGAAAGATTGTTCCTTCTGAAGTAACAATTAAACTTCTTCAACGAGCCATGCTGGAAAGTGGTAATAACAAATTTCTTATTGATGGGTTTCCCTCGTAATGAAGAAAATCGTGCTGCATTTGAAGCTGTGGTTAGCCCCTTGCTTAACTTTTCCTCCTGGCTTATAATACAGTTTTTGGTAATTAAGAAGTTTTTCGGAATGGTGTTTTACTTGTGAAGCCAATGCCAAATTGTGTCAATTGTTTTGCAGACCAAAATTGAGCCTTCGTTTGTCCTGTTTTTTGATTGTTCTGAAGAAGAGATGGAGAGGCGTCTGTTGGGTAGGAACCAGGTTGGAAAGATGTGATTTCCCTTTCTAAAGCAATTTTAGCACTGCCCTGGTATAGTGCTTTTCTCTCTTTTTTTCTTTTCACAATAATTAAATTGATCTTTCTGTATCGTTTTTGTTCGGACAACGTAGGGAAGAGAAGATGATAACATAGAAACAATAAGGAAGCGGTTTAAGGTGTTCCAAGAGTCTAGTATCCCTGTGATAAAGTATTATGAGTCCAAGGGGAAAGTTCGGAAGGTAATTATTCAGTTGTTTTTACTTTTGCTGGGGTTTATGTTGCATGTGCATATGACTCTAATAGTTTTTCTTAATAATTATTCTTACATGTTTGTCGGGATCACTGTTGATTCATCCTCAGATTGAAGCTGGAAGGCCTATTGAAGAGGTCTGTGAGTCAGTAAAAGCTATTTTTGCCCCCAAAAGTGAGAAGGTAAGTGGCCATAGCCATGCTTGGATGAAATGCTTAATCTTGTTCTGGATGTAATGGTGTAATGTATGCTCAGGAAGGGAGTCCTAGATACTGTTCAATGGGTCACTGGTGTGGTTTTGTAAAAATAATTAATTAAATAAGTTCCTCACATTCTAGAGAGGGAACTTTCTTAGAATTGCAAATAACCTAAGGTGGCTCAAATTGATTTGTGTTTCCTTATTACAAAGGGAAATCATAATTGCGGTAAAATAATTTGATCATGTAAAGCGAGCATGACTAGAGTTTAGCCACGAATCAGATCCACAGCCTGAAACCTGTAAATCAGAACCAAGTAGGAACAGCACGTTTGTGCATCTGGCCTGAAATTGGAGGTTGGGATTTGAAACAGTTGACCAGAAAATTTTGCACAATATTGATAGCTAAAATTAAACAGGAGAGAGAAAAAGAATAGGGAAGTGAGGCTCCTTATTGTTCAGATGAGGGCCGCTTGACATGTATGCTGGAAAATTTTGACATAGGTTTGAGTTTGAAAGTGAGAGGATGTGTAAAAAATGGTAAACTTAAGCAATAATGTGAACTGCATCAAGAAGAGAAATTTAGATGTATAGGCCTTTTCTTTAGTTTGTTTTGTCCTCTGAAATCGAGCATGCAGTTCCTCATCAGCCATATGTTCCCCGTTGTTCACGTGAACTTTAACTACACCAAGAAGAGAATCTGGCTATGCTAGTTTTTCTTTTTCCCTGTGGAAGAATCTAGCATTCCATTGACCATGTGTAGATATTCCTGTCATTGACATTTTTCTATCGATGTTTGCAGGCTGAATAACTGCTCCAATTGTATCAAAGATTTCAGATCTTAATGTCCATTGAGGTAAAACCCTCATTTTGACTCCTCTTTCAGTTGAATTTACATATATTTTGATTTTACATTTTTTCAGTTCCGTGCTGAACCTTAAGTTAATTCTGTATTTTAGATCTTTTAACTAGGACCCAGGAATTAGACGTTCATTATATAAATAGAAAAGAATGAAAGATGGGAATTTATGTGGTAGCCCCCTATGCTTGGATGAAAGGTGACAATGATGATGATAGTGGGATTCCCATTTAGGAATGGAATAAAGATAGGAAAGATGCTGATGATGGTGTGCTTTCCATTTTGGACCGGGAATAGGATCTATTCTGGCCACTTTGAGGGTTGAGAAACTTAAAGTGAGATTAGAAATTGACAAATATGAGTTTTAAAAGGGTAATATCTCTCTTAGTGATCCTTGGAAATCTCGAATTTTCCAACAATGAATCTTAAGTTTGTTATGATAGCCGTTGAAGCTAGTGTTTGATCTTTGGACGAAAAAGAAGAATTTGTCCACAATCAAATACTTGGCAACCTGATGAGGTGCTTGTGCAGCCTGATAGAATGGGTTATAATCCATTAGCTCTATCCCTTCTCTTGATAGTGGGTCCTGTCTGTTTAGAAAAAGCTAGGATGGATTCTATCAAATAAGAACTCTCAATCTCTTTTCCTAAAGGTTAGGGCACGTTAGGATAGCAAATGGAACAAGCATGCCAATGATCCTAATCAAATGCATTGTCACAAAATACTGACATGCTTTAAATGGTATCTCTTTTTCAGGTGATGCAATTGCTAGCTGCATATATGATATTCTTTGGAAGATTATATTCTTGATGCTTACTTATTATAGAAGGTTGTATTCTACACACGGAGGAGTATCCCTCTAGTCTTATTGTGATTGTATTCAAATTTTATACTTATTAAGAGTAATAATTATGGGAATAACATTCTGTTTTGACTCCACGTGTATTTAGCACCTACGCATATTTTCTCCCCTTAGGCTTGTGGGAAAAGAGCTTGAATTGGAAGTTTTTCGAATGACGGGTAAAAGATTGAAGCATGTGCAAAAGTTCGATATTATTTGGACCTTTTTGTGTCAAGGAATCATATTTCACACAATCAGACATCCAACTAGTTTGTGGGCAAAGTTCATTTTTCATAACACAAAGGGAATCAAACACTTGACAACTAATTGCAACCTCATGCACCGTCACTGCAGGCTATAATCCAAGGGTTTCAAAGTCGAACTATGTTTTGATGATCACAGTTCATAAGTTTCAATCCATAATGGAATTATAAACATTTCGTTCGAAGTTTTCCTGGTCATGAACTAATCTTGGATAATCGACTCCCATGTTAGGGTGTGCGTGCATACACGAGAGAGGGAGAGGTAATCTAATGGTACATCAGGACATTTTCTGAGATTAATACAAAACTGAAGCACAGAATCTAAACAAATATGATGCCGTTCTCTTTAATGGTGTCAAGGACAATTCCAAGCCTGCCCTCAATCCTCTCATTCTTTTTGGGCTCAAAGGACATTGCAAATACATCAGCATCCTTGCACCTATCAGCAATCAGTTTTCCCACAACCCGGCACGCTTCGTTATCAGTAAGTGATGGTAATGAAAACCTCAAATCCTTGGAATTTGTGCTAGCTACAGATATCACTTTGCTGGTGCCCCGGTGCATCACTTTGGCATGGATGAATCGTTTTGAAAAGAAAACATCCAATAGAAATGGCTTCATATACATATCAGTCCTTTGACTCCATGATTTCCTATTAGGTCTTTTTGCAGCCTCACCTCGTGATCTCCGGGTCCATGCAGCTCGAATGAAGGAATCCTACAAAATAAGAGATAAAATTTATGAAACCTTTTGCTCCATGCCAGCGATTGGAAGTTTTAGTGAGGAAGCATTTGACTAAATTAATCGAGGACCTGAAATCTTAAGTAACCATGTTGTCGTCAAGAACTTCTACTTTGGCAAGGGATATTGAGCTGAATTTTTGAGAAGGTTGCTGAAGAAGAAAGAATGCTAGGGTTGCCTCCAAAATGAACTTTCTGAGGGGAAATAGACATAGACGAACAAGTGAACACAGAAGCTACCGCAACTACACCGACTCTGAAACAGGGAGGATTCTTGAATGCTAGGGTTGCCTCCAAAATGAACTTTCTGAGGGAAAATAGACATAGGCGAACAAGTGAACACAGAAGCTACCGCAACTACACTGACTCTGAACAGGGAGGATTCTTGAATGCTAAGGTTGCCTCCAAAATGAACTTTCTGAGCGGAAATAGACATAGGCGAACAAGTGAACACAGAAGCTACCGCAGCTACACCGACTATGAAACAGGGAGGATTCTTGTTTGTCATGCTTCACTTTAAAAGTGATTTCAGCCTAAAAAGAACTGACATTGTCCTGTCCTAGGTTTCCCTACTATGAAGCACAACATCAATAGGTCAAATTCAACAGTTGCGTCCGCATTTAAACCCAAATCGTTGTGTTCTACCGTAACAAGCATAACATGATTACTTGAGAACCAGTCAGTCACCCTTACAAACATGATAGCATTCTTAATTAATAGAAACCAACAACCTTAGCCATATCCTAGTAATTTCATCGAACAACTTCAACCTCTCTATACACAACTTCAAAAATTACCCATTTCATATAAATTCAGAAACAATCTCCTCCACACCACACCACGCCAAATCAATCGGGTCACTCGGTTAACTAAATTGACAAAGAAAAAAACCAGGTACTTTCTAATTACATTTTGAGCAGCAAACTTGGGTTTCAATACAAAATATGATTCATCAGAAAACCAATCAATGCATTTTTTTCATGGAAAACAAAAGAGAAAGTGAGAAAGGAGTAAATGGAAACGTGCCTGTTTGGGCGTGTGAATAGGATGGTGGAGGCTTGGGCTGCAATTGAAGGAGATGCCGAGCTTGGGAAACGAAGATGCCCACGAGAGTCCGCCGGGTTTCACTGAACCGCACGGCGGAGAGGGCGGAGGAGGCGGAGGAGCTAATATGCAGCACGCCATCTTCTAGCAGTCAGTCTCGGCGCCGACGAAGGTTTTATATCTTCTTCTACTAATATGGTCCACATGTGTGGCACATGCTGGGAAATTGTAGGGGTTGGGATGAATAATTAATTTCCTATAAATTTTGTACTCACAAAAATCAAGGACGGAAATAGCAGATATTAGCTTAGTTAAGTTGGTTAAAATTATCATTTATTATTAAAATTAAGTTTGGTTATTTTGAGTCCGTCTATCAATCGTCTTATTCTAAAAACGTAAATATTTAGATGATTATCAAAAAGATTTATAGAATAATCGAAAGAGAGAACGTCGAAGAAGAGGAAATTCATAAACACAGTTCAGCAAGTGCGAAATCACATTATCGTATAAGAGATATTCGACAAACACCACATTATTACATCAACTTGTTTTTGCAGGCACAGCCAATTGGGTGTGTACTGAGAGATCGTACAGGGCCTCCAAGTCTAAAGAACGGAGGCTGACAATACCTAGGCCAAGTAATGAAAATAAACTAAAAGGAAACATTATCCGTGATCAAAGGGAGTACGAAGGGCAAAAGCCCTACCTATTCATCACAGTTCATGGCCGAAAAGTAAAGAGGCTTTCGCCAATTGCAAGTCACAGACGCTCAAATCCTAATCTTAGACAGTGGGATCAAATGACTGATAGCGAAGGCTTCTCTTTTGAGACCAGTCAACTTGTTCACCAAATTCCAGTTGAGCCGAAACGTTTGCTTCATTGACATTAACAGACTAGAGAAAATTACAACTTCAACGCTTAATTGGAGTGTGCATCCGCTCCACAATTTCATTTACAGCAGAACGAGACATCACAAGTGTGTCATGCTGTAAGATGCTGTAGACATTCAAACCCTGCAAAACAAGTAAAATGCATAGAAGCACTTAGTTCAAACCCAAACTCCCTGGAAGCTGATTCATGTATCTACAAAAATTGAATTAAGGATTTTGGTTGCCATAGTTATAATGATGACCACCGCAAAAGCTGGGCAAACCGCATGATCAATACCCGCAGAGGATTTAGATCTTGCAAATCAAATATCTTTGACAATGTAAAAGTATGCCACTACTTTCCACTCAGCCATTGCTAATGAATAAAGAAGCCACTATTTTGGACTAATGTCTCTATGTGGAATGGGATCTCAGGCTGCATATAATTTGGTAGCAATAATATGAAACCTATTGAGGATCAGAAAGAGCAACTCACTACTGCAGGCAGCAGGTTCACATAATGTAAGTTCTGCGTAGCCAACTTGAGCTTTTCATTCACGAATTTAGTACCATCTTCGTTTTTAGAACCATCCACCAGCAGAATTTTCTTGGAGTTCTCCATTTTCTGGACGTAGTTCACAATATTCTTGGTCTTATGATTGGGGACCTCAAAATCATCAAAAACCAGAAGCTGCAGTTTCATACACTTTGAGGGTAAGTTCCCCATAAAACAGAAAAGTTTAAATATTCAACTAAAATCACTCGAACTCATTACAGAACTAAATGCAAATAAAGCACCTAGATACATATTTAAATACTGTGATAGACAGAAAATGAAATTGTTGGAGCAAAAGAGAAAGAGAGTTGCCTTTCCCTCGGCTGCTCGAGCTGTCAGAGCAATCTTTAAACCTAGGCGCCGAACTTTCTTATTCAACTTAAAAGCATGGCTTCGTGGCTTAGGACCATGCATGGTGCAACCACCTCTTTGCTATCAACATAACCATTAAAATCGTTATGGCATACGCAAAATCATCTTAATGTTGGACTGAAAATCAAGAATCATAGTAACCATTGTAAATCAGTACCTGGGCACCACGCCTTGTTCCAAGCCTCGCTCGACCTGTACCCTTCTGATTCCAAGGCTTTCTCCCAGTGCCACTAACCTCACTAATAGTTTTTGTTGAGTGTGTTCCCTGTAGACCACTCAACAAGCATAAGTTGTTTTTTCTTCTTTCTCACATACATTTGTTACAAAGACTCCCTACAATGTTAACTACATCATTTTATAGATGGCAATTATAACATGTAAATGAATATATCTAAAGCATTGGTCAATGAACTTCCTATTGTGCAACAACTGTTGACTTATCTGTGTTTCCCATTTTTATATTGTATACGATCGAGAAGCTTTCAACAAAATGTTTTCCCCATGTTCCCAACTCAAAAAAATTCATTAAATAAAAGACTGTATTTCCAGCCTTCCAAGTAGCATAGCAACTTGAAGATCCTTTTTCATAAATGTTCAGAGATAGAATAAATACCCATCAGCCATCGTTAATACCAAAGTTGCATGTTTGAGGTATTAATCTCAGCATATAGGTAAGTATATATTAGTCAATACCTGTTGCCGTTTCGCTAACTGCCATAATACAACACGATGAACAATATCCTTCCTAATAGGAACATCAAAAACATCACCAGCTAAGACCATGAAGCCTTTCTCTTCATCATGAAAGTTTGTCACCGGAATTACAAGGTCGTCATAGAATCCTACATTACATGACAGAAATCATCAAAACTGTTCTACAGTCCATTTTTGATAGAAAGAATTAATGAGAAATTCCAATAACTGGGTTATAGTGTGAGCCCAGTAGTACGATAACAGTTTTACCATAATCTAAAAATTGCTGCATGCACTCCAACAAAATAATACATAATATACTTTGCACTTAATCCATCAGACAATGAGAAAACTTTGATGATACAATAATCCATCAGACAATGAGAAAACTTCCGTGATACAAACTATGGGACTCCAGGGAGAGAGTGTAACTTAGAATTGTTTTACATAAACCATACAAATAGTCTTAGGTCAACTAGAACTGGGTGAGAAAATCTATTGTAACAAAATGGTTATCCTTGATTTGCATAGAATATTTAATGTGTAGATGACCACAATATGCATCATAGGTTTACGAAAAAATGATAGATTTCAAATTTGGATTCTTACCAGGAAATAAACAAATTGAAAGTTTAAAATTAGTAACAATAGATTAGTGGAATAAGTAAGAATTTCAACGGATCAAGTTATGTCGATGCAGGCATAACAAAATTTAAGTAGAATTACAGAACGTGCATGATCTAATGCATAACTACAAGCCCCTTCTTAAGAGGATCCTTTTGCATGAATAGTTGAAAGGGATACCATTGTCAGGGGCTCCCCACAATGCAGTTCAATGGTCTGAACCATCCAGCTTTCAGATCCCCATTTAAGAAACATCAATGCAAACTTTCAGCAAAATCCAAAATCCTTTGACCATTTGATTATCATCACGAACATGTTGTTTTAGCAGTTTGAATATTTGTCCTGGTCTTGTTACATGACTCAATAATTTTGGTTTTTGGTGGGTTTTCTAAGGAAGATCCTTGAATGAGGTCCTAAAACCTAAATCGTTGGCTCACAGTGAATGGTTCTTGTGATTAATCAAGTACAAGCAGACCAGAAGCATGCAGCTATTCTCATTTTTGTACATTCTAGAGACCATGGACAACACATTAGCTACTTATGTCAATACATAGGAAAAAAGTTCGGCTCAAACCCATTGTACAACAATCAGTGCAGGCATTTCAATACTGTAACGAAACCTGGAGATACGCTATATCTTGACCTTTTCCACATACCTATAGCACGCTCGGATGCAACCACAGGCTTTGCAGACAATAAACCAGTGGGAAATGCACCCCCACTTGATTCAAGCTTCGGGATAGAAGTTGATATCCTTCGATTCAACAGAAAAAACGATCTGGCCTACATTGTAGTAAAATACAATACGAGTTCATAACCGAGGCATTCATATAAATCACAGGTAAAAAGTTTCAGAAATGGTGCAATTATACCTTGGAAATGGCTGACAATTCTTCACCAAATAAGACATCTCGAGAAACATGGCCGCACGAATCTGTTCGAAGGCCGAAAATGAAGATAGAAACCAATTATATATGCAATGCCACAAAAGTCTCAATCTTTGCAAGTCAATAAAAAACAGCTTATAACAGAAAATACACAAGTGATTACCCAAAGAAGCACGAAATGATGGGTATGAACTGCTGGGGTAATCGCAGCGGCCCGATGCTAATACGGAACCGATCGAACGCAAAAGCCTTCTGGGCACCGATAAAGCCATAATCTTTGGTGCCAACGAAAAAAAAAATCAAATTTTTCAGTGAACACTGATGCCCTATTTATGATGGGAAACAAAACTCAAAAAGGCATTTGAAAATGAAATTGAAAGAGTACACTTTTAGTACCGGCGGTGGCTGATTTGGGTGGTTGCTCAGAAATCGACGACGGAGGTCGACAGAGACGGCAGCTCCGCGCGCGGCTGAGACAGCGAAAATGTGGTGACTGGGTTTCTCCCTCTCTTAAACCCTGGTATTCTCATGTCAATGTATCTTGTACACTTTTAAGCCTACCCGGCCCGGGGTCGGGGCCCCAGTACGTCTTACTTAGGCCATCTTTAGAGCATTTCCACCCATAGGCCCCGCTGCAAGGCTGCAAAAGCCCAGGGTGCAACCCAAGTCTGGACTATTCACACATACCCTCACCCAAATGACCCCTACCTTTCATTTTTCGTTCCACCCACAGAGCTGGAGCGGGGCAAGGGCAAAGGAATCACTATTTACGGACAAACATCAATAAAATTTCCACCGATACGCTTTTAACCGTCGTTATTTATAATACATATCGATCTAATTGTACAATAATTTAATTGGGTATTTATAGGTAAAATTGTACGTTTTTTGCAAATTTTTTATTATTGTTTTCACTTTTTTTGGTACTAAGGTACTAAAATTAATATAACTTCTGTTATTTTAAAACTCAAGCAAAATATTACATAATGCCTTTCATTTTTTTCTTATTTTTTTCATAATTTTTTTGCATAATTTTCTGTTTTTTTTCTCATTTTGTTTGGTAATTTTGGCCCAAATATTCCCTGGCCGTCGGACTTGGAGATCGACGGCCAGAAAGAAGCCACTTGGCAAAAAAAAAAAATCAGCCCCCAACCCAGCTACCACGCGCCGCACGCGCCTTCTACCCCAGCCGAAGACGCGCACGACGCGCCCCCAACCCAGCTACCATTCGCGCCCCGCCTGCTACAAGTGAAGGGGCGAGGGCAGCCCCTTCACCCCGCCTTCCGCACCCGCCCTCCAGGAACAGCCGCGACCCGCCCCTTGCCGGTGGAAACTCGTTTTTGGCTGGAGGGGCGGGTTTCCGCCGGGCCCCACCGCCTTTTGCCCCCTCGCCCCCTTGCCGGTGGAAATGCTCTTAGAGATAAAGGGGCTAAAGGGCTATTTGGCTAAATTTTAGCCTTCCAAAAAATAATTTTTTAATATTTAGACTACCCCTAAATTTTATTATCTTTAGTGGTTTGGGGGGCTTTGCTTGTGGGTTTTACAAATTTAGTGTGGGCACCCTAATTAGTAAAATACGGGATGCGTATAGTACGTTAAAAATATGTACTTGTTTTATTTGGTAACCTTCTTGAAAAAATTCGGCCACTTATAATTTTTTATTAATTTCTTTTTTATAATTAATATTCTCAATAATACGGATAAAATTCGGGAAAAATACTTGTATTATTATTAAATTTTAGAAAATACATGTATTATTTGGAAATAATATGTACGGACGCATATAATACGCGAATAATACATCCAAGGTAAAAAATACGTATATTTTACCGTATCTTTAAAACCAATATGGAAAGTGAAAGTATTTTTAAAAAATACGTACAAACGCATATAATACATCAAAAGTAAAAAATATACATATTTTACCGTATCTTTCAAACCAATACTGAAAGCGAAAGTATTTTTAAAAAATACGTACAAACGCGTATAATACATCAAAGGTAAAAAATATACGTATTTTACCGTATCTTTCAAACTAATACGGAAAGCGAAAGTATTTTAAAAAATACGTGCAAACGCGTATAATATTTCAAAGGTAAAAAATATACGTATTTTACTGTATTTTTCAAACTAATACGAAAAATAAAAGTATTTTTGAAAAATACGTACGGACGCGTATAATACATGTATTTTTCAACTATGGTGGGCACCACAAAAAGAGAGCTTGATAGAGGCTAAAGGGCTAGCTAAAGGGTTAAAGGTAGCCACCCCCCAAGACCTTTGGCCCCCTTGGTAGCCCTTTGGCCATTTAGCCCATTCATTGCTAAAGATGGTTTTTTACAAAAAAAGAAGGCTAATAGTGTTTAGGGTACCCCTAAAGTCCATTGCTAGAGATGGTCTTAGGGACAAGTAAAGGAAACTGTACTTGGGACGGGTATTATTCCCGCATTATTTATCTATATATTTAACGAATTCTTGAGTGCATATAAGGCTAAGGCCCCGTTTGGCATTGCTTTCCGAAATTACTTTCGGTGTGAAAGCGATTTCGCGAAAGTTTTCGGCCCAAAAAGGCCTTTGGTAAATCCCAACGAAATCACTTTTCGAGGCCAAATCACTTTTGCGAAAGCTTATTTCCGAAAGGTTAACGAGGAGCTTTCGCGTAAGTGATTTCATTTGGGACATGCTAGGAATTACTCAAATCTTTCATGAAATTTTTTGATTCCCGTTATGCCCTTCTTTAACATTTCAATTTACTTGAAAAATGTCATCACACCCGTCAGCGAGGCACGAAGACGACGATGCCCAAGGACGCTAGACGACGACGACGGCGAGACCCAGACGACGAGGCCGGAACCGACGACCGACGACGTCCAAACGCCCAGATGCCGACGCCAAAGGCGAGACAAAGGGGCCAGGAGCCGACGATGCTGGCGCGATGAGGAGGTCGGGAGCGACGACTCTGACGAGGCCCAGATGACCAGAAGCTCTACAGTCGAGGCCGGGAGAGACGACCCCGACGCCGACGACCCGACGACGATGGCGCGACACCGATGAAGACGCGACGACGACTGCCTCCAATTTTTTTTGGTTCTGTACCAATTTTTTGGTGTTGTTATAATAATAATATTTCTAAAAAAATATTATAATAATAAAATATACACACAAGTTTATATTATTATTAAATATCTACATAAAAATTTAATAAAGTTTTGCTGGAGAAATGTTAATTTTGTGTTGATTTTTTGTACAAACTTGTATGATTACAAAAAATAATTGTACAAATAGTTGTACAAAATAAAGTTTCAAAATATGAACTATTATATGAAATTTTATTTAAAAAAATAAAACTTGATAATTATAAAAAAAAAATAATTGTACAAATAGTTATTTAAGAATATGCCTGTTTTGGTCATTACACGCATCTCACAGCACTTTCCTAAAAATGTTTACCAAACACCTAAAACTGATTTTGGATCATCCAAAGCAGTTTTGACAGAATGTTTACCAAACGCCAAACTGATTTCCCCGAAAGCTGATTTCACGAAGGTGATTTCGCGAAAGATAGGCAATGCCAAACTGGCCCTAAGTGTATCCAAGGAAGTGAAACAAGTGTTTTTAAAAAATATCCATAATGAAATAAATGGAATCCAACACTTATGTGAGGGTATTTTAGTAATTTTATTATTTATAATTCATACACCACTAAAATCTAAATCAGTATTTCCTGACATATGAAAGCGTGTACTAAGATGGCGAGTTTATGAAAATAGTTTTTCGTCTCTCTGTTTTATTATTCATGAATTTCATTGTTAGTTTATTTTTAACAATTTTCATTAAATAGCCTTATAATTTGTTGCATATAATCTAAACATAAGTTTTCATAGTGACTATAGTCATTTTAAGGCCTTAAAGACAAGAAATAAGAGAAATTACAACATATTTTGGTGTAGGGAGCAAAGAAATGGTTGGATATTTATCAAGATTTTGAATAATTTTTCATAAATTATTCAACCTTTATACTGATTTTTCTAAATTTAAATATGCTTGAAAATCAAGAGCCGTAGGATAAATTCAATTGTTGGCGATGAATGGATAAGTGAATGCTATGCGTAAAAAATACAAGCGGAAAAAAATATAAAGGAGCCAATAGTCAACAAAACAAGCAATTGTTGCCCAACCCAAAAGGTGAGCAATGTCATTCTTTCGTGCCAATTTACAAAAGTAAAATTCCCCATTTCAAGTCAATCCCTCAAAATTTAGCAACTGCCGCAAAACGCCGTCGTCGTGCCTCCCGTGTGCTGCAAAGAAAGACGGCGTCGACGAACCAGAGCAATGGGGCAACGACTGAAACGGCGTCGTCTGGTCCGATCTACACTCTAACCTCCACTCGAATATAATTTAAGCTTGAGATCAAGATCGACCAACAACCCAGAAATGTTGCCGCGAAAATTGTCCGCGATTTTCGGAGGCCTAGGCTCGAACTCCAAGACTGCAGACACCGAGCTCGTCCCCACATTGAAGGTCCAAACCGACAAGGAAGTCTACAGGCCGGGCGATCCCATCGTCATCACCGTTGAGGTTTCAAACCCTAGCAGCAATGTCGGCGCGGCCTATTCTCTCCCGATCGAGCGGTTAGGGTTTGAGATCAAAGGGATTGAGAAGCTCGATTCGCAGTGGTTCGCCACTCAGAAACCCACCCCTGGATCCAAACAGAGGAGAGGTAGGATGTGAAAAGTTTGCATTTTGAGCACTTTTGGTTTTTGATTTTTGAATGTGTTTTGGGGATTTATTTGTGTTTTTTTTTTGTTTTTGTTTGGTGAGATGATTAGGTGAATATGTGTTCATGGAATGCTCGACTCCTGCGCTGGTTACGAATCAGATTGTTTCCCCTGGGGGCACGAAATCATGTGAGTAGACTTTTCGATTTTTTTCAGAATTTTTCAGTGTTAAGTGTATTGTTTGTTAGAGTAGTTTAGTGTTTCTGTTGTTCTTGTGATTGTTGCTGTTGTTGAGTTTATTGACTAAATTTTCGGTCTTTTGACTGTTACATTGATGAAAACATCAAGGTTGGTTTTAATTGCTATAAGATCGGTATCGAGAATCAATAAGATAATGGGTAAGGGTAGGTACTTATAAATCAATACATCCGCCAAAATCAACTCTAGACTAGGTTTATGTAGTGGGTCTTTTCAACCATGTTGCTCAAGACTATCTTTTTTGCTCAACCAACTTGGCAACCTGCCCAAAGTACGAACCGGGGTTACAAATAAGGGAATGTGGATAAGAATGGAGAGGGAACAGCAGGGGAGTTATCCTTTGAGCTGTTTATACCACACAATACAGGCACTTCATTAGAGAAGAGTTCCTCTTCTGAACCAAGTTGAGGGTTTGGGCTTTATGGGTTGTCAAATGAATGAGTCGGGTTACTTGACCATGATCTGTTGATCATTAAATTTGAAAAACCTGATTCAGCTGTTTATCTGCCTTTTCATTTCAAACGAGGATAGTAACGTGGGGCAGCATTTCTTAAGAAAGATCTTTTCTTTGCAATGGTTTCATCTTTAATTTTCTTCGTGACAATATTCAATGTTTTCTGCATACATTGTGCGGTCTGTGCTGGCTGGTATCATACCACCATCATATAAAGGTGCGACCGTTCGTTATATGTACTATGTTAGAAGTACAATGTCTGGCCAATGGCTAATACTAGAGAATGCTCATTCTCGTGGAGAATCAGTTAAAGAGTTTCCTGAAATGGTTGGTTTTCTTTAGCTTTACCTGTTGGCTGCTGATATGACTTTTATCCGTTTATAGATTTTTGTACTGCCATAATGTAGATTTCTTTTCTGCTTCTGAAGATATTAGTTTACTTGCCTTTTACCTTTATATTTCCTTGGATAAACTTTGAGCATTATTATGTTAATTGAGAAATGGGGCTGCCAATTATTCTTATGTTGCATTATTTCTCAGATCTTATGGTGAATTTTACACTGTTCACTAATCAATTATAGGAATGGAGTTTGGTTGAATCACTTATAACTAGTGAGCCCTTGATGTATTCAGGAATGAAGTACTTTCGCTTTTCGTTCAAATTCTGTTTTATGCATTCTATCTGCATCTTTGTGATCAACATAGTGAACCTTGCTTATCTGTGGTTATCTATCCAGCCTGGCCTTCAGATGCTCAAACCATATCTACACATGCTAGAGATTTAAGAGTCTGTGTGTGAGAACTTGTGCTTAGGTAGATAGTGGTTAAAGGACCCTTGCCTCTTTCGTTGTATGATGAGGTGATATGCCCACATTTTGATTTCTGAACCTCGTCAATTTTAATCATCCAGGAAGCTCGCGTTCCAGTACAAGTATGGGTTACTCAGAAAACCAGTGGCTTGGTGATGGAAGAAGGTCAAAGTGATGGTGCGTTCGTCCTTTTCTAAACCTGTATATGTCCCCACTTATCTCTCAAAACTTGACTGTTTAGGTTCATGATATGGCTTTTAATTGACAATGTGAGCCCGAAAGTTCTAATAACTGTACCCTGAGTCAGTTGTTCACTGTAATATATGGTCTCCAAAAGTTCTGTAAGAGTAATGGATTTTTATATTACAAATATGGTTTCTGAAGTTTCACTTTGTTGCCCCTGAAAGTTGCTTGCTTGTATTTTTTTCTTATGGTACATTTATAATTTTCTCGTACTTTTTCTATGTACCTCTAAAGACCACCACCTACTTATTTACATTTTAAAATTAGTCTACTTTTGCAGTCTCTGCATCATAATACTGTAAAAATGTTCCTGCCTGTCTTGAGTTGTGGATGCTTTATTCTATTTTGAGATATATCTGTCAATTATATGTTTCAGGGATTGTTCCTTCGGCAACTATCCAAATGGATATGTATTGGAAAGAAATGGATGGGGACTCTGATTGGGTATACTCTTACTACCACAACTGTTTTCAGTTATATATATTTCTGGGAACTTTTTTTTTTTTTTTTTTTTTTTCCTTTTCTGCCATGCAGAATCACTACGAAGTTCCCTATTAAGCAATGTTAACGAATATACTCATCAAGTTTACCGCTCATAAGGCTAAGTTAAGTACTCTACAGGTGAGAGCAAATGAAACAGATGATGGAGTTGAGGAAGATAATGAAAGCTTAAAGGATGATGTCACATCCGTTTCTTCATACAATCCCATGAAAGAACATTTAAACAGAACCTTTGGTAGCTCACTCTCCTTGCAATCGACAAGGTCTTCAAATAAGGATATCCCCTATCTTGAAGGAGAGCGTACAAGTTTATCGTCAAATCTAGGTCTGCCACATCTCTCAGTGGCTGAAGTCTTGTATGATACTTGTGGAGGTGAGTTATATGACCTACTTAAAGCTTCAACTCCTACATAATGGACTTCTCATTTCCAAAATAAATTTTACGTCATTTCTTCAGTTGTGTTGAGTTCCTATGATAGATTTGTTTTGCTCTTACTTTGTTAAGTTACTGTTGCAAAATCTTCAGAATTTGATTTGAGTAGCAAGAACCTTGTTTTTCTAGATGCTTACAAGTTACAAGTTAGCAGACTAGGTTTGTAAGTGACAAATTAGCTTTTGGATACAGATCTTTCATCGCCCCTAAATTCTTCTGCTATTGGCTCTCCAAGCGAGCAGCAGAAACTTACAAAGCGCCTTTCTTTGGATGATGAAGCAAGGGCATCTTCTTCACCAGCATCTGGTGCTGTTGAAACCTCAGCATGTAAATTCATGCACTTCTTTCCTTCTCATATCTCTTCAATAGAATGGTTTCTGTTTGTGGAATAAGTCCTTGAAAACTAATTTAGAGTAAAATATTTTCTGCAGCAGAAGGCTTTATTAGAGGGAGGTCATACAATATCCGGCTGGATGACCAAGTTCTGCTTAGGTTTTCCCCAAAAAATTCTATTCTAATTATTATTTCAGTGATATGGTAATTTCATTGCTCTATATGTTATCTTTTGCCTGTTTTGCATCACTCTTCTTATTCTGTTTGTTTCGGTTCTTATTTTTTTCAACATCTCTCCATGAAAATAGATTGGTGGAACTCTTACTTTCTTTTATGAAGAAGGAGCTAGACGATGCCTTGAGGTACATATGATATTACTAGTAATTCTGAAACCATTTACAGTGATTAGTGAAATGTATACAGTTCTCTAATGGAGGCTCTGTTTTTAGGTTTCTATAACGTTGGAGACTTCAGAAACCATTAATCGGCGATTTGTACATCCTTCTCGGAGGAATTCCACCACAATTACAAAGGTATGACTTTTTTATTTCAATCTGTCACTCAGTGATGTAACATAATATTCCTGCCTTTACTCTTCTGAAATTTTGTGCATCAGAAAATAAATATATCAGCTTCTAGCGACCTCATCTGGATTTATGTTTCTCAGCAGTTGAACAAGAATGTAAAATCTGGCCTGTATTGTTGCAATATGAGAATAATGAGTTGTTTGAATTTGGTTTAACGATTAGATTGTTAGGACTGCAGTCAATATACTTATACAGGGTGTATAAGATATCGCAACCATAATTTGAATACCATAACTGCTACCATATATGAAGGACTAATTGGGAACATGAATGGGGTCAAATTGCAAACATAACTGCTACCTTGGGGGCTCTATATAATTTTGAATATGGAGGGTAACACAATGTCCAATCGGCTCAAATCAACTTCCTAAGAATCTTTAAATTCAGTGCTACTGGACAATGAGGGAACTCAGGGATCAGACAATATAGATAGATATAGCAATTTTCTCCCCATTTCTCAGGTTTGACAGCTATTGTGGGGAAATGGGGTGTAGCTTTTGGATAGATCAAGATTTTCTTTAGATATTGTAACGCGCTAAGTTTATTTTGGGGTCGTCTTATGTTCTAAGCATCAAGCTTAACTTTTATACTTGAATTGAAGTTTCTAAGATATTGTATTTTTCAAGATGGTTATCAACATTGGATTGTACCAAAGGGGTGCTATTCTATTACTTGTATGCATTCAAGAAAAAAAGGAATGAAAATGTAAATTCTAGGCAAGTTAATAAGAGAACTGAGGTAAAAAAGTATGGAAAGAAACATCTTGTAATTCCATTTCTATTTTCATAGCAATTACATCTTGGAAAGAACTGCTGCAAGTTAATAGGTTACTTAGCCTTTTAATAAACTGCTGGTTTTCTTTTCCATTATAGAACTGGATCTCCCAAAAGGCATTTCAAATGTTTGTGTAATATACTTGGCTAAAAACAATCCCAAACCCACAGGAATTGACCGTGAAAAGTTTCATGTCTGATATTATAAGGGTGTATGTAATATTGTAATGTGGTTGGTATTGTTGCCTGTAAGCGTTTTTTCACTATGAAGGTCTGCCTGTCACAGCAGTTGCTTGTGTAACCAATTATCAGATCATGTTATAATCCATGTGTCTTCATCTACAAAATCACATTGCTTCAATTAGCCGTAGTTAAATTACTTGCGGAGTAAGAACGGACACCCAATTAAACTTACACAACTGCGTTTAAAAGAAAAAAACAGAAGACCTAGCAATTATGCAAGAATGAAATAATTAGGCTTGTTGTCTTAGATGAATTTAATATGTAAAGTTAGGTGAATTTTATGGGTGTATACATTTTGATGATTTCCTTTCCTGAATGGTTGATCCATCCTGTTATTTTTGTAGATTCAGAGTGACCATTACGAGGTCGTTGCAGATTTGGTTCAGTCAAGTTTCCTTTTTACCATTCCTATGGACGGGCCTATGTCTTTTTCCCACTCCTCACGTATCTGTGCAGTGGGTCCTTCGATTTGAATTTCTTACCACTCCGAAGAATGTGGATTGGACCAGGTATGACCACGTGGCATCATAAGCTTCATAACCAAAAGATTGAGCTTCTTTTATCATACGGAAATGCGGACTGGGCTTTTTTCATAATTTGTTATGCAACTCTTTACATGATTACTCTTGAGTTAAAAGTAATTTTCAAAAAGAGGTCTTTGGATTTGCATGCAATATCGTAAAATGGACACAGCATATAACTCAGCTGTTTCTGGAAATCCTGATTTTGACCTCAGGTACGAGCATCCTCTTCTGATAGAGGGACGAGACAAATGTGAGTGGATCCTCCCCATCACTGTGCATGCACCTCCGGGTGTGGGACCCACTGGTCACACCAGAAATGAGAAGCCTCTCTTTGGAACTCTTGTGGGTGCATAATTGAAGGTATACAGATCAGAGTCTCATCTGAACCACAGTAGCATAGAGAAGTCCTGATAAATCGTATGGCTGGGTGAAACATCAAATATGCAATCATTAAATAAACTTATTTACCACAAGGCTTTTGTTTCGCACAGGTTGTGTAATGAGCCGTCTGAAATCAAAACTACATTTAGATTATGGTCAGCACCTATTCGAGCCCTTTGTGATTTAGCTGCGGTTTTGTTCCTCCGGAAAAGCGTTCCACTGATGTCTATGAATTGCTGGACAGTTGAAGTGCACAATGATGATGAAAGTGGCTTGGGATACTACACTGGAATGTAACGTTAGGCTTGTACACCATAACGTGTAAGCATTGGTGATATACAGTTTTTTTATTTTTTATTTTTTTATCACATTTTGAAGTTTCATGCAGTTGGAAATAGGTTGTACATTTTTGGGAAAATGCTCATTTATTGATTGAAAATGAAAGAAATAGCAAAGTTCACACATTTATAAAATACTGTGCACTGCCCGAAGACAATGTATATTTATTCACTTGGGGTCAAATACAACCTTTCAGGAATATCTATCGCAGTTCAGTTATCTGTCATCTTCATATCTGAACATTATCAGTTGTCTGGTTTTTCGTGGGAGTTTAGTAAATAAGGTAGAATTTGAATATGCTTCCTTTTGGTTGGAGTCAATTCTTTATACGGAAATTAATTACTCCAGGAATTTTGTTTTCAGTTTCCTGGCTCTCTTTCTTCTGGAAAACCCCAGGTCCCAAGGGAACATGCTCTCATTTTACAGACCATAACAGATGCATAATGAATTTGATTTAATATGATGACCTTAGGGATGACATATTTCCACTATCATATCCAAACTATCATCACATTTCTTCTATAACCACAAGCATCTCGAGATTTTTCTATAACCACAAGCATCATATACATAAGATACCCCTATGCCACCCTACAAATTATCAGACTCGTTTGCTTACAAAAGAAAATTTTCGTAACCAGGTGTCATTCTACTCTTCTGAGAGGGTTTGGTCAGGTCATTTAGTCATTACGCTCCCACCCAACAAAACCACCAAAATATCAATGAAGCTTTCAAGCTCCCCCACTTTCCAGCAGCAAGTTTTCAGTGGTCGTACTTGTAGGAATTTTGACTTTGTCATAGACAGCACCATAAATTATTAGAAATGGTATAACACAGAAAGCAGTGCAATTTTCCAGTGTGCAGTTCTGATGCGTTTTTCTTCGTGTTTGAAATGGATTTGAACATATTTAAGAGCATTTCCACCGATATAAAGAAGTCCAAGGTGGGCGAAAGGCAAGGGAGGTTAGACACAAAAGCGGGTACTATTCCAACAGGCCTTCCCCAAATTGTTAGTACTTTTTATTATTCATTAGAGGGGACAGGGGCGGGGGCAAAGTGAAGACCCTGTCTAACAAAAATAAAAAAATAAAATAAAAATAATAACAAAAACTTTGTTTCGTTGTAATTTTGAAGTCAAGACAACTAAAAATACATAAACTTTTATTTAAAATCTCAAACAAACCATTACATAAAATTAAATACTAAATAATAATTGATACAATCCAACTTATTCTCCATCATGATTAATCCAAGGTTGATCCGGATAGTATACCCGGTTTGATAACTTCCTTGACCAATACTTAAATATCCACCTCACTGAAGATCATCAACGGGAAACAATTCTCAGATTATAAAAAAATAAGACTACGTTTTTGCAGGACTTTCAAATATTGAGCCGTTAAAGGAGAAAACTTTGATGTATCCATGGACATAATTTTAAATTCTTTGTCCTCTTCATTAACCTTGGCAATTTTATCCATTCTTTGTTGGAGTTCCGCCTTCTTGTCCGCTTCTCTTGCCATGTTGTGCCCCATAGAAAGGCGGCCTTGTTCTGCCATTTGCTCAAAGAATCTTGAATTTTCAGTGGGAGTTTTCTTCTTTGCCGCTACTTCTTTCCCTAGCCGCTCTTCTCCCTTGAGGCCTAGTTGTGCGAATGAGAAATATTATAATTGGATAAATTGTTCAAAAACTCAAGAAAATGTTCATCTGGCAGGTCTTCCTGGGATGTGCATATTGATCGGTGTATCATCCACAATTTTGAAGCGATGGCTATACTTCACACCATCCCATAAATCATGGTTAGTGAAGTTCCTCATCATTTCTGCCTTGGATTACTTTATTGCAAAATGCTTGTATGGCATCTTCCTACACACAAAAAAAAATCATGCAAACTCAGACAAGTTTGTAGATATTTGTTAAAAAAATATATATATAGAATAGCAATGATAAAAAGAAAGTCCAAAGCTTGTGCATTTGAACCACTTGGTTGTACAACGGCTCGTCCTTATCTAATTGCATACCGCCAAGCATTGAACTTGACGACCAAACGTTTCCAGTGAGTTTGAATACATGAGGCGGTGCAGGATGTTAAAGGATTTACACCATCACTAAAAGAATTTGTTCCTTCATTTTATTCCACCAATAAATCTACCTTTATCTTGTTGCAGAAATAAATCCAACATGAAAAGTAACGCACCAAGCTTCACACGGGTGGATGTTTTCCTCACTCGTCCAGTTAGAAAGTATCAAATCCCGACATTTTGTAACTCAAAGAAAACACACAAATGAAAGATAGCTATAAGAGGGAGAGAAAATTTGTGAAGATTTGTTGTGGTAAGTGCAAAAATCTGTTTGGGCTCTTATAGAAATTTTTTTTACAATTTTTCCAATTTTTTTTCCTACATTTTTTCACCTTTTTTAATGGTTTTTTTGCTAAATTGGTGATGGCCGTCAAAATCGAGGTCTACGACGGCCAGGAAGGCGCCACGTGGTTTTTTTTAGCGTTTTGCCCGTTTGTTGGGGTTCGTCCTGACGTTCAGGAGGCGCTGGGGTCGGGGAGAAGGAAGCGTTGCATTCAAAGGCGTCGGCCACGGAGCTCTCTCACGGGCCAGCACGCGCTAGCGCGTCGCACGCGCCTCACGCTGACGCTCGGCACCGCGCTGCACCGCGCCTTCAACCTCGGATCCACCCGCGCCTCACGCTCCTCCTCCCCTCGGGCCCGCTCCACCCATCGCTGGCAGGGGACGCTGCAAGGTGAAGGTGCGAGCGCAGCACTGCCACGCTGCCTTTGCTGCACCGCCCCCGCCAGGAGCAGTCCCGGAGCCCGCCCCTCCCCGGTGGAAACACGATTTTGCACGGAGGGGCGGTTTTAAGAGGGCCCCACGCGACTTTTGCCCCCTCGCACCTCTCCCGGTGGAAATGCTCTAATGTCCAACGTATATGGCTGGACTATTGACTATGTGAGTTTAAAACACTTGATAAATTTTCTGGTACTTAAAAATAGGCGGTTAGTTTAATAGCACAGAATAACTTCAGGATATCTCAAGTGTCCACGGTTGCCTTATATCATGGATAACAATCGCATTAAGCTTGTGGCTTAAGTTGACACATTTCTCTTTCTTTGCTCTTATTCTTTGAATTCACGAGTTATAGACGAGAGAAATTTTCATGGGTGTATTCAATCTTGAAAGTTTTGGATTTTAGTGGTCATTGAAAATCTTAGTAATATTAAAATATAAACAATCTCGAAGTCCATCAAAGGTGTGGTGATCTTAGATTAGGATTTCTCATTTCTTTTTAGAATTCCATGGAAGTCTTCAGGTGTATTCCAATTATCATTGATTTTGTAGGACTTCAGCAAAAACTGAGTACTTATGGATTTTGATCAATTTTAAAGAGTAAAATATGTCTACCAAAATCTTATTTTTTCCCAGCAGCAAGTTTTCAGTGGTCGTACTTCTACAATTTGACTTTGTCATAGACAGCACCATAAATTATTAGAAATGGTACAACACAAAAAGCAGTGCCAATTTCCATTGTGCCGTTGAGTGCACATGTCTTAGTGCTTGAAATGGATTTGAACATATTTAATGTCAAACCTATATGGATCGACTATTGAATATGTGAGTTTAAAACACTTTAATAAATTATCTATTACTTAAAAATAAGCGGTAAGTTTGATAAGAAAAATAGTCAGGATATTTAATGGGTGTACAGTTGTCCTCTGTGAGGTGGATACAGTTAAAACTTAGTATCAAGCTTGTGGCTTAAGTTGACACATTCGCTCTTTTGAATACACAAGTTTTATACAACAAGAGAAATTTTATTTACACCTCATAAATAATGAATACACCCCACTTTTAAAAAAATCCTTTGTAATTCAAACTATATCCTTGTTTGAATACACCCCACCTAGCTTCTTCCACTTGCCCTCTCTTGCATCCCCTCCGCTGCACCACCCCTTTCTCCACATATGTCCCACCTATATCTTTCAAACCATACATGCCACTAAGTAACTCCAGTGTCTCCAAATTTCACCTTATCTCGTATCCAATATGGCCATTTTAAGCCAAATTCCAATTACAATGACATATTAGGGTTTGTGATAGATATTGGTACGAATAGGAAATATTTAACTCTTCATTTAGTATCTCGCATGTTGATTCTTAAACTGATAACATAAGAGAAGCAAGACAAAGTTAATTTGATTTTGAATATATTACTTCTTTGGATTTAGAAGGATAAGAGACATCAAAAAAAGAGAAATTGGAGTGACCCGACGATGGAGGTGACACTGACGGGTTGGTGGGATGATTGAAATTCCTATGATTTTCAGTTTTATTTTTTTAAAAAATTTATTATTATTTATGTTTCATACTTTAGTATAGGCAAAATTGGACATTCGAGGTAATGTGCTTTATTTAATAAATAATTTCGGCGTTGTGCCAACAGAAGAGTACAAAGAAAACTTCAAACAATCAACATTTAAGGTTAAAAAAATTTAACTGAGTTATTTATTAAACTTTAGAATGCAATTAAAATTTTCTACAGATAAGAATGGCAACGGGGCGGGTTGGGGACGAGTTTGCCATTAACATCCCCATTCATGTTCCCCATCTACTCCCTCATCCCCATCCCTATCCCCTGTTTGAAAGGTTTCGCGATTTTTGATCCCCAACCCCATTGGGGAGCGCTCCCCCATCCCCATCCTCATCTTTTTCACACGAGTAAAGTTAATTTTTTTATTTTGTAATATCATATATATATATATATATATTAACGAAAAATAAAAAATATGTATTCAAATAAAAATTTATCACCTAAAAATACCAATAATGTATTGTCAGGGCAGATTTGGGGATGGAATGACAACACCATCCCCACTACATCCCCACTGGAGAATTTACTTTTCGGGGAACGAGCTTTTCGGGGATGGTGATGCCCTCGTTCCCCGTTTCTTCAAGGACTTTTCCTTCATTAGGAGTAGATCCCGTCGCGTACCCACCATATTGGGGATTTCTGCCATCCCTACCTACAGACAATGTTGTAATTTAAATACGGGCCAGACCCAAAAGTACGAGACCGTGCATTGCTTCGATTTACATCCAGTACATATGTTAGGTAAATATGAGCAGTCAATTACAAGGAGTAATTAAGGCTGCAAAAAATGGTTGGCGGCGATGAGTGCTCGTAAGTTTGGGCAGGCTAAGCTAAGAGGCTATATTAGGGTAGATATTGCAATTGCTCATCCTTCATGGCCAAAAAATTAATTAGGTAAACTAGCCAGGCAAGATAAAAACTATGTAATTTGAAACACATTTTCTTTTATGTTCCGTTACGTACACAAGTTTTTGCGGTTTGTCACTTTAGTCTTTGTCATTTCAATTCTGACAATTTAGACTTATACATAGTTTAATAGTATTGGTGTTCTTTTTTCTCGTGCACTGCAAGGTTTTTTAACAAGATCCCAAAGTTTTTAGATGTATAACTTGTATTCTTTTATTTGACACAACGTCAAACTCATTTATTAGATAAAGTATATTCCTTTTGATATAAAAATAAAATAAAAAACTAGACAAACTTACATGTAAGTTTAAGATTGCGGAAATTGAAACGATGGGACCAAAGTGAAAACTCAGTCAAACTATGATGATCAAAAATGCAATGTGGCTTTTGGTTATCAGTAATTTCATTGCATATGCTCGTTTTGTTCTTAAGAATTTAGATGATGGACGTCCCAAAAGGATATCTTTGTTTTCTCTCGACTGAATTAGGTGTTAAATTTGAAAATAAGATAATCTTCACCGTCTATTTGATTTTCGATAGTAGCTTGATCTTAGAGTCTTGGAGATGTGATTGAATCCACGTGAAAGTGTTGAGGTAGTAAGGGGATATGCTATTCATCAGTCCTTTTCAATTAACCTACATACAGAAATCTATGTTGCTCAGGCCACACAGGTGTTGGGCCGTATAAAGGTCGTCCAGCATTTTCCGTGTTTTAGGGGTGGGATCGGGATGATCCCGATCCCGATTACGAAAATCCCGATCCCGTCCCGATCCCGATTAGAGGCTAAAAATGATCCCGAATCCCGTCCCGATTGAGTCGGGATCCCGACAATAAAATCCCGATTAAGTCGGGATCCCGATCGGGAAACCCGATAAATCCCGACAATTGAATCTCAAGTATAATATGAAATTTTAAACTTTTTTGTTTATAATGTAAACTAACAAATACAACTTATACATAATGAAAATAAAACATATTAACATAGTAATACAATAACTTGAGGGTGTGTGTGTGGCTTCTTCTATTATCATGAAGGCCATGTGGCCATGAAGGTGTGTGTTGGCGTGGGGAGAGGGGAAAAAACAGAAAAAAGAAATAAAAAGTAGAGAATACGTAGAACTTGGAAGAAAATGGTTGAACTGTTCAGAGTCAGAGAAGACCACTTTACGTTGCTCAAATCAAAAAGTTTTCTTCTTGAAAGTTGTTCATTAGCTCGATTCCTATAACATACCAAAAAATCAGATTAATCGGATCATTGTAGCTGCTTCAGTTAGGGTAAGAATTAGAACATTAATAAAAAATAATTAAATAATATATAGTGTCGGGATGTTCAGAGCCCGAGAAGACCACTTTACATTGTTCAAATCAAAAAAATTTCTTCTTGAAAGTTGTTCATTAGCTCGATTCCTATAACATATCAAAAAATTAGATTAATCGGATCACTGTAGCTGCTTCAGTTAGGGTAAGAATCAAAACATTAATAAAAAATAATTAAATAATATATAGTGTCGGGATGTCGGGATCCCGACTTTTTAAAAAAAAATCCCGATCCCGTCCCGACTCAGTCGGGATCGGGATAAAATCCCGACTAGTCGGGATCGGGATTGTCGGGATCGGGATTTTCGGGATCGGGATCGGGGATCGGGATCGGGATGCGGGATTCGGGAATTTTTCCCACCCCTAGTATTGATCATGTGTCTTATGAATTTAGGGATTTAGTTTCGGCCATGCAAGGTAGGTTTGGAAGAGAAAGTGACTCATTCTGTTTGGCCCGCACTTACTCTGAGCGGGAGAAAATTCTTAAACTGGAGAAAGAATGACTTGATATTCAATTTCAATTCATCTTTTGATGTTGGTCATTTGCTTAAGGAGGTTCAAAATGTTAATAATCATAATTATTGAGTTTAAGTATCCATAAAAGTGCTAAAAACAATTACATTTTGAAACTATTCTAAGTAGGACAATACCCAAAAAAAACTATTACACCTTAAACGTTACAAAATAATACTACTTTTGCTAACATGTTAATTTTTAATTGGGTTCTACATTTTTTTAACACTTTTATTTTTTGAAGTTTGTGACAGCGTTCTCCCCGATCCCATTCTTTACCCACACACGCTACAGTCCTTTTCCCAAAATTTCCCAATAAACAAAGCTGCAAGTTACGGGAAAAACACTCTTTTACCCATAACTTTCTAATTTGTACCCCGTTCTACATCATTATCAGATTCGTTTGACTTTGTCTCGTCGCCCTCTTTCCATAGACACCAAGATTGTAACCCCAGACCCACTGTAGAGAGAGAACAGGGTAGCAACGTCTTCACATTTTCCGGTGAGATTTTTTTAATTCCTGCGACAAATGGGACGAACTACTTTCCGAAACTTCATCTTCTCATCATTTCAGACAAAGCCAAGACCAACATCGAGCCTTAGTTTGCATCTTATTATCGTCCTCTGAGCCTCACATATTGGTTGAAACTTTCCAGTAAATTTCCTTCTAGTTTCCGGCCAAAGTAATCTTCTGAAAACTAGTGGAGAAAGCTTTGCTGGGTTGTTTAGACGAAAACTAATATAAAAATCGTGTAAATCGACGGTGAGTCAACATAGCTTCGTCAACACAGAACTTTCGAAAGGACTTCCTTCAAATTAAACAAACACCTCTCTTCATTTTTGTAAACCTTAACTTCCTTCAAATCGAAGTGAATCCCTTCATTTTTGAAGGAACATCTTCCTTCAACATAGCTGTACCTTCATTTTGAAGGAGCACATCCTTCATTTTGAAGTGAGCACATCTTTCAGATTTTCAGCTAAACACATCCTTCAGAACTTGCATGGCATTCCTTCAAATTATTTTTCTTTTAAAATAATATTTTTTTAATTCAAGCTGGTTGAGCGCGTGAACCTTTATCACGCACATTTGAGATATGGGTGGGCTTCTTGGTATGATTTAATATTAAATTATAACAATAATAGTAAATTGTAAAGAATAAAAAGTGAGGTAGTGTTTTTGGTATATACTAAGACCTATATAGGAGTTTTTAGGAAGAGCCCCTAAAGGTTAGACAACAACATGCGAAAAATAAGAAATTGGACACTTTTTTTTTGGGTAATTAGCCAAAATACCCCCTGAACTTGTATGCAACTTTTGGTTTATCCCCTTTACTTACACATTAGAAAATTAGCCCTCTTAACTTGATTTTTTAGCCAAATTCCCCCTTCGGTCTTTTTTTTTTATCAAAAGAATAGTAATTTTATTGATAGGGTTTGGCCATAAAATCAAACAAGGAGTACATACATATACAAATTCAAATCCTGGCCCCGTTAAAAACCTTGCAAAGTACAAAACGACACCAAACAAGTGCAAACCCAAAATGATTGAAGTTGCTACAAAACCAAATTAGACCGAAGATCAGATCTTGAGAATTTAAGTAGTATGCTAGTGATGGTTGATCGGCAACCACACAACAACTCATAATTAACTGATCCGACGAAGGACGCATCCATCACAAAACAATCCTAACCCAGATCTGGGCTGTGATGAGATGAAGCTGATGATATGCCTCTCAACATCCCAACCAAACACCTAACAGAACAAAACCAAAAACATAGAATACAGGAAAAAATAAACCTCCCAATTACAAGATCGGTAACGAAGAAGAACATCCCAAACACAAGGTCGGGAACTATGCTGAGGCTCTCAAGGAAGAGAGGACAAAACTCCCACGGTGAGGGGGAGGGGCTCTCACAAAGGAGAGGGAAAATTGGACTCTCACAAGGAGAGAGGGCGGCGGAAAACAAGATCTGGATGGCCGACCGACCCCAAGCCAAAGCAAGGGGCCGGCGGCTATAAGGTTTTTTGAGAGAGAACAACTAGGATTTTTTAGGTTTTTTTTTTTACCAGAGATGTTATAATTCCCCCTTCTGCTCTGAATTAACCCATTTAATCCGTTAAGGAATCTTTAACGGATTAAATAGGTTAATTTAGATGGAATGGGGAATTTGACTAAAAAATCAAGTTAAGGGGGTAAATTTTCTAAAGTGCAAGTATAAAGGGGTAAATCGAAAGTTATGTACAAGTTTAGGGGGCATTTTGGCTAATTACCCTTTTTTTTTTTTTTGGTAATTCAAACCAAGCAAAACATTCCTGTAGTTAGTGGATGTACGGAAAGGTGGGTGACAAGGTTCTAGAAGGAAAATCTCAGGTATAACTGGAAAATGTCAGATTTATTGAGAAGAAAATCACCCAACTCCGTATTTTAATGTTGATGCTTGAAGAACAGAGACATCTCTAAAATGAGTAATGCACACAACTTTCTAAACCACCACTTTTTAAGCCAAATGACACAACAATACATCCTCTTATATAATAAGTTACTAAATCTACAAGAGATGTATATCTCACTTGTCAAATAAAATAGTTCACAAAGCACTTTAAAAAAAAGAGATGATCTCTTGGGCGCATGTTCCCTAATTCAATTCACAAAACAAAAATGGTCCAAAGCAGTGTATGTATGGCATGAAAACGCAAGTATTATGAGTTTTGGTAAACTTGTCGCTTTTGTAAACAAAAGTGGGTGGAGAGTAAAGAAAGACGGTGGGATTTCAGCGGTAAGTACTATGTCATCACTTCTTTAATTAGCAAATATTTATGAGGCAGCAAAAACCATTACACCCCATGCTCTTTCTATTTTGCTAACCGAAATAACAACCACGTTCCCATTGACAAATACGTTAACAAATTGATCACCAAGTCTACTTAATTAGTACATCTCGCCCTCCCTAGCTGTACATATATATATATACACACACACATACACATAGAAAACAAACCTCCAAATACTGCTGAAGATTTAAGTATAACAAAGAAGAAGAAGAAGAAGAAGAAGAAAAAGAAGGAGAAGGAGAAGATGGCTTCCAAGCCTGGAATTCTCACTGAGTGGCCATGGAAACCTCTTGGAAACTTCAAGGTACTTCCTTAACTAATTAGTCATTCTGCATTCCATATTCTGCTGGATTACTAGTGTCCAAAACAGCTTCCGATAAATTGTGGTGTACTAAGAACTAATTGTGTTTGTTGTATTTGGGGTTCACTTTGCAGTACGTGGTCTTGGCTCCGTGGGTAGTGCACAGCACATGGTCCTTTTTTGCGAATGAGGGAAAAGAAAGAGACATATCTTACTTCCTCATTGGTCTGATTGTGGTCTGGAGGATGATCCACAACCAGCTGTGGATCAGTCTTTCTCGATATCGAACGGCTAAGGGAAGTAGCCGGATCGTCGACAAGGGCCTCGAATTCGAGCAAGTTGACAGAGAACTCAATTGGTGAGTGCAAATTATAAGCACGGTAAAAGTTGGCTAAATAGAGGTGTTTTTCAGTAGACTGATCTATCCTTTATTGGGCCTTTTTTGAATTTTTGTAGGGATGATCAGGTAGTCTTCAATGGGCTGCTTTTCTACCTTGGGAGCAGGTACCTGCCCGGGGCCCAAAACCCCACATTGTGGAGGACGGATGGTGCTATTTTAACAATGCTGGTTCATGCTGGTCCGGTGGAGTATCTCTACTACTGGTTCCACAGAGCACTTCACCACCACTACCTTTACTCCCGCTACCATTCCCATCACCATTCCTCAATTGTTACTCAGCCAATTACTTGTAAGAATTAGTACTCCTACCCATTTTTCATTATGTTGTGTTTAGGCTATAACAAAAAAATAGAAACTCATATCGTGATTGCTAAATAAGACGATTTGAGTTAAGACATGGATAGAAATGAAGAATTTCTTGATTGTTACTTCCAATTCATCTACTATTCGTTTTTACTATGCAGCTGTGATTCATCCATTTGCGGAGCACGTAGTGTATTCCTTACTCTTCTTCATACCACTCTTCACAACTATGTTGACCGGAACAATGTCCATCGTATCATTTACTGCTTATATAACTTATATCGACTTCATGAACAACATGGGACACTGCAATTTCGAGCTCATTCCGAATTGGCTCTTCTCTGTCTTCCCTCCTCTCAAATACTTCATGTACACTCCCTCGTAAGTTTTCCTATGCCCGCTCTCTCGATAGTATGTTTTCCAAGACATATATTTCAGAATTGGTTGAAAGTTCGGTTCTCTCCAATTGCAGGTTCCATTCTTTACATCATACACAATTCAGAACCAATTTGTCCCTCTTCATGCCAATCTATGACTACATCTATGGCACCATGGACAAATCTTCTGATTCACTCTATGAATCTTCACTCAAAAGGGAGGAGGAAACGCCAGATGTCCTTCATCTAACTCATCTCACAACACCTGAGTCCATCTACCAACTACCAATAGGATTTGCTTCCTTGGCCTCCAAGCCCCACAAATCAGAGTGGTACTTGCGGTTGATGTGGCCTGTGACTTTGTGGTCTATGCTGCTGAATTGGATCTGCGGTCGCACATTTGTGGTTGAACGGCAGCGTTTCGAGAAGCTGAAATTACAAACTTGGGCTATTCCCAAATACAGTCTGCAGGTAAAGAGAGGAGGAAATATGGTTGAACCTTGAATGTGTTACTATTTTTTTACGGAGGCTAGTTTGCTGTGTGACTTTGTGAATTGCAGTATTTCTTGCAATGGCAGAAAGAAGCAATCAATGGCTTGATTGAGAAAGCCATACTTGAGGCAGAAGAGAAGGGTGTCAAAGTTTTGAGTCTTGGTCTTTTGAACCAGGCAAGTCTCTTTAAACCTTATGGATTATATAGTCTAGATATTTTACTTATAAATTTTTTATATGTGCTAGCACTATTAGCTATGTACATATATTCCTTTATATTCAATTCGTTGCATAAAACGCGCATGACTAAAATTCAGACTTGTAGAAAGAATGTATTGTGCAATATAAGACTTTAAATGGGAATTTATAAAAGAACGTCTCTATTTTGTGTAGGGTGAGGAGCTGAATAGATACGGTGGTCTGTATGTTCAGAGGCATCCTCATCTGAAAATCAAGGTGGTGGACGGAAGCAGCTTAGCCGCGGCTGTGATCCTAAACAGCATTCCGAAAGGGACAACCGGAGTTCTTCTTAGAGGCAACCTCACCAAGGTCGCTTATGCTGTTGCTCTGGCTCTATGCCAGAGGGGTACTAAGGTGCAACAACAGGGCATCTATTGCATAAATAAAAGCTTAATTATCATACAAGAACGTATCAAGTTCTTTCTTGTAACTTGCGCCGATTTCAGGTAGCTACATTGCACGAGAGCGAGTATCTGAAGCTCGGTGACTCATTGAATTTAAACAAGAGTGGTCTGGTTCGTGCAAAGGACTCAGCTCAAAAGGTAACATTATTCTGCTTTCACCTTGTTATACTTACAACGTTTATATTTATCTGTATCTTGTACAATTATACAAAATATGATGATCAAATGGCAGATTTGGCTAGTGGGAGATGGACTGAGTGAAGAAGAACAGCTGAGTGCACCAAAGGGAACATTATTCCTCCCCTTCGCCCAATTCCCACCGAAAAAATTGCACAAAGATTGTTTCTACCACTGCACCCCTGCAATGAAGACCCCTACATCTCTTGAGAATGTCTCCACTTGTGAGGTAAATAACTACTAACTATGATTGCGTGAATTAAGGATTTCAAGTCGCGGGGAAGTGCTCGTAATTAAGAATTGTCTCTCATTATGTACAGAACTGGTTGCCGAGGAGGGTCATGAGCGCCTGGCGTGTAGCGGGAATTGTGCATTCCTTGGAAGGGTGGAATGAGCATGAGTGCGGATACACCATGTCCAACATGGACAAAGTTTGGGAAGCAAGTCTCCGACATGGATTTCAGCCATTAAATTTTAAAATTTAGCTTCATTAAGAACAAGTGAGGTACCAAAATATTGATGTTTTGTTATATCTAATATCACTATCTATTAGAAAAAGTGCCCGCGCGTTGCTGCAGATTAGAAAGCTATGAAGATATATGAGAAAATAATAGTATTTACATAGATTGAAATCTAGTAGTACAGTACAATTGTTAGAAATAAGTTATATGGATGATGAACATGTATAAGGATCACTCAATCAATCATAAACACAAAGTGTATAGTAAGAACGTACCAACTGTGTTGAGAATGGTTGGAGACATGATGAACAATTGATGAACAATGAAGACAACTCAAGGTGGACGTTGGCTTAAAGGTGGCCGGCTCAATGTCTTCTATAATGCTCTACACTTAGCTCTCTCTTGTTGGATTGAACTCTAATCAAAACAAAAAAAGGGAATTGAGTTTTATAATATTTTGTTATGAAAACTTTAAGGTGTTATTGGTTTTAATTGCATATCATAGGATTGCAATTCTGAATTCCCCATAAGCATGCTTGATGCACACCATCAGTGGCAAGAGCTCAAGTATATGAATTATTGTACAACTAAGTGGAAGAGATGCATGGTGTTATCAAATTGATGTCATCTCCGGATGACATAGCAATGTGGAACCTGAATATGGAGCCCGTAGCTCATTGCACACTACTATCACTCGTTAAAGCCTCATAAAAGTAATGAATTCCTCTCAAGAGGAGCTTAACTGAAACTCTACAATGTGTAGCACAAATTATGGATTCTTAACTAATTGATATTTGAAAAAGAGCTATAATAAGTCCAATCAGTTGACATGAACTATAGGTTCCTCATTATCCAAAGCCATTGCGTTGGAATCCTAATGTTATGGACGCAAGCAAAGCTAGTTGGTCAAGAACCCAACTCAATAAAAATATGCTTATCAGCAATTAGCAATCGATGTATAGCGAGCTCTGAATTGCTCTTTTAATCACAGACAAACATAAGCATAATAACACAGTTAACATGTTGGAATCACATAAAATTTCACAAACAGCCCTACCGAACCAGCCAAACAATCAATTCCAACATGATACAAACATCTAAACATCATATATATTCATAACAATCGAGATTATAAATATATGAACTGAATATTAGCACCAAACAATCTCAATTCATCAATTATATGCATGGCTATATCAATTGAAGTTCTGGGTTGAAGGTTTGCTCGAAAACTTACTGAGAATTGCATCTGAATTTGGCTAAATATGCAGTTGCGGAAGAGAATATGTATGTGAATAACCAAGACGATGCAATATAAACAGATTATGAAACAAATTGAACCAAAAACAAGCATCAATCAACAAAATTTGATTTTCCCTTCTGTATGAACCCTAAATCCCCAGAAAATTGAATTTCTGTGTTTGTCGTTGCTACTGAATTACGAACGTAGGCCTGAAGAGTTTTTGGGCTTGCAAACAAAATGAATGGGCTTTGAAAACTAAATTGGTCCCCTTTTTTTTGTTTTTACACAATTTTGCATACAATGAAAAACCACACATGAATTCCAATTGAAAAACGTTTTGCTCTATGTATCAGTGAGCTGAAGCTCTGATACCAATTGTTAGAAATAAATTATATGGATGATGAACATGTATAAGAATCACTCAATTAATCATAAGCACAAAATGTATAACTAAGAACATACCAACTTGTGTTGAGAATGGTTGGAGACATGACGAACAATTGATGAACGTTGAAGACAACTCAAGGTGGACGTTTGCTTAAAGATGGCCGGCTCAATGTCTTCTATAATCCACTACACTGAGCTCTCTCTATGGGGTAAGATATTGAATGCAATTCGTAGTGGTTATAGGGACTTATGAAGTGGCATTTATATAGTGGTAGGGTTAGCTAGGGGTCCCCCATAAAGACTTCCTAATCCAACCACTACACTATTAAAGTTTGTATACCAAGATCAGGTAAAAACATTAACCTAATTGAATGTCAATCCTTATGTAAACAGGTTACTTGTTACATAAGTTACATTGACTTAGAGTTCAATATTAATCACATATTTAATCATAAAGTATAATCTATATTGTTGATTCATAATATAATATGCTTTAGTCCATATTCTTACAAAACCTTCATATAACCATACTCTATAATGGAATAACTTTCATATATATAAGGGTTTTTATCACAAATGACACATGATCTTGGCACTACTATCACTAACGGTCACTCACCTTTTTTTGTGTGTCAAATTTCATTCTCAATGTTAGTTTTGCCGTTAAGTGCTAATGTGGCGCATGTGGACCCCACTATTTTTAATTTTTAATATAATTTTTTTAAAAAAATTTATTGAAAAAAAAGTAGAAGATAAATAAGAAATACAACATAAAGTCATCACTCCCAATTTACTATATTTATTTCTTTTTTCAACAGACGGAAAAATCAAATTTGCCGTTAAGTACTTTTATAATTAGCATTTTTTGTTTGTTTGAAAATTAATTAGATTTTAAAAATAAAAATGGTGGAGTCCTTTTATAAAAAATAAAATATTATTGTAAAAATAATTGAAAAAAAAATAGAATAGAAGATAAATAAGAAACACACATAAAGTCATCACTCCCAATTTACTTTATTTATTTCTTCTTTTTTGATAGATGGAGAAACCAAATTTTCCATTAAGTACTTTTATATAGCATTTTTTTGTTTAAATAATAATTAGATTTTAAAAATAAAAAATGGTAGAGTCCACATGTGCCACATCGACATTTAACGGCAAAACTAATGGAGTTGGATGGCAATGACCACATTTGATACGGACAACCAACGTTGAGGATGAAATTTGACACAAAAAGAGGTAAGTGATCATTGGTGATAGTAATTCCAAGATCAGGTACCTTTTGTGATAAAAACCTTACATATAATCATAAAATTTCTTGATCCCAACTAGGGACCAGTTACAGTAATGCCTTTATATAATCATAAGGTTAGAACTATATGTTTTTAATGATTATAAATTTAATTTTTTATTTAATTTTTTTCCAAGGATTTTCTTACCTTTACAAGATTATATGGACTTTTTCATGTTATGGGAGTAAATCTAGTGCATATATAAAGAGGCAAGCTAGGGTTTTATTTTCATGTTGCTTGACATCAATTAGCATCGGGAGATTTTTTCAGTTTTCTTCCTAGAAAAGCAGCTATGCCACCCAAGCCAACTCTGATTCTAGGCAAATATAGATAGATATTTAACTTCATCTTGACTTTTTATTGAAACATTGAGTACTATATATATATATTTTTCTTATTGACTATATGGAGGCAAATTTCTAAGAACGGAACTTCAAAAACACATGGAATATGACAATGTGAAGGTTATTCTAAAATATAACTGGTCTCGTATTGGAATCAAGAAATTTTATGATTATATGGACTTTGTCATGGACAGTATCATAAATTATTATAAATGGTACAACACAAAAAGCTATGCAATTTCCCATTGTGCAATTGAGTGCACATGTCTTCTTGTTTGAAATGGATTTGAACATATTTTAAGAGCACTTCCATTTACGCGGGCAATCTGCGGGCATATGAGAGGTTTTGGCCTCCAACCTCATAAATGGTTTTGCAAGTTGGCAATGAGGGGGGTACTTTTTAATTAAGTCACGGCAAGTACAATCAATTCACACAACAGATCACTTTAGGTGACCAGTCACCTAATGTGATGAACATGATAGTTGTTTTAATACTTGAACCACGTGATCAGTCACGTTGTTTCCAAACTGAAGTATCTGACCAGTCCTTTAATTTGCAAATTGTGTATGCTTGTGAACTTGTTCAAACATACTCGAATGCTATGCCAACTTAGGTCCCCAGAACAGATTTAGTGAAGATGAAATCTGTGGGCTATCCACAACTACAACCTATTCAAATCCAGCGGTTCTAATGCAACAGTTTATAGGATGACCAATCACACGAGTTTGTCCAGATTGCATGTTAAGTCAAATTGGTGCATAATTAAATTTGATTTTATGATTAGCCAAGTGATTAACAAATCAAAGAGATGGACACAATGTTTTGGTACCCGGAAAAACCCCAAAAGGGTAAAAAACCGGGGGTTTATCAGAAGACCGGCCTTCCACTATGAAATGGCAAAAAGATGCCCAATACAAGGTTTCGACAAGCTCAATATCTAATGTACCTAGTCTTGAATGCAGCAGTCCCTCGTGCGGCTTCTTCTTCAATCACTTCACCTCCAGTGGTACAGATGACTGGTCAATCACTTTCCAGAGAATACACACGTATGTCTGGTCAGTGGCACCAAATGTAGTAAGCTGTGAAACTGTATGACTAGTCACCAACTGAGTTACAGAGAGCTAAAAAGCTTCAGTAAATCCGCTGGATAACTAGGTGTTCTGCTGCAACAGTTTATAAAAACTGGGTAGAAAAACCCGAAGTCAAATGACTCCTAAACTTCAATCTTGTCAAATAATGCATGAACATGAGAGACAAAATTGGACACCACTAATTCAACTTCTAACTAAATTAGTTTTGAAAACTTGGAAGTTGAAACGGTGAAGATGAGAACTTCTTCAAAGTTTCCTTCAAAGATGAATGTTTGAAAAACCGAAATTTTGAAAGAAGTTCAAGTGCTAGCCATCTTATGAATCCTTGTAGAGACTTTATGTGAATGAAAGTTCACAAGGATGTAAGATATAATTCCGAGCAAGAAGGCAGCAAAGATAAGAGAGTTTTTAAAATATGCAAGTATGAATATGATTAAGCAAAAACCCCAAAGGAAAATGGCTAAAGAGGTTTAGAATATATAGCCAAAGAAGATATGAAATGAGTGGCCGAGATTTCATCAAGGGAACGGCTGAGATTTCATTAAAAAGAAATGTAACCCTAGGCAGATCTAGTTAGTGGGAAACAGTTGACAACCCAGCGGGTACAAGAAATGTTCAGTCAAAACTGGATAATTGGATGTTCTGTCAATCCGACTGATCAGCAGTCGCTGTCAGGAGAACTGTCACATGCGAAGTTTAGGTGACCAGTCACCAAATACTTGAAACTGCAGTTTTATAAAGAACATGTTTTTCTCAAAAATGATCCTATGTTATGAAATCATATGCAAACATAAATGATGTCAAATGCTGTAGAATTCTGGGAACACATCTTCACATCTTGATCTTCAAGTCAACCACCATCTCAGGAATTCTAATATCTAAACATTAAAACCTAAATTGAGCTTGTAAATGATTATACAAAGTTTTTGTGCAAGGATAGCCAATTTACATTATTATCTAAGATACAAATATCCTACAAGTTTCCAGCGGAAAATTCGGAAGTGGGCGATTGGTGGGCATGCTTGCCAAAGGCGGTGGCGATGGTGAGCCTCGCCCTTGCCTCTGCCAGAGGGTGATTAGGTCAGAGGTGATGCCACAACACACTCAACCCTATTTTTAGCTTTTTTTCTCCCACCATTGTCGCACCACCAACCCAAAACTGCTACCATCAACAAATTCGACGGTGGCAGAGTGAACTCCTCCGAATTCGAAGCCCTCAGTTTGAAATTGAATGGGGCGCGATGAGTTGAGGCATGAGATTGGAGAGTTTAAGCACGCCTTTGCCCGCGGGCAATGATGTTTCGACAGAGGTGTATCCATTTCCACCTCCTCTATGATGAAATCCCGACATCAGAACCTCCTCGTTGTTGAATTATTGCATCTGAAAGATTGGATTTTTGTTGTTGAAAGATGAATGTTTGTATTTGAAAGATGGATTTTTGTTGTTGAAAGATAGGATTTTTGTTGTTTTTGAAACATTGAATTTTGAGTGTTTCGGTGTTGTTGATGAATTGGGGGAGACGGCGCCCTCGCCCTCGCCCTTCACCGCCACCATCGCCTTCCAATTTGCGGTGGAAGTGTTCTAAATAAAGGAGGCAATGTCCAACCTATATAGATTTTTTTTTTGGGTCAAAATGTCCAACCTATAACTATTGAATATGTGAATGTAAAACACCTAAAAAATTATCTGTTACTTAAAAATGGACAATAAGTGTAATCAAAGAATAGCTCAAGAAATCTCAAAGTGTACGCAGTTGCCCTATACCATGGATAACAATATCGCATCAAACTTGTGGCTTAAGCTAACACATTCCTCTTTCTTTGCTCTTTTGGATGCACGGGCTATAGACAATAAATTGTGTAATTTATATAAGGGCCAGACGCAAGTACGGGACCATATGCTTTGCTTCGATTTAAAACAAGTACACATGTCACGTAAACATGAGCAGTCAATTACAAGCAGTCAATTAAAAGCAGTAATTAAGACAGAAGACTTAGAATGACCTAAATTACCTAGAGCATCAGCTTCAAATACATTTTCTGACATATGGAGGTTTGCATGGTTGCACTAATTAAGGCTGAAGACTTAAAGTGGCCTAAATTAGCTAGAGCATCAGCGACAAATACATTTTCTGACATATGCAGGTTTGCATAGTTTTTCACTTTAGTCCTTGTCATTTCAATTCTGGGAATTTAGACTTGTACATAGTTTAGGAGTATATTGTGTATTCCTTTCCCCCGTACACTGCAATATTTTTTAACGAGGTCACAGAGTTGATTCAGATGTATTACTTGTATTCCTTTATTTGACACAAAACCAAACTCATATATTAAATAAAATACATTCCTTTTGATAATAATAATTTAAACAAATAACTAGACAAACTTACACATTAGTTTAAGATTGCGAAAGTTGAAATGACGGGACCAAAGTGAAAACTCAGTCAAACTATGATGATAAAAAATGCAATGTGGCTTTTGATTATCAGTAATTGTCATTGTATATGCTCGTTTTGTTCCTAGGAATTTAAATGGACGTCCCAAAAGAACGCTTGGTTTTCTCTTGACTGAATTAGGTGTTGAATTTGAAAATAAGATAATCGTCATCGTCTATTTAATTTTCGATAGTATAGCTTGATCTTAGAGTCTTGGGGATGTGGTTGAATCCACGTGAAAGCGTTGAGATAGTAAGGGGACATGTTAGGAGGGCCAGAGGTGATTCATAAGTCCTTTTCAATTAACATACATATAGAAATCTATGTTGTTCAAGCCACACAGGTGTTGGGCCGTATAAAGGTCGTCCAGCATTTTCCGTATTTAAAGCCAATGCAAGGTGCTCTTTTTTCCTTGAGTTCGAGTTTGAGGAATAAACTACATGTGGGGTATTGATCATGTGTGTTATGAATGTAAGGATTTAATTTGCGGCCATGTAGGGTAGGGTTGGAAGAGAAAGTGACTCCAGCGTTGCGGCCATGTGTCCGAAACCCCATCGCATCTTTGTGGGTCAAAGTTTCGGCATTTATGTCGGGATTGAGCTTCGGAGGCGAAGATCTCAGATGGATTTGCGGGGAATATGATTGGCAGACCAAAGAATAGATAGAGCTGACCGGAGAGTGTGGTTGGGGAGATGATGTGGCAGTGGCAGCGGCGGTGGAGTATGGGTCGTCATAGTGGGTGTAGGAAGAGAGTGTTCTGATGGAGAAGAGGGTGTAGAGGAGGGAAATGGGGGTTGAAGTAGGTGATAATAGCTTCTGCTGGAGTTCATGAGTCCTTAGAATTCGAAGAGAAACCATGAAAATGTGAAAATGGTTTGTTCAAGAGTTTCTTCTCTGAAGATTAACTACATACGTACTATGAGCAACTACGAACACACTATATCACGTAACGAAACAATACGACCACACTATGATGCTTCTACTCCCTTTAAGTAGGGCTTTAAATGCAAATTGTGAATAGTAATTTGTCTGAAATGGATTACAACCACACTACAGTGCTTCTATTGACTTTAAATATCAGGGGTTTAATTATAAATTATGAATAATAATTTGCCTAGTGTAGAACTGCCCACTGACCGGTGCCTATTTTGAAATACAATTTGACCCTTTGATTTAGATAATACCTCATTAAATTTAAAAACTGTATATGATTAAAGCCCATTAAGCGCCTTTGCCTATTACTTTGGTTTGTGACTTGTGAGCCTCTCAAGGCCTACTCTCTTTGCACTTGAGCTACAAAACAAAACTAGACCCCCAAAGATAGTCGAAGGTAGTGGTTGAGTAGTGTATGGCTTGAAAACGCAAGTATTATCAGTTTTGGTAAACTTCTCACTTCTGTAAACAAAGTTGGTGGAAACAAATTGGGTGGAGAGTAAGAGCACCTCCAACGGGAGGGCGAAACCGCAGGCTCGCCTGCACGGGGTACTGTTGCTGCTCCAGCGGTCGAAATCAAGGAGGGCGAGAGGTCGGAAGGCCGGCGTCACCTGCGCCCGCGCCTGTAGGCGGCGAGTTCGGTGTGGGCCCCGCTGACGTCACGCCGCACTTCCTTTTTTTTTATTTGGGAGCGTGCAATGCACGCGCGAGTGGGGGTGAGTGAGGGGCTTCCGCGTTCGGAAGTGGGTGCCGAACGGCCCTTGTTGGGCTGAAATGAGTGTTCGGCAGTGGCTACCGAACACTTAAAAACTTTTTTATTTTTTATATAAAATCAACATTTTCTTTTACAAAAAATCACAATTTTTTTATATCAATTTTTTTTTAAGAATGTAATATTAAATTTTAAGCACAAATAAAATTTAACATATGATAATTCTACATATTTTTTATGATAATTTTTAGTATGTAAAATTTATTTGACAACAAAAGGGAATATATATTAATGTTGGTGATAATTCTTATACATGTTTTTGAAAAAAAAAAATTAAAAATAGTGATCGCCTGCGCCTACGCCTACGTGGGTGGAAGCTGCTTTTTCTACGGAATACGAGGGTGATCACTATTCAACACCTACAGGCAAGAAGAGGGCAATAGCCCACTTCGTGCCTGAGCCTACGTGGGTGGAGATGCTCTAAAGAAAGGTGTGGGGATCTCAGCAGTAAATACTAAGGGTGGGTAACTAAGCCGAAAATCTGCAAAATTAACCAAACAAAACCACTTGGTGCAGTGTGATTTGGTTTAATTTTTTCTTTTTGGAACATGCGGCTTGCAAAATCATATCGCACCATTTACAATGGTGCGACTCGAGGTTCCCAAATGTTGAAAATTGCGGTTCATCTCATCTCACCGTTATTTTAATAGGTTATTTAATTTATATATCATGTTTTTTTAGTATTAGGATTTTATTTTGTATCTTAAATGTGATGATTAAGAACCATGAGACTATCGCTTATAAGTTTAAAATAATAAGTTTTAGTGATGAATTTTGATCTTGAAATATATTTTGAATTACTTGTAATGTGTATGAATTATAAAATTTGAAAAATCTATTAGGTAAAAACCAAACTGCACAAAACCGCATAGAACAGTGTGATTTACAGTTTTACCCCAAAACCATACTAAACTGCATTGTACCCAGCCCTAGTAATGTCATCACTTCTTTAATTAGCAAATATTTATGAGGCAGCAAAAACCATAACACCCCATGCTTTTTCTATTTTGCTAACTGAATAACAATCCACGTTCCCATTTAAAAATACGTTAACAAATTGGTCACCAAGTCTACTTAATTGGTACATCTCGCACTCCCTAGCTGTATATATATGTACACACGCACATAGAGAAAACACACCTCCAAATACTACTGAAGATTTAAGTATAACAAAGAAGGAGAAGAAGAAGATGGCTTCTAAGCCTGGAATTCTCACTGAGTGGCCATGGAAACCTCTTGGAAACTTCAAGGTACTGCCTTAACTTTTTTTGAAAGGAGGTACTTCCTTAACTAATTAGTCATTCTGCATTCCATGTTCTGCTAGATTACTAGTGTCCGAAACAGCTTCCGATAAATTGTGGTGTGCTAATTACTACTTGTGTTTGTTGTATTTGGGGTTCATTTTCAGGGCCGGCCCTGAGGGAGTGCACACGGTGCCCCCCGTACAGGGCCTCGAACTTTGAAGGGCCTAAAAAAAAATTCATCTGTATATGTGTTATATATATTTCTGTTAAAGTAGTGAACCAACAATCTCTTCATTGGTTCAGTGGTTCGGGGGCTCAAGTATTTGGCATGGGAGTTGGATTCAAACCCCTGCGATAGTATCTTTTATGCTTTTTTTATTTATTTTCTGGTTCCTTAATTTATTTTTTCATTAATACTTAGATCAATAAGTCCTAAAAAAAACAAAAACTTAAATAAATCCTTCAGTACCTTAATCAACTCCCAAACATCATAATCTAGACTGCCCATTCTTCTTCTTTATTCAATTCTTCAAGAAGTTCATGATTGAAATTGAAGTAGGAATTCACATTATAATATCTAGTTTGTCTTTTATTTATAGATTAATTCATTTTATTAATGCTAAATGATATTACAATTTATTAATTTTGATGTTCTATTCACATATGCCTTGTTGCTAATTATATTTGATATGTCACATAGAGAAAGGATTTTCGTGATGAGACTAGTGTTTTTACAGAATCTCGATAGAGTGTTTTTGTTCTTTTTGCAAGTTGTTTAAGCAAATTCAATATTGACGTCTATTAGCTTGTGAAGTTTATAAAGATTGGATATGAGAAAAGTCTTGAGCATATTACTCACATGAGCACTAATTGACTGTCTTTTTAGATTTGTTCAAGGTAAAAAAATAAATAAATTAGTCTATCATATTCTGAGCATATAAGGCCTCATTTTACAATTCGTACATCGTCCTTCAAATCTTAGGACCGGCCCTGTTCATTTTGCAGTACGTGGTCTTGGCTCCGTGGGTGGTGCACAGCACATGGTCGTTGTTTGCGAATGAGGGAAAGGAAAGAGACTTATCTTACTTCCTCATGGTTCTGGTTGTGGTGTGGAGGATGATCCACAACCAGCTGTGGATCAGTCTTTCTCGATATCGAACGGCTAAGGGAAGTAGCCGGATCGTCGACAAGGGCCTCGAATTCGAGCAAGTGGACAGGGAACTCAATTGGTAAATTGAAATTATAAGCACTTGCAGAAGATGGCTAAATAAATGTGTTTTTCAATACACTGATCTATCCTTAATTGGGCTTTGATGAATTTTTTGTAGGGATGACCAAATAGTGTTCAATGGGCTGCTTTTTTACCTAGGGAGCAGATACCTGCCCGGGGCCCAAAACCTCACATTGTGGAGGATGGATGGTGCTGTTTTAACAATGCTGGTTCATGCTGGTCCGGTGGAGTATCTCTACTACTGGTTCCACAGAGCACTTCACCACCACTACCTTTACTCCCGTTACCATTCCCATCACCATTCCTCAATTGTTACTCAGCCAATTACTTGTAAGAATTAGTACTCCTACCCATTTGTATATATATGCCATTTTTCATTATGTTGTGTTTAGGCTATACAAAAAAATAGAAACTCATATCGTGATTGCTAAATAAAACGATTTGAGTTATCGTGATTGCTAAATAAAACGATTTGAGTTAAGACATGGACAGAAATGAAGAATTTCTTGATTGTTACTTCCAATTCATCTACTATTCGTTTTTACTATGCAGCTGTGATTCATCCATTTGCGGAGCACGTAGTGTATTCCTTACTCTTCTTCATACCACTCTTCACAACTATGTTGACCGGAACAATGTCCATCGTATCATTTACTGCTTATATAACTTATATCGACTTCATGAACAACATGGGACACTGCAATTTCGAGCTCATTCCGAATTGGCTCTTCTCTGTCTTCCCTCATCTCAAGTACTTCATGTACACTCCCTCGTAAGTTTTCCTATGCCCGCTCTCTCGATAGTATGTTTTCCAAGACATATATTTCAGAATTGGTTGAAAGTTCGGTTCTCTCCAATTGCAGGTTCCATTCTTTACATCATACACAATTCAGAACCAATTTGTCCCTCTTCATGCCAATCTATGACTACATCTATGGCACCATGGACAAATCTTCTGATTCACTCTATGAATCTTCACTCAAAAGGGAGGAGGAAACGCCAGATGTCCTTCATCTAACTCATCTCACAACACCTGAGTCCATCTACCAACTGCCAATAGGATTTGCTTCCTTGGCCTCCAAGCCCCACAAATCAGAGTGGTACTTGCGGTTGATGTGGCCTGTTACTTTGTGGTGCATGCTGCTGAATTGGATCTACGGTCGCACATTTGTGGTTGAACGGCAGCGTTTCGAGAAGCTGAAATTACACACTTGGGCTATTCCCAAATACAGTATGCAGGTAAAGAGAGGAGGAAATATGGTTGAATCTTGAATGTGTTACTATTTTTTACGGATACTAGTTTGATGTGAGACTTTGTGAATTGCAGTATATCTTGCAGTGGCAGAAAGAAGCTATCAATGGCCTGATTGAGAAAGCCATACTGGAGGCAGAAGAGAAGGGTGTCAAAGTTTTGAGTCTTGGTCTTTTTAACCAGGCAAGCCTTTGTAAACCTTATAATCCTTTACTTCGTGTGAATTATAGTGTCCACATTTTACTGATAAATTTGTGAAATGCGCCAGCCCTATTCGTTATGCACATATAATCGTTTATATATGACTGTAATAGGGAATTTATAATGGAACATCTCTATTTTGTGCAGGGTGAGGAGCTGAATAGATATGGTGGTCTGTATGTTCAGAGGCATCCTCATCTGAAAATCAAGGTGGTGGACGGAAGCAGCTTAGCCGCGGCTGTCATCCTAAACAGCATTCCGAAAGGGACAACCCAAATTCTTCTTAGAGGAAACCTCACCAAGGTCGCTTATGCTGTTGCGCTGGCCCTATGCCAGAGGGGTACCAAGGTGCATACTAAACAACAACAGGGCATGTATTGCATGAATAAAAGCTTAATTATTATACAAGAACATATCAATTTCATTCTTATAACTTGACTTGCGCTGATTTCAGGTAGCTACATTGCACGAGAGCGAGTATCTGAAGCTCGGTAACTCAATGAATTTGAACAAGAGTGGTGTGGTTCGTGCAAAGGGCTCAGCTCAAAAGGTAACAATACTCTGTTTTCACGTTGTGATATTTAATAATGTTAATATTTGGGAGAAATGAGACAAAAACCCTTCAATTTTTTTTCTTTTTAACATAAAACCCACCATAATTTTTTTTTGTTGAGTAAGGCCCATTACTAGGATTCTACATCATCAACTTACCATATTTGGAGTTTATGTAATGTTTGATCCCTAAAATACCCCTATTTGACTACATCTGCATTTGCTTGTAACATTGAACCTTCTCCAATTGACTATTTTGGTTAATGCATTTTTAATGCACCTTTATCATCCATTAAATCATTTTATATCAATTTGAATGTACATATTAAAGATAGTCAAGGCTCTTTTTTGGCAATAAGGATGCAACTTTGATTATTGCAAGTCAATTCTATTTTTTCAAAAAATAACTTAATCATAGGTGGATAATTTAATCTCAGACAATTTTGAATTTAACCCAAGACACTTGAGTTTAATCCACCTAGTTGTATATCCCAAGACACCTAAGTTTAATCAACTAAAATATATAACCACCTGCATACTCCAAGACACCTGAGTTTAATCAACTAAACATATAACCACCTAATTGTATATCCCAAGACACCTGCATACTCCAAGGCACCTGAGACTGTCTCCGAAGACACCTTAACACTTCTTAAAAAAAAAGACACCTGAAATGAGGAAGCTAAATAAAGTGGCATATGAGTAAATATTATGAATTAATAAGTTAGTTGTACATCCAATGTGGCAAGATACTTATTGTAAGGGTATCATTCTACACAAAAAAATGTACATGGGTATCCATCAAATAAGTGAAAATTTTTTGGGTTTATATTCCATTATGTATCTTGTTGTACAATTATACAAATTATGATGATCAAATGGCAGATTTGGCTAGTGGGAGATGGACTGAGTGAAGAAGAACAGCTGAGTGCACCAAAGGGAACATTGTTCCTCCCCTTTGCCCAATTCCCACCGAAAAAATTGCGCGAAGATTGCTTCTACCACTGCACCCCTGCAATGAAGACCCCTACATCTCTTGAGAATGTCTCCTCTTGTGAGGTAAATAACTACTAGCTACGATTGCGTACATTCTACATTTCCAATTAACTGAATTAAGGATTTCAAAAGTCGCGGGAAGTGCTTGTGATTAAGACTTGTCTCTCATTATGTACAGAACTGGTTGCCGAGGAGGGTCATGAGCGCCTGGCGTGTAGCGGGAATTGTGCATTCCTTGGAAGGGTGGAATGAGCATGAGTGTGGATACACCATGTCCAACATTGACAAAGTTTGGGAAGCAAGTCTCCGACATGGATTTCAGCCATTAAATTTTAAAATTTAGCTTCATTAAGAACAAATGAAATCTAAATAGTTGTATCATGCTTCGTTTAGCAAGTTTAAATTACGAAATGTAATTAATAAGATGGTTCTTATGCTGCTTGTCATGTTAAAATATTGAGCATACTGTTGGAGAACAATAAGGAACCGTACAAATAGTATTGAATAGAATTCACTCAATGTAAATAACAATACAAATCGTTTCACAAATACAATTACAAACTTGCAATACAAGTAACAAAGGGGTAATCAAGAGAACTGACTTGAATGAAGATTGAGGCTAGCGTAAATGCTATGTCCTATAGCAGAATTTCGCCCCTACTCGTTGCTGTAGTTCGTTGAGCGTCTGCCACCAGGATTCAACAATCTATAACCAAGAACCTAGCACTTGGTTCTTGGTTCTGGCGAATGTACTCGGTGTATTCTCTCTCAAAGCAGTTTTCGGAAGATGAAGGTAGAGAAGGAGGTTTTTCCGTGATGAAACTGACGCCTTGTTCTTCAGTTTTATAAGGCGTACAACACCCTTTCGGATAAGAGAAAACCGTTAGGAGAAGTTGTGTTGATCAGACACACCTCTCACAAAACGACGTCACTGTTCATAAACGCAAAATAAAACATGGCCAAAAAGACTTATTTTCGGATCAGATGAGACCCCAAGAGTCCCAAGGGCCAAGGCCATCTTTGACTTTATATATATAATATATATAAGTAGCCCAAGCCCATCACCAACACACTTTGATATGTGTTCTCACTTAAACCCATTTAAACCCAACTTTCTCTTCACTTCTCTTCAATGTGGGATTGTTTCCTACTCCTATTTCTATACAAACTCCAACACATACTTCAAGGAACCAAGCAGGGATGAAAAACTATTACAATACTTGCGGGCCAATGGTATGCTAGACTAATCAAAATATCAACAATATGAATTCCAATACACTAATTTATTATTGATGAGATAACTGAAATTGGATTAGCACAACACACATCTCAGCTTTTCCAAACTGGATATTTTGTGTGTAATAAGAGGACAAAATTGTCCGACACTATGCTATGTACAGTACACTTCTCTGCCCTTTTAGTATATTATATATATGAATTTGTTGCATTAAAGGATAAAGTTTGTTTTAATGATGTGGGACTTTTAGATCATTTTTATGGATCTCAATATTCCAATGAGGCCATATTGACTTCATCATCTCGCCTTACTACTTAAGTCATATGAAAAATTTGCCTTTAATCATAAATTGATGTATGTATTTGTAAACACGAAAATCCTGCGACAAATGAAACAAGAACACGTGTACAAAATAAAATTTGTATTTAATTCAATGCGAAAGGGTTACAATCTCTGTTTAATCCTCTGATTCTATCTCCAATAACAAATACAAAGCAATGTAAAAAATATAAAAGGTGTTTCGTTTGACCAAGGGCCGTAGAGGCTTGATCTTGATCAAACGTTTAAAACGAAGAACCGGCACTAAGGCTTGTTGGTTCTTCACAAGTGTGTGGAGGGATTTTGGTTTCTTCAATTTCAGGTTTGCGCGAAATCGAAGTCTAAGTGTGGAATGCCGAAGTCTGAAGTTTGGACGTGTGTGTAGTCCAAAAAATCCGAAATCTGAATCCCCAATCCCATTTCTTTGGTTATGAGGCTTGTATTTATAGGCCTCTGGAGAATCTTGGCTTTTAATGTCTTTGATTTCCGGAGCACATTTCTTGGGATTTGACTTCCTGTCATTGAAGCTTGTTTTGTGCGCGCTTTTGTTTTGCCCTTTTTTGTCTTCATTGAACCAAGACATGTTTCCTGACTTGATTCTTTAGCCGAATCAACATGCTTGATCTTATTGCCAACTCAATTATTCTAGCGGTTGATTTTGTCTTCTTTGCTGCACGTGATCTTGCCAAATAGGTGATGAGGTCCCTTGATTTGGAAGCTTGAATTTGACTTTGATGGTTTGTGGAATTGATTGTCACAATGCCATATGACCATGCCGATTAAAAAGCAATTCAACTAATTCTCATTGAATATTGGTTTAATTACCTACCCTTTGGATGCAAGTCAGCTCTGAACTTCCATTTTGGTCTTTTCTTGGTGAGCACATATGATCAAATTGAAGCTTCATCAGATCACCCGTCATTTGGTAACTCAATCAAAATTCATTTGATTGATTTCATCAATTCTTTGACTTAAACCAATGCCCATCTTGAGAAAATCACTTGTAGATACTTGCAGTTTACTCATTGTGATTTTTGTGTTCTGCCATCTCATCTTTAGGATTTGTTTTAGCTTGGCAAGCTTATGTGGCACAAAATTTCGGTGTCTACAGATGCCCCCACTTCCAGTGCGTTGTAGGCACGTGTTTGTTGCGTGACGAAAACGTGGCTTGAAGTCCCTTCATCTTTATGTGCAACTTGGACTTTTTGTTTGGACATGTGACTGAACCCAAAAAATTTGTTTTGAGCTGCCTACGTACTCCTCCGAGAAGAGATCAAGTCATAACGTAGTTCAAAGTTGTGATTCTGTGGCATTGCTTTCAGTCTAAACTTGTGTGGGCCAGGAGTATCTGATGGATTTGATGTTGTCGTCGTTTAAGCGAGAAACCTTCAATCGATTTGATGTCGTCGCAGTTTTGGCTCGTACGAACAAGGAGCTTTGATTTGAATTTGATGTTTGCAGTTTCAGCTCGTGCAAACAAGGAGCTTTTGATTTTTGGTTTTGATGTCTCGTAGTTTTGGCTCGTGCGGACAAGGAGCACTTGATTTGAATTTGGTGTTCGCAGTTTCGGCTCATGCGGACAGGGAGCTTTGATTTGGATTTGATGTCTCGTAGTTTTTGCTCATGCGGACAAGGAGCACTTGATTTGAATTTGGTGTTCGCAGTTTCGGCTCATGCGGACAAGGAGTTTTTTTGTGCCTTATGCAGTTTTAGCTCGTGCAGGCGGTAGAGCATTGTGTGCCTTGTGCAGTTTCAGCTCGTGCAAGGTAGTGGAGCATTTTAATGTAGATTTGATTAGGTGGACTTGTTGAAGCCTTGATGTAGCTTCTCTTGAAATGTCTTGCAGCATGCCCCCAGACGTTGTGGTGAAGGCAATGATGTTTGATCAAGTAACTCGAACGTGGCAGTAGCATGACTTGATTCTACTCCATCACCTAGACCGAAGTCAATTAATCCTTCTTGTGCTAGCTTCATGATGAGGTCTTTCAACACGAAACACTTCTCCACTGGGTGACTAACGACGCGGTGATACTTGCAGTACTTTGGGTCATTGATGCAGTTCATTTCTTCATGATGCTTTGACTCAGGTAGCTCGATCATTTTCTTCTCGATTAAGTCTTCCAACATGCCAGCCACATCGGAATCAGGAAAAGGATACTTCTTCTCCACTTTCCCTTGAAAACTTTGTCGTTGCCAATTTTTAGTTGACTCGGCTTTCATCGCATCTTTGTTGTTTCTCTTAGAAAACTTGAGTGGAGCAGTGCTGACTACCATTGACTCCATGATTGACTTCTTTGCAGTGCTTGTTTCATTACCAAATGTCCTTTCATTGAAGTGAGCACCGACTAAGCTTTCCTTTCCATCTTCATGACTTGCAATACTTAGCTCCATGTCATGAGCTCGGGTAGCCAATTCTTCAAAGGTGCGAGGCTTGAGTCCTTGGAGAATGTAGAGTAAACCCCAATGCATTCCTTGTATGCACGTCTCCACCGCTGATAACTCCGAGAGACGATCCTTGCAATCCAGGCTTAGTGAACGCCAACGATTGATGTAGTCTACCACTGGCTCTTCCTTTCGTTGCTTTGTGTTGGTGAGCTCAAGCATGCTGACTATGCGGCGAGTGCTGAAGAATCGATTTAAGAACTCACGCTCCATTTGTTCCCAGCTATCAATACTTTCAGATGCCAAGTCGGTGTACCAATCAAAAGCAGTCCCTCTAAGTGATCGAACAAATTGCTTAACGAGATGGTCTCCTTCTGTGCCTGCACTGTTGCATGTTTCGATGAAGTGAGCGATGTGTTGCTTTGGGTTACCTCTTCCATCGAATTGTAGAAACTTTGGCGGTTGATATCCATTTGGCATGCGCAGGTTGTCCAATCTCTTAGAGTAAGGCTTGGAATACAATGGGTTGTCCAGGGATGGTCCACCATACTGAGCCTTGATGGTATTGAATATGATGTCTTGGAGCTGTTGGATGGATAGCGAAGCTACTGACACAGATCCGAACTTAGAGTGCTCCTTCTCATTGGAGGTGGATCCTTGATGTTTCTCCTTTTCACAATCCGGGCCTCGACTTGAATCACCAATTTGTTGTTGCTCCAACTTGCATACGAGGGATGCGATCTCCATGTCCTTTTCCTCAATGGTCTTTGTAAGCTTCTCGATCGTTTCGGCCATCTTCGTAATTTGGGCTTGTTGTTCCTCAACTGAAGTGACTCCTACCATCATGACCTCTATTGACATCCAAGAAGAAGAATCCAATGACTCACAAAAGGCTATCACCAACTTAATGGATCAAACCAACCAAGACGAAAAACAGTTTCTGTTGGCAGCTTCAACGACAAGGAGATTAAGGACCCACAAAATGCTATCACCAACTCAATGGATCAAGCCAAATAGACGGTTTGGACCTTCTTTGGAGCCATTAATGTCGAATCTAATATTGGAGAAGGAGATGAGAGGCAGAGAGGTCCCACTGGGCGTGCCAAATTTGTAAACACGAAAATCCTGCGACAAATGAAACAAGAACACGTGTACAAAATAAAATTTGTATTTAATTCAATGCGAAAGGGTTACAATCTCTGTTTAATCCTCTGATTCTATCTCCAATAACAAATACAAAGCAATGTAAAAAATATAAAAGGTGTTTCGTTTGACCAAGGGCCGTAGAGGCTTGATCTTGATCAAACGTTTAAAACGAAGAACCGGCACTAAGGCTTGTTGGTTCTTCACAAGTGTGTGGAGGGATTTTGGTTTCTTCAATTTCAGGTTTGCGCGAAATCGAAGTCTAAGTGTGGAATGCCGAAGTCTGAAGTTTGGACGTGTGTGTAGTCCAAAAAATCCGAAATCTGAATCCCCAATCCCATTTCTTTGGTTATGAGGCTTGTATTTATAGGCCTCTGGAGAATCTTGGCTTTTAATGTCTTTGATTTCCGGAGCACATTTCTTGGGATTTGACTTCCTGTCATTGAAGCTTGTTTTGTGCGCGCTTTTGTTTTGCCCTTTTTTGTCTTCATTGAACCAAGACATGTTTCCTGACTTGATTCTTTAGCCGAATCAACATGCTTGATCTTATTGCCAACTCAATTATTCTAGCGGTTGATTTTGTCTTCTTTGCTGCACGTGATCTTGCCAAATAGGTGATGAGGTCCCTTGATTTGGAAGCTTGAATTTGACTTTGATGGTTTGTGGAATTGATTGTCACAATGCCATATGACCATGCCGATTAAAAAGCAATTCAACTAATTCTCATTGAATATTGGTTTAATTACCTACCCTTTGGATGCAAGTCAGCTCTGAACTTCCATTTTGGTCTTTTCTTGGTGAGCACATATGATCAAATTGAAGCTTCATCAGATCACCCGTCATTTGGTAACTCAATCAAAATTCATTTGATTGATTTCATCAATTCTTTGACTTAAACCAATGCCCATCTTGAGAAAATCACTTGTAGATACTTGCAGTTTACTCATTGTGATTTTTGTGTTCTGCCATCTCATCTTTAGGATTTGTTTTAGCTTGGCAAGCTTATGTGGCACAAAATTTCGGTGTCTACAGTATTCCTATTCCTTCAATCAACCAAGTCCTCTTCAAAAACAATTTAATGGTTGGTAGAATCTCATTTCTAATGAGATCACAAACACATACTAACTAATAGCGTACGTTTACCATCTGCTTGCACGCTTAAGTATTCCATACCAGCATAACTGAGAGGTGAGATCAAATGGAATCAATTGACCAAATCGCGAGTTCCACAACCACCGCAACAGGCAGCTGCTCGACAAACACGATTGTTACCGCAACAATCTTCTTCATCTTCTCCATCTGTCTTTACGCAAAGTTTTTCAGGGATAACACGATTTTCATTCACCATCGAAATTCTTGCAAGAAGGATAGGAATATTAGTACTAGTGTCCCATATTGTGTGGTGTGCCTACAAGAGGTGACAGAGGGCCAAAGGTGTCGAAAGTTGCCGGTATGTAGCCATTGTTTCCATGTTCAGTGCATTGATGCGTGGTTACAATCACATTCTACCTGCCCTGTATGCAGAGCTGATCATGGTGTCTCTTGTTCATAAGCATCGCCATGATCCCCATCAAATTCCTCGATTTCGAATATGTCTTTTGATCTCTTTCTTTTTCACAATTTTTTCTTGGGGAAATGTGTAACCCTCTCAACTTTGAGATTGCCATTGTTCCATATGACCAATAAATTTGAACAGGTTCAAATAGTTATACTTTTTCAGTTTCTGTTTTCATTATCTTTATCTTTCAGATTCTAGCTGAGCAAAAGAAACCGACAGTTAGCTAGGAAGGTTTGGGCCTTGTCATTGGTGGACCGAAGATGGTATAACTTTTTTAGTGGGCTAGATCATCTCATCAATATAGGCCACTTGAACAACCACTTTTTTTTTGGACGTCACACTTCAACAACCTCAAGCTTCATGTTTTTAATTTCATCACATTCGTGAATACAGCTGCAGAATTGATTGTATTTGCCAATTTACTAATTTAGGGTCATACAAAAGTATGCACTGCGCAATTCGGATCCTTCGGGTGTAAGAGCAATTATTATTACACATGAAAGTTGTTTGTACCATGCCCCACCCATGACACATAGGATGCACATCAAGCGCCACATGGCAAAAAGCAACCTAACTCCTTGTGGGTCCCAAGCGCCATGTGGCAGAGACAACCTAATACCTCATGGGTAATCCTGTGAGCCCCATGAGTACGCTTAACAAGGTTCGTGGCCCCCACACGTAACATCATAAAGGCCAACCGGACATACATCGTGGGACCGTCTCGCGACTGTCTTCGCATAGAACCGCGAACCTTCTCGATACGACAAGAGGAGGCCCTACACGACAACCCAAAGTCACGAAGAAATATCCCGCGGGTACCCCTATCCCACATTGGATAAAAGGAGATGTGACACCTTCACAACCTCTATAAAAGGGAGTCTACCTCAAGGGGTCAAGGGTAACTAATCTACACTATTCACTCTTACCATTTACCACAGTCACCTACTAACTTAAGCATCGGAGCCTCTTCGGTCGGCACCACACCGGTGCTACGAGCTTAACCCTTGGCTTTCTTATAGGTGAAGAAAAGAGTCCAACCTTTCTAGAAGACGCCTCACGCACCCGGCTTCCCCGAAGCCACATCAAAACTCACACCCAACGTGGAAGTCCCCGCTTCCACGTCCTCTCTACTATGATGTGTCAAAGCCTCCATATTTTGACACAAACAAAAGTATAAGTTGCAAGAGGTTTACAGTTCTGTTAATTAGAGCATTTATCATGCATCCAAACCCACATACAATTGATGAAGCAATCAAAACAACATCTTTAGGTGCAAATTTGGTCATATGAGCTCTAAAAAAAATGAACTCAAGTGAGAAAAGCTGAGATTTTTAGGTGCTATTTTTGTATTTCTTTTCATTGTCACAATATCAATAACAGCTAGCATCCAAACAGATTTCCAAACACATGCTCTTTCTTTTTCAAAAGATAAGCATTAATTGCCAAAACAGTATCAGGTGGGCTGGACAGAGATGATGAGCTAGCAGTGTATCATTTAATACAAACCAAAATATGAATTTAGATGTGGGGAGTCAGTCTTCGCCTTGGTCCAAAACTCGGTGCCACATTAATATTATATACATTTTTAGATTCATAATCTCGCGAGCGACAGCAGCGGAATCATCAAAATAAAAAATCCATGTAATTATATGGTTTATTTGTAAATAAGCGCAGTCGGTACCGCAATCAATGTCGTATCAGTATGCTGCTAGACATAAGTCTAGATCTAGTGGCGGGGTCCAATCTTATTAGAGCATTTCCACTCCAAAAGAACAAGAATAAGAAATAAGAAAATTATCCAAAAATAGGTACTATTTATGAATAATCTATATAAATAGTAATTGCCTTTCAATTTTGTTTCCACCACAAAAAGGTCAGGACAAGAGATGATTACTATTCACAAAAATAAATGAGTGAGAAATATCCTCAAAGTTTTCACCGACAGATATCTCCAAACTTTCCACCGAAATGATTTTGAACGGGTATTTATAGAAAATTTTTGGCATTTTTTCATAATTTGTTGGCAAAAAATCTTGGCCATTAGATGTAGAGATTGACGCCTAGGATCGTGCCATGTGGCTTAGAAAAAGAGACATTGCTCTGTCTCCAAGCTGGCAATATGCACCTCCAGCACACGTGTATTGCACGTGCCATTAAAAAATATAAAAACCGCTAAGTGGAAGATGACGTCAGCTAATGTCATTCCACCCAAACCCAGCCTGTTGGGCGATTTGTTGCCCCTTGCCTAGCCAGTGTGCCTCTTCCCTCTAAAAAGTGCCGAGCAACTTTTCCCCTAGTGGAAGCCATTTTTTCCAGCTTGGGGGTGACATCTCATCAAATTGCCCCATTAGTACCCTGCCTTTTTGTCATCCAGTGGACGTGCTCTAACACAATGCCGTGGCTAAGAATTTAGGGGTTTGATTTAAAAAATTTAACGGGGGCTTTCAATTCATTTTCAAAAATACTGTAATAGTTATTTTCTATTCACAATGTACTAATAAAAAAGATAAGTTCGATACTATAATTATAATATACTCGAGAAAAGATTGTTCAACTCACATAAAGCGTATTACGAACAAATTATTGCAAAATAACAAAATTAAAACCTTCAACATCCTAATGATATGTGACAATCCTAAAGTTGAAAGTTTCACTTGAAAATCTTTCCCCTTGCATTTTTCACTGCAAATTCATCAATTAAACCTTCATACTTAAAAATCTATTTGAGAAATCATAATCATAATCCAATTAATTATATAGAATTTTAAAAGCAAAAAAAAATGGTGGGCCCCATCTGAAGTGGGCCTGGTTCTGCCGTCCTACCACACCGTACCAGCGGCGGCTCTGCTCTTAGAGCATCTCCACCGCGCATCGGATCGGACGTCCGATTCGCTCGATCGGACGCGGAATCGGACGGAAGGAGCAAAACCCACTTCCACCGGTGCCAAATCGCCAGCGGAATCGGACGGGTTTGGCGGCGACGTCTCTGGCGATGTCGGCGATCGCCTAAGGACGAGATCGCGGACTCGGCCGCGGACCTCCGACAACACAGCTGCAAAAGCTGCCGAGCCGAGTTTTTTGCTTTTAAAAAATTGTGAGTGCGCTGCTGACGTCAGCGCACTCACCGGGGGTTGTTGTGGGCCGTTGGATTGATCTGCTGAGCAGATCTGGACCGTTGATTTGGGGGTCATTTTGTAATTATTTTATTTTTGGGTTTGTTTTGTAAATCTGATTTGGGGTAATTTTATAATTTTTGGGGCAGTTTTACAATTATTTTTTGGGTTGCTTTGTAATTATTTTTAAAAAAAATTTCAGAAAAATACCCTAAATTTTATTTTTCCTATAAACACCACAATATTTCTAATATACTATAACAAAAAATTAAACATTGCAAGGAAAAATTTAACACATAAACAAAATGCAATTCCTTACCCTCCAAATTGCCTTCCAAATTGCCTTTGTTGGGTGGAAACAACAAAGGCAATTTGTTGGCCTCCAAATTGCCCTAAGGCAATTTATGCAAAATTGCCCTTAGACTAAGGCAATCCACCCAACATGGGTGGAGATGCTCTTACATTAATCAAATAGTCTGAACTACTTAACAGTATTAAAGCAACAGAAACTCAAGTTTTGTAGGATTAATATTCCAACAGTATTACATCACATCCATATAAATTCACAATACATTTATAAAACATAAACAAACTGAAGCTAATGAGTTTCAGCCCTAGTAAACCATGCTATCTTTTGATCCAAAAAAAAAAACATAGCCATGAGGAATATATATCAAACCAAGCGGTACAACTGCAAAGTAATATTATTTTGAACATGAAGACTGCTAATTTTTTGTGTGAGTTGTCGAGATCATGAGAGGCTGAAATCCATGTCGAAGACTTGCTTCCCAAACTTTGTCAATGTTGGACATGGTGTATCCACACTCATGCTCATTCCACCCTTCCAATGCATGCACAATGCCCGCTGCACGCCACGCGCTCATCACCCTTCTTGGCAACCAATTCTATAATCACATAATTAATTTGAATTAATGACACAATTATTGCAGTTAAATAAATAGACTAATTTTACAGGAAGCTGTTACGAAAACTCAAATGAGCCATCATGCACTTTACTTATGCTTGTAGTAGAATAACATGTCTCCTTGTATAGAACAAGAAATACAAGACAAAAACACTGAATAGTAAAAGTGGAGAATTCGAACTTTGCGACCACTTTCAAGAATTAGGATTGGGAGGATGATTTGCTTAATTACCTCGCAAGCGTGGATATTCTCCATAGATGGGGGAGTCTTCATTGCCGGGGTGTAATTGTAGAAGCAATCTTTACGCAATTTCTTCGGTGGGAACTGGGAGAAAGGAATAAATAATGTTCCTTTTGGTGCCTTCATTTGTTCTTGTTCACTCAATCCATCTCCCACCAACCAAATCTGAAAATTATATTAGTGCAGATATGTTTAGAATCATAAACTACAAGATTGAAGTTAAGAGGGAAAAGTTTGTGGTAGATTAGTTACTACCTTTTGTGCAAAGCTTTTTGCCAGAACCAAATTACTTTCACTGCTACCGGTTAACGATTTGGCGAGCTTCAAATACTCAGCTTGGTGTAATGTAGCCACCTAAGTTTGAATGAAATTAATGTGGGTTAGTCCGAACATAAGAAAAACATCTTCACACGTGATTGGTCCCCCAAATCTCACACATGTGTTTCTCCGTTACTTCTAGGAGGGTAGCTACATGAATGCATGTGTTATTTACCTGAATACCCTTGTCGCACAAAGCAATGGCAACAGCATAAGCAACTTTTGTGAGGTTGCCTCTGAAAATAACTTGTGTCGTCCCTTTTGGAATGCTGTTTAGAATTACAGCTACAGCTAGGCTACTTCCATCTACCAGTTTGACCTTTAGATCAGGATGCCTGTGAACAAACAGAGCCCCATATCTATTCAGCTCCTCACCCTACACATTTACAAAATTTATTAACCAACCATATGTATACGGAGTAGATGTATATGTATACGAAAGTAGAAAAATTCCACTAGTTACCTGATTCAAGAGGCCAAGAGTTAAAACTTTGGTACCCTTTTGATCTGCCTCAAGTATGGCTTCCTCAATCAGGCTGTTGATAGCTTCATTTTGCCACTCCAATAAATACTACAATTAACAAAACAACAGATTAAATTAATAAAGTCACAAAAACAATAACAAACAAATTAAGAAATCTTCGTAAAAAAAAACAAATCAAGAAATTATTATTTACATTTCAAAATAATCATTTATTATGGTATGTAAAAATGATTTAACGACTATTCAGTTTCAAATACTTACTTGTACTTTGTATTTGGGAATAGCCCAAGTTTGTAACTTGAGCTTCTCATAGCGTTGCCTATCAACGACAAAAGTACGGCCATGAATCCAGGTTACCAGCATGGACCACAAAGTGACAGGCCACATCAACCATAGGTACCAATTTGATGACGTGAGCGGCCTGGCGGCCAAGGAAGCAAATCCCAATGGTAGGTGGTAGATGGACTCGGGTGTTGTGAGATGCGTTAGATGGAGGACATCTGGCGATTCGTCCTCTCTCTTCAGTGAAGATTCATACAGCGAATCAGAAGATTTGTCCATTGTTCCATATATGTAGTCATAGATTGGCATGAAGAGGGACAGATTGGTCCTGAACTGTGTGTGATGCAAAGAGTGGAACCTGCATGTGTTACATATATAATTAAGTTAAAAAATTACATAATCAGATTTATTTATACGTAATCACTGTAATAATCACTTCTAAACATGTCGGTAGTACGAATAGAAGGAGGAGGGCCAATCTCGGTAATTCAAGGCCTGACAGGCATAGTACCAATTAGGGCCCCTCCTCAAATTGACTGAAACCTAGAGCACCCCTACCCGCCCACCTATTTAATGTGCATGGCAAAATATTAATTGGAAAAGTAAAAAATAAAGACAGAAAGTTGAATATCGTTTTTCCCTTTTAAGTGCGGTTTCATAATCGAATACTCAAATGTTGCAAGTTGCAGATAATTTCGGCAGGGATAAAAATTTATACTTTTCTTTACAACTGACTGATTCTAACCATTTATTATGTGGTAAGTTTCATTAAATTGCTCGATGACCTTGCTGTTAGGGCACCCACATGAGATAATTAGGTGTGTGAATAGGACTCCTGTACTCCAGAATCAAATCATGGATCACAGACACATTAAACAAGCCATAAGTTGTTTTGGTCCACCGGAAACAAATTAATTGCAAGATATGAATTACGTGTAGATATCTTGTGTGAATTATGACAGCATGACACATGTCCCAACAGCTAATTAAGATCAAGGTGTGCCATTAACTCTTAGTTAGCACTCTTGGTAAAAAAAAAACTCCTAGTTAGCACAACAGCTAATCTGTTCTTTCTCATTCTGTATGTACGATTCATGTGTAATAAGGAGTAAAGTATTCTAGAGTGGTAAAATAAAGTATTCATCGTACTATTGATTCGAAATAACTTGGCATTTAAAAAAATCCCAATTATATGCATTATTTCACGACAGGTTGATCACAGCTGCATCTTAATTGAACTTTAAGGAGAATCGAATCTATGATCTATTGATTATATACAGAAGATGCGAGTTTCCCCTAAACAAAGGTTATGATTTACGAGAGGCAGTTAAAGGAAGAGTACTTACGAGGGGGTATACATGAAGTACTTAAGTGGAGGAAAAACGGAGAAGACCCAGTTGGGAATGAGCTCGAAGTTGCAGTGTCCCATGTTGTTCATGAAGTCAATGTAAGTGATATAACCAGCAAAGGACACAATAGAAGCCGTTCTGGTGTACGTAGTTGACAACAACGGTATAGCAAAAAGTGTGAAATACGCTATGTGCTCCGCAAACGGGTGAATCACCGCTGTCAAAATAACACATAATAAAATTAACGAATATATATTCCCGTCTAAATACATACTTTAAGTCAGATCTCGACCGTCTATTCCACGTCATGCAAAACAAGATCTCCCACGCAATGAACTTTTTGCCCACCAACATACATATATGTTTTCAACACTTTCACCGACCTACATAAATGTGGCATCTTTAAATGGACGGGCTGCACATGACCCTCTTGTTAATGTTTTATCTGGTTGTCTACTGCGGTGGATAGAACTGCAGAGGTGATTTGCCCTTCTCCAGATATTTTGTGCTCGAGATTGGGTGTCTGTGTGGCTATGTAAAGATTTTTGCTTAACTCCTATATTTCTTTTTTATTTTATAATAAAATTTCTCTGCTGCTTACCCTTATAGAAACCTAAGTGTAGCATATGCTAAAAATAGAAAGTGTATCAAACTAGGTTACTTCTTACAAGTGATTGGCTCGGTGACAATTGAGGAATGGTGATGAGAGTGGTAGCGAGAGTAGAGGAAATGGTGGTGAAGAGCTTTATGGAGCCAGTAGTAGAGATACTCCACCGGACCGGTGTGGAGGACAGCCGTCAAAAGAACTCCGTCCGTCCTCCACAGTGGCAGGTTTTGAGCCCCGGGCAAGTATCTGCTCCCTACGTAGAATAGAATGGCATTGAACAATATTTGGTCATCCCTGTCAAAATGACAAAAAAAAAAAATAATCACGTAAATGACATTATTAGCCTCAATTAGTACGCTATTTATTGGGTGCAGTCTGAACGAGTTATGAAACTGCGTAGCAGACTGAGCCTCAACAACATATTTTTTACACTCACCAATTTCTTTCGCGATCCACTTGTTCGAACTCGACGCCTCTGTCAACAATCCGGCCGTTGCCCTTGGCGTTCCGGTAGCGAGAGAGGGAGATCCATATCTGGTTATGGAGCATCCTCGACAGGATGAACGGGAATATGAGGAAGTAAGATAGATCTCTATCTTTTCCATCGTTTGCGAAAAACTTGTAAAAAGCATGAGCGATCCACGGAGTCAAGATCACATGCTGCAAAACCCCAGATACACAAGTTAGCTAGAACACCAACATTAGAAATAAAATCATTCATTAAATTGGATTAGTATAATTAACCTTAAAGTTCCCAAGAGGAGCCCAAGGCCACTCGGTGAGGATTCCTGGTGTAGAGGCCATGTTGCTTGTATGGTTTTGATAATAGGAATGTCTTGTGCAAAATGTTAGGTTTGGAGGTGTTTGTATATATAGTGAGAAGAAGTGATGATTTGGTGGAATATCAGCACTTTTGTTGCCTGCGAAATGTACTGCATGGCGGTGCCTCAAATGCAGGACAGTTTTTTTACAGTATAGGTACAGTGGCAAGGTCGCAATTAAGTAGTTATGAAGATGGATGGGTGGTTAAAAATTTATTATGCAATTATATTTATGGTTGTATGTTTGATCACAAGTTCACTTGAAATTGTATGGGATATGATGGGAAAAGGTGAATTTATACCATCCTTAACAATTTTATTTTCCATCCCCAGCACACTTTCTAATGAGTTCTAATTCTAAACCCAACATTCACTCCTAAGCTCCCCTCACCCAAAGTTTAATTTTCTCTGTACACCTATCACGTTATGTTTCAGGAGTCATTCAATAACCACAGAAGTGGCTGTTGTACGTATAGGGGGGTATTTTCCCGAAAAGATATGACAGCAAACTATTGGTGACTTTGGGCGGAGTAATAACTTTCGTTTTAGAATATGTATATATATATATATGTGTGTGTGTGTGTGTGTGTGTGTGTTTTTGGGGTCTTGAACGGTAATTTTGTATTTGAATATAATTGTAAATTAAATTAAATTAAATAATAGGGTTAGTAATCAAATTGGTGGGTGTAAATAAAATTTTTCAATGAAAAAATTATGCAACGGGTTTGAAACACATCTGCTTTTGAGCTGTAATGAGCTCAATTCCCTACCAAGCAAGAACCATCCCATTTTTAATGAAAGATGAAAAAACGACTAAGTAACGGATGAGCCGAGTAGAACCGGCTAGATGAACATAGCACTTGTAAGATCATCTGCTTGATCAACAGACCGGGTGCTGGTATTCGATCAGGCAGGTCACCTAGTTCATCCGTATAATTATTTGGCAACTGTGAAGATATTTTTTTTTCTTAATTTTATTTATACCCCATTTTTATCCAATCAATTTCCAATTTTGGCCTTCTATAAAATATAAAAGAATATGAAAAAGAAATTTGAAAAAAGAAAGCTCATTCATCGACCCGACGTCACTGCCGCCACTGTCAGCTTGACGTTGTGCTTCAAATCTTTCTATTTCTCTTTACCTTCCAAACCTAAGCTAAGAATAATATCAGGCAAAATACTTGTGATTTTCCAATTCCATCTTTGTTGTGAATCTGATTTGTATTGATGAAATTTGGCTTCAAATTGTTAACTTGGATTCAAAATTATTTGAGATGTGAGGTTATGGTCTGATGGAGAAAGAAATGAGATAGATGGGGAAGGGGGTCGCGAAAGAAGGCGATGAAAGGGAAACCCGGTGGTTGTTGGAGTTGAAGGACACGTTTACTAACTCGGAATCAAAAGGAACATGAATCAGAATGGGCAGGAATCGGAATAGGCAGGAATCAGAATGGGTCGGAATCGGAATCAGTCATTCCATTCTAGTGTTTTCTAACTGCCCAAAATCATTGTCCGAAATCAGAATTAGTGTAATTTGATTACCAAAATACCTTTTCGTAAAGATATAATATTATTAAGATAAATTCAATTTTGATATATAATAAAATAGTATTAAACTTTATTCTACATTATTATTTTTAATTATCTCTACATTATTATTCTACGTTATTATTTTTAACTACCTCTAATTTGCAAGAAAAAGCACAGAAGAGTTTTGAAGAAGCTTGAAGAAGAAGAGCTTGAAGAGGCTTCAAGAACAGAAGGCAGGGTTGGAAGAGCCAGGAGGAAATAAGGTTTTGTAATTGTGTGATTTTTTGGTTATTTCAACAAAAATGGGAGGGCAAGTTTGGAAATATTAAACCCATTCCCATTCCTCTCAACCCAATACCCTATACCCCATTCGGATTTCATTCCCAGTGCAAGTAAACACCAGAATGGGAATCGTTTTCATTCCATTCTGATTCCCCATTCCCATTCCGGTGAATTAAACGTGCCAGAAGTGTTTTGTTCTAACCAAAAGGGTATAATTAGAATTACTGCGATAATTTTTGAAGATGTGGTGTATTGAATATTTAATGGGGTGTAAATAAAATTTTATTTTTTTAATTTCTATTTGATGTTTTTCATGAATATTTTATTGGAAAGATATTTTACATCAAAATGCATATTTATGTTGCTTGTAGTCAGCAAATACATACTTATTGTTTCAATACTGAGGAATAAATACTCTTTGTATCCACTTGTTAAAGAAGCAAATGTGTTCCCTTTCTGACCTCAAATATTATTTTTCTAAGAAATACCTATTTTTTAACAAAGAAATACATATTATTTTAAGTGTGTTCTTCAATACAATTACAAGCCATGTTTGGTATGCCGGGAGTTACTTCAGATACATATATTCGTTTACTAAAAAATACATGTAAATTGTCTTATACATCGATATTTTGCTTTTAGGGATGTTAAGAACAAGAGGAAGCTCACCTATATTGATGACCATATCATCTTTTTGAAGTATATAGATTTAACCATGTATTTCACCGCATGTATACCTAAAATACGTGACCTCCAAAATCAACATTTACATATCGTCACCTCACTTAACTCAATGCTCTTGAAGTCCGAAAAGAAGATTGAATGGACAGGTGTCGCTAGGGAAGTTAAGTTACAGAAATTGTAGCTGTGGACTGATATCACATGGTCCTGCCTACTTTGGTTACTCCTTATTGTGATCCCGACTAAGAGAGTCTCCTAAGTCAGTCTTTCTTCAGTTCCGAGGAGCTTTAGAATCCACCAAAAATTTTGCCTTGCTACAATAACTCTACAGTAACGTTTGCTACAGTAGCGTCACTGTAGCATGACGAAAAAAAGGTCTAATTTTAAAGCAATTCGAAACCGAAGAAAAATTGCTCTTAAGTGCCGGCTTAGCGGGACAATAACTCTAGCTACCGAATTAGTTTCCTCCTACGAAAAAGTACAACAGCTCTTTATGTGAGGAAATGAGTGTCAGGCCTAGGCATATACAACATTATCCAACAACTCAGGCTGTTTAGAGAACTTAAATTTGGTGCAAGTTAAGCAACCCCAATATCCCAGAGAAACATCATTGTCAGTACCAAACCAATAAAGGAAGACCATGGTCCATAATCTTGGAAGACCATTTAAAGTCCCTTCTTCGGAACCGGATCCTCTGCTGATCTGCCCTGATCTGCCCTCTCAGGTCCGGTGCAGATCTGGCCAAATGGCACTGTTCCGATCACTTAATCAATGATCGGGACCGTTGAAGTTATAACCAATATAGTAAAGATCATCTCCACAAAAAATGAATCAATTCCGACATCGTTTGATCACCTAATTGTGTGAAACATACACTAAATATATGGACGGCTAGTAGAGTTAAGCAATTGGACCGTTTATATTTTTGATACATGTTTCACACAATTAGGTGATCAAACGATGTCGGAATTGATTCATTTTTTGTGGAGATGATCTTTACTATATTAGTTATAATTTCAACAGTTTCGATCATTGATTAAGTGATTGGAACAGTACCGTTTGGCCAGATCTGCACCGGATCTACAGAGGGCAGATCTGCAGAGGATCGGAACCCTCCCTTCTTCACATCTACCACCTGCTTCTGCTGGTCCACATTGATTTCTGTTCGCCAGGGGTTGGAATTGTGCCACGTGTACGGTCGTCTGTGGCGCAGAGGTGTCGACTCCTCCACCACCCCCTTCCTTAATCAAGTACTACATCCTCATCATAAGAACCTAATAAGCAATACACCCTAACCAGAATCTTGGTTTATTCACCTCATCCTCATGTGTACATAGATGGTTTGGACCCTCCTTTTAGATCTGCTTGACTTTCTCTGTCATTGCGTTACCACGTCTAGATTACACATCGTTCTTAAACAAAAAAGAAGAGTGTCATTTTTTTCTCACAATGGGAAACCGAAGCCCTACTTCAACTGATTTCCTTTGAATTTCAATCACTAGTGTTAAAATGTGACAGTCGATAAGAGCTGACAACAAATTATGAGTCTCTGAAACGTTTCAAAATTATTATGTGTATTAGTTATGCGCTTCTTCAAATTCAGGTGCTTTTTCAGCAAACATTTCAGCAAACATTTGACAGTGATTTTGTTGATTAATCTCTATTTATTATTCACAATGATTTCAAACCAAACCACCCCATTCGACCATAAACCTCTGGTGGTCGTATTCATGCCAACAGAGCCAAGACATGCACTGTTCCAAGTTCTCAAATGATAAAGAAAAGAAGACGACAGTTGGCAAGCCGGCCCATATAGAGATATAGAAGGCCCTTTTGCCATAACTAGGCGACAATGATTTGAGAGGTTGCAGCAGCCATGCTATTACTCCATCACGTGGGAATGCTGTGTTTGCTTTACAAGAAACCTACGCTTTTGAAATACATGGAAAAGGGGAACACCTGCCTACAAACGTCGCACCTTGTACGCGTACGTATATATATGTTTATATTAGTGATCAATGTAATACAAAGTTAGACCAACCCAAAGAAACAAGAAAGTAGATGAAAAACTTAACCTCAAAATACATATTCATGAGTTCTTAAATCACTATGTATTAACAAGTTCTAATTTTTAAACAATTTCTCTTTGAAAAGGGACAAATGACTAGAACTTATTCATATTTTGTCTCTGTATATTTCGAGCAATCACATTAATGTACTTGGGTCTAGAAATCAGATATTAGGAGACAAATTAATAAGCAATCACATTTATGTAGTTGGGTCTAGAATCAGATAATACAACAAATAAATAATTTGATGTAATGTGATATCATGTTCATGACCTGTTCGAGGCATTTCTCGAACAGTCTCGACATTCTCCCTCTATCCACATGACCAGCGTGTGTGGTATATATATCTCCGCGAACCATCTCAAGCAAACGGCGATTCTCAACTTAATTGCAATAATTGGCTGTGAAACTATTTGGAGACGTGATTGCCAAGTCTGGATTTATTTAGACGAAAGTAAAAAGGTTTGAAATGAAAGGCGGCCTTTTTGTAGCATTGTTTTCAGGGTTGTCATTATGTGAAAGGGAAATGCTAGAAACACAAAAAATGTATACACAATTTTAATATACAATGATATGGCACTATCTATACTAATATATAAAAAGAATAGAGGTTTTTCACTGTTTATAAATAGTATTTAGGGGGCCAATGAAAGTACCAATTAACCTCATGTATTAATTAAAATTTTTAAAGTTGAAAGGGCAAATAGGTCATTGGACCATATATAATACTGTTTATGAACAGTGATATATACTGTTCATGAACAGTATTCGGATGGTCACTGTTCACAGCTTTTATCAGAATGCCCTCATGCTCTATTTTTATTACATAAAAATCAAGTTTTACTCCTTTGCAATGCAAAAATATTAAATAGGGTATTTTAATCCAACATAAAAAGCTTCATTTTGCCATGGACAAAATTAACCTTTAAACAAAAAAGTATTATAACTAGAACATATTTTATTGATATGATTAATATTGAAATTTCAGAAAAAATAACTCATAAACTCTCTAGATATCTTCGTCCCCTTATGTATTTTCTCTTGCCATTTCCCTCTCTGACTCAAGGCGGCAATCAAACGTATCCAATCGGCGGAAGCCCGATGATGAATTTGCAGCCATTGGAGGTAGAAGTTCAATGGGTTTTCTTTATTAATTTTCTGTGAATTCTTTCTAGCTTGAGATTTGTGGTTTTAGATATGTAGGTTTCCACTTGAGATAAGATTCAATTATCTCAGTTTCAAATCTTCGTTTTCAATGTCAATTAAAACCGTCATATTTAGTTTGGGTAAGCCTTTCATAACTAAAACTACATTTCAATTCAATTTCAAAAAATTCACACACATGAGAAGTTTCTTTATCCTCTCAAATTGGATTCATGTTCGCCCGCGAGTATCGCGGGTATTGTGTTTATATTGAACTAATAAAAATAAGAGAGCATACCCCACCTTTCTTACTTTCCTCTTTTTTGTCACATCATTATATATCCCAATTTTATATCTCTTACCATCACTCTATATGAAAAGTAAATTTGTATGAAATTCACGTCTCCATAAACTCACCCGCAGAGTGAGTCCATATGAGATTCACGAATAAGTACTGCAATTGGTTAAAAACCAATAAAACCGACCCACAATGTACCAAACAGCTGTTAGTGGTTTTTTTTTACACATTTGAGAACTGATGCCGAATTGGTATCGTCAGTTACCCTAAATCCCTATGTTGCATTTGGTGTATACATAAAGATTAATGAGAATATGATTACTGAGAATATAGAATGAGAATGAGAATAAGAAATTCAATTCTATTATTTGATTATGTTGAATGGAAATAAAAATATAAATGGAAATTTGTGTTGGAATTAGAAATAAAATATATTAATTTAACTATTATAACTCTTAATTTTCAATAAACTGGGATGCTTTTGAGGGTATTTTAATAAAAAACCCAATTTCGTGTGTCCAAGAAATTGAATATCATGATGGAGGTGAGAATATTATTCCCTCTTTTTTTTTTGGGTTGGTATTATGGTTGATTAAGCTTTATACTGATTCCTATAATATACCAACCCAACCCATTATGGAATCATAACCAAAGCTGGTCTCAACACGAGCTAAGACGGGCCCAGTGAAATCGGTGATCTAGGGGCATCAATGGCAGAACCAGGAAATTCTTTTTCAGGGGCTACTTAAAATTGTTAGCTTGAATCTTAATAATTAATATATATATATATATATATATATATATATATATATGCCAACATTCTCTATAATCTTCATAGAATATAGCCTCTAATTATTATTTTGTAATCAAAACTTATTTTTGAATATCCACTAGTAAATTTCCAACAACGTTCAACATAAAAAAAACATATATATAAAAAAGAAAATATAGTAATCGAATACACATTTGATAAAAAGTGAATCTTCATCAATAATAGTTTTTGCTCTCCTATTCAGTTGATTTCCATGTGACATTGCAAACTAAAAATAGGAAAAAACAACAATGCAAATTGCAATTCAATTTATGTAAATAACATACAAAGAATTTGAACACTAACATAATAAGAGTTTGATGAATCTAACCTTTTATCTTCAAGATTTGCTTGGCATCTCCTGCATTGTGTTCTTTCTCTTCTTACTAGTTTTTTTTCGTTTGTTTGTGATTTCATAAAATATAATAGATTTTTTGTTAGAAGTAATGGGTTTAGGTGATTCTTTTTTAAAAAAATTTAAGTAAAAACTAGGTTGGAGTATAAATAATATATTTAGAATTTTTTATTAGATTAAATTATAAATATAAAAAAAATAAAAAATTCGATCGAACCTCCACTGAATTACAGCTCACATTAACTTTATGGGTAGTTCCGTCAAAGAGCGGTACAATCAAATCAAATGGAGGAAAGTACGAGCAAGAGGTGGAGGACAAATCAAATCGATGATCAGCAAAAGCGTACTTCTTGCCGATCTGAAGCACGGGAAATATCGACTACTTGTCGGTTCCACTAGTAATTGTCGGCCATTTTTAGCAAAGTTCGTTATTAATATTTAAGGCACTGGGCGGTAACTGTCGATTGATGATGAGGATGACGTCAAACTACAAAAGTATATTAGCTTCTTTTATTTGTGGGATTTTGATTCATGTCCCCTTATTGTATTCGTCTACTTTTCTGTTTTTTCAATTCGTCTAGTTTCGCCAAATGTGATATACAATAACAGAATCCTACTTGTGTGGTTCATCTTCGGTTCTAAATTGCAACCAATATGAACACTATATACATGAACTCACTAATAGTGGTTTTATACTATAGTGATTTTGGCAGGTTTATTTATTTATTTTTTTGGCCAAGAAACATTCATTAAAAACTAGTAAGGGGGCAAAATAACAAGAGGAAAACAGAAAAACTAAAATAAACCTATGTAGGGATATCGACTCGAGCAGACTGACACACACAAACAATTGAGGTCAAGCAATAAGTCGCTATCCCTACAAAAGAAAAAGAGCTAGCTATGAGGACAAGGTAAGCCATCACGGGAAAGAACATGAACGAGAGTGGATGAGGGTCGGGCAAGCCAATCCTGGGGACACATCCTTCTCAAAGATACAAAAGCCCCATAAAAGCCTATTCGTTATTTCACACCTTTCGGCAACATGACTGGTGGGAGTGTCAAAAGCACCAATACATAAACTTTTGGTAAAAACATACAAGTGATTTTGCATATATGCATGACAAATCTCTTCAAATATGGCTGATGGATGACGTTGGTGGGAATACGAGGATGTGGACAAAATACTCAACCATATTGAATGTGATTACTATCCTAGGAAGGAAGTGCTTTGAGGTGATGAGACTCTCATGCGTCATCCATACGGTTATTTAGTCTGCTACAACATTCGCACCAAAGCATCTAAGAATCTTCCTATGCGATGCGAGTGATTTTGCAGCGCTTACTTATGTGTAAACACTTTCGATAATTCCAGTAAAACTGGAGGAAAATGACAGAATGAGCTTAAAGAGTACGTGTACGGCCCATCATCCGCAAGCATGGTAGGGTAGAAAGTGCAGAGCCCGCCGCAGTGAAGAAGCACTAAAATTATGCATGCCATGTACCAATTTGGTTGAAGCACTATTATTCTGTTCATATTATGAATCTCACAGTCACAATTACTATCTGAATTCAAGGGTATGTTTCTTTTTTAAATGATCATCCATTTGTTGTACCGGTTGTATCAACTATTCTACTCAACAACCTAGCTATCGTGTCTAATCTAGATAATATGAGCATATATCCAATTTAATTGATGGTGTCAATTATGTAAATTCAAAATGAAAGAAAAATAATAGAAAATAGTTTTTTCTTATTCAAAATCATATCCCAAACTTCAAAATTTTGGTATTACATTTCGTTTTTCTATTGAGTTATAAAATTCAGATTTACACATGCATCGCTAGTGTAATCTAATTCATTTAACTTGCACTTCAATAAAAATCAAATACATTTTAAAGTAAAATTAACCGACCGGCATAATCTAGTCCAATCTCGTCAATTTTCATCTGAGTTCAACTGATTATGCTGCATCGGTCGCGTACCATGGCCTACATGTAATACAGTTGTACGTATATTATAGACGAGTATTATACGTTGCTTAGAAAAAATAGCATTTTTATCATATCTTTCCAAACAATACAGAATATGGATGTATTTTTGAAAAGTATGTACATATATATATATATATATATATATATGAAAATTATACGCGTATTAATCAACTTGTCTAAGGAAGGCATAAAATGATTAAAGGTGGCTAATTAGGATTGGAGATTTACAACATAACATCAATTTAAGAGAGAGTAAATGAAAAATACCAATATACCAACCTATTTTATATTTTTTTTAACGAAATACAATAGAAACAAACACAACTCTCACATGCATGACTGCCTCCAATTTTCGAAACTTGACAATAAATCCTAAGGCTAATAGCCTAATACAAATAAAAAAAATTTGGTAAACTAATTGGTCCCAATCCATGTACCATTCAATGTTTTCGGTTTAAGAAAGGGCGGTAGCTACTACTGGTTCGGTTTTTTTTGGCGGGCAAAGGAATAAAATCAGAAATGAAGCGCGCCAAAAGCTTTGAGAACGCGAGTCTCGCTCTTCACTTTCCTCGCTCTTCACTTCGAAACCCTAGCGAGTCACAAAACCCCAAAAACGGCGTCGTCGTCCCAGCAAAAGCCCGGGCTATCTCCATTCCTTTTGTATTTCAGGTAAGTCTCTCTCCAATTTTACAATTTTCGACATCGAATTCGTCTGATTGATTTCTCATTTGGGTATATTAGGGTTTGTGCAAGATGGGAAAGTTGCGACCTTGCTGTTTAATTGCTAGGAAAAAATTAGGGAAACTAGATAAAAGAGATAGAATTTGATTTCACCTTTTGGGTATTTTGATTTGTAAACAATTTCCACAGTTTACAATTTGCACCTAATCTGGGATTGATAGTTTGTTTTTTTTTGTTTTTGTTTTTGTTTTTGTTTTTTTGGGCATATTGGGAACTTAGATTGTATAATTCCATCACATTGTTGGCTCATTAGATTGCTATATACATACTACATTTTTTGGATCCATGGTTTTTGATTAATTCAATCGCTTGTTTACGAGCTTGTACTTGTTGATTGTTTGCTTGTATAAACTAACCAATAGTTCTAGACTTAATTGAAGTGATTTGAGGCCTCTTAACTCATACTTTGAATTTGGTACAGATAACTACAGCATCTTAACGGTTCGAGGAGTATTGATTATCTTGCATTTTTAGTAATCAGTGGTTGCAGTTTGGGCTCTTGTGGAGGCAGCATTCAAATTGTGTCTGGAAAGATTTTATCTGTCTGTGTGGAGAGAGTCATAGGGAAAGTAATGGAACCGTCATTTCCAGAGAGCAGAGGTGCAGAAGCAGTGTTAAATCTCCAACCCAGCTCGTCGATTCCTATTACATATCACCCTCTCTTTGGTCCTCACGACGATCTAATCCTCCTTGAGCTCGATCAGAAGCTTGTCTCTGATGTCCTGCACCAAAGGTGAGGAGTAACTTTAATCTGGTTTCTAGAGCCTTTCTTAGGCTTATTAATTTGAATTGTTTCGTGTGCATGAAATCTAGCTTAATGCTCTTAGTTTTTTTCTTTCTCTAGAGTAACTATTAGGGGACAGCCAGTTGAAGAGGCAGTCCTCTGCACAGAGTCAAAGACTTTTGCAATCAAATCCGTGGGAACTTCTAATTCCGTTTTTCTAATACCCCCTTCAAGTCAGTTTAATTCTTTTGAAAGCCCAAAAAGTTGTGATCAGAACTATCATGATCCACAATCTGTGGCTTCTATCATAAAGGTTGCAACTGGTAACATGGAACTTGTTGAAGTTGCTCCGAGACTTGACAAGCTTAGGTTGCTACTTTTAGAGAATCCTTACAGATATGACGAGGATGTAGAAATGGTGGATCTGGATGAGATGGAGAGAAGCAATACAAAACTGTACAGATGGGATGATCTTGTAGAGAACGTTCAAGCCAGTGATGATGAATTAATGACTGGGTTGCAGGCTCTTTCAGCAGTGGAGATTCATGGATATTGGAGAATTGTGGATGAGAAGTATATGGACACAATGCTAAGGATGCTTTTGCACAATATAGTTTTGAATGACTGGTCATGGTCTTCGCTTAATCAGGAAGACGTTGTCAATGGGTTGGAATCAGATGGATTTCCTCGAGAACTTGCAAAACACTGCTTGCATGTTTATGGTAGTAAGGTGGTTGCGGGTGCGAGCACAAGTAATATATGGAAGTTGGATGAGAGGAAGGTATGTGTGCATTTTGCAAGAGAAGTCTTGAGAGATGGGAAAAAGAAGAAGGAAAGGTTCATGGAAGAGTTGAGGGGAAAAGTTCCCGAAGGGATGGCAGCAAGGTTCGATGTATTGGAAGGTGAAATATTGACAGAGACGGTTGGCGTTGAGACATGGATTCGAGCCTTCAGTGTTTCATCTCTACCTTACAATCCTGCAGAGAGATTCTCTATTCTTTTTAAAGAGCGTCCAAAGTGGCAGTGGAAGGATCTGGAGCCCTTTATCCGGTGAGTATATACATGTTTTTCATGATCCCTTTGGTCTTTTACTGCTTTCTTATTATTCAAATCTTAATCGAAAGTATATTCACTATTCTCGTCGTTTAACTACTTTTCAGGGACTTGAGTGTGCCTGGTCTTTCTGCAGAAGGTTTGCTTCTCAAATACACTAGAAGAACACAACCAACTGCTGATTCGGAACCAATTTTCAGCTTAAGATAGTGTTTTATGTTGATTGCCATATATCTTGTAGTGTTGGCTTCTGAGCGCTTCTAAATTGAGCATATGTTAGCAATTGAAGGACTGTAGTCTGCATGCATAACATTGTTTTGTGATGTCTTATTATCATATATATTCATTTTGTTCAACATCTGCTTTAACATTGCAAGATATTCATGTTGTTCTTGTCTTTGGCATTAGAGAACCTGAGCATGCTTGTAAGCCAAATGCGATATGCAATAACAGAATCATATACGTCGTTCGCCTGCGGTGCTACTTTGCGATGAGTGTGAACGTGATCCAATGGTATAGCCATGGAAAATTATTAGTGCTGATGCACAACAGTGAGTTTGGTAGTTCAAAGTCTGTTTACAGCCAGTGTTTAAAGAGTTTTTAATCTCTTGGTAATCACACCCGATACCTCGCGTCACTTCTTCTCAAGTGGTATGCAATCCAATATTGGGAGCGACTTGGGGAGTCAAACGTTTAGGCATGGTTGAATGCTGATCAAAGGGGTGGATAGGATATTGACTAACTTAATACACCAATAGGAAAGAATATTTTGCACTTGAAATATTTGACATAATGACTAAGGTGACACTCAACTTAATATGGTTGAATCAGTATAGAATTCACAAAAACGAATGACACTCTCTTATTAGAATTAAAGGGATGGATGACATTTTGAGTGACTATAACGTAATTGAGTGATAATAGAATTCACGAAATGTAGACAGGCTAATGACATTCTCATACTAGTTAAAGATCTATAGAGGTCAAAAAATGAATTTAGGGACTACAATTAACTTTTTTTTTTTTTTTTTGAGAATGGACTAAAATTAACTGTAACACACACATTTTTTTTCTCCTCATGCAAAATTTTATTTTATTTTTATAAGTCGTTTTAAAAAAAATGTGATTGGAAAATCACTTCACTTTGGGCTACCCAAAATTAAGTTCTACCCGAAAGCCCAACTTCACCACCCAGTCTTCATTTCTCTTCCTTTCTAGTCAGACCATTTCATTTGGGCGGGAAAATCAGAAATCGAATAAAATCACCAAAATCCCCCAATTTCTCTCTGCAATTGAACCGCCACACTTGTGTAAGCTAGCAGAAGCTACTGCCCGCCGCCCTAAATGCCTCCGAGAAAGAAACCCACTTCTTCTTCCACGGCGTCATCCAAGAGATCCGCCTCCAAAGCTCCGCCGCCGCCGGCCAAGTTCGGCATCCAACATTTCTTCGACCGACACACCCAGAACTCCCAAAAACTCAAAGACGCCGCCGTTTCCTCCCCTCCTCAGAACCCACAGCCCCTCGCCGCCGCGGCCCCCTCTTCCGCCCTTGCTCCGCCGCTATCCGTCCAGGAGATCCCAAACCCGGCGGCGGAGATTGATTCCGGTAAGACGGTTTTAGCTTCCAGGAATCGTGAGATTCGGCCGCCGCCGCCGCAGAGCACTCCGCCGGAAAATCTGATCATGCTGGATGTTGACGACGGCGAGGAGGAAAACGCCTCGCCGGAGATTTCAAAGTCTAAGCCTTTTAAGCGATTTAAGTTTTCACCAGGACTGGTAAGTTTTGAGCTTCAGAGGTTTACAATAGAGTTTTTATTTTCCATTTGTTATGTCTGTTTATTATAAAAAGTTTTATTTTTTTTATCATGAATATGACCCAATTAATCGAAATCCTTGATTTTTACTTAAAAGTAATAGTGAAATTTGATTCAGTTTGGTGCTTGTTTATATATGTTTTTTTTAGGAGAAGAAGAGAAGAAGCTTGTTTATATATGTATGTGGGTACATTTAGTGTTGTGATCAATGTCTGTTTTTTATCCTTTTGTAATTTGTTTTTGTGAATGTGGATATGGTGCTAGTTGATAAAGCAAAGCCAGGATGATGGAGGCGATGAGGTGACATGGAGAATATCCCCGGTGAATGACAGACTGCAAGCTGTTTCGAAACGCATGCCGGATGTTGTTAGAGTGCTGGCAAACTCTTCACGGCTTAAATCTTTAAGCATTAATCAGTGCTCGCAAAACAAGGCATGTTTGTCTTTTACCTTTTGTGCTTCTGTTGGTATAATTATCAGACGATTAACCAATAATGAATCTACAGACTTCTTCTGTTAAGGCTGGAAAGGTCGAGCAGTCTCCATCAACAGCGAGTACTTCTGAAAGATCTTTGGTATCCCTGAATAGGGTTGGTGTAAAGAGGGTTAACCCAGATCCGGATATGGATACTAATGGAACTACTGTTGATCTGACTATCTGTGGAACAGATAGTAAGCAGAGTCCATTCCGAACACCACCTTCTCTATCCTACTGCCATGATAAAGTAATTATTCCATCATACTGAACCTATTTTATTGTAAATTACTTGGTTTGTATTTTTTATTCATGGTAATGAAGAAATTAGGAAAGGGACAAAAAAAGAACAGGCAAAAAGAAAAAAAACTTTGCCAGATGATACTTCATTTTGTTTATATCGGGTTTGTTAAACCAAATGCAAACATAGTCTTTTGACATCATTTTCTGTCATTTGAGCTGCTAAGTAGAGAGTGAGGAGTGATCTTTCTCTGATTGGTTCTTTACCTGAAATGCAGCTTGCTAATGGTGTTGCGTATAATGAAGTTTCAGATCAGCTGGGGTTGAGACAGAATAAAAAGGTTTATCTTTTCGAGACCAATTCTGGGCTATGTCGTTCTACTTAGATTAATCAATATGTATGATGTATATTCTGTTCCCTGATTTATTTATTCAATAGTCAACTATTATGCTCACAAAAACCAGTTGATAATTTCATTTTTACAGTTGCAACTGTGCCTGTGTTGGTGAGTTTTATGGCAGCTATAAGTCAATTCTATCTTCTGTTGCTGTGGTGCTGATGTATATTTTTTTTGGTTTCTTATCGAGTTTTTAGGCATTGCTTGAACTATTAGATCAAGTGGAAGATGTTATTTCTGTTGAGGATTCATCACCTAACGTTGTGGAGGAATCTCCATTTGAAGTTAACAGCAGCAATGGTGATCAGATGCCAGTCAAATTGCATCACACAGTGGAAACAGTTAAGAACGCTCTAAAGGAAAAGCTGGCTGAGAGTTCATCAAGTTTCAGTTTCCTTGTATTAGAGGTATGGTAGACAGATTTATTGTCCATTTGAGCACAGAATAGTAAGTTTCTTCAAAGTCGGTTATTATGCTACCTTTTCGTTATTTTCCATTCTAGATATCGGAGAAGTGTGGACCTGCCGACTCATCTGGTGCTCAATGTTCATATAAGGTTTGTAATAAGAAAAATCTTCAATTTTACTTCTCTAGTTTTTTAGATATTTTATGATGATAAAGTTGATAGAATTTATTTTCAGGTTCTTCGCTTACTGAATGAGCAAAGTGGAGAAGAGCGTTCTGTGTGTTTACAGGATGAGTGGTAAGTACTTCATGATGTCTTTTTTAATAGCAGCATAGTCATGCTACTGTTTATTCTGAATTACTTTTCCAATAGTGAGATACTACCATATGACCGCTCTTTAGAGTTGGATTATGTCACCCAAAAATAGAAATGCACTTTCTATGCTATTTCAAATAGATCCTGCATGATAGTGAACGTTTCGTAGTATACTTAACTTATATCGTTTATCATCCCAGTCTAGTCATTTTTGACTCTTTTCTTCTTAGATGCTTTTGTAAGGCTATGGTTTTGACCAAGGTTCAAATACATTATTGGGCTATAGTTCAGAGGATGGTGAATAATTGTGATAATGTTCAACAGATGAGTCTTTATATTTGTCTTTTGCTCTCTTGGTGTATTACCTGCAAGAGAGGAGATGAATATTTTCTTTTCAATTATGTTTTCCATTGCCCATTTCCTTGAGAGTATGAAAAAACCTTGAGGTGGAAATGCTGAGTTAAGTGATCCTGGCCTCTTGTGTCTTATTATTTCCGGAGCTGCAACATATTGGCTATAATTTCTGTGTTATGGTATGAGAAACGCTACAAGTTTGGAACATATGGTAGGGGGCAAGTTATTTTTGTAGGCTCCATAAAGACGTTCCTTTCAATATTATTCATTTGTACCATGGGCAGCTGTGAGTCTATCTCTGTTTTGATCATTTCTAGTCAGGATGTAATAGCCGAAGTTTTCTTAGTTTGGTCAGGATAGTGACCTCTTTTGTGGCGTGGGCAATGTTTCAGTAACTTGTTGGTTTTACCATCCGGTCTTTGTGTAGGGCAACAAGAATAGTCCAGAAAAATTCTAAATTTCTTTTCTTGCTTTCAAAATATGATTGCTGATAATGCTGCTCTTATATTCTCAGGTTTTATAGTGTCACTGCACCAGGAGATACTGTCAATGTTATTGGTGAATTTGATGACCAAGGACTGTGTCATGTGGATCGTCACAATAACTTTATTATTGTTCATCCAGATGTTTTGGTAGCTGGAACTAGGGTACAACTGCCCATTTGATCTAATATTCTTCACATGTTGTTGCTGTGGTTTTTCTTATGATTGATCTGTTATTTTGCAACTATTTTTGTGGTTATAGTTCCCCTACTTATGCTAACCAACAGAAACATTTTCAGGTTACAGGTAGCTTCAGTTGCCCGAGGCGAGCGGTCCTTGATGAGAGACTGAAGTGCAATGAGCAAGCGACTTCAGCAGTAATTGGTACAATGTTGCACCAAGTTTTTCAGGTGTCCAAAATGTCCATTTCCTGAACCTTTTAATGTGTATAAATATACCTAGATAATTATTTACTTTTTCCATAGATCAGCTTCTAATAGTGGTCCTCCATAATCTGTAATGTTTATTGTTTTTTGTAGGCTGCACTTTTGAAGGAGATACCTACAAAAACTTTCTTAGAGGAATATACAAGAACGGTGCTCCAGAAGAACATTGAGAACTTGTATGCTTGTGGAGGTTGGAATATTAAGATGTTATTTTGAATTACTTTTTAATGTACCTGTGACAGGTTAAGTTTTATGTTTGTTGCAGAATGATATTCTTTTAAGCTTACTTGTTAGTTTTGTAACTTTGTTGGAATTTGATTAGTCAATATTGCGGATCTTCTTAAGAAAGCTCCTGTTCTTTTTTTTTTTATTTTTTTTTATTTTATGTGGACTTTGCAGTGGATGAAAATGATATATACAAAAAGTTGATTGAGGCTGTCCCGAAAATATTGAACTGGGTTAACCTCTTCAAAAACTGCCAGGTACATCCACTTTGTTTATTCACTGATTTATTTCTATATTTACAATCAAGGTGAAAAATGTATGAGATTGTGCTCATCTTAAACCAAACTTGAGGAGTAGAGACTCTCCATTCTGAGGCCAATGATATTTTGCCAGGATCCTGAAGCTCCTTCTGTTGATTTTGGATCTGACAATGGAATGAAAAAAGTCAAATTATCTGAGGTAAGGCATCATAGATGGTCTTTTTGTAGATAAATGGGTTATCTACCACTAGAAATTTTGCATCACATATGCTTCCAACTATGTGTAGCTCTGTGGAATATACCTTGGATTCATGCACCTTACCTATTGGACCTTCCGGAGTTCAAGAATGTATTTTTTCCTACTATTGGGAATATTTACCTTGCACTTAGATAAGCGCATTTGCTGATTGACTTTGTAATCGTTTCCTTATTTGCATTTTCCAGCCATTCTTGATTATATGAAGCTTGTACTTGTAAATATGGTTGTGTTTTGCAATTATTGTACGTTTTCTTGAGCCATATATATAGTGACATGCACTATTTTCAGAAACATTAAGCCATCGATGATCTTGATCCACTTTTTGTAGGTAATTGATATTGAGGAAATGGCTTGGGCTCCAAAATATGGTCTGAAAGGAATGATTGATGCTTCTGTTAGGGTGAAAGTAGAATCTAACAAAGATGAGTCTCATGAGAAGGTTATGCCTTTAGAGTTCAAAAGTGGAAAAGTACCCAGTGGCCAGGCAAGAATAAATTTCTTAACTAGTTTACTGAAACTTGTCCAAAATAATATTGACTTGTGTAGATAATACTATCGCCTTATTTTTCTTACTGTTTTTTGTTTCTTTCTGGCTGCTCATGCTCATGTGCAGACATCTATGGAACATAGTGCGCAAGTGATGTTGTACACTCTTCTTATGTCGGACAGGTGCATATTCCTCCCTTTCTTTGGCTTCAAGAGGGCCTTGCACAAAGTGTCATCGAGATCTCTGATAAGAGCTTTCATTCGTTCACTCTTTATCTCTTGTCTTCAGGTATCGGAAGCATGTTGATACTGGTCTTCTGTCTTATCTTCAGTCTGATCACACTCAGGTACTGTCAAGTACTGTATCATCATGTATTTCTGTTTATGATCCTAGTCTCAAATTGAGTTGCTGTTTATCTATTCATCAATAACATAAAACAGGGAATCATAGTTAGAAGGTCTGACTTGGTTGGGCTAATAATGCGGCGTAATGAACTTGCAAATGATATCCTCCGGGCATCACGGACACAAGTACTGCCTCCTATGTTACGGGTATAGCTGTTACTGAACTATGGCAGTATTTTCATGAAGTTCTTCACTGGAATGCAATTGTAGATCTTTCTATTTTCTTTTCTGGTTGTAGAGTCAGAGCATGTGTGGAGGTTGTCGCCAGCAGAATGTTTGTACCGTCTATCACAAGGTAATTCTGTTTTTTCGTGTAAGGTTTTGTTGAGTATGAATAAAGTGTTCCTACTTGGAGTGCGAAACAATTAATTTGTTCATAAGTTCTTTAACGCTTGGCATGTATTTACTAATTGTGAGCTATTGCCGAGAATTATTCCGATTGAGCTTCGGTATGTTGGGCTTGCAACTGTGCAAGCATAAGCTAATTAAAGTGATTCTATGCAATACGGATGTAGCATGGTTTTCTTTTTAACTTTAAGTTGGTGGTGATCATTAGTTTTAACTCCACCTACATTTCTACTCCTTTTCCTCTGTTGGTTCATTTTATTACTCAAAGTCTAAATAAATTTCTTAAAATAATGATCACTGGACTGGTTTTGTCCCCTGAACTTTCTTTTCTGATTATGACCATATCTATATTCATTTCAGTTATGCACATCCTTCAAATCCAAATGTTATCAGCAAATTTTTTGCAATTTTATTCTGTTGACTGATGAAGACCTTACTTTTACATTATGTGTCAGTGCCCAATTTCCTTTAATAAACATTAGCATAACCAATCTTCAATGCTGAGGAGCTGCCTTCAAATTAGACATGGTTCCTGCAGGGACTCAACATTCTGCATTTTGAAAACCTTTAATCCTGTTGGTATCCCAACATCATTTTCGTTGAAAGACACTTGGAAACAAATAAATAGAACCCTCATTCTGCCGGGAAGTTGTTCAAAAGAGTCCGACTGAGGAAGATTAATAAGCCAAATAAAAGTTATATTTAACGAGGTTAAGAGTGGCCTAACTGTCTTTTTCTCATGGAACAGTTGCGTATTCGCACAGGAAACCTCAGTGGAAGAAATATATGTTCTTTAATATTCGTCATCATGTTTAATTGTCACAGGCACATGGAGGAAGCAAAGAGAGCAGTGGACTGGGAGGTTTATTTGACTCAAATACTCACCACCTAACAGATGCTCATGGTTTTTTCCTGAGGCTGTGGGATAGATTGATCGACTTAGAAGCTAAAGAGACGCAGGTGACTTTTTTGTAGTCACTATTTGTATTGTGGATAAATGGTTAAAGGCGTAGTTTTGTATGTACTAATGATTTTTTTCCCTTCTTCAGCATCTAAAGAACGAAATTTGGGGGTCACATAGTTCGAAGAGTGGTGCCAAGAGTTTCCTTTCTTCTGTTGTTCTTGATTCTGAACTTCCATATATGAACTCTGGAAAAGATAACAGATTCGTGTATCGTTTTCTGCAAAATAGAGACTCTTTGAATGCTGCTTCCTCTCCAACAACAGATGTGGATTGCACATTAAGATGTGGTGACTATGTGGTATGTTTTACTGTCATAATGTGATCTTTGGGTAGTTCACACAAAAGCTAACTGTTTACAGAGGTTTATTAAGAGTTTCTGTGAACTGACGGTTTCAGTGGGGTCGTTTCAATTTTAACAAATTTGTGATGTTCATCACACGTTTTCAAGAATACTATGCTGTCAGTGACATCTCGTGTTTTTATGCCATTACATTTTTTGACTTATGACTCTATTGCTCTATGGGCTTACGTTATATAAGAAATGATGACTTTCTCATTCATATTTCACATGAGTTACAAAGAAGTCTTGGGCAAAGTATCTCTCGGCATGATTTCTGTTTCTGATCAGCTATTCATCTGTCTCATATCAGTCTTTGGATAGTATCATACATACTGATACATTTTGGTTAATCTTGGGGTATTTATTTGAAATTTGTTTAACAAATTAATGTTTAGTAAATAAAAAAGCCGACTTGGAAACTCATTTTTGTAATATATTCTTGTTCAGAAGAAGTGCATCTAATACCTGTTTGCAACTTCGTTTTACTTTTTACCTGTCTAGGTTAAGAACAGTGAATAACAACTTAAGTTAGATCTCAAATTAAGAAACAATAATAAGATTTACATGTATGCCTGTTTAAGTTCTCTGGTTTTTCTTGGATTGGATCTGTTTTTCTGCATTATAGTGTTGCGAGACTTGCCTGGCTTTCAGCCATTTCCCTAATAACTCAATCATGTACAGCTTTAGATAGACTAATAGAGTAACGCATGCATATGTACAAGGATTCCAAGAAGTGCACTGGTGTATGCTTGCGTGCTTGTGATGAGTAAAATTCTGTTTCCTCCTGTTTTCATGTTAAGACGTGAAATAAAAAAAAACTGGTAATAGTTTGCAGATAGGTTATATATTATCCACTGTAAACCCAGTATCATGTATATGTGTTCATGTATTATCCTCTAACAATTTAATGATTGAGGTACTATTTTTATTGTTCAGATACTTAGCATTGAATGTAGTCGCCTACCTCTTGCAAGTGGGATCATAAAGGATATAAGTAACTCCCATGTTTCTGTAAGGACATTATCTGGCTTATGATGCTTAACATCCCTTTGGGCATTTGCGTGCTAATATACAGCCAATAGATTTTATAGTGGAAGCTTCTCAAATTCTATGATTCTAATATCTTCTGCAAAAATTAGGTTTCTTTCTCTAAGCGCTTACAACTACCTGGGAGCAATCCTTCTTCAGGGGCAAGTGACCTCCTTAAGGAGGCCTGGCGGATTGACAAAGATGAATACATGACATCATTTTCGGTAATGAGGTATTACTTGACTGAAACTATGCCCCAGCTTTCCTTTTTCCAATCTGTTTAATATTTCTCTGATGTACCCTTTCTCATTCTTAATTTTGTTTCTGTAGGTTTAACCTTATTCAAATTTTTCTTCAAAGTGCACAAGCTGCTCACCTGAGAAAGATGATTGTTGACCTAGAGGTGAATTTGAGGACTTTAATTGCCTCACCATCTTTTTCTGATTCTAGCTCGCCTGTCTGATTGTATGGATTCTTTTTAGGCTCCTAGATTTGACAATGGATGTACATTTAGCCAAGATCCAGCAATATGCTATCTGAGGTCCCAGAGAAACTTAAATGATGACCAGCGTCGAGCCATTCTTAAGGTTTCGTATAAATTATCTATTTCTTGCCTAATACTTATCATCTTGATATTCCCCCAAGAAGTCTGTCCTAAATTTGGTTGGTACAAATTAGCAAATGAATGAGGAAGTTCACTAATTCTACAAAGTTACCCAGATACTTACAGCAAAGGACTACGTTCTTATACTAGGAATGCCTGGAACAGGCAAGACATCTACCATGGTGCATGCTGTGAAAGCCTTATTGATTAGAGGTGCATCCATTTTGCTTACGTCCTACACAAACTCTGCAGTTGATAATCTACTTGTCAAATTGAAGGCTCAGGTTATCTTCTATTTCATATCTTTTGATAAGCTTATTTGGTTTGTTTGTTTTTTTTTGTTTAAATGGAGTTATTTTTACCCTTCACCTGGGGCCTGATGCTGCTCTTACTTGATGCTTCTTTTTGTTGCATCTTTAAATCTAAGGCTTTCTGGTGTAGTCGTTATTGTGCCATATGATATGTCAAATACTATTTTGGGTTTCCCTATATTTAACTGAAAGCATTGCAGAATATTGATTTTTTACGCATTGGAAGACATGAAGCTGTACATGAAGAAGTTCGAGGGCATTGTTTTTCGGGTCAGGTTTTAAATTATAAGAGTATTTTAAAAAAAAAATTATAACTTTGATTTCTTCTCGATGTTCTAATGATGGTTTCATATTACAGAAATGAACATACAAAGTGTGGAAGCCATTAAGTCAAGATTAGACCAAGTCAAGGTTGTTGCTGTCACATGTTCGGGGATCATCAGTCCCTTGCTTGCCAATAAAAGATTTGATGTATGCATCATGGATGAAGCTGGACAAACCACCCTTCCAGTACGTATACTTTCGACCTTATGTCAGTATTTAGCATGTTGCGAGTAATGATTTTATAAAAATTCATTTTATATTGTTTTGCAAGTTACATTACTTAGAAGTGGGCCTAGATGAGTTTATATTCACTGCCTTTCTTTAGAATTCATTTTAGCCCAAATGATTTTAGCCCAAATGAATCAATGAGCAATGTTTGTCCTATCAGGTATCCCTTGGGCCTTTGATGTTTGCTTCAAAGTTTGTCCTGGTAGGCGATCATTATCAATTACCTCCTCTAGTAAAGGTATGTATCATTGTGTATGTTTGTGTACTTCTAATTGATTACCCCCTTAGTTTTGGCTCAATAGCTGCTCTTTTGTGTCTAGAGTACAGAGGCTCGGGAGAATGGAATGGGGGTAAGCTTATTTTGTCGGCTCTCAGAAGCACATCCGCAGGCAATTTCAGCTTTACAAAGCCAGGTTACTTACATTTAATGAATATCACACTTTTGCTACTCTTCTGTAGCAGTAATACTTACCAAGTTGTTTGCACACAGTACCGGATGTGTCAAGGCATTATGGAACTGTCAAATGCCTTAATCTATGGCGATCGATTGCGTTGTGGCTCTCCTGAAATTGCTAATGCCAAACTCAAGATTTCAAGTTCAAAGTTTCATTCATCATGGATACAGGAGGTAAAAGTGATTTTCAAAATGATATCATAGTTCTATTGATTGTCAAGTTTTTACATGGTGTGTGCTTGGATAATAGTAGTAGCTGGGATGGATATATAAATTCTTTGACACCCCTTATTTCAGGTACATCTTTGCACAGTTTCTTCCATATCATGTTGTGGGTATTGGAAACTATGGAGTATTATGTAGAAGACTTATAACTTGATGTTCATTACAACAAATTACCATGTTTCTACTTATGGAAAACCATGATGTTTAATCCTTTGGATTTACTAAGACATTATACTGAAACAGATTTAGGATCCAACCATGATGGATGATTGATATCACTTGAAGAGGTTCAATAGTGGCTCCATTTATTTGGTATTTGTGTCTCGTCATCTAGGATCTTGTTTGTATGTTAAGTGGAAAATTTTTTATTCAAGTGAATGTTTTAGTGTAATTTGCCCCTTGTTTGACAATAAAAGACTTGTTGCAAAACTCCTGCTATAATGTGTTTGTTTTGGTTTCAAAACTTAATGCATTTTTCATGTCAAAAACTTATTCGATATCAATGTTTCATCAATTTCTTCTCTTGTAATTGCAGGTTCTAAATCCAATGAAACCAGTGATATTTATTAATACAGGTTTGTAGAACTACTCTGCCTTGTTTGTTCTCCCTAATCCTTCCACTGAGTGGCTTTAGCTTTCCTTAATATTAAACACTTTTCACAACATAGATGCTTTACCTGGTTTTGAGGCGAAGGAGCGCAAGATTTTGAACAACCCAACGGAAGCTCATATAATTGCGGAGGTTTGACCTTGTTTATATAATGCAAGTACTGCTTGTGGATTGAGGAAAAATTGTTGTTCCTTTTATGTTGCTGTCAACCATTTAACTAGATTGTAACTTTCAGACTGAAATAACTTCCTTATTTTGCTTTTAGGTTGCGGAGGAACTAGTTAACAGCGGAATTAAGGGGGAAGATATTGGCGTCATCACCCCTTATAACTCCCAGGCAGAGATCCTTCGCCTCGCGATAAAGCATACCTCTGTTGAGATACACACCATTGACAAATACCAGGTCAGGTCGAAGGCTTCATCTTCTAGTTTCTTCACTGATGTTTTCTTCGGGACTTGGTTAAATTACAGGACTTTAGTGTAATATTAGTACACATTGTTCATGCAGTATTCTAGTCTTTAAAAAATCTTCAAAAAAGTTTAACTCGTTTGTTCATTTACCTTTAGAAAAATCTGTATCTAGTCTCAGTGCAGATTTCTTTGAAAGAAATAAGAATGGACATGGTTATCTAGTTTCAGTTATCATGTCTCAACTACTGTCCTTAATTGGTAATGTTAATATATGCAGGGAAGAGATAAGGACTGCATACTAGTGTCCTTTGTCAGGTCAACAGAAAATCCAAGGAATTGCTCGGCCTCGCTGCTTGGAGACTGGCATAGGATTAATGTGGCTCTAACTCGTGCGAAGGTAGGAATCACATTGGCGTTCTCGCTTGCTTAGAAAAACATTTTCCAAAGCGAATATGAACATTACTTCGATATTTTGGTTGCTAGTGTTATAAATCTTCTTTTCCGTGCTGTACAATTTATAATGAGAGTGAACTGAGAATATAGAGAAAACAAGAGGAAAAAGGTAGAGCATTCGCAAGATTTGAATTTAAAATGAAGGGGTTAGGGGTGTTTGAGTAAGTAAGCTGCTCTCTGTTCACTTTAACATGCTTTATCTATTTGTTTGTGCAGAAAAAGTTGATAATGGTTGGATCATGCAAAACCCTATCAACGGTTCTGCTAATGAAGCTTCTTATTGAGAAAGTAGAGGAACAATCAGGCATCTTGAATTTGTCCAAGAAAGATATCAACTTTAAAAGAGAGCTGAAGAGGTGTTCTCAAGTGGGGAAGTTGTAATGTTTCCCCTTTTTGGTTAGTGTACATATGTCGATTGTTCCTGTGGAACATTGAAGCTAAGGTGTATATAGATTAATTGAGTATTGAAGAGAAGTTATTTCGCCCATTTTTGTGTCATGAGGGCCCTGGAAAAATCTGTTGTAAAATTACTGATAATAAGTTCATTATGCTGAGTAATCATCATTTCTTTGTGTAGTACTTGCTTAAACAAAATTGCTTGACAAGTACTCATACTCAGCTCATTCTGCCAAATAACCAGTTCAGTATACGTTTTCCTTCTAATTCCAACAACAAAAGCCATAACTTTTAGGTGAATGGGACCTAAAACACCTTTTGCTGCTGAGAAAACTTTCACTGCCATTACAACAAGACAACCATATGTCATACACTTTATTCAACAGTTGCAACACCCACGGTTGATGCTACAATATCAAGCCGTTACTGTTTGAAACATAAAGATTTTCGTGCTTGCATTCCAGTCACTTATCAGAGATATCCCTCAAGCACAACATTCTCATTTGAAACATTAGGCTGCAATTTCTTCAATTTGAGTCGTTTCCCTAGACACTTCAGAGCAATAGGGAAACTCCCAACACCAGTTTCATCCCACAGGGGCAATACCTCAATCACGATTTTTTGCAACAAATTCTGCTCAATACCATCTTGTAGAAGCTCTTCAAAATCACCAATATTTCCCCTCAAATCTAACAGAACGCTGCATAACCCTTGGGAATTACAATATTCCAAAATAGCATTCAAACTTATCTGATCCAAAACCACCGTTTCGACACCTGTCTGAGCATTACCTAGTTCTATTGCTGACTCTTTTTCTGCAAAGATTATTAGCTTACCAGTTGCTTCCATGCACATTGGGAGAGCGGGAATTTCGATTTTTGGACTACTGCTCCTTGCTATTATAATCCGGAGTGGTTGGTTGGCTCCAGGTTCTTGCGACACTGGAAAAGAGATGTTCTCAAGTATTGAGGAAGAAGAAACAATAACTGCATCATATTCCTGTAACAAATGTGAGTAGTAACCACCAGACTCAGCAACACCTTCACCAAGCTGGTCTAGAAAGTGTCCATTGACTGAGATAGAGTATCTGTTGATGAGAGAAAGACTCAAATCTAAGAACACTCAGCTTCAATTAGCTAGCAATTGAACAGGAAATCTTTATGGTCACATATTCCTAGTATATGGTGCAATGTCCGTTCATGGTTACTAACCAAGCACAACAATCAAAGCTATCAAAGACAAAGAAGGGAACGATGTGTGTATTTCTATTTACTAGTTGGACTACTCCAAATAGAACAAAATTACCTGACACTAACAAATGGATTTCCAGTGATCATACGATGTATATAAGCCTCGTTGAGCCGCTTGCATAATTCTTCTTCTACACCTGTAGTAACATCAATTCCTGCATCTTTTAATCTCTCCAATCCCTTTGATTCTACAATTGGATTTGGATCCACCATTCCGACCACCACCCTTTTCACTTTGGCTTTAATGAGGGCTTCACTGCACGGTGGTGTTCTCCCATAGTGATTACACGGTTCCAAACTCACGTACGCTGTTGCATTCTCAGCTAAATCCCCCGCATCTCTAAGAGCAAAAACCTGTAACATTGGAATTCCTGGTGGTATAAGTGTTTCTTCAACAGCTACTTGAAGATCAGAAGCAGAAGTAAAACCAACATTATACTACAAGGACAAGAAGAGTTACCTCAGCATGCGGCTGCCCAGCTTTCGGGTGAAAGCCTTGGCCGACAACCTTGCCATCCTTGACAATGACGCAACCCACCATTGGATTTGGGCTGGTACACCCGATAGCTTTTCTTGCAAGCTCCACGCACCTCTTCATATAGACCCCATCAGCATTATCTTCTTCTGGTGCCCCCTCACACCTGACTGCAAACAAACCACCATGGCTCCTCAGACCAACTAGCGATTTCGACATCCGTTTAAGAGAATCGCAAAACCCCGATTTCGAATTTCGATTCAAACCCAATAGCTTGGTAGAAAGTTGATGTGACAGTGAGACTTCATGTGGAGTGAGAAGCGAAAGTCCTTGAACCTGCATTACCTCCTCTTGTTCAACTTCTGAAAAAGCTTTTCCGGTTTTAATTATTCCGAGATTCGAGACAACCGAAAAACACGCGACATTATTCTGGGTCAGTTTCCAGTTCGTATAGACATTGCAAAGCTACAATTAACGCCTATAGAATAAATCCAACAGACAAGAGCACAGATTGACGCATGCATTTTATCAAACACATGGCGTGCAACATTAACTAAAAAAAAGCACACCAACAAGTAACTGTGGGGAAACCCAGAATTTAATGTCAGAACCGCCCATATAATAATATGAATGAAGCAATCGATTGAAGCTCAGAGCTGTTGACAAAGTGAGCAGAGATTTTACCTGTGAGGGGAAAGAGACAGTAGTTTATGCAAAGACTTCAAACTTGAGAGAATGAAATGAATAGGCGGAGGAAACTGTGAAAGGAAGCAGCAGGAGATAAAAAGGTGTTCAAAAAACTTGTAGGTGGTTTACAATTTGTGTCTGAGCCCGGGTTCGAACCGGGGACCTCTAGTGTGTGAGACTAGCGTGATAACCGACTACACCACCCAGACTTCATGCGATAGGGAGACCGATTAAATCGAACAGAGTCTTTTTCCTAGTTGCTTTTTACCATCCTACTACATAACCCACATCATTCCATATAAATAAATAGGATGCATGGATTGGTGGGATGATTGTTCGCAACATAGATTCCGATCATAGTTCCATAGCAGAAATCTGTAGCATAGTTTCATATAAGCAAAGTAATATGTTATAGAATCAGAGTCATTTTATTTAGATTTTCATATAATTAATAAAGAGTTTCATTATTGTTCTATATATTGTTATTTTTCTAGGTGGTCTGAGCCTAGATTCTGATCGTTGGTGCCCTTGAGAACTTAACCTCTGTGTGCGTGTGCAAAGATGAATTAATTCTTTATGAACCCACGCGGACATGACACAAAATTTCAAATCAAAGCCATGTAGTCTCAAATTCATGAAGTTCCAAAGTTGCAAAATTTCAGGTATGTTAAAAAATCATAAAGCTAATACTATCAGAAATTTGATGCCTTTCATGAAAGGAATCAAAGTTCCAAAGTTTCAAAAGTTCCATAGGTTTCAGACTTTGAAAGTTTCAAAAGTTTCAAAAGTTTTAAAAGTTTCAGAGTTTCATAATTCTATATAGCTCGAAAAGTGCAGAAGTGTCAAAATTTCGAAAGTGCATATTCTGAAGTTTTAAAGTTCCAAAAGTTTTAAATTTGTCCACATGTCTCGTCACCACTATCATCGCTGTAAAAATGTCTAAGTTTCAAAAATTGAAGTTTCGGAGTCAAAAAGTGTCAAAGTTTTGAAGATCTGAGTTGAGGTTTGAAAGTTCTGAAGTTCCAGATTGAAGTTGCAAAGTCTCAACATTTCAAAGTTCTGGTGCAAAGTCCCAAAGTCCCCCAAAGTTCTAAAGTTTTGGAGTATCAAAGGTTCGAATAGAAGTCGCATACTTCCAGATTGCTTTCAGCAGGGGGTGTTGAAAATATGTTACTGGCGAACTCTTAGTTGACATACTTGAGTTTGATGGGGGGTGTTGGAAAGTATAATTAGGTTAGGATTTAGGATTTTTGATGATTTGTTCCCAAATTGGGAAAGTTGAATCCTTTACCTTTTCCATTATTTTTATCATAAGGATTGTAACCCACGTAGATTCATATCATAGTTTCATAGTAGAATGGATAGGTAGGAGGATTGTTTGTACCATAGATTCATATCATAGTTTCATAGTAGAGTTTTGTAGGATAGTTTCATATAAGTAAAGTAACATATTATATAATTCGAGTCATTGTATCAGATTTTCATATAATAAAGAGTTATCATTATTATTATTCCATTTATTGTTATTTTTCTAGTTGGTGAGCTTGTGGATTCGAGGATCAATACCGTGCGCAAAAATGACAATTATTTGTATAGTATCTACAAGTAAAATGAAGCGACTAATATGCAAGAACCTTATTTCAATTCGATTAGATGTCGGAAACAAGGGTGCGATATTGGGTAATGAAAGAACCTTGCTTGTGTTCATAAAGGATTGGGCTACTTCCTCCATTGTCAATTGGTTAGTGGAACCTCAACTTCCTTCATGATATTCGAGCCAAGTTGCCCACGTGCTCCGTGTCCCTAGTGCGTATTGTTCACACGTGAGGCGATGTGCTAAGAATGTGGTTTGTATAAGTTCCTCATTGGCTAGTAATAGAACCTTCCTGATATTCATTAAGGATTGGGCTACTCCACACATTGCCAATTGGTCATAAAAATTGGTCATAAAACAAAGTTTTGATGAAGTTGTGAATATTTTGCCCCATTGTGTTTGTATCTGAGGATGAGCACCTCAATTGTTTAAAAACGCTTATGTACTTAAGCAACATGAAACTGATTGTTTTGTACTTTAGTACATACATCTATGACTTTAATTTTTATCTTTCACTTGCATTAAAGTAAATAAAATTAGTATATTTCAAGTTCTACGCAGTTTTTCTAACACTGTTAAGGATTGTTTGTTGAAATACGACTACTCAAATGACAACAAAACAAGGTATTTCTCCTTTGCATATCGGCCGGCCGGCTGTAAGCTACCTTTGCATTTCCTGCTGAGATCCCAAGTCTCCAAGTGGGCCCTCTTGGCCACCTATGACCTTGGCTTTCTAGAGAATCTTACTCATGTGTCGTGGGACTTGTAGCTCGGAACCTTGCTTCTTTACTTCATCAGTTTTATCGGGAACTAACTCTTATTTGTATTTTACTTTTAACTGATACTTTTATGAAATTGGCTTAGATATGATTGCATACTTGGTCACTCGGTGCTATGGAAGGTCCTACTATAGTATTTGCTTCGATTCATGCAGCTATTATGGTAATTGCTATCGTTTTCGTGATAGCAAAGTTCCTCTGTATCTGAATATGGACTTACTTTTGTAACTTCAATGTTAATAAATAGCTCGGCCAACTCCAATCCAAATTCTAGAAGTAAATGTTCAATACCATGATGAGACATTACACACTTGACGAAGCAAAATCAATTTTGTATTTGAACTCGTTGGAAACTTCACCTTTTTTTTTCTTCTTCAGGAAAAAAAATGAATAGTGATTGTAGCTACCACCATAGCAGCTGCAAGAAAATTCTTAACCAAGTGTAGAAACTCGGCGGATATTGGTCAATGAATGCTCTAATAATTTTCGGCTTCCATTGATTCCTGTCACTTTCCACTGAATGTCATTAAAGGATATACTACTTATTTTCACTATGTTCCAATAGGTTAGTTTGATGACATATTGATTGCAATAATAGAGTTTAAGCCGAAAAATTACAACCATAAATTCTTCCCAACCCGGGTGATCTTGGTTTTTGTGGGAAGTGTGTTCCTCTGTGTTGTAAATTACCTTACAAATGTGGCAAAGTATGGGGGGATACATGTGACAAGTGTTAGGGACTACAAACAGGGGACATGAACTATTCTGAATTTTGGTTCTCTAGAAAAGCTATTTCAGAGGCAGAATTAGGAGTGCAAGTGATGTTAAATGCTTGTTTGTTGGCGTGGGGGAATTGAAAAAGAAGTAATGTGATAATCAATTTGCCAAATCCCCACAGTTGCAAGCTTGAAGTAATGTGATAATCAATTTGCCAAATCCCCACAGTTGCAAGCTTGATGTTCAATTATTAGAACTTAAATGGTAAAGCCCACAAAAGTCAGAACCCTCCTACAATTACAGAGCAAAGCGCCAAAAATTGGAAGCACAACATTTTACAAACTCAGCAATCAGGTATATATATAGCAAGTAAGGGTAGATCACAATTTGTTAATGAAATTTAGAGCATTAACTACTTTTACAACTCTTTTTTCCACATGAAAACTAGACTAGTGATATTGCATTGTCAAATTGCGATAGCCAAAAGCAAGTGGGGTTGCCTAGCAGAATCTACGAAGATGAGGTTTGCAGGCAATAGCTATCCTTGCGTCAAGTTATGTAGGTGGGCCTTCTCCCTCCTCTCCTTTTCGTTCTCCTTTTCTCTAGACAGTGTTATTATTTCTGCAGGAGCTATAATATCCTTGCTTACGGCAACCACTGCAATATTATAGAACAATCTAAAGTGAGAAGAGGAACAAAAGGTTAAAGATTTTTATGTTTAATTTGTTACCAAAATCCAAAGTCACCTTCCCTTAGTAGTGGTCTTTTTAAGCAAAAAAAATAAAATAAAAAATAGGGGTTTGAGCGACCTCTCCCGGAGGTCCTATACTTTGGTTGGCTAGCCGATCTTCCTCTCTCCGAATTGATATTTAATCAACCTCGGTAATTATCGATTAATTTCAAAGGAAGGGCTCCACAAAAGTTGTCAAGAGCGACTAGTGCAGTCATTCCCTTCCTCACAACTCCTTCATCCCTAGGATTTGATTACATCGTGACTTTTTCAAGTTATCATACACTTTACTATAAGTAGATCCAATCTCTATCACATCGAGACCTTTTAAGATAAAATCTCAGGCCTAGTCTTGGGAGCCCTAAAAAAGAATGGCATTGGCTCTAGTGAATGTATGATGTCTAGGCCTAGGTGTAAGTTGTAGAATAGAATCCCACATTGGACATAAAACTAAATAATGAAGAGTTAATATGTGAGTGGTTTCATAACCAATATAACTAATTAAGGGTTTTTAAGATGTAAAATCTCACACCTAATGGTAGGCAATTTCTTTTTTCTTAAGAACATTTTCCCTTTTTACAAGGAATAATTGTTTCAATTACAGTCATACTAACTGAATATCAAAGAGTGATACAAAATTCTAGTATCTTATAATATTTTTCAACAATTCCGATCAAGCGCATAACTAGCGGAAAAAAAAAAATCCTATTTACTTGTAGAGAGATGAAAGAAATGGGAGCAAGGAAATAAGATGAAAAAGAAGATGTAAAATATTGCCTAATTCAAAACACTACTTGGGAGCACACATTCCTTAATTCATCCTGGCATCACACCTTCCTTGACCCTTCTTGGTGACACATTCCTATCACCTATTGTCATCTCCACTACTTGAGAGGAAGACTTGGCATTAAGGTTATGCATTTTAGCTTCTACCTTGATCATGTAATCGATGTCCAAGATGTCTCCATCCTTCTTGAAGAGCCCTCAGATGCTTTCTCATAGGGTCGATGCCTAGGGACTTTTTCATATCGTTTGCTAAAAATTTACAGATACACACCTTTCACAGATTATCAAACTTCATAATACTGAAGTGTGCGACGCCCATTTTTTATTTTTCAGGAGTCTTGACAAAGGAGAAGGCGGACTTGGGAGAGAAAAGTGAGGAGTGGTCGGTATAGTTACGTGAGCAAAATATGTTTGTTATTGATGGTGGATTCCGCTGGGCCTGTTTCTCAACAAAGCATCCAATAGAAGCCTAAAAGCCTAGCACAAAATAACTTATGATTTCTTAATTATCACGAAAAGACCATTTCCATCACCCAATTTGGAGAAATATTCCGCAAGTTCTTTCTTCTTAAACATTACCCATGGTAGAATTATTTAAATTAAGCACAGTCCCTTCAAATACTCCAATTATTTGAAAACGAGAATCATAATTTTCATTCTCAATCACCACTGTTATAGAATTTTATTTCAATCACAATTTGCCACTAGTCCTTTAACAAGAAGTGAAGATCTCACATTGCAAGATCTATCGGCTTCCTAGATAAAACAAAGTAACTTGAGGCGACCGAAAGATTTGTGAATTTGCATATATGAACATATGTGCATTAAACAGATGTTCCATAAATCATACAAAAAAAAATTATGCAAGTCAAACTTTGCTGATTTGCATTTTATATTCTTAAGTTATATTTGCCTCTTTTTGGCTTGGGTAAGCCTAAAAGGGTATTTAGTTCTTCTTGGATGCACATGTGTGTCACCACCAAGCCATGAGTTTGGCTTGGATAAAAATGGATATGTATTGAGTTGATGATGATGCACTTAAGTTTATCTTCTAACCAAGTGATTGTCCGGCCAAGCAAGGAACCTCCTCTTGACCTAGATTCTTTCACTATCTCGGGGTCAAGACCTTGAATGAGTAACCAATTGATGGGTTGGCTTAAAGGTCGAATGTGAATGTAGAAAGGAATTGCAATAGATGCAAGTACGAGATTGATGCTAGAATGAATTGAAGGGACAAGTGCATAAATTAAGTGCGTAAACGGTAAATAATTGTAAGACGGTGCATGAATTAAAGTGCTTCTGGGCTATCTTTTGGTAACTCATTCCAAGGCCATCATACTATGATCGTTATAGAAACTGGATCACATGGCCACTTGGGACTTGCTCCAAGTCCGGCCATTGTAGCCACTACCGGACCTAGCTGGGTTAGTGCCTGCTCCTGTGCTTGCTTGAATTTATATGTACTAGGAGATAGTTTGCTCTGCTCCACTCCGTTGCTTCCCAAGTTTTCCATTGAAGGTCCAGCTATGCACAGAAGAAGGAAGAAGAAGGTTTTTTTTTTTTAACGTTTTGGTGTAGGTCATTTAATGATTTCGCTGAAATTGCGTCATTTTGAGCCAGGTGAAACAAAAAAAAATCCTTACAGACAACCCAATTCTTCCTAAGAGCAACAGTCACAAAAAAATCCAACTCCAAGCCGCATTCTTCCCCATTGTTCTGCAACTATCGTAGCCACGGTGACACCACATAGCCCTCCACCATCCGTTTCAGCCTGCCACACTGCTTTAAGGTCCAAGCCTTCAAGTTCCAACTCCATTTTCTCCCCTAGTAAGTTCTAAATGGAAATGTGCTTGGATTCGTTGATGTTAATTTGCTTTAACTCGTTAAATTGATTATTTGGTATAGATTATAGTTAAAATGATTTATATTTATCGCTTACTTTGTTGAATTGGTTATTTGGTATAGATTGTGTTGTGGCCAATTAGTTATAGACCCATAGTAAGTTCCTAAGACTTTTCTATAATTCAATTATACAGGTATGGAACACTTCTTTAAGAAATTCCATCCAAATTCTTCTTTGGAGAATCTGGGTAGTTCGACTCCATCTTCAATTTCAAGTAATCCGAGTAGCTCAATTAGATCTTCACCTTTAAGTAATTGGAATACCGTAGGTAGTTCAAGTAAGGCCATTGAGTTGAATGAAATATTGGCTAATCTTCCTATAGACCAAAAACTTAGACCTCTAATGGTTTCTTACCATCCGAATTTTTTAGAAGAAATCCGAAGAGTCAATCTACAAAAGAGCCCTTGCCAACCTAATGATGAGAAAAAAAATATCTATCACAATTTTGGGGAAGGAAAAGAGGCATTTTAGGATCAAATGGTTTAATGAATTTGATTGGTTGGAGTATATAGTAAATAAAAAGATGCCACATTTTGCTTTCATTTGTTATCTTTTCAAATGTGACTTTGATAAATTAGGAATTCTTAGGAATGATACTTTCACTTCGACGGGGTTTAAAAATTAAACAAATGGACCAGCAAAACTTAGGGAACATGCTGGAAAAATTGGAAGTATTCACTAGAAAGCCACACAACATGGGAAGCAATACATTGAAACTCTTCTGATCAAGAAGGCAAACCAAGAAGATGTTGATTATTGAACTTTATAGACTACTGCACTTGAATGCATTAGATGGTTGTTGAAACAAGGTCTTGCTTTTCATGGCCATGATGAAAGAGACGTCTAACAGTAAGGGAAATTATTTGGAGTTGATGCAATTTCCTTTCGATCATCTTCAGAAAGTTCTTATTGTTGTGCTTAAAAATACTAAAGGGAATCTCATGTATACTTCTTCGAAAATTGAAAAAGATTTTGGCAATGCTTGTTCCATTGAAATCGTTAATATAGTCACTAAAGAAATGGATGGTACATTATTTTCTTTATTGGTTGATGAATCGTGAGATGTTTCCATTACAGAGCATGGTGATGTTGCATTGCATGAACAAAAGTAGGAAAGTAATAAAAGATTTATGGGTGTTGAATATGTCTCTAAGATCACTTGTAGCACACTAAGACATGCCATTAAAAATTTGATGGACAAGATAAATTTGACTATGGAAAATCTAAGGGGACACGGTTATAATGGAGCCAGTAACATGAAAGGTCATTTCAATGGTTTTAAAATAATTATTGAGGAGGATTTTCCTCAAGCATATTGTGTCCATTGTTTTGCATATCAACTTCAACTAGCACATATAGTCGTGGCAAATGCAAATGAGAACATTGTCATTTTTGTCACAACTTGTAATAGTTTGGTTACTACTGTTGGCTTATCATATAAGCGGCATGATGCACTTAGAGAGACACAATTAAAAGCTATTAAGGGAGCTCTTGAAATTTATGATCTGCAAATGGGGAGAGAACCAAGAGACTAGTCTCAATCTTCCTTGTGATACACGTTGGAACTCTAAGTATGATACTTTGACTAGTATTATTTGTATGTTTGATGTCGTGGTTAGTGTGATTGAATGGATTGTTTGATGATCGCAACTCAAACAATCTAGGTGAAGCAAATAGGTTACTCAATGAATATCAACTTTTGACTTTGTGTTTCACCTACTTTTGATGAGATTTGTATTGGGCATCACAAATGAATTCTCAAAAGAACTACAAGGGAAAGATCAAGATATTTTGAACGCAATGAGATTGGTCGGAGTATGCAAGTAAAAGCTACAAAGCGTGAGAGATGATGGTTTTGATGAATTGCTTGAATCTATATCGACCTTTTGTGAGATGCATGAAATTGATGTTTCTCGTGTAAATGATTTATTTAATAAAGGGAGAATACGTCGTCAAGGTCAAAGACTTTCAAACCTTCATCATTATTGGGTGGATCTTTTCTTTCATGTAATTGACTAGCAAAAGAACATAATTGGATAATCACTTTAGTGAGCAAAATAGAGAGTTGGTTCTATGTATGGCTTGTTTGAGGCAGGAATTGAAATTTGCACACTTTGACAAAGAAAAAGTTCTTAAATTTGCTAAATCTATCCTCAAGAATTCAAAGAGAGAGAGAGAGAGAGCTTTTGATGCTTGAAGATCAACTTGACAGTTATATTGCTGATATGAAAACAAGTACTGAGTTTTTATCATTGACAACTATTGGTGAGCTTGTAGAAAATTTTGTATGCACTTGGAGGAGTCGAGTATACAAATATGTGTATTTTTTTTTATTATATCGAATTCGGTTTTACCGACTGCTTCAATAGAGTGATCATTTTCTGCTATGAATATCGTAAAAACACCGTTGGTTGAATGATAGCTTGGTTGTTTATATTGAGAGAGATGTTTTTGCTTGTATTAGTAATGAACCCATTATGCAACATTTTCATGGTATGAGAAAACGTAAGCTACCATTTTTGTAATGTTATTTCATGTATGTAATAATATATTTCTATATAAAGTATTAAAGATACTATATTATTTAAATTGTAATGTATTTAATTCTTTTAATTTTTTTAGAACGCTTAATATTTTAAGTTATGCTCTCTTAGTAGAAAATTTCCGAGTTTGTCATTAATTGCAGCTTTCAAGTCCATCTAGAATTTGCGTTCAAAGCGACCAAGTCCATTGGATTTTGAGAAAGAATACGGTAAAAGCCTAAAACAAGGGCCAAAAATAGGGAAATTACCGAAAATATACCCCAAAAGTAAGTTCTTTACTTTTTTGGCATATTTTTGAAACTTTTACAATTTTGACTTTTTGTGTCAAAAATGGACAAAACTACCCTTTCACAGAGATAGGGAACTATCAGGGAACTGTGTGGGAACTGTATGGGCACTATCAGGGAACTAGCCGGAACAGTGTGGGAACTAGGCAGAACAGAGGTGAGGGCAGCAGATTCTGGGAAATCGAAGGCGACCTGCGTGAAAACTATCAGGAAACTAGTAGGGGACTGCAGGGGAACTTCCCGGGAACTAGCAGGGAACTAGGTTGAGTTAAGAAACAAATATGAAGGGCAGCAGATTCTGGGAAATCGAAGGCGAGCTGCGTGAGAACTATCGGGGAACTAGCTGGGTACTTCAGGGGAACTTCATGGTAACTAGCAGGGAACTAGGTTGAGCTAAGAAACAAAAATGAAGGGCAGCAGATTCTGGGAAATCGAAGGCGAGCTGCGTGAGAACTATCAGGGAACTAGCAGGGGACTTCAGGGGAACTGCATAGGAAATAGCAGGGAACTAGGACAAATATGAAGGGGTAGTTTTGTCCATTTTTGACACAAAAAGTCAAAATTGTAAAACTTTCAAAAATGTGCCAAAAAAGTAAAGAGCTTAATTTTGGGGTATATTTTTGTCATTGTCCCCCAAAAATAAGTGCTCATGATTGAATTTGAAATGAACAGTAAAATAAAGAGATATGAAGGCTGAGAATGCAAATTCACAATGAATCACACAGACAATCCAACCCAAGCATTTCTCTCCTCATCTTTAAGACTAAACTGAAAACTGAACTCAAATAATGAAAACGGGACAAACTACAATTCACCTCTCAAGGTAGGGGGTTCATATCAAATTAGATCACAAGGTTTTAATTTCTTCAAATTACCTCCAAAGGTTTTCAACTTTAATCAATTTAAACCACTTTGTCAAATTAACATGTTTTTTATATTTAAACTACAATTTACTTGGTCTCTTTGTTTGGCTAATCTCCTTCCATATCAATCCCAAATATGTTGAACACATCCCAAGTTAATGCTTGAGCTTCTTATCACTGATATTTTCTGAGACTGGAGATGTGAGTATCATTCTTCAGTTTTCTTGTTAAATTCTTGATAGATGGAGATGTGTCATGATTACGATTGGTCCATAAATTGCAGTCCTCAATAAATTCCTTTTCTAACATTTCAATTTTTTTTTTCTTCAAGAGTACATAATGAAAGCACTTTGGAGAGGTAAGCTGGATACATTCGGCTAATGGGTTAAGTGTACGGTTGGATGAACTGCTCAGGCCTATACTAGTTTCTCCCTTCTATTGTAAACTCTTTTCCTAGTCATTCAAACTTATTACTCCGTGTATGCTAACATGTAGAAGATTGTACAAGGAGCTTCTAGAGGATCAAATGCCTGCTCTCAAAGGCCTGGTTCTACACCCCTCACAATCTTGAAAACAAATTGCTTAAAGTGAGATGGACCTTGGGGAGGAACCTCACTGAAGAGATTCCAGATGTTGGAAGGCTTTTTTTCCTTGAAGACATTTATTCTCCCAACTCATAAGACTAGAGTAATCTAGGGCTGACTACAAACTCTTTTCATTTGTTTTAACTCCGCTCAAACAGTGGTTTTTGATGTGCATATTGAGCCTTCACTATGCTGAACTTAGATACTAGCGTTGGAAAATTCTGAAATGAAACCCAAAATTTGAAAGGATCAGCTTAGTACATCCGTGTTATGTAAAAGAAATTCGAAAGATTAGCATGCAGTGTAGGGGACCTTTGATAGGGGTGGTTGATCTTCAATTAGCTTTTCTATGCTGCAGTCATCAATGCAGTACCATTTTGTATCTTTTTTTTTTTGAATGACCATTTGTATATATTTACCTGCACAATTGCAGTAGTTTGGCTCTCCTTAAGCAAAACAGAAGCATATCATATCAAACAAGATAACCTCACATATTGTTAATGGTAAGTGCAATAATAAGCTTCAAAGATGCCTTAGTTTGCCTCTCATTAAGCAAAACAGACGCATATCAAACAAGATAACTTCACATATTGTTAATGGCAAGTGCAATAATAAGATCAGCTCTCATTTTAAAATGCAATTTCTCCTTTGACTTTTTAAAATATTCACGTAGTCATGCATTAATGTCAAATGTCTATACAAGACTTTGTACATTATTCTTTATTGCATAAGATTTGCTCTTCAATTCTACATTTTCTTCCCAATCTCACAGCGCCAATCAAGTATCAAAATGATTTTACTAATTCCTAATCAACTTACAAAAATAGTCATATATTCTCAATTTTAGGTACATTTCTTGACAAGATCTCCCCAATTAGTGCGAAAATTTTCTTAATTTCGTCCCAATTATTACAAAGTTTGGTTGACTACTTCTCAAAGGACCAAATAGGGGGATGATAAAGAAAGTTCCTTTAGGTTTACTATAACTGAAGGTTTAACTTGTAAAAAGGAATTAACATTTGGTCTGAAAAATAAAACGAATCCGAATAAACTCAGGAAAATTAAAGGTCCCTTGAACTTGATATCCAAGAAATAAATTGTATTAAACTAAGAAATTAGACATTTGTTCCACCATGTAAGTTAAAATAAGAAATTAAATCTACGACTTACCAAATTCACCTTTGCGAAAAACTGCCCATCGCCTTTTCAAGTTCTTTCCTTACCAGTTTCGAGCCACTCTTTTTTATTTTTCTTACTACGTATTCATATTGAATCCAAGATTCACTAGGGTAATATAACGATAATCGATTGCTCAAACTTAGAAAGATATATCAGAAGATCAAAATCATATAACTATCCTCAATTAGCCTCAAAAAGACCCCAAAACCTCCCCTATAAATTACGTTGGGATTATTTCTTCACCACCGTACTCTCTCCAAAGTTCATCAACATGGCTTCGAGCAATGTCTTCGGATTGCTTTGCTTTTCGATGATCTTATTGACTCATCAGGTAGCTGCTTCGATAAACTACGGAGAAGCACTCACCAAGTCTTTGTTGTATTACGAAGCTCAAAGATCCGGGGCATTGCCTGGTAACCAAAGAGTGCGATGGCGTGGTAACTCCGGGCTTAAAGATGGAAGCGATTCCGGTGTAAGTTCACATATATGTACTATCAATGACTGTCAGTCATTCACATATATTAATCATGATTATTAAGTTTCAAAGTCTAAGTATACTAGTTATATATTTCTGATTGTTGAAAAATGTCTTAAGTTTGATTACAAATTATTCGGTACATGACCTTTTTCTATATATACATTGATTCATGACACTATAGGTTGATCTTGTGGGAGGATATTATGATGCCGGGGACAATGTGAAGTTCGGATTTCCCATGGCATTCACAATAACAATGCTTTCATGGAGCACAATCGAGTTCAAGAACAAACTCGAGGCCAAGAGGGAACTCTCTAATGCACTGGATGCCATCAAATGGGGGACAGACTATTTGATCAAAGCGCACGCCGCGCCGAATGTACTGTACGGAGAAGTTGGCGAAGGAAATTCTGATCATGAATGTTGGATGAGACCCGAAGACATGACCACCCCACGGACCTCCTATAAGATCGACGAGCAACATCCCGGATCTGACCTTGCTGGTGAGACCGCTGCCGCAATGGCTGCGGCTTCCATCGCTTTCAAGGACAAAAACCCAAGTTATGCTTCCGAGCTTTTGAACCATGCAAAACAGGTATGATTGCTAACTGATCGTGTACGAAATGAATAGTGTGACAAAGTAATATGTTAAACTACGAAGAGAAAAGTATTCGGTTTATGTGGTAGGTCATTTAGGCTACAATTGACAATTGATCGTTGTTGGAGTCTAATTATAACGTAATGTTATTGGTTGTTGTGTTGTGAAAACTTGCAGCTATTTGAATTTGCTCGCAATCACCTCGGTAATTATCAGAACAGCATTCCTGTAGCAGGACAGTTCTATGCCAGCAGTGGATATGAGGTGATTTATATACATAAGCGTTTTATATATGTTACAAATGTTGTCATGATCAACTTATTTTTGGACCTAAAATATTGAAAATTGTGTCCTTTTCTTTTTTGATTAGGACGAACTATTGTGGGCTGCTGCATGGCTTCATCGTGCAACCGATGAGAAAACGTACTTGGACTATCTTGGTCAATCCGGAAATAGCGGTGGTGCAAGAACTGTGTTCGCTTGGGATGACAAGTTCGTCGGGGCTCAAGTCCTCGTTGCAAAGGTAAATAATAGACTAGTTACTAACATATCAATTCAGATAGTTGGAAATGTTATGTGTTATGACTGTTCTTTATTGGGCTCACTATTTCCTTTAGGTTTAACTGTATGATCGAGGCCCATTACCTTTCTCTGTAGGCCATTTATCTTATCTCATCTTGTTTTACATCTTAATTTGCAGCTTGTTTTGGAGGGCAAGTTAGATGCTTCAGGCAACTGGGGACAATTCAAAAACCAAGCCGAGCAATTCATTTGCTCATGCATTCAGAAAGGTAACAACAATGTGAAGAAGACCCCCGGCGGTTTGTTGTGGTTCTTGCCGTGGAACAATCTTCAGTACACTTCAACTGCAGTCTTCGTCGCAACCACTTATGCTGAATACTTGAACGCCAGGCATGCCTCCATCCAATGCCCCGGCGGCATTGTCAATCCCTCGGATCTTATCGACTTGGCACAATCACAGGTACTGATATTTGTTCTATTAATTTATAACATATGACAACTTTATCAACAATTTAAAGTTATGCACTTCATTAACAAAAATTGGAATGCATAACAACTTTCATTTATATACTATGTGTAAATAATTAATGTGTCTTCATATATAGTTCTTAACAATTAACTCAACATTGTTAATTTGCGATTAACTACAGGTGAACTATATCTTGGGTTCAAATCCGGGTGGTATGAGTTACATGGTCGGGTTCGGGTCAAAATACCCGACCCAAGTGCACCATAGAGGAGCATCCATTGGGTCTCCCGTTTCATGCAAGGCTGGGTTTGATTTGTGGTTCAACAAGAACTCGCCCAACCCGAATGTGCTGGAAGGAGCGATCGTCGGAGGCCCCGACCAGAACGATGGATACTCGGATTCGAGATCGAACTTCCAAATGGCTGAACCCGCAACTGTTTCTGTAGCTCCATTAGTTGGTGTTCTTGCAAGCCTGGCCTGAGTCAACATCCTGAATTCAGAGTACAGTACGGCAAAGGCAAATTTATAGTAACACCTGAGAAGTTTACGTGTCTTTTGTATTTTTTTTTTTCTGTCATAAAATGTTGTCTCGATTCCAAGGAAATTAGTGATTTAGTGATCCGGACAATACATCCAAATATGTTCTATTGGTTATGTTAACTAATCACAAGCCCAGCCCATCAAAGCATATAGACACCAATTTTGAAAGCCTTAATCATAGCAAGGCAAAGAAGAGAAGAAAGCAATCATGTCGAACTTAACTCGAGCCCAATATTCATTAGTAATAATATCTAGGTGCAACTGGACACTTCAGAATAGTTGTTTGTGTGCTTTTCTTTTCTAGTAAACCGTTTGAGCTTCCAATATTTCAGGGTACTGAAACTTTGAAGTAGATTAGACCGATGATCCTGTAGTCATTTGGCCGGCTATTGAAAGAAAAAGCTTGCATTTGCCCCCCCTATTATATAACCGGTCCCATCTCTCTCCAAACCTAACGTATATATGCTTTTGATGTGAATGCCTAGAAAGAAAACCTTATAGAACGTGTACGTTCTCTTTTCACGGACAAATTGTATGTCTGTCCATCTCTCCCTCCATCACAACTCATTTGGTAAAATTTATATATATTTCCTTACATTAATATTGTATGCCTTATATGGATGTACGATGTAAGCGTGGTGGTCATTCTCATTGAAACGGACGGAATATTCACACAATTCACTGCCTATATTAACATAAACCCAACATTTGTCCACTTGGATTGCAACTTGAAAACGACATTTCACGTTCTCACCTTCAAAATGAGTATAAAATTTCTTTTTTTACGGTTAAACGATATTTGTCATGGGAGGGAAGAATCAAGATTCCAAATGACTGTTGCAATGTTCCACCCCAATTGCAATTTACATTAATGGGTATGGACTATGGAGATCTCCTGTCATTAGTTTTAATTAAAAAAAAAAAGCAACCCACACAATCGAACAAAACAAAAAACACCAACAAAAGAATAATGCATGCATCATACGTGGATTGATAATATTCCAAATGCATGCTACCTACTACCATCTGTATGCAGAATTCTAGATTAGATTATGTCATGTATGATTGCATTTTCTATTCTAACAATTAGCTTTTTGTTGAAATAATCTTCAAATTGCAAAACCCTCGCCACAAAATGTACGAAATCTCCTGGAATAAGTAGCACCTCGTGCGCATTACTGTTTCTAGTGCGTAATTTGTCCTTTGGCAATATTGCTGACTCCTCCTGGGATAAGTAGCATCTCGTGCGCATTACTGTTTCTAGTGCGTAATTTGTCCTTTGGCAATATTGCTGACTCCTCCAAAATAAGCTTGTGTCTACCTACCAGCAAAAATAACTTATTCAATCGCTAGTTGGCTAAAAGAGTATTTCTTTACAAAAGAAAAACAAATATGTTATTTTGACTAGCTAGTGTATATAGACTATAGAGTAGCATATCAAACCAACACTCCAACATATTCCGTTTGACTACACTTCAAATGAATAGTTTGTATTAATTTACGCGTGCTTCGCTTTGCTTGCATGAGGTACACACACTTACACAAGTTGTACACTGAACTTTAGAACTATCTTTCGAGAAAGCGAAACATTGATATTAAAGTTTACGGCAAATGCATGCTGTTCTCTCGAGCTTTGGGCCGCCGATTAAAGTTTTCTAATCAATCATATGCATACGCATATATATTATCATATGAGACTATATGAGAAACAGCCTTATTTTATAATCAAATTGAAAAATGAGGCCCTTATATATATTCTTCACAAAACTTGAAAGAACAATATACATGTACCTCAATTTCAAAATAAATTATAAAGAAAAATGTAATATCTGAGGTAAAAGAATAAAATACATACCTCAATTCCATATAGGAACAAGTTGAACTTTAAAAAGATCATCGAAATAGAAAAAAAGTTGTTTTAGTGAGGGGATTAGGTTTGGGCAAAAGAATGAATGAGGGAATTAAATTTTCATAATCTATTCCTTATATATATATAAACCTAACTACTAAATGTGAGGTTGGAAAGTAAATGTGAAAGATAAATAGTACATAGGATATCAAATGGGATGTGATTTTACATAATTTAACTTTTAGAACAACCCAAAGTACCTTCGAAGGTTTGCTGTCATTGATCTCCAGGGTATTAATGAGATGCGACTTTAGAAGAGTTTTAGAGCCGCCTGAGTATCATCTCCATTGAGGAAGCTCAATTTTGGACCATGTAGTTTCAATTGTTGCTGGTTAGCTAGGCTACTATGTCATCGCTTAATTTCACAATATTTGACACAAGTTAAGAAGTGGAAGGTGGTTACTTGTAATTGTCAAATTTCAGCCTCACATAGGCCACTCATGAGCTAATGAGGAATTCAAATTAAAAGTTTTGGAATAATGTCTTTTAATTGTGAAAATAACAACCAAAGGACTGAGTTGCAACATTTGAAGTCTGGGACCAAAGTGAAACATACAGCATCACCTAAACTAAAAAGGTCTAAAATTGTGATTTGGCCATGGGCTAACAAGCACTTCACCAGCGGGAGGAAAAAAAGCAGCAAACCACCACCCCCCGGGGGCAAGGGGCAAGTAATCATTCATTATTTACGGACAAACATCAATAAAATTTCCACCGATATGCTTTTGAACCGTTGTTATTTATAATACATATCGATCTAATTGTACAATAATTTAATTGGGTATTTATAGGTAAAATTTTACGTTTTTTGCAAATTTTTTATTATTGTTTTCACGTTTTTTGGTACTAAGGTACTAAAATTAATATAACTTCTTTTATTTTAAAACTCAAGCAAAATATTACATAATGCCTTTCATTTTTTTCTTATTTTTTTCATAATTTTTTTGCATAATTTTCTGTTTTTTTTCTCATTTTGTTTGGTAATTTTGGCCCAAATATTTCCTGGCCGTCGGATCTGGAGATCGACGGCCAGAAAGAAGCCACTTGGCAAAAAAAAAAATCAGCCCCCCACCCAGCTACCACGCGCCGCACGCGCCTTCAACCCCAGCCCAAGACGCGCACGACGCGCCCCTCACCCAGCGCGCACGCTCAGCCCATTCGCGCCCCGCCTCCTCCAGTGGAAACGGGGCGGGGGCCGCCCCCTCCCCCCCCCCCCCCCCCCCCCCCCCCCCAGCCACCCCCCCCCCCCCCCCCTCCGGGACAACCCTCTTTTGGGGGTGGGGCCCCGCCCCCCCCCCCCCCCCCCCCCCCCCCCCCCCCCCCCCCCCCGAACTAATGGGATCGGGTCCTCTATTGAGCTAGTCTCCATTGATTTCGTACGAAACGTCGTCGTTTGACAACAAAGCACCATGATTAGAAATATTTCATTTCATAATTTGTTTAGTAAAAATTATTTTCTCAAAAAATCAATCTAATATGAGATCATTTGGTCATCTATCTGTGTGAACTATAAATCAATAGAGTGGCTCAATAGAAGAGTTGGACCGTGGTGGACTAGCTAGCTAACCTACTCCATGGTGTAGTTACCAAAAGGTAGGGGTGGGCAACCAAATTGAAAAACCGCAAACCAAACCGAATCAAACCGTTTGGTGCGGTGTGGTTTGGTTTAAATATTTTTCTTAAGACATGTGGCTTGCAAAACCGAACCACACCACTTATAATGGTGCGACTTGTGGTTCCCAAATATTCAAAACCGCGGTTCACCACACCGCACAGCAAAATTAATTTTTAGTTTAATTTATATAAAATAATTAACACATGTTATCTTTTCATTAGTTATTATTGTCCTACCATGTATCCTTCACAAGTAATCAAACCCTCAACTCTAATTAATACATGTTAGCTTTAAAATAATAATATTTTATGAAGAATTTTGACCTTGAAATGAATTTTGGTCTACTTATATCATGTATGGATTAATAAAATTTAGAAAATGCATACGAAGTCAAACCAAACCGCACCAAACCGCTAATTGTGGTTAACCGCACCACTTGAAGTTACTAATATGTGGTTTGACTTTGATTTGAGATTATGATAAACCGCATAGAATGGTGTGGTTTGCAGTTTCACCCCAAAACCGCACCAAACCACACCACGCCCACCCCTACCAAAAGGCATGTCCAATCCCATTACTGAATTAGAAACTGATTACCTTATAAGGGAAAATATATATTTTCTTATATATATATATATATAGAAATTGTGTAGAAATATAAGGTATTGGTTGAAAGAGATATTAGATTTAAATCTTATTACTCTATTGGCTGTACAAAAAATGTGAGTCATTGTGAAATTAGATTACATCCATCAATATCCGAAATCGACCTGCAATCTACTGCGTATAATATGTTACATCAAAAGACTAATACATATGCAGATAGAAAACATTGATCAATGATTCAATGTAGGGCCTAATTCGTCAAAATTTAGACAGCACTTGTACGTGCTTCCAAAACACTATATGTACACTCACTTGAACTGTTCAACTCACCCATTCTAAGAGTCATGACCTACATTATGTAATCAAGGAAATGGTCCACGACCATAAGGACTCCTAATTAATGCTGCATCACATCTAGGTCTTGTTTTGATTTTGATACAAACCAACCAATCGCACGAAGTCGACTTCGATCAACCAGTCAATGCAAAGTTCGCATGAACATTTTTATGGCAATGAAAGCATTCCCTCCAATTGCTCATAAGCATTAAGCAAGCCCCGTGTTCAAATTCTCTTGGTGAGATTAGTCATCAATCGGTTTGAAGGACCATTTCAATAATGCAGGCCACATAAATTGTTACATTTATGGGTAAAAGCGATAGATCGATGTATTGATGAATTAAAGATTATACTACGAAATCAAACGTTAACCCTGTTTTTGCAGGTAAACAAAGCTGCACTTATATTCTAAGCCAACTCATTAGCACTAAACTAGCCAATTAGCTGAATCAAAATATGAAACTAAAAAGAACCTACCAATGAGGCGGCCACCTTGCCTTTATAGCCTACTAAAACAAAGCTTGCGATTACACTAGAGGGAGACCGGACAAAGCTGGTCCCATCGAATATGAAAGCTGCAACAAGCTTATGTAGACTACATAAATTAAAGTTTAATATTATTTTTCAAATAAGGGGCAATAATGTAGGCTACATAATTTAGAGGTACAGATGAATCATGAACGTGCATACATTTTGGAAGGAACACATAAATGTTTGGACTTTTGTGATTTAGCATAAATTTGGCATGAACCGTAACCAATTAGAAGCTAGACTAGACTTGCTCAAGAGGGAAAGTGAAAGGTGAAACTCAGTAATCACATCAATCCCAAATCCGACTAACTTATGCTGCCATCCATTACTTTGGTCCGTCCAGGAAAAGGCAAAAATCTTTGATTTCCATCCAACTAGCTAAAAGATGGATCAACTAAAGTTCGAACTCAATAATTTTCCTTGAAAGAAGTATGCTTTATTTAATTATATTGAACTTGGCACTTTATGTAAGTACTCACAGCAAATTGATATAAACTTACAGAGTGGTGGTCATTAAATTAGTACTGAAGTCCAAAATGGCCTATACATAATCTTATGTGTACACAATCAATACTACAACAGACAACGAAGAAGGAATCAATAGTACTACTTTGCGTTTTATATCTCATCTTCGTAATTCAGATGATTTTCATTATGTAAATTCCCAAATACTCCTGAAAATCCAAGGACTTCAGAATTGTTTGGATACATAGTAATGACAGAACTAAATTAATTTCGTGCTGCCTAAAACCGCAAATGCTGGATAAACAAGTATATCATCTATTCATGCCTTTTCTGCTCAAATCGAGATTGAACTGTAAATAATTATTGTTTTCTTTCTTTTCACAGCAGAATGGGACGAAAATTCTCAGAAAGGGCATCAAATGATTTACACAGTACCACCAACCCAACCCTTTGTGGCTTTATTTCCCTGCAGCACATGGCGCGGAAGGCATGCGGTTGTTGGATTTTAGAGCAAAATAAGAGACCAAAAACATAAAATAAATATAGCCCTCCAATATTTTCCTCAAACATAGGTGAATGTAGAACTTGCGGGCCACATTTTCACATAACATTCCACATAATAGTTAGTCACATGTAATTCAATACGTATATCCAAAAAGGTATGGTTGTGTACTTGTGTATACAATGCCACAACACCCACAACCATGACCCACAAGAAAAGTACAAAAGGCGTATTTTGTGGGGGGGATTGTTTTTGTATAACTAATTAATAAAAAAGCACCCCCCCACGGAAAGAAAAAAAAGGGGGGGGGAGAAACACCCCCCCAAAAAAATCAACCCCCCTTTTTTTTTTTAACTAAATTAAGCACCCTCTTATAAAAAAAAAAAAAGATGTAAAAAAAAAAAAAAAAAAAAAAAAAAAAAAAAAATTTATTTGGGGAGGGAAAAAAAAAGGGATTATATATATTATTTTATTTTTTTTTTATATCTATCTCTTTTTTTACAATAACAATATTGGTACCAAGTAATTTACCAAATTTTTCTTACCAAGTGACATGACACATGATGTGGAGATCCATATTATATGCCACATCATTTATTGTAATTATTCTCTTTAATTAAAACATTTTATTCAATTTAATTGTGTATATTATTCTCTTCCACCCCACCACTGTGGCTCGTAAACACCACAGCCGCCACCCAATCTCTCGTCTATTGTCCTCCATCCCAATTTTACAATGATGGATCTACGAGGGTTAAGATCCAAGAAATTAAGAAGGGGCCAAAAACATTGATTTACAATACAAAATCTGTGACCCTTCTGCATTGTAGGCAAAATTTATATAACGAATTGCAACTCTTTCATCTTTTGCAATTAAATTGACCTGGCTTCTATAGGTGAGTATGAGTTGGAGGGGAGAGAGAGGGTGGTGGCGTAGGTATAGTGAAGGGGCTGTTCTTTTTTTCTTAAACCAAAGGAAGGAGTTTGTTGGGGAAGAGGAAAAGATTAGAGGTCGGCAGCAGGAGGCGGCAGGGGAGTTGTGAAGTTGGGGTGGGAGGGGAGACCAACGGGTTGTCAAAGGTAGGGTTAGGAGCATTTTTATTTGATTAATAAATTATGAAAATATAGTATTAATTAAATGAATGATGTGGCATATGATATGAATGTCCATATCACCTACCACATCACTTGGTAAGAAAATTTTGGTAATTACTTGGTACCAATAGTGTTATTGTATCTATTAAGTCTGAAGACGCATACCGTATAATATAATAGTTAAATATTCGTATTTTCAAAAACATTCTCAATTTACATTCGGAACCAAAATGCCATTAATTTACATTGAATATACCAAATATATCAACTATCAAACTAAATCTACATTTGTCGGACACTATTTGCTTCCCACATGTCTCTTGTTTGGTACTATTTTTTTTTGACAAAAAAATGTACACAGCTTTGACAAAAAAAAAATTTATTTACATAACCAGCCAAAATGACCGTCCGATTTGAAGGCTCACCGTCTCACGTGATATTAAACAAATTGGAAATTTCCTCATATTTACACAACTACAAACACATTTTCTTGTGCTCTCCGAATCTCTTGCTCTTTCTCTCTTTAACCATGAAAAGCACTTGAACTTTATCGTCGGTGCATACCGGAAAACATTGATCGCTCCGGCCCGTCACCACAAAGCTTTAAGCCGGAGAAGCATGGCTTGGGAAGACATGCTTGATTTTCGGAGCGCCATAGGTAAGTTTTAGTTATATGCATGAACACGAACGCGAACACATACATACACAAAAAAACATGTATATATACTTTCTTTGTCTCATTAACTGAACCACCTGAGCTCTAGCTGTTGTTGGTCTTCTTCTTCTTCTTCTTCTTCTTCTTCTTCTTCTTGTCATTGTTGGTGCTAATTCCGACGTGGAATTTGTTTGTGTTCTGGACTTGACTGCACATTTTGGTGAACTTGTGGTTCTAGTATCAGCTAGTTTGACTCCACTCTGCTAAATTAACACCATGTTTCATCCTTCCTTGGTTCTTTATGTACATAAACGCTTTCAGCAATCAAAAACAGTTAAAGTTTCTACACAAGAATAGATTTTGCAACATCTTTCGCACAGGAAGCACATATCCATCACCAGAATGAATTGCAACATGCGCATCAGAGTGTTAATAGGATCTCAGTCAGAAACCACTAGAACCAAGAAATAAAGTAGACAAATTGTAGTCGAATGCTGAGTTACAAAATAGTAATTCATACTTTTTTGATAAATAAGCTTTTATCATGAGTACACTGATTTCTGGTAGGTCAAATTTGCACATTACATCGAGTTCATCTAGTAGGAAGCAGAATTGCAATTCTTGTAAAACGAACATGATCTGTTGTATATTGTCGAAAAGAAGCATACCTTAACAGACTTATAATTTGTGACAGATTTAAGGTTTCTTCAATTTGGAACAGAATGGCTGCAGCAAAACTTGCCCTGTCTTTTTGAGCACATCAGCATAGTTCTGCAACTTACTTTCCTTGTAATCTTAGTGCTCAATTTTCTTCGGAATATTATCGGACTATGCAAACAAAGAACAAAGTTCCCTGAACAAGGCACAGATAAGTATGGTACTGGCATTCGCTTCAGCACTATTTACAAAATCAGTATGGCTGGTTCCCTTCTACTGATGGGGACTCATTTCATAGTGCTGCTGCTGTTGCTAAATGGAAATGTGACTTACTGCAGCTACAAAGTTCTTTCTTTGTTATCAGAAAGTATGCAGGTGGTATCATGGACAATTTCATCAATTGCACTATACCAGATTGTGAATAGTAAGAAAATCACATTCCCTTGGCTATTAAGAGCATGGTGGATTTGCAGCTTCTTTCTGTCCATTATCTCTGTGGCGGTTGATACTCACTTGCGTATCACGAACCATGGCAACCTCAGACTACAAGATTATGTTGGTTTCCTCAGTCTCCTTGCATCCACTGGCCTATCTGGTATTTCAATCCGAGGGAAGACAGGACTAATCTTCACTGCTCAAAATGGCATCACCAAGCCATTGATCAATGGGAAAGGTCATAAAAATTCGGAAGGAAAGACAGAATCTCTGTATGGAAAAGCTACTCTTCTGCAACTGATTACATTCTCTTGGCTCAACCCCTTGTTCGCTGTTGGAATCAAGAAGCCCCTTGAACCGGATGAAATCCCAGATGTTGATATAAAAGACTCTGCTGAGTTTCTGTCTCACTCTTTTGATGAGAAGCTCAAATATATTCAGGAGAGAGACGGAAACACAGATCCAACTATCTACAAGACAATTTATCTTTTTATAAGGAAGAAAGCAGCAATTAACGCCATGTTTGCTGTAATAAGTGCTGGAGCTTCATATGTTGGCCCGTACCTCATTGATGACTTTGTAAACTTTCTAAATGAGAAGAGCACTCAAAGCTTACAGAGCGGCTACACTCTTGCACTTGCCTTTCTCGGAGCTAAGATGGTTGAGATGATAGCACAGAGGCAATGGATTTTTGGGGCTCGACAACTAGGCCTTCACCTTAGAGCTGCTCTGATATCTCAAATCTACAAAAAGGGCTTAGTTCTGTCAAGCCAATCCCGCCAAAGCCATACCAGTGGAGAAGTAATCAACTATATGAGTGTGGACATCCAAAGAATCACAGACTTGATTTGGTACTTGAACATAATATGGATGCTGCCTGTTCAAATCTCATTAGCGATTTTCATTCTTCATACAAATATAGGCATGGGGTCACTCGCTACGCTGGCAGCAACTTTTGGGGTACTACTTTGCAACATACCAATGACTAGAATCCAGAGGACCTACCAGTCTAGGATCATGGAATCCAAGGACAACAGGATGAAAGCCATGTCCGAAGTTCTCCGAAGCATGAAGACAATCAAGCTGCAGGCATGGGACAGTCAGTTCCTACAAAAATTAGAAAGCTTGAGGAAAATAGAGTACGCCTGGCTATGGAAGTCACTGAGACTATCAGCAATAGGTGCTTTCATTTTCTGGGGATCACCCACATTTATTTCTGTGGTGACTTTCGGGGCATGTATGCTCATGGGGATAGAACTCACAGCTGGGAGAGTTTTATCAGCATTGGCCACCTTCAGAATGTTACAAGACCCTATATTCAATCTACCCGACTTGCTTTCCGCAATCGCACAGGGAAAGGTTTCTGCAGATAGAGTAGTGTCCTACCTCCAGGAACAAGAAATTCAGAAGAATGCCATTGATCATGTTCCGAAAGATCACATGGAATTTGAAATTGAGATAGAAAATGGGAAGTTTGGCTGGGATGCCGAGTCAAGCAGTTCTACTCTTGATGGGATAAACTTAAAAGTGAAGAGGGGTATGAAAATAGCAATATGTGGGACTGTAGGATCAGGGAAATCTAGCCTGCTGTCATGCATTCTTGGAGAAATACAGAAAGTTTCAGGGACGGTCAAGATCAGCGGTTCAAAGGCTTATGTTCCTCAGTCTCCATGGATTTTGACAGGCACTATAAGGGACAATATTCTGTTTGGCAGTGCGTATGACAGGCCTAGGTATGAAAGCACAGTTAAAGCCTGTGCTTTGGAAAAGGATTTTGAGCTATTCTCCTGTGGAGATTTAACAGAAATTGGAGAGAGAGGGATAAATATGAGCGGAGGACAGAAGCAAAGGATACAAATTGCTCGTGCAGTTTACCAGGATGCTGATATATACCTACTTGACGACCCTTTCAGTGCTGTTGATGCTCACACAGGCACCGAACTCTTTGAGGTTAGTCCTTCATGGGATTGCTGCATCAATCTGAGGATTCTCTTAAAATAGATCTCACTATTGAACTTCACCTACTTTAATGCAGCAGCCTACTGTTAGAGATTGATAATAGTTTGTATACTCTTGCAGGACTGCATGATGGGGATTCTCAAGGAAAAGACTACACTTTATGTCACCCACCAAGTTGAGTTTCTTCCAGCAGCAGATTTGATCCTGGTAAGCAATCGACTACATAAAATTTTTATTTGTTAATTGTGAAATATACAGAAAAAATTGTTAGTGAATGTAAAGAAGCATATAATCTGCTTCTTGACTAATTGATTCAATAGGTGAGAAAACTCTCACCCTACTAGTCAGTGTGGAATCTGATTAAGATATAAATTTATAAATACTTTAACCCTGTTATGAAGTATTATGTACTCTTTGCTTCATCATCAAGCCAACTTAGGAGTTCCAAATTCAAGAATCTGCCACATTTCTCAGGGTTCTGAGGAACTTTTACCAGAATGGAACTAATATCAGTTCAACAGGTTATGCAAGATGGAAAAATTGCACAAGCTGGAAGATTTGAAGAGCTTCTAAAACAAAACATAGGATTTGAACTTTTGGTCGGTGCTCATAGCCGAGCTCTAGAGTCAATCCTCGCAGTTGAAAATACTAGTAGAACTTCCCAAGACCCAACACCTGACGATGAACCCAACACCGAGTCCACTTCAAATGCAGACCTTCAACAAACGAGACAAGAATCAGAGAATAATCTTTGTCTAGAGATTACGGAAAAAGAAGGAAAGTTGGTGCAAGATGAAGAGCGAGAGAAAGGAAGCATTGGAAAAGAAGTTTACTGGTCTTATTTGACAACTGTGAAAGGTGGATTGCTAGTACCAATCATACTCTTGGCACAGTCATCATTCCAAGTACTACAAGTAGCTAGTAACTACTGGATGGCATGGGCTTCACCTCCTACAACTGAGACTGAGCCTAAAATGGGGATGAAACTCATATTGCTTGTTTATATACTACTTGCCGTTGGCAGTTCACTCTGCGTACTGCTGCGAGCCTCCCTTGTAGCAGTAGCAGGACTTTCAACAGCACAGAAGCTCTTCACGAATATGCTACATAGTGTACTCCGAGCTCCGATGGCATTTTTTGATTCAACCCCAACTGGAAGAATCTTAAACCGGGTAAGTGCCAATACTAACCTACGGAATGAAAACCAACCTTTAAAGTGCCTCAAGATTTCTAGTACAAAAAGTTTCTGACATACACCATTGAAGTTAGAATTCTGATTTATGGACGAGTATATAGTAGATAACAGATTAATAAACAAGCAAAATGTTTAGACCTGATAGCACCAAAAGAAAAATGTATCAAGGTCAGATTCTTTTAATTAATTCAAGAAATTACATAAGATGAAACCATTTGGTCATGATGAAATAATCCTGGAGAGTTATCAATGGATTGTGCATGCGTGTGTGGGTGTGCATCTGTAAGAGTTAAAGAGGACTCAAAAGCTCTTTATTTCATTTTGCAGGCATCTACTGATCAAAGCGTGCTAGATTTGGAAATAGCAAACAAATTAGGCTGGTGTGCTTTCTCAATAATACAGATTTTAGGGACCATTGCAGTGATGTCGCAAGTAGCATGGGAAGTCTTTGTCATCTTTATTCCAGTAACCGCAATCTGCATATGGTATCAAGTACGGCATTCTATCTCCTTTGAGCATACAGTCAATCTAAAGATGGCTTTTAATTTCTGATCAGTCTACAATGGTTTTTGTGGCCGTGAAATGTGTCTTTTATGTGTGTGTGCCATTGTGTGTGCGTGTTTATCTTTCTATATCTGGAAGAATGATCTGAATAATGCATATTGACTGAAAAACTGATAATTCAGAGATACTACATACCAACAGCAAGAGAACTGGCGCGCTTATCAGGCATAGAAAGAGCTCCGATCCTCCATCACTTTGCAGAATCACTGGCTGGAGCAGCAACAATCCGTGCTTTTGATCAGCAAGACCGCTTCAGTAATGCAAATCTCAGTCTTGTTGACAACCATTCAAGGCCATGGTTTCATAATATGTCAGCAATGGAATGGCTGTCTTTCAGACTAAATCTACTATCCAACTTTGTTTTCGCCTTCTCCTTGGTTTTGTTGGTGACCCTTCCTGAAGGAGTTATTAATCCAAGTGAGTATTGTTCATTCAAAAAAGCATTGCAACTCAACCATCTGATGCGTGATGTGCATCTACGCAGAGCACTTATGAAGAAAATAACCTTGTTATGTTATTTTCAATGAAACAGGCATTGCCGGGTTGGCGGTAACATATGGAATAAACTTGAATGTTTTGCAAGCATCTGTTATATGGAACATATGCAATGCAGAAAATAAGATGATCTCCGTTGAGAGAATTCTACAGTACTCAAATCTAACAAGTGAAGCGCCTCTAGTAATTGAAGAATGCAGGCCACCAATCAACTGGCCACAAGTTGGAACAATCTGTTTCAAAAATTTACAGGTAAAGTAGACATTAAAAACGTTTGCCTTTAATTGAGCGCCAAATAATAATTCCACACATGCGAAATATTTAAAACTCTTACTGCAAACAAACAATGAAGTATAGCACAGCTTTTGTTGGTTTATTCTTCGCTTCTGTCCTGATACACTACATTTAACTTTACTGCAGATTCGTTATGCTGAACATCTCCCATCCGTCCTGAAAAACATTAGCTGCACATTCCCAGGACAGAAAAAGATTGGTGTTGTAGGAAGGACAGGAAGTGGGAAATCGACCCTCATACAGGCCATTTTCCGGGTAGTTGAACCTAGAGAAGGAAGCATTATAATTGATGATGTGGACATCCGCAAAATCGGCCTTCAGGATTTAAGATCAAGGCTTAGCATCATTCCGCAGGACCCAACAATGTTTGAAGGCACAGTTAGAGGAAACCTCGACCCACTTGAGCAATATTCAGACAGTGATGTTTGGGAGGTAAAGTTTTCTTATCTAATCAGCATTAACAAGCTAAAGATAGTGCACTGTACAGTAATCTGACATTATTTCTCATATATTCAGGCTTTAGATAAATGTCAGCTCGGTCATCTGGTGCGCGCGAAGGAAGAGAAACTGGATGCCTCAGGTCAGAGTTATCTTGGATTTATAATAAACTGTTGTCTTTCTACTTAACTGCTAAAGTCTAATATGCATGTCTCTAACAGTGGTCGAAAATGGAGAAAATTGGAGTGTGGGACAAAGACAGTTAGTTTGTCTTGGAAGAGCCTTGCTAAAGAAGAGCAGAATTCTGGTCTTGGATGAAGCAACCGCATCAGTTGATTCTGCAACTGACGGAGTGATACAGAAGATCATCAGTCAGGAATTCAAAGATCGAACCGTCGTCACAATAGCACACAGAATCCACACAGTAATTGATAGCGATCTCGTTTTGGTCCTCAGCGATGGTATGTCTAAAACAAACACATGCACAAACATACACAATGTAGACATCTATACATTCAGAGACAAATATCACATTATTACTAGAGAGTTTACGGAAGTTTTGTGCAACAGGACGGGTTGCCGAGTACGACTCACCAAGCAGACTACTAGAGAGAGAAGAGTCCTTGTTTTCTAAACTGATAAAGGAGTACTCAATGAGATCCCAGAGCTTCAACAGTTTATCGAATCTACATAACTAATCCTTGCTTTCAAGTATTCTAAGATTCGATGTATCAATAGAGATTGTAGGCATAATTTAAAAACAATGTTCGAAATAAATGTTGAGAGTAGAAATAATTCACCCCAGCAAAACATATTTCAGATAGGGAAATTTATGAGGGGCAGGAAGAATTTCAAGGTCCCGTAACAACGAAGGTAACGGGAATGAAATTCTTCAGTCTTATTGCAATTAGCTGCTGTGCCATTATTAACATTTAATTTAGGCTATTATTTGAGAAATTTGGGCTCAACCTGTGTACTATTTGTTTAGCGTCATCTATCTGAACTGAATGATAATTGAACATCTTCAAAAATGTATTTACACAACAAGGCTTTCGTCACCGATCTTACCAAAATGCTCTATACACAAGCTTCTCTGGTTACAAAATATCAGTGGAAATCAGGGCAATAGTTGATGGAGTTGTCACATTTCCTGACCGCAAGATTAATTATACTTCATACAAATCTGCAGCAGTACGGCGGTCTTGATTATTTTGAGCATCACTCTTGTTGTCACGGTTATTACCTGAGTCCCTTTTCATGAAATGAAAACCCATTATATAGCGATACTCTCCGGTTCCAAGGCAGCGGGAGCAGTAACCAAGACCACTTCCACCACAAGTCCGGCACCTGCAAGAGTGTTTGAGGGGTGACTGAAGTGAGCACATCAAACTGTGTAGCGCTCTAAGTGTACAATGTTTAAAAAGGGTTGATACCTCACCATTTTGGCCATTCTCCTTTCGGAAGCATTTGCAAGTCAACAAAGTTTGTTCTCCCTATCATATAGATGCTAACAAAATATAAGGCAGGGAAAACATAAATTAAAGTCTTTTAAATTCTTTTTGCAAACAAGCATAAGAACCCCAACTAGCGAAACAGTCAAAATAGAGTGAAAAAAGGACATGACTCCAAAACCTGGTCACAAAGCATGAAGAAGCAGCTGCACATCCATTTTTCTGGATAGACATTACTTGAGTCATGAATATTTAGTAAGTGTGACAGTCGACTTTCCACAAATGGAAATGAGTGGGTGAAAAGACTGGAAAAGGCTGGCTCATGCTCATTTTTTTGCTGTACAATGTCAGAGCTAACCTCAGTCTTGATTACTGTTTTCCGTATGTAAAACAATTTTACTGTCTTAGAAAACTTTAAATTAAGGCCTTCAAGTATTCATGGCAATGGATTAAGTCTACTTCTCAATCAGACGTATATCAGAAAATATTTACATACTATTGATTGTGATTGTGGTAATTACATACTATTGACTGAACTGTATTTGTTGTATGCTTCAGAACTACAGGAACATTTTTAGATTCACAAAACACAAGCAGACCTTCAAGGGTGACAACCAAGAAAAACTATATCAGACAATTTATTATTGGCTTTGCAGATTGAAATCAGCTATCTAAGCACTGAAAAAATGAGGACAGGAGAAAATGTAGAAGACATTGTGTGCATAAGAAGGAAAGAAAGCGAGAGATATAGAGACCTCTTCCACGGCAATCATGACAATTGATCCTTCCACTCCCTGTGCAGACCTCACAAGGCGGTTCCGGCTTCTTTCTTATCTCTCTATGAACATTCGACTGCAACAAACACAAATGGTCCAAGAGTTAAACATAGAAAACACGACATCATACATTCCGTTTCCATCCCTTCGATTTCAGAATTTGAAATATTGATGGAGTTGAGATAAACTTCCAAATTCAAAATAGGCACTTGAATGTAGACATTACCAGCTTCGGACATTCACAACCATGGCTTCAGTTTGGTGTAAATGAATATGTTAGTTTCAAATAACAGTGCATAGTTTCTACGTAACATTACATTTCCAAATCAAACAAATGAAATCCAATGAAGAATAAGTCATTCTGTGAAGTGCAGCAATACATGACAAATATAATCAAAATCATCCTACTGAACAATAGCTAATAATCAACAATAACCAAAAGTAGTTTCTTTTTAGAAGCAGAACATATTATTCGCCCAATTCGAACAAACCCAATACAGAAAACCAAAAGCTCTCTTTCTTACTGTACTTTGAGTTTATTTTCTCGTACTTTCCAACGTTGTCTCAGAAACCAAACAGAAACGGATAATGTAAGTATTGAAGTGTTGCTGAGCTTAACTTGCCTCTGAGCGGACGACCCAAGAGGGCTTGGTGAGAGACAGTCTGGGAGGCGGGTTCGGATTCTGCGGCGGAGGACGAGGCAGAGGAGCGCCGTTGGATTCTCTGGCTTCGAATCGGACGGCTACGAGTGATGAGCTCAGGCTTCTGACTGCCATCTGCCAACACCGCCGGCGTTCACTTCGCTTTTGTTTTGTGGCATTTTATACTCGGATATTTTTACGCTGCTCAAGGTTGAGACAACTCCCTATTTTCACACTTTCTCGCAAATTGTTTTCATGGTGAACCGTTCACTTTATTCATTAATAGAGTGATTATTCTGACAAAATTTCAATTAAAAAGTAGAGTCGTTTGGTTATCTAACTTTGTAAAACATATCGACGGTTCGTTTAATGCCTAATTATACCGTTCATATAGTTCATACAGTTAGATAACCAAACGATCTCCGTTTTAATTGAAATTTTGTAGGAATAATATCTTGACATGTTAATGAATAAAGTGAACGCTTAAAAATCATGCAAAAAATTTGCGAGAAAGTGTGAAAATGGGGAGTTGAGCAGCGTAAAAATATCAAGCGTACGTGCGCTCGGTACACGTGCGGTGTTTCAAAGCGGACGGACATAGTCACATAGATAACGTGACATTTTGGGGTTTTGTCACTTTTGTTTTAAAATTTTCAAGAATTAACCATTACAAAAAATTCATGAATTATGCACAAGGCCCTGATTTTTATGTGAGTTCAAATCGCTTTGTACATGTTTGTTTTCATTATTTTTTATTATTAATTTCTCATGTTGGATTTTTTTTTTTACTTTTTTTTCTTTTCATTGTGTTTTTCAAATGTAATCACCTTTACACAAATTCATGATAATGTTTTTGAAGCGCTTTTTAAAAAGAATGTTAAGGATCTCAATTCAATTTCGCACATGACTTCTAAAATCTCAGCCGTGCCACTTTTTCTTTTCATTGTGTTTTCCGAAAATAACTTTACACGAATTCTTGATAATGTTTTTAAGCCCTTTTTTTAAAAGAATGTTAGGGCCCCAATTCAATTTCACACATAACTTCTAAAATCTCAACCACGCCACTGACGCGGATTCAATTCATCGCCGAAGTGTTAGTTATTTCATGTCAAGTTGTAATTTCTAGATGTTCATATTAAATTGCAAGTCAAATATTCATTATAGTGAAGATATCTTGTTTATGATAATAACAAAGGCAAGATTAATCAAGTCATCAGACAACCAGATATAAAAACCTTTCGCTGGGTTCAGAACGTCGTGAGACAGTTCGGTCCTCCTTGGCTTAAAGTGGTTAGAAAAAATCTAGTCACAATCAAGTTCGCTATTAGGATGGACATGTATTAAGCGACAATTATTGGCTAAGTTCTTAATTTACTTTGATTTAACAGTATCAACAATATTAGCTACTTGCATTGGTGGTGTTGTCATGATCTCAGGAACAACATGAGCAGCCTTGCATGATACAAGTTTTGACAGCATTATATAGATCATAGTTGCTAATTAATTAGTTTTTAAATGCTTCATGCCTGCATTTGGATTTGGTTTGGTTTTCTTTATGGCGTCAGCCGCTATTAAGACTTTCAATTCCGAAGGCTCAATATTCTTTCAAGAGTAATACTTGCATTAACCCTTGAAGTGGACACAAACATTACGTGCGTCCCGCTTTTTAACTGAAAATTTTATGATTTAAGTAATGATAATAGGATCAAATCTGTTTATTTTCCTAATCACTCGATGATCTATGCATCTCATGTTATAAGATCATAAGTGACCGCATTGCACTTGAAAACAATATTTGTTTATGAAGGGCTAATAACATTTTATAGGTCATCATTTCTAATTAATTAGTTGCTTTATGCCTTCATTTGGATTTTGTTTGATTTATATTGTCTTTAATGACGTCGGCTGATTTCGAAGGCTCAATATTTTTTCAAGGGAAATAATTGCATTATTCCTTGAAGTGGACACAAACATTACGTACGTCCCATTTTCTTAACTGATGAAGTTTATAACATAACTAACATGAACAAATCTGTTCATTTTCCAAATCCCTCTTTAGAAATCATCTATGCAATCATAAGAGACTACATTTTACTTGAAAAGAGTACTTATTTATTATTTTGAAGTATTAATAACATTTTATCGCTCTGAATACAAATTGTTTTAGATGTAAACTAAAAAGAATAAAATCAATTTTTTTGCTAAAAAAGCAGATTATGTAACTCCTCCTCATCATCTAGCTAAGCTAGCTAGTGGGAAATGAGGCCAGACTTGAGCTTCTCAATGGTGCCAACATCAGTCTTAAACGACTTCGCAAGAATCTCATCATCAATTCCGGTGGTAAAAACCGCCGGCAGAACGGTAACCGCTCTCGCACTCGCGCTCCCAAACGCCGCAATGGCGGTGGCCGGCAGCTGAGGATCCGAGTTATACTGGTAATGCACTAATCCCTTAGGAAAAACAAACAGATCCCCGGCTTGAAGCTTTTGAGAGTACAAATTGTTATGCGTGTCGATCACGCCAACTTCCAATGAGCCATCTAGAAGGAACAAGAGTCCTGTTGCGTCGGGACGGGTGTGAGGTGGGAATAGGGAGTTTGGAGGGAACTGAAGCACTGCAAACGACACGCTCTGGCCACTAAGTGCCGGGAACTCGACCGCGCTCGCTTTGGTTGTCTTCAAAGTTGTCGGAGGTTGATCGAATATCGATCGTAATCCGGAGAAGGTGAAGAATGTTGCGTTGATGGGGCCAGTGTAGTTTGGTGGCACTATGTAGTCGGATATGATATCGGGATCACTTGCTAGTACTGCCAATTTGGATGTGGCTATTGCAAGTACAAATATTATCATTAGTACTTGAGCAATTCTAATAGTGTAAGTCATGGTTTTGTGACTTTGTTGTGTATAGGCTTGTAAATGTGACTTGATATAGCATGGTATTTATAGGTTTTTGTATAGTTTGTGTTGTTGTGGTGGGTGCTTGTTGAAATTTTCTAGGCAATATTTGCGTATTGTTGTTGTTAGATGTTCATTGAGAAGGCATCAGGCGGCCAGATTATATAGGAACTGTAGACAGCTAACTAGCGCATCAACTTAATTTGAACTTTTGAGGATTTGTGGATTGGAAGTATAACCGACATGAAAGCCACAAGTAGCCAGCTAGAATATCTAAATATACATTAGTTCCCGTTTTCTTTTCTTGATGGCTTTACTGTAGGGAAATATATGCAGGTTTTGACCTAGGTGTCATATTCATGTCTAGTTATTCGCTGAATGCTTTTATTTAATTTAGGTTATGATTGAAGTTCGTCTATATTAAAAAGGCATATGTAACTAAATGATAATAGATATCAAATTTGACTGTACGTAGAAGACAATATGCGGCAATCAGGATTCGTAGTGATTAGTTACTTACGATGGATTGGGTATATACTGTTGTACTTTGATTTTAATGTGAGCCTATCTTTAAACTGCTCAGAAAGAATACCAGTAACAAATTAGGGAATATTCGAGTACTCCCTCCCACTTATCCCTTGAACCCCATAGAAAAGTAGGAATATCATCTTCAATTTGCATTGCCAGCTCATGTATGATCGGACTGGAAGTGTTGGCATGAAGTTTAATTTGATCATTTTTATATGGTTTGATTGTTAAGACCGAAGACAAATGTTGCACTTAGTTATGCATATGCAACAACATGCAGGCTCGAACACACATGGATATTGAATTGCAGATATTGGCTTATGTTGTGTTTGGTAGTGCTTTGGTTGTGCCAAAAGCAGTATCAGAACCCCATTGTTCATCCGATTGCTGTTGTTACAGGAGGTCTTCCTACGAAAATCATAGAGTTATCTTTTACTGATTCAATAATTCGTGCACAAGGGAGTGAACCTTTGTTCATATCAGCATACAGGGGAGTCAGCAAAACTACGATTCATAATGTGTAATGGCAGTTCTCAACTTAGTTCAGGCGAAAGGAACCTGAACTACTTAAAAGGTCCTCGAGTATTTCCTAATCTCATACATGATTGAAGATATGGTCACTAGATCCTTGTTTAGAGCAGACCCACCAACAATCCTCTTTATGCACTCTGAGAGCCTGGTATAATAAAGCAACAGCTGAGTCAATGCTGCCCTCAATATGTCCATACCACACAAGAAGTTGCTGAAAGAGGTTATGACATCTTTGTGCATCAGTTCGATTGCAGCCTTCCATCTACCCGCAAAGTCCTTCACAAGTGGCTCAACCTCAGCAACAGCTATAGGCTTCTCAGGACTAGCATTTGGATCCTCCGCTGATGAGTAAATTGCAACTGAGTAAATTTATCCATATAACCAGAAAATAAGATGCCGCATCATTATAAATTGAAATACTTACATGCTCGAGTTTTCACAAACTTGATTATATCACTAAAATGCTCTCGCAGTAGTTCTTCCTGCAAGGAGATTAAAAGATTAGAAGGAAAGAAAGAAATCAAAAACTAAAATATGCCGACGCGGAAGAAAGAACAAACAGATAATCTCCACTATTGGTTCTTCCTGGAAATAATAAATTCTGTTACCAGATAAGTCAATCCAATGGTTGGAAGGGGGTCTCTGTCAGTTTGTGTACCAACAGCAGAACGACCATTACTTTATGAGTAAAATCAACGTTTCAATCAAACTAGTTCTTTTATGTCATATGCTTCGATCCATGTTCTTGTTGAAAGCTTATAAAGCCTCTCGATCCTTATTATCGAAAGCTTGTACCCGTAGTACCTCTGAGGAGGACTTTTACAGTACTTCTGCTTAGAGAAAATGGGCCAAGTAAAGAAAATAAAAAAGCCTACAAGATTGGTTCATAACATAAAGGATTACACCCTATCGTGCTAACAAGAAAAAGAGGGCCTTATTAGCTGAAAAGCTCAATTTCATTAGCAGAAATCAAAATGACAAGCAATCTACAATTTGTACCGAAACATTTACTGAATGATAGAGTGCAGGACCAGATACTTACGACATATAATGCCGTGTTGCTTTTCAGAAGTTCCTCAAAGTGCATTTGAATTTTACCACCTTCCGGATCAGCTTCCTAGTATTCAAATAGAAAAAATTGTTAAAGTACAACAGGCAAAGGTCAGGAACTAATACAACTGAGTATGTCCAAGAAATTCAGCATTTATGTTTTATTATCTTTTCTTTATTCTAAAATGAAATGAGAAAGAAGAAACAAATTTTACCTTCAGTACTGCAATTGTCATATCATAATTGTTTATTAGAAACACGGTCTGTAGTTTTGGTCTTGGAAATAATTTAGCAAGCTTGATAAGCAAGTCATCAATAGCCATTCTCAGTCGTTCCAAATTCAAATCAAGCTGCCCATCCCCATATTCCACATTGAGGTGGATAAGTGAGGCTGTGAATTCAGCATAACGCCTCATGACATAGTGAGGATGAACATCATCTTCCCATAATGTCTTCACATTCGCATTGCGCAGGCTGTTTAGATGTAGATCAAACACCATTTTAAAACGAGGCCAGAGGGCAATGTTAACCTGTCAATATTCAAAAATTAGAATGTATGGTCTTTATGTGTCTTATGAATTGTGATGCAACAAGATTTCAAAACTATCCATTTTACAACAGAAAAAGCCAATGGTACCATGCAAAAATTACAAGTTTGAACAGAAGTACTTTACTTCATGTCAACAACATTTCAGTAAAGCAATTTGTAGAGCCCTTTCAAAATCTCCTTAGTAGTTACGTATTGTCAAGTATCTCAGAATACAGGAAAACACATTCAGATAAAAGGAGTAACCTAAATACAGATAAATTAAGGTTAGCATACCCTGTCCAAGTATGAATCCAAGCATGGAATACGCCGCCGCGACATACTGAGCTGCAAAAGAGAAAAGCTCAGTTATATATATCCTCTAGGCAGGGCAACATATAACACAGGTTGAGGGTGCCATGCACATGATAATTGTTTAACATTCTCCATGCAGTATCTGCAGACAATTGACATGCCAAATGGTATGTAAAATATGGGTCTAGGGAACTAATAACAATCACTTCAAGAGAAATCAAATCAAGAAACTGAAAACCCAAGGCAAGTCCATTTCTATTGTACTAAACAAAACATGACAATAAAAAACAAAACCGATGCCTCAAAATCAATGAAGAAAATATTTAACTCATAGCTGCCTTCCTATCTAACAAACTGCCAACATAAGTCCAAACCACTCAGAAATAACTATTTATCACAACCAGCTAAAACTCCTCCAAACATGAGTAAACTTGAAGATATAAAATACAATTATAGTAAACCGGAAGCCTACCTGGTGCTGGTGTATTATGCGAATCATAAGCATTAGACCAATCGCATCGTAACAATTTGGAAGTATTGTATTGAAGTGTTCATCAATTACAGAAAATGGACCTGGCATAAAAAAGCATTCACGGAGCGGAATGTGAATGCTCAAAAGAGCATGAGTCATCATCTGTGTTACTTACTAAGATTCTGCAGAGTACATAAATGATTTTTCTGCTTTTGGTATTTGCCAGTAAATATAAGTAGGAATGCATTAAGCAATCAATACAACTGAAAAAATTACCTGCAAAAATTTCATAGTATATGGATACTTCACCAAAGAAATCTTCACAGAATTGATATCTGCACAAAAGTGGGGAAACCAAAAAACAGGATCAGTTTGGTCAAGCCGCACTTAGCATTTACAAAATAATATCAAGGAGCAGAGCAGACTCTAGCGTACTCAGAGGTAGCAGTATCCATAAGCAGCTTGTGCAAGCTCCTGAAAAGGACTTCATAAGGATACTTAATGGAGCTAGCTTCAGCTATATGTGGGATCAATGCAGGTTCATCAATTTCCTGGTAAATAAGTAAAACGTCATTATGATAAAACTGACACTAGTTTCCTATTGCAAAAATCAGACACTACATTTGTACCAAACCCTTATTCAAGAAACTCAAGAGTTTGCCACGCGCACCAAAAAAAAGAAAAAATTAATCATCGGATTGGATGCAGTAACGAAACCTTTAAGAGTTTTCTTCTCTCTCCAAGTGCAAATACAGCAGAGCGATTCTTCAGAGGTTCCCTTCCTCTTGAAAAGAGACTACTGTTTCTTGTCTCCACACCAATTAAATCACTAGATGTTGCAATATCCAGCTGCAGTTTCTCAAGTGCTTGAATATAAGCGCGGAAATGCGCACTTAGAACCTGCAAAATATGTGAGTGAACTTCAATGTACTTGAATTATCAATGTTTCTCTCTAGCTCTTTCTTTTGAATCAAGGGGGGAGGGTGGGGGTTAGAACTTGGAACCTCTTCCGACCATGAGAAGTGCCATTAGACTATACAAGTTATCCTTTACAGTAACACCCACATAATAAATTATTCCAATCGTTTGTGACTCGAAGGATACACTAAATTTTAAAATGTACTTTAGAGAGCAAGGAAACAACTTAGCAAGTAAAAAACTTAATATGATGGTGTTTAGCAGCTGGTTTTTCTTTATTCTCGTCCTCTTTGATGCAGAAATACTTTTTTATATGAACCTTAGTATGCTGATGGAAAAGGTTAATTGGGTATCGAGAGTAATGGCGGGACGAGGTAAACAGTTTTTAACAAGATTATGAATGCAAAAGCAGACCAAGACATGATATGAGGTTTGAAGTCTGCAAAGGTACTCAAGAAGTACTTTGAATGAACTAAAATTCCTTATTTCTACTCTGTGAAAACTAGATTTTCTAACTCTACCTATGAACAAAGAATGCAGTGTTTGTTCAGCAACTACGAGAGATCTAGAGGGGAGTATCTTCTCTAAAAATTACTGTCAGGACTATTGGCATACAGATTAATGTACAAATAAATAAATGTAAGTTTTCTCCTACAGTGCTCCCGCAAGGAGTTTCAGAAAACAATTGGTTTGCAAAAGATGGCTATGATTTGGAGCCATGCATGATTATGTTTCTAAATTCTTCTAAATTTCACTTATGGTTAATTTAACCTAGCTATAATTACTCTTTCCTCACCAAAGATCCAACGGGGTGGATCTTTAGGATCATGATACACATACATTTCGAGGTTATTCAAATTTTCAAGTGAAAATATTTTTTTGGAATTTCTGACCTCTGATCAATGAAAGAAAGAAAGACTGCCAATCAGAAAGGGTCTCTATAAACTGCAAGGGTTTATAAAGTTCGGAACCACTCACCCACCCTCAAACCAGTTGAACAAAGTCTTAGGAAAAACTTCAATAATCAACATCATCTGAACAAAGCAGAATATATATTTAAAGCTAAATGTAAAATGAGCATCTATTTGCATATGGAATACATCTAGCCTTGTTCCAGTTTTCCAATATAATAATTCAAATTAGTCATTAGTTTTAAAATATCGACCTTGTTCATTGTGTCAATGTATGCTCCTCGAACCTCAATATATACCTCCTTCCCATGTTCCTTCAGGAAGGAAACAATATACCTACATTACCACATTGGATTTGGTTAAATCATAAATTCTGAGAAATATTACCAAAAGAAAAAACACAAAATTTCTGCACATTGTAGTCACACCAGTAAGCATGGATGTAATTGCTAGAGTCTGATAACAATATCTATACATGTCTTATGGACAAAAGTATGTGCATCTAACAGGTGCTTGTACCACAGAATAATGGCACCCGAAATTGGTTTGTCAGAAAGGGCACTTGCACCATATTTACTACACAGAACATGTGCATCTAGCAGCTGCGCCTATTTAGTTAGTACCATACATTACTGGCAGGTGACTGAATGCTAGTTTATACAGTAACCATGTGATCATTAAGCGCTTGCTCTCACAGGACTAGAGACTACAATGTTTAGCACAGAAAATGCCAGGTAAAGAGACAAACCTAAAATTGACAGTTAGGATCTACCATTGAGTTTATACTACACTCAAAATCATAAGCCAATCAAATCATTTGAGAGAACGACTGGAAATTTTCATGTGTTTTATGAAATTAATGTAATCTTTTTGTGGTCAAATGTGATATTGATATTAACTAATTATAATACAATTCAGGATGCTAGAGAGTAACTAACTTACTTGTACTTCAAAAGAACATTCTGTTGAAGGATTTGGATATTTGTTTTTGGTTTTCTCAAAGCATAAAGCTTCTGAACAATGAAGTCAAATACCTGGAAGAAGAGAGAAAGAGACAGATAGTTTATCAATGTAAACAAAAAAATTAGAAAAAGCTTCAAGACATTCCACTATAGTATAATGTCAAATACACCAGTTTCCAAATTTAGTCATTTGTCAACATAACAGATAATTATAAGACACTACAAACAAGAAAGATGAGTCTTTTCTCATTTAAAGGCATAATAGCCAGAATCTGGAATGCTGTATCAGGATGTGTCCAGACTGGAGACTCCCACAAGCTACGCAGATGTATTTTCAGCATACAGTCAGGTCAGTACTGTGATATAGTAATTTCTTTCCTTTCCTGACCAGATGTATGATTTAAACCTTAATAGTTATTAACGAAGTGACTTCCACTGGCTTGTATTCTGTTAACCTCCTTGACTGTAAGATGACTGAAATTAAGAACTTCCCCCAATATTTTAGGTAATTCCATCACACGTATTTCTTGCATACAAATGAAACTCCAATATTAAAATTTACCACAAATGGGGAAGGAGCCCGGGGACTAAACAGCATAAATTAAGACTTGGAAAGCAATTTCATGCATTGAATTCTTGGGAGCACGTGAAAATAACAGTCACCCACCAAGTTCTCAAAAAACGTACTGAACACTGAAATTAAGATGATTGTTCTTGCCAACAGATTACAAGAGAAACACGATAACACTAAGCTGAACAAGTTAGATGGAAACGTAGCTTCAGAAACTTATCATTGAGGATGAAAATTATTAATCCATAGCAAAATTTCCTATGGAAAATCATCTACGTGAAATATGTCAGTTACTATGAACTGCACAGCTTTTTTTCTATTTCAATTTCTGGATATTACTACATGCCTACTATGGAGTAGGTATTGTGTGATGACGCTGTATGGCCTACAAACTACTATATCAAATACCGTCACTTAGGTGTTCAGATGTCCAAATGTTTAACTGGCTAGGACCACCCATCTGTCCATTGACCACTAGGTCTTACTCCTAATAAAGAATATGTTAAGAGTCATTTACTACACTGCTGGCATGGATCACATGTACGACGTGCAAGCATACAATTAGATAAGATATTTGTATATCAAAATCAGCCACTTAATCTGGAAAAATTTAGTAGCAACCTTGGAAACTGCTTTTTGTCGAAGTTTCTCAAGCTCGGGCTGAACATCTTTTAGAGCTTTTGAAGTTTTAACCATAAGATCCACTTCTACAAACTTCAGCTTCTTACTAAGAATCTCTAAAGTCCTCATATATTCATCATTCACCTGGATAGCACGTACACATTCAGCTTGTCAACTAAAAAGGAAGAAACACAATATAACAGAAATTCAATAAGCCGACTAAATTTTAACATGTTACTGTCCATTATGCTTTACTTGAGAACATATGACGCAGATGAGCAAACATTATCTTCTTACATACAAAAAAGTAACTGACAAGTTTTAAACATAGGAGAAAGGGCAAAACCAAGAAAAGAAAGTATGTAATTGAAGTTGAAACAGCTGAACTATATTTTTATATTCAAGCCAGTATAAGGAATTTAGGAATAGAGTAGTAATTCATACTTTTCTTAATTCTCAATTAGGATTTCAACTTCAATCCAACAAGAAACAGATCGAGCAAAACCATAACACCATGAATAGGAAATATCTGTATTTCTATCTGACAGCATTTGTCAAATTCATTGAAAGACCAGTTCTAACAGAGAGGCATTAAATCAAATTCATGTATTGGCTAAGCCAAGTTAACCACCAGGAGAAGGATGTATGAATAAACCATAAAAACTAAGCTAACTGACAGCCTATACAAATGTATTCAGTTTGGGATGATTCATTAGTGCTGTAATGTATGTTGGTTCTAAGTTCAAATTTGTAGAACCCACTAAACAACATTAACAAAGAGAAAATTAAATAGTACGAAGAAAAAGAACATGATATACCTCGCCATCAACAATAATGTCTACCATCCTTGGAGGGATTATAATGTCTTCAACAAATTTTGCCAATGTTGACTCTGCCACCTGTTAAATGAACAAAAATTAGTAATTGATAAGAACTTCTTTTTAAGAAACAAGACATTTAGAGATAAAAATGAGAATAGAGGATCTTAAATTATTTTTTTAATGTGTCTGCATATACAAAGGTTAAAACAAAGGCAAGGAGTGTAATGGGCTTGGAAGCTAGAAGACATTTCTTTTACAGTAACTCAAACATCTTTCTAGAAGACTGCAAGTACCAAGGGGTCATGCCTTGTAACACAAAAGCTTATTTGTTTCTCGAAATCGAAAAGAGCAATTAAGCCTTTCATACACACAAATGATACCTTGCGGTTCTTCAGCCTCAAACCCATATCCAGTGACTTCTCCTGGAGAACTTTGATGTCTGAACTTATTGAACCAATCTCTGACTGGACAAGAATTAAGGAAATGTTAATCACTTTTATATCTTACAGAGGTAAAAATCTTGATAAGGAACTCTCCATTTAAAGAAACCTACGTACAAACTACAAGAAAACCCAATGGAACTCGAAATAAGATAATTAGAAACTCATCTTAAATTTAGAGTTTATGTGCTTTAGTTGTATAATAGTTGCAATGACACTAGTAAGCTATTGCTAGCAATGTTCAAAAAAACGCTAAGTGGAAACCAAGCGGCCACCCACCTTCTAGCGCCCAGAGCGCCCAGGCGTTTTGCCTTTAAAAATAAATAAATAAATATATATATATATATATATATATATATATATATATATATATATATAAGTATATATCGAAAATTATTTTGTCATTATTCAACATATATATCTTTGAAATATTGCCATTTGTTCATAAAAATATATGAATACTTGGTATAATCATAGACTACATGATTATAATACATTTTTATTTTAAAATAACTATCTTTTAGTATTATTATAATATTAATTGATTAACAAATGGTAAAAAAGGGAAACATCAGCAGCAAACGGTGCGTTTTCGTATTGCCTTTCTTCCTCGGGTGAACCTGCCGCCGCTGCACCTTTAATTCCAATTTTCTCCACCAAACTAGATTTTCTCCATCAAACTAGATCCCTGAAACTCTCTCATCAGCTTCAAGGTCACATCTTGCGCGATCAAATGGGTTAATCAAGCATTTGATTCGAAGCAATCCCCTTGTTGGATTTCGGAAGTTAGAGGCCGGAGCTCGCACGAGGAGAATCGGCGATGGGGTCGCGGGGCGCATATGGGTCGGAGGCGTACTCTAACTTTGGAGGATGAGGTCGCGATGGGTCGCGCGGCTTCTTTTTTTGAGAATGAGGTCGCGCGGCTTCTAATCCTAAAACAACACCACATCTAAAACCTACAAAACGATTTTTTCACCGATTTTCTGAAAATCCGGGCGGCACTCCACCTTCCAGCGCCTAGGCGGCCGCCTACGCCGTTTTTTCGAACACTGATTGCTAGTCCACTTTTCTTCACCTATGTAGTCTATTTTGGCTATAAAGCATACACATTCAACTGAAATGGGCATGTTTATTGTCACCAAATGATCAAAAATACTGATAACCATACAGAGATATTTCCTATCAGTAAAAGCAAGAGAAAATACAAGCATTGTGTGGGTGAAAGCTGGTAACGATGACCAAACAGTGACACAAGGACGAACATACCTGAAATCCACTAAGAAGAGTTTCCATCTGGGACAAGATGTTGTCACAATCACGAATTTGATCATGAAGAGAAACTAGATTATCACTTTCTTTTATATAATCCTGCAGTATTCAACAAAGCAAGATCCTAACAGTCAAATTTAATGATTCTGAGGATTTCAACCCCACACGTGTGCTGTGTTTCAAATTTCAAGATATGATTGTCATCAGTTCTCGTGCATATTGAAAGAACCATATGGTACATAACTTAGTTTAACATTCCAATCTCAAGGTGGTACATTTTTCAGCAGTAAGAATAACAACATAATCTTACTTAAGTTCTGCATGGTTCGGGCACACAGAAAAACACATACTCAGTCAAAAATTAAAAATCTCAATTTATCACAAAATCAGACCTCAAAACATATTCTTTCACAACAACCTATCATTAAGTATGTAATTATGAACTAGGGTAAAAAAAGACTGAGTGAACACTTACCTGGATTGAGTCCAACTCAACTTGCCGAATGTTGTTCTCGACATCTTTTGTATACCCCCGAAGTTTGGTACCTTCAGATAATATGTTTGCAACTACCTACATCGCAAGGAAAAAGATTGATACATTTCAGTGAGGGCCTCTAGACAGCATATGCCCAAACACAGACATCCATGGACATATATGTACTTTCCGCACAAATGTTATAAACACAAACTATTAAAGAAGTAGTGCACACTGAGTACATAGAAGTACAAAAACAGCATGTGCCTACAAGTTGCCTTGTGTGACCAGTAAAAGCCCTCTCCAAGTTGCCTATCTGCCACTAATTGGAATTCCATTCGATTTTTACACAAGTATATGCATAAATAAAGTTATTTTATTCAATTATGTAGAATCACGGATACGGGTATAACAAGTTGAAACTGGGGTGCTATATCCAATATATCCTCTGACTTGATTCTACTTAGTAGCATGCACAAAAAACCGACGTCACAGTTTCAAAGACAAGACAAGAAACCATTCTCTCTTTATCGCGCCAAAAAAAAAAACTAATCAAGTTAAATTAGAGGAAACCAGATGTTGGCGCATTAAAAAGCAAAGACACTTAAATAAAGTACTTACATCGTCATGTTTACATTCTTCCAGTTCTTGTTGTAGTCCTTCTAAGGAGATGTCATCACTGAGACAAGGAGAAAAAGGACAAAGATACAACGGAATCACTTGTCGCGATCACCTATTCAAACTGTAAATCCGAAATGCTACATAGCTTTTCCATTTATCGTCAACATACGAAAAGCATAATAGCTCTTCCATTGCGTCTATGAGTTCGAATTCATTCGTATGTGCGGAATTGTTTAAACATTGTTCCAAGATCAGATTCCTAGTATCCGATTGTCCCGATTTCAGTGGTGAACTCAATTTCATCGAATTGTGCAGTACAAGTAAGAAACAAAGGAGCATTACCTGCTTGCATCGTCCTCAATAGTCAAGTCGCCGACAAATGCACCCAAATCGAAAGCCGTTTTGTGAGCATTGTGACTCTCATCGTAAGATTCAAGACCCTGCATCAATCCAGAGTATACAAAAGACTTAGCAAGTAAAAAAAACCCTAAAAAGACTTCAATTAGAGTAAGCAAGTACACAAACCCAACGCTTACCATGTCAAATCACTTGGAGACTTGGATTAGATTGCTTTCAATTTGGGGATTTAGGCTTCCGTTGAGATCCGAGTGAAAAAGCTTCAAATTATTCGAGATTGAAGGACGAAGAATCGGAGATGGAGACTGGATTCGGGTTGGGGATTTGGGAAGATGAGAAAACAAGAAGAAAGCATCGATCAAAAAGAGAACCGGAGAACCGACTGAACGTTCCAAATAAATCTTTTCTTTTTTTTTTGGCCGATTGGGTAGTAACAATTTTACTTCGGTGGTTAAAAATTATCAATGGTACTTTTATGTTAGCTTTCTGTGAGCACCACATACAAAGGCGAAATCATATTTTTCAATTTTTTAAAAATTTTTTTACAAATTTTTAATCCTTTTTTACTAATTATTGTAATATTTTGTGATAAAATTTGTTGGACTATTTCTATCTTACAACGCTAAATATAGTACGCCTCCACCGTTACAAACAATTTCATGTTAGCCAAAATTAAAAGAGTTAAATAAAAAATTATTTTTTTGTTAATTTTTAAAAGGTTAAAAAATTAACAAAAAAATATAATTTTTTAAACCATTTTAAAAGATGAAATTTTTTTATTTTTTTTTGGCTAAAGCAACTTAATTATAGTGATCACTCTTTCTAATACCAAGGCCCCATCTTTCTTTGGGTACAAACCAGCTTGGTATTATTCTCCAAAAGAAATCAAGGGAATGATCATCAATCTGTTTAGAAAAATTAGAAGGGCATTTGAAACAAGCCATTACATGGTTAGGCATACCAGGAAGGTTGGATTTTATCAAAGTGGGTTTGCCCACTCTAGAGAGGGTAACAGAATATGACACATGTTTTTACTTAAAGAACACCGAAAAAAGAAGTAATCAAATGAAAGTTTGCACATTGAGCATAATATTGTTGTTCTGTCATCGAGGAGCTAATGACTGAGGCCAGCCTTGAGCTTCTTAATGGTGCCAACATCAGTCTTAAACGATTTGGCAAGGACGGCCTCATCAATTCCGGTGGTAAAAACCGCCGGCAGGACGGTAACGGCTCGAGCACTTGCACTTCCGAATGCTGCAATGGCCGTTGCTGGCAGTTGAGGATGTGAGTTATACTGGTAATGCACTAATCCCTTAGGAAAGATGAATAAATCTCCAGTTTGAAGCTTTTGAGTGTAGAGATTGTTTCTCGTGTCAATTAGGCCTACTTCCAAGGTACCCTCAACGAGGAACAAGAGTCCAGTTGCGTCCGGGCGGGTGTGAGGTGGGAATAGTGAGTTTGGAGGGAACTGAAGCACTGCATACGACACACTCTGGCCATCAAGGGCAGGGAACTCAACCAAGCTTGCTTTTGTCGCCTTGAATGTTTCGGGAGGGTGATCGAACATCCCCCGGAAGCCTGTGAACGTGAAAAACGTTGCATCAAGTGTGCCATTGTAATTTGGTGGGACTATATAGTCTGAAAGAATGTTAGGATCACTTGCTAGTGCCCGTTGGGAGGCCGCGGCGAGGGCAAGTACTAATGTCATCAGTAATTGAATCGATCTCATTGCACCCATGGTAGATAATTCGTGATTTTTCAGGCATTATCGTATTTATATGCACCTCTTTAGGAGCTCATGAGTTATTCTGACTTTCTGCTAGTGTCGGTTTGCTGAGATTTGCTATCATCTTTCTGTTTTCTTCTTCTTTGGCCCGACTGTAAAGGCAGAAGCTGGCCGGCATAGGTATTGACTAATTGAAGCTGCAGACAGCTGAGCATGAAAACATCCTTAATCGATTTGACTGAAATTCTGAAGATGTCGTGGTCTGAAAGGTCAGCGCTACAGGAATTTTGGACTTAAGAAAATAATAGGATTTGTCTACTGTTCTTGTAAATCTCTCCTCTTCTGTTCTGCGTCTCTGTTTTTCTCTCCTGCATGCAAATATGACATTAGAGTGTGCCAATTTTGGCGTTGAAGAGTAAGTATGGTTATCCTATGATTTAACAGCAACATAAGGGTCTTTTTAATAAGCCCGTTCGTCATTTAAGCAATTATATCCCTTCAAGAATCACTCCCAACAATTGCTTTTCGTGACCTTATGATCCAAGAAGAAAAGAACTTCGTTTAGAACTAGATAAGTACTTTTGGTGATTCCTGAAAAAACAACCACCAAAACGCAACTGCTTGTCACTTTTTACGAGCTTCAAGCTTACGTCCAAAAATAGTTAGAAAAATTTCCTCGGAAAATTACTTCCATGCCAAAGTACTGAATATAATTACCAAGCATGGGTCAATACATCATTCATCTAAGCTCAACAAAGTAAAACACAACCTCACATGAAATGGCAAAGGAGGAACAAAAAAGAAGTTACAGCAAAACATAAATAAACAAAGGGCTACATGGCCTCTTATCTGATCGGCTTTGACTCACTACATTTGCCTAACTGTTAGAAATTACACTGGCTTTGCTGGTTCTTCAGGTAAATCGTCTTCGTCATGGTAAATGTTCTCTGCCATCTGCCAGATTTGGAGTATGTTATCTTCAGCAACACTGGAAATAACCCAATCTTCACACGGGTTCCACGAAAAATCAGATATTTTACTGGTGTGACCCCCATGAATAAAGAGCAACTCTGGCGGGCCGTCTTCAGCATCCTCAGGTGTCTGTTCCTCATCAATTCTGTGAATGATCAAAACGCAACATTTAGGTCAAAATGATCAAAAAAAATTAAAAGGACCTATAACTGTGGTGTGGATGCTTATCCAATGCTTATCCAACCCATGACTGAAGAGTCTTTCTTCAATTACAAAACAAACCGGTATTAGAAATGCCCATGAATACATTGGTTAAGTCCAAAAATTAGTTGAGACACCACAGACATAAGTACCTTGGTTTTCCTCGTATTTAAGCTAGTATAGCAACTAAAGCTTTGCAGCATGCTAACCATGAGGAGTGGCTTATTAGTATTGGCTAACATAGGTATCTTTGTAAGTTTGTGGTTAAGGATATCCCAGTGTTCTAATGCGAGCCCTTCCTTGGCTTTATTGGCATAAGGTATTTGGTTTGTGGGCACTAATACTTTGGTGTGGCACCTCTTTTATGTTCATTCTTAGGCCTGAAGACTAACCAACCAGCTTGGACAAGCTTCGGTTGTGTGTGCCTGTCATCAAGAACATGCACGCAATTGCACTTCAAATCTCAGAGGGTCTGATGCCTAAGGATCATACTATTGTGTGAGTCTTAGTTTCCCAAGTCTTACAGGCCAGCAGTTTAACCCCAAATATGGAAGCCTGGCACCTTTTCTACATGTCAACGTGTTGTAACCTTGTTCAACATTTGGCGTAAATGATTGTTATTTTCCTTGCGCTGATATGACTCCACCCAAAACACTACCACGTAATAAGTTTGATTTGGTTGCCTGGTTTTCTCAAACTAAATCTAAATCGTACATAACAGAACCATAACTGAAGAGCTTGCATGAGAAGAGGCACTAACAACATACAGAACAGCACCAGTAAGAGTAAAGACCCCACAAAAGAAAATAAAGGTGACACATCTGATTATTAAAAGGTATACCTGCTAAGATCCCACACCATGAGTCTCCTGCCAAGACAACAAGAAGCTAAGATAGTTTCATTTTTCGGATTCCAACCAACTTGGAAAACCTCCTCCCTGAAAGTCACCACAAAAAAAAAGTATGAGATCATAGGAAGATCATTGTTTGAAGAAGATCTGAGAAATCCAAATCTATCAGGTCAAAGGAAGGATCCTTACTTATGGCAATCAAAGGTGTGGAGTGCAGTATTGATTTTACGTAGATCAAACAGCTTCACTGTTTTGTCAGTAGATCCAGTTGCAACAACCCATTCATTAAAGGGATTGAAAGCCAAACAGTTAACCTAAAAAATTACACATGAACAAACAACTTCAACATTGTCCAAGATTTTGTAGGATATACTATCATGTAAAGAAGCAAACGGTTTCCTTCCTTATAATCAGATGTAGGAGACTATAAACGTCATAAATTCTTCATAGTTGTCAAGGATCAACTATTTGAAACAACATTTATGAGTTCTAAACACAAATATACCGCAGGTGCAAAGATCTTTTTAAATTTAAATACAACATAAACATATAATATCTCAAGAATCGACTCCATGCTCTGAATTCTATTAGAAGAACCAAAATCCTTTAAAAAGAAGCCATACATGCATTGCAGCAAAAACTCTCCTTTCAAGCTCTCAAGAATTATGGATATCAGCTCACTTCTTAGCTTATTTGAATAACTATCGCTGTCTCAGTCCTTTTCTAACAAAAAAGATCTCACATTTTCATCAGGCTTTTCAAAATTTTACCACATTGTTTTCTTCACGTGAATTAAACTTCCAAAGCTAAGTACTAACCTATCCATAGATGAAAATCAAGACAGTTACAATTATTATAAACCACAACAATAGCTCATTATTTCATAAAATGTGTAGAAGTCACTTTGAGAACTTAAGTCCCCTGGCTAAGAATCACATCATCAATGCAGAAAATACAAAAATACACTTTTACAACAGGCTCATGTTCATAAAGAAACCTGAATATACCAAGAGTGACAAATAAAAGTTCAAAGCATAACAGGGTTGGAGGGCGAGAGAATATTCCCATCACTCACCTCACTCTGATGAGCAATTACAGATTGGACAGGCTTAGTAACAGATGGAGTCCGGAGATCCCAAACAAGAAGGTATTGATCATCACCAACAGAACCAAATAAGTATTCATGCCTCAAATGCCATGCTACATCTTCTACTACACCTTCATGAACCTAATTCAGCAACCATTTCAAGCAAAGGTAAGCATTTACAAACAACCAGAAATGCTTTCATAAGAATCATTTCACTGCATGATGACCATATATGCCCAACATAGATGTAGAGGTAGATGTAGAGGTGTACCTTAAATATCGACATAGCATCGAGGGTTTTATTCTTAGGGGTCGCATTAATATCCCAGAGGCATATTTGAGCATCATCAGAACCACTGAGTAAATGACCCTGCTTGAACTTACTCCATGATAAACCATACCCTTCAGTGCTGTGGCCCCTCAGCCTCAAGTCAGGACTACATGCACCATCTAAAGGAGGCTTAGATGGGTGTTTGCTATAATCAAACACAAAAACTTCAGCATTAACTGTCTTTGTGGCAATCATGAACGGATTCTGCGGCATATAACGAGCTCGATTAACCTCTCCATCATGATTTATTTGCTGTATTATTTGCACCTGCAAGAAAATTCAACAAAACGGAGGTCTCAAAACTAAAGTCCATAGCATCAACAATCCTTCATGGTGAATCCAACGACTTATATACTTGAATTCACTTAGATATAGAACGACAATAAAAACTCGAGCATACATTAAATTCCATACTAACAACTTTGCAGCTCATGAATCCATCCCAGAGTATGATCTGTTTGCCTATACACTTTACAAAATTTTCTTACCATTTCACTTTTCTTGTAATTCAACTTAGCTACATAACAATTGAAGACTTTTTGATTAAAATCAAACCTTCATATCACTTTAAACATAACAAATTATCCGCAATCGCTTTCGTATTTTACAAAGAGATAAAGATCTCGAATTTATTATGATTTCTAGCATTTCCATTAACAAAAAACCCCCAAATTCAAAACCTAAACCTAACATTGCTCCTCACCATGAAACTCTTAAACCCTATCCACAAAATTAACAAATCCAGACCACAAAATCAAACCTTTTACCTTGCCGTTAGCGCAACCGAAACCGCCAACCTCAGCTCGATCATCGTCATAATGGCGAGCATCGTTCTCGGCGTCCTCCAAGGGAAGCTGGACCTGGGCCAGCATAAGGTAATTGGGCTCGTTCTCGGACGTATGGGTCCCGAGAATCATCTTCTGCACGGAATAGTCCTTCCCCGGCGGCTCTTCCCTGTCCGGCAGCCACTCCACCGTGAGCGACGGCCATTCGAGCGCGTGGGTTATGACCAGATCGTACAAGAAGGGAGTGTTCTTCTTCCATATCTTGTACTCCTCGTTTATCAGCCGCTCCTCAATTTCACCCCTCATCTCCTCGTCGTCTTTGCCCATGCTCTTTCTTCCAATTTCTCGGATTTTCTCGGGAAAATTGTTGAATCTGGGGTCGGGTTCTTGGCGGGAATTTTGGCCGAAAACAAACCCTAAATAAGATGGTTGGAGAAGTGAGGAAGAGTGTAGAGGTGTGCGCTTTGGAACTTTTTGAGTGCGAAATGGTGGGCTTTGCTGGTGGGGCTGGGTGTGGGAAGGAATCAAGGGATTTTACATTTTAGGAATTGGACCAAGAAAAATAGAAATTTCGATAGAAAATTTGATTATAACTCTCGAAAACTAGACACGTAATTGAAATTTAACAAAACCGTACATGTGTGAAACTTGCCAATATTTTTCTTCCTAAAATATTTTTCTTCATTTGTATTTGACAAGCATTAATAAAATCACACAACAAACAAATTCTCAAGTAATTCCAAACACGAGATGGATGATTTGATTTGGTAAGGTGGTATGTCGAGATTTTATGGATTTAGATTGGGCCAATAACTAATTAGGTAGGGTTTGGTTTGCAAACTTAGTTATCCGGAAATTTACTTTTCATGCATTTTCACATAAAAGGAATTTGAAGTTTTGTAATAATGTTTGGATGGGTAGGAACACTAGGCCACCAAATGGAATAGATAATATCAGAGAGATAACAAAAGTTTTGCAACCTGTGATTCTTATACATATACAACACTTTTGCCTTTTTTTGTTATATATTCATACACAAATCAAGAAAAAAAAAAAAAGGCAAGAGACAACGATTCTGAGAGAAGCTGTTGCCTAATCTAAAAGCGCTAACCAAACTCAAAAACGCGGAAGACACTGTGCTTTTATTTTTTGAAAATTTCTCTATCTTCTCGTGCACTCAAAACGCGGAATATACTATAGAGCACCATTTTAAAACTTTCTCTTCCCTCCTCTTTTTTCATTCGTGTTTCTTCCTAACCCCCAACCTACTCTCTTCACCTCCTCAAATTTCAACTCACCAAAACCCACCCGAATCTCAGTCTCTCAACTCTTTCCAATCTGAATCTCCCTTAAATTTCTTAGTTCCAATCTTCAGAAAAACCAATTTCGTGAAAATCCAGTGTCCTTTATGAAACCCAATCTTGCGATTCAAAGATTCCAGGTTCGAATTTCGTTTGTAACTTTAAGCTTGGTCAATTTTCAAATTGTGAAGTTTTAGGGTTTTCAAAAATTCATGCTTATTTTGCTCAATTTAGTTACTGGATTGTTCATTTTGGTTTGTTGCTGTTCCGAATAGATCTGAGTTTAAATTTTTCAATTTTGTTCTTAGATATATGTTGGGCTCGGATCTCGTCCCACTCGAGCTTTGAGGGCTTTAACGATTCTGGGTTTGATAGCGAAGACATCGATTCTTCGGTGGGTTCTGTGTTTTTGCCATTGTAGCGTTGCAAGAAGAAGCCTAGGGGAGAAGAAAACGACCCAAACCAGCGGCCCGGACCCACTGACACACCCCGACCCAAAAAGTGGGGCCCGGGAATGCGGCCATCACCAACACCTGGTGACGAAGCCTTACACAACGAAAAGAGACAAAAACGAAAGAAAGAAATACAAATTAATATCAGAACATCTACAGCGGAAGAGAAAACAACACACTACAACTGCCCCAAGGGCGGAATACACAGCTGTACAGCTTAACTCATAACCTGCCCCGACAAAGACAACGAAGATCTCCTACCCTTCGTTGATGGAAGTAGAGCTATCGGCAGGTCTCGAGTCGTCTCGGTGATGCACTTCAGAATCAAATCCTGAGGGGGCGCAAAAACAAGGGTGAGTGGACGGAAAAAGAAGTTAGTGAAAAACATTTAACAGATATGCCAATAACCCCCTCTGTCAAAACAGATAATATAATAATACCATACCTCAATCCAGCCAACACGTACTGTAACTAACATCCGAGCAACCTATACACACAAAACATTCCCAACACTAAAACGTAATGTGGTCGAGGGCCATATCACCCGACCGAGATATACCTTTCATGAACGAGGGTCATATCACCCGTCCAAGATATAATGTGTGGTCGAGGGCCATATCACCCGACCGAGATATATCTCTCATGAACGAGGGCCATATCACCCGTCCAAATAGCGTTCCTACATGATCTCATGGACGAGGGCCATACCTCCCAGACCATGATTTAATGGACGAGGGCCATACCACCCGATCCATATAATGCGCCCCTAATAGTACTAATCGCAAACAAACTACCTAGGAACAACCAAGCAACGATTACCAACAATAGTCACAACAACGAGCAGCATAACCAATTTATAAGCATAAAAACATACGAATATAAATATACGAAAACAAAGCACACTCAAACACATTTAAAACCAAAACCGTCCACTCACAGTGACACCAGGCGATCGTCGTCGTCCTCCTCTGCAGGCACGTTTTGGTTATGCTGATTCCTCAAAATCTGATCACCTAACAATCCCAATAATCCAAAGTTAATAACCGAAACTTAACGAATAACCGAGAAACCCTACTTTTCCTTGTTTTGCTCAATCGGGGTATAACCGTATCTCGGATGGCAAAACAAAATTCGCCATTGGATCCGGAACGTCGTTTCCACTCGGAAAAGTGGTCGGTCAACAGTGGTCAACGCAGGTCAACGGCTGCTGACGTCAGCACCGGCGTGCTGACGTGGCGATGACCTGGCAGCCACGTGGTGCTGACGTGGCGTGACACATGGTGCTGATGTGGCGCCACGCGGCACACGCGTGTCAACCACGTGTCGCTGACGACAGGACGCTGACACGCGCACCGCGCGGCCGGAATCCTGGGATTTTCCGCCGATTTCTTCCCCAAAATCCTAAAACCTTCAATTCTCAACCAAATCCATCGAATTTTATGTCAAAACGCATCTACGGAATCCCAGGAATCCAAAAATCAAGGTTTCAAAGCTTACCACGCACTGTACTGGCCGGAATCACGCCGGAAAGCTCGCGGATTCCGTCGACGTCGTTGCCGGCGATTCCGACAGTTGCTGGCTCCGATCCTTGGTGCTCCGTGTTCGTGACGATGAGGCGAAGCCGATGCAGGTGGTCGCCGGCCCGATCCGTCGCCTGCGAAGCGTTTTCGGCGTTTTTTCGCTGTTCGGACCTGAGTTGCGAACTCGGGTTTCCCTTTTGGGAAACTCAGGGTTAAACCGGGTTTTAAAACAACCCCAAAATATCTTCCCCAAACCGACCAATCAGAAGCTGCCACGTGGCACTTCACTACACCAAAATTCTATTTTCGTCCGTAACTTCTTCGATACAACTCGGAATTCGATTTCGTCTTCGTAGACGCGTTCGTATCGTTGACCTCTTCGCATAGAGTCCACTATTGTCTATGTACATTTCCACTGTTCAAAAGTCAACCGTTTGACCCATGAGGCTAATTTGGTCATTTCACAAAATTTTGGGAAAATTTCTGAATGGGTCGTATCGAATCCTACTATTGTCAATCCAAACCCCATTATATTGCGAACACCCGCTACCTTAACAAAATCCTATATTATCTGTTATCTAAAGCAATATATTTCATTGATATTTGGACACAGACCGAAGGGGAAGAAGGGAGGAGAAAAAACCCGAGACACATAAAAACAATCCTACTAATCGGGCCAGCCAAAAATTCCCAAAACCCAAACCCCAAACTTAAAAAGGTGAATTGCCCGGCGGAAAGGAATACCGCCCACGCCCTACATTTCACCCCCGCCCCCCCAGGACACCACAGTCCTTCAACCGAAACACCCACCTCCCCTCCTCAACCTTCCCAATTATGCTACTCTTCTTCCCTCTCCTCTCTCTATTTTTCTCCCCTGGGAAAAAAAAGCACCCATATAATATACCTTTTATAGAAAACATTTTTTTTCTCTACAAAAAAACTAAACAAAGCGAGAATAAAAGAGATTCCATAACCAAATTTCATTTACTTGAGAGGTCAAGACGTGAAAGCAGAACCACAAGGAAGAAGAACAAAGTTGGGGGAGAGAGAAAAAGAAGGAGGGAAGTAGAAAGAAAAAAAAAAAAACTACTTGCTACAACCCCACCGAAAAGAAAAACAAAACTACAAACCCACTTCTTTTTGACTTCATATCGAAAAACTTTCTTTTTGAAAGTTTCTTATCGGCTCAATTTGTAAAACATATTCGAAATTCCGAGTTGTTGGGGCTCTATAGAATTCTCAACTCAGTTAAAGTCGAAGTTCGTTCATTCTTTCTAATGATAAGGGATGTTCTTTGACCCAAAAAATCCCACCTGCATACTATAGTTTTTTTGTAGAACAACAACGTAATGGGCAGTGATGATAATACAAGGTATTGAATTCTCTTCTTGTTGATCTTGAAAATGTAGTTTCAATTTGGGAAATAAGCCTAGTTGAATCTATTAATAATTTCTCTTTGTGGTCACATCTGGTATTAAAGAAATGAGTGACACTATTTCCATTGCTCTGATTGTTTCCTTTTTCATCTAATTATGTGTCGGTCTATATATATTTATGATGTTAATCGAATCCCTAAAACAATGACTGTTGTTCTCTTGAGAGAAGTATTTGGTCATTGTGTTGCAATTTGATATTTTGCAATGGATATGTTTTGCTGAGTTCATGTGACAAAGTTATATTCATAAGCAAATAAGATGACAGAGGCAAGGCATGTTTCTAGTTACTAATTAAATTTATTCTTGTAACATTCTTTCTGCAGACTTTGTGCGTGTTCCAATCCAAGACACTGGAGATGAAGATGTTATAATCATATATGCAGAGCAAAATCAATAGCATCCATTCTTATGAATGGAGAAGTTGGCGAAGTAAGTTGAATTGTATATGCTGTTTACTGCATTTTAAAGATATTTTTTTCGTTGGTTTTAGTATAATGTGCAAGACAGAAATTGCAGCGACTGGAGTGACGCCACTACACGATTATGCTTTATGGTTATGGTTTCTACGCCACTACACGTTTATGCTTTATGGTTATGGTTTCTTACATGTAGCATAAAGAGTTACTTTTGGTTATGGTTTCTTACTTGCTCATTACATTATACGATTGGGATTAACATAGCAACTGCAAGGCCTATAGTTTTTATTATTGGTAAAAGTTTCAGTTTTATTCAAAAAGTCTCATGGTGTAAGCAGTTATGCTAATGTTTATATTAATAGCTAGTTCAAGTACTAGGTAAATTTTTTTTCAACTTTACTTTTACCGAAAGGTGTCGTGCTTTCAAAGATGGTTATGTTTCTTCAAATAGTTCTTTACTTCTCGCTGTATGTAAGTGTTTACACCATATTATTCATGTGCAACAAATTCTTCTGCAACTCATCCACCAGCTCCTACTGGTCAATGCAAACTCAGTCCTGTCTCTTCCTTGTGGTGTACCTGGTATTTTTACTTTGGTATGCTTGTTTATGTTGTTCAGACATAATGTACATATTTTAGTGTTTGGTGTTTATGTCAATTAAATGTCATAACAAAACTCATTCGGACTTGATCAACACAGAAGATTAGAGTTTCTGCACAATATACAAATTTCTCTGTGTCATTACTACTAAATATATAATATGCATAATGACTTTATGTCAAGTGCTTGTCAATATTTTTTTAGTGTGGTTTATTGGAGAAATCCATATCATTGTATGTATAATTTGTGAAGATTTTGCTTTGCAGAATTGTTTTGGATTGAAATGTGAAGATTCAAGTTTGCTCAGTTGATTGGGATGAGAGTGACCATGGACTTCAAGACTTTAAGGTTGGTAGGTTATCATACTTTTTGTAGACTAGGAAAATTAGAAGTGTTGTGGAAGCATGTAGATTTATGAAGAATATTGATTTACATTAAATATATGTATGAATTGAGGATTGGGATTTGTACGAATGAATAAAATAGATTGTACGAATACGAATATGTACATGTATTAATACAAATACAATGCAACAAGCCATTCTTGTCTACAGAAGAGAAGACAATGGTTTTAAGCAACAAAATGTTGTCTCGAAATCAGAAAGATCACAGTGAAAGCAATAAAACTGTTGTTTATTATCCAACGAGATCACAGTTTGAATATATATTCGTTGTCTATAAAACCAAAAACAATAGTTATTCACTGTTATCTGAATATATATATGTTGTCTATAAAATTTTAAGACAACACTTTTTCACTGTTATCTATTATGGCCATCAAGGATCACATCGGTTTTCATCACAGTTTCCCTCATACACGGACAATAGTTCTCCACTGTTGTAAAAGCCCTTTCGTGGCCTAGTGGAAATTATAGAAAGTTCATTTTTGTTTCTTTAATGGGGCAAACTACAACTTATCCCATAAAGTTTGGGGACCACCATCAACTTACCCCATAGGATTTCAATTTTATCATATTCAACAACTAGTTTATTAAGTTGTATCTAGGGCTGTAAATTGGCTCGAGCTGCTCGGGCTCGGCTCGAGCTCGGCTCGTTTTCGGCTCGTTCAACCTCGCTCGTTACAGAAATGAGCTGAGCTTGAGCTTATTTTTTGGCTCATTTAAAAATTGAGCCGAGCTTGAGCTTTAGCATGCTCGGCTCATAAAGCTCATGAGAAGCTCATATATATATGAGCCGGCTCAAGCTCGGCTCGTTCGGCTCGTTCATTAAAGCTCGGCTCTGCTCGTAATTTAATATATATAAATTAATAATATTACTTATTAGTAACTTTCAATATTATAAATATTAAATTAAATTAAGAGTCCAGCCCATTAAAAAACTTGCAAACCTTAACCCTAGTTATCTTCTGTATATAACCAATGCGCATTTAATTGAAAACAACGAAGAGGCACAAACAAACAAATCGTTGACAAGTAAAGAAAAGATAAAGTCATTATTTTAATTACTGTTTTGACAAATGAGCCCAACGAGCCGAGTCGAGGGCTCGATCAAAAGCTCGGCTCGTTTGAGCTCGCATCGTAAATGAGCCGAGCCGAGCTAAGCTCGAGCTCGCAATTTTTTAATGAGCCGAGCTTGAGCTTTCATCCATGAAGTTTATGCGAGCTTGAGCCGAGCTTGAGCTTCATAAATTTTGTGCGAGCCGAGCTTGAGCACCTTGGTGCTCGGCTCGGCTCGGCTCATTTACACCCCTAGTTGTATCAATATAAACCAATTGTCCAAAGAATTATTTATTGATGACATGACAATGTAAGTCCCTGTCACACCTCAACCCGGGGTATGATTGATAAGGTTGACGGAGAATAAACGAAAAAGCAAGATCAACGATAAGCAAGGGACTACAGCAAGGGATAGAATAACATAAAGAAGAGTTTGATATGCAATGATTTGTATTAATATGCAAGTTCAAGAGAAGAGCACTACAAAAAGAGAACTAGTACACAAAGAAACTTCTGCGTCGATCGTTTTCGTAAAATTCACCAAAATTTGACTCCTTACGAGATGACAACGAAAATTTGTAGATAATTAGTAAGCATGTAAAACTGGTCCCTGCCAAATTTTCAAGTAAAACGGAGTTCAAGTGATGTACAAATCTGAAATATTCAGAACTACTAAACTATTTGTATTCTGGAAATTTTGGCTGCTGCGAGGTGAAGAATATAAATCTCACAGATCCAACAATGCAGCTCAGATTTGAATGAAGCTAAGTGGAAATAACCTATGTGCGTATACAAATGAGTTCCTAAGATCATCTCCAATGGTAAATGTCAAAAACTCATATTTGACACCACAAAATACAACTATTCATCTATAAGGATTTGACATTACTCACAATGCTAGTAGACTCAAATTTGACTTTATGGTTTGATTAATTGAGTTTAGCCTTAATTTTTTCGATTGAACTTTTTTCATAAGTTAATTTTTAACCAGAGTGTTGTAAATTAATTTTATGAACATTTCAACCTAAAAAAAAAAATCAAAATCCAAATTTTTAACCTATCTGCATTGATTAACACCAATAGAACCATCTTCGGAAATCTTCACCCAAGCTTCACATATAGCTTCATCTTCTTCTTTTGTGTGACTTGGACCTCTAGGACTTTTTTCTTTTGGAGGCATATTGAACAAGAAATAAATATTAAGATATGGGAACAAGTATATAATGAAGGGAGAAGAAATTGATGATTATGAAAGAAATGAGTGGGTATTTATAGATTTTTGGAATTCAGACTAAATAAATAACTATTATTTTTTCAGCCGTTGGATATTTTTTTTTACCGTTGGATTGGTTAGAAATAATCATGGCCATTAGATTGAAGTTGCCCAGAAGAAAAAAAAAATTCAATCTGGCTGTTGGATATCTAACGGTTATTTAATCTCGCCCATTCAATTTCACTTACATGATATGCTGCAATATACATAATGAATTTCCTATCTGCATCACATGGGGCCCAGCTGTCCCTTAATAAAAATTAAAAAAAAACTTATTGTTTGTCCCTTGGGCCACCACCCATGTCGACTCTTCTCACTTTGAGTTCGGACTCAGGCCCTATTTGGCATTGCTTTCCGAAATCACTTTCGGCGCGAAAGTGATTTCGCGAAAGTTTTCGGCCCAAAAAGGCGTTTGGTAAACTCTAGCGAAATCACTTTCGAGCCCAAAGTGATTTCGCAAAAGCTGATTATCAAAAGCGGGCCAGGACTAGCTTTCGTGAAAGTGATTTCATTTGAGACACGCTGGGTATTTATGAAATTCTTAATGAATTTTTTTTCCAATTATAACCCTGAGGAATATTTCAATTTACAAATGAAAACCCTAATACCCAAACCACTACCCCGATCTCAGCCAAAACTCACTAAAGCCGTCTGCCAAAACTCGAGCTCCCCAAAACTCGATCTCCCATCCATTTTCCCAAAATCGATCTCCATCCTCCGCCGCACAGAAAACCAGCCCAAAACCCGATTGCAATCGCTCCTTCTCATCTCTGCAACCACCGTCGATTGCAACCACCGGTACTGTCCGATTGCAACCACCAGTACCGTCACTGGTCGCCTGAAGACATGGAACCACAGCAGTCAGGCTTTCTTCTTCTTCGTCTTTTGTGATTTGGTTGCTCATAAAAAGAAAAAAAAATGAACAATTCCAGGTTTTGCAGGGGTATTTGGTTGTTTGTTAGATGGAGTTGTTGGTTATTGGTGGTTTGAGATCGTGATTGGTGAATTTGAACTTCTTTTTTTGATTCGCTTCCGAGAATTTGAGATCGTGATTGGTGAATTGGAACGGAAATAAACATAATTCTTTTGTTGCAGATTGAAGAGTTCGTTGAAGTTGATACCGCCGATTGCAACTGCGATTTCCCATCTCTGCAACCACCGTCGATTAGGGGTGGGAAAAAATCCCGAATCCCGCCTTCTATTCCTACGATCCCGATCCCGATCCCGACAATCATGATCCCGACTGAGTCGGGACGGGATCGGGATTTTTTTTGAAAAAAGTCGGGATCCCGACATCCCGACACTATATACTATTTAATTATTTTTTTATTAATGTTTTAATTCTTACCCTAACTGAAGTAGCTACAGTGATCTGATTAATCTGATTTTTTGGTATGTTATAGGAATCGAGCTAATGAACAACTGTGAAGAAGAATTTTTTTTTTATTTGAACAACGTAAAGTGGTCTTCTCGGGCTCTGAACAGTTCAACCATTTTCTTCCAAGTTCTACGTATTCTCTACTTTTTGTTTCTTTTTTGGGTTTTCTCCCTCTCTCTCCCCATGCCAACACACACCTTCATGATAATAGAAGAAGCCACACACACCCTCAAGTTATTGTATTACTATGTTAGTATGTTTTATTTTCATCATGTATAAGTTGTATTTGTTAGTTTACATTATAAATTTATGTACACAAAAAAGTTTAAAATTTCATATTATACTTGAGATTCAATTGTTGGGATTTATCTGGTTTCCCGGTCGGGATCCCGACTTAATCGAGATTTTATTGTCGGGATCCCGACTCAATCGGGATAGGATTCAGAATCATTTGTAGCGTCTAATCGGGATCGGGACGGGATCGAGATTTTTGTTATCGGGAATGGGATCATCCCGATCCCACCCCTACCGTCAATTGCAACCACTGCCGCCACAGAAAATCCAATTCCTGAAGGTAAGACCCGATTGCTGCATTTCCATTGTGATTGCTGCATATTTTTGGATCCGTATTCCATTTTCCTAAATGGATCCGGTGAATACTTTTGCTTAATGATAGATTGCATATAAGTTATAACAAATAATGTTTAAGAACTCAACATTTGGTTATTGGTGGTTTATTGGGTGATTGATAACATAATTGAAAGTATTGTCTAATGTAGGCCATTTCTGTAAGCTATAAACCTCTGTATGATCTTTTGTGCAGTTAACTATTTTCATACACCGACTGCCTTGTCCAAATCTATTTTTTTTTTACCATATATTATATACGAAGGCATGGTGATCGTTATTTTGATAAAATTGAAGATGATAATGACATTCAAGGTGAACAAAGTGAGAGGGAGGTTGATGCCCAACAAGAAGATAGTCAAGGTGCACAAGAAATTGAGGCTTTGAGAAATAACATTGCCGCAAGTTTAATGAGTTCTATAACATAGGAAATTTGTATGATTATGTATTTCAATTTTTCTTGTTGACAATATTATGACAACTTTATTAAAATAGTTATTCAATAACATGTTTGTTTTGGTCATTATTCACATCTCACAGCACTTTCCTAAAAATGTTTATCAAACGCCTAAAACTGCTTTGGATCATGCAAAGTAATTTTGACAGAATGTTTACAAAACGCCAAACTAATTATCGTGAAAGCTGCTTTCGTGAAAGCTGCTTTCGCGAAAGCACAGTAATGTCAAACTGGGCCTCAAAAGCTGGGTCATATTTGAGACTCATTTTGATATTTTTCCCAAATTTAGGTCTCAAAATACAGGACTTTTGGGTGCATTGGGAGGCTTTTTTTTTTTTTTTTTTTTTTTTTTTTTTTTTCAAATATAGGTTTGACCAAGGGTGCATTGGAGATGGTCTAAGAATTTTGCAACAGAATAACATATTTAAAAGCCACAGATTACTAAACAAGGAACAAGTTGTATCACAAGTTCAACTACATGCGTTCTGAATTCACGGTTGAATATGTACAGAAAAATTAGATAGTTTCAAGTTCTTAAACCAAGCACATGGAAGCCATTGAGAACAAAGATTATACAACATTTGACAGGCTACATAGCCTAGGTAGTAGATTCTACCCATAAGATTACATATGTAATCTGACAACACAAAAGAACACCACAGCTGCTCACCAGAAAGTCTGCCATCAAGAGCTATCCCAAAATACGCAAGACTTCAATGAACTAAAACATAGCTTATCTACTAAGTACTACCAGAAAAGAGTTGGAAGGAAAACTAAACGGGGTGAGCATGAAACCACTCAGTATGCCTCGAAAATAAACTCATAAGCATATCAAATCGTGTTTATTAGAGATGGAATTTTAGAATGCAACACATTTATAAACTTGCTATCAGAAAACAAAATGAGATTCTTTGAACGGTAATTTCTTTACAAGCCATAAGTATAACATGAAATTTGCATATCAATGAGGAATTCCAAGTTTCTCGGAACTGATGTCTACACATGTTCACCTCATCACCCCCCTCAACACTTCACAGCCCACTCAAGGAGCTATTCCCCGGGGAATTGGGTCATTGTGCCCAAACATCATCAAACTTGTGGGTCTATGTGCCCACAATACAACATCTTACCACTTCAGTTCCCATTTCCATGTTCAATTCCATGATATTTAAAGAGTTTCCTTTTTGGTGCAGATTTCACAAAGAAAAGGAACCATGGAGACATACATATCGGGTTCAAAACTGTATACACTTGATAAAAAAGAAATGGTTTCTGTCCAATAAAGAGAGATCTTGTTCTAAACATCATTTGAAAACTAGCTTGCAACATAACCATTAAGTAAGAATCATTGTATGATTCATAATTCATAATCTTAAATCAGTAATGCAAGTAAACTTTTGAAAAATGATGCTTACAAATCCTTTAAAACCCCCTACCTCAGAGAGCTCGGTGGTGGTCTGCCCAAAAAGCTTAACGGCTTACTCATCAATGACTCCTTTCTCCTTCCTTTGATCTAAACAAAGAAGGATAGCAGGAAGTTTAATTTCTAACTCAAACAACCACAATTAGCTTCTAAAGTTGTCCTAACAAGACTTGGCGCTTTCAACACACTTGGTGTGCATGTAAAGTGAGAGGCTAAACTCTAGTCCTCATTTACATTCCTGACTCCTCACAAATAAGTTTGAAAGCACCAGCCCAAAGTCGAATGAAATTTGAACATATTTCATATATAGTGTAGTAGACTACGATTTGAGTCCAAAGAGAGCACGGGCAAGAAAATTATTTAACAAATTCACTCTAGCATATGAGGAATCACTAGGGATTGAAAGAAAGGAGTTGCATGCAATCCAATATATAAAATAATACCTCCAGGAACTACTTAAATTATAACAAACAAAGCTGAAGATGGGTACATGATTTAGATATGAAGAAAGGATCAACAACTATTGATAGACAATTATATGAAGGAGTGCCAAATGTTCAAGCTCTTACCATAGGTTTCAGCTTTAAGTCTTTTCCATTGCATGCAAGAATTGACTTGTGAGAATGTAAGGAAATGACGTTGGAATAGATGAGGAGATGAGATTGCTACTCATAGGAGGAATGAAAAAGATCTATGTGCTTGAGGAAGGAAGGTTTTGGGGTGAGCTCTGGTTAGGAAGTGATTTTGATAAAAGGATGCAATTAAATTAAAAGTTATGGAGAAGGAAAAGATCAGAAAATAAATTAGAGAGGTTTATTGATAATGGGAGAAACTTAGGTGCTGAAGGATGAAGTGGAGCAATGAAATTCTCACATGTGGCAATTTAAATTTGTTTGATTTTGCCTAAATTCGTATCCAAACACCCCCCATCTTCTTCTTTCTTCTCCCTTGGGTCTCTCCTTAACAAACTACACAATCTTTGTTCTCGCATGCGCCGCCATTGACGACCCAGCCATCCCCTTCTTCTCCGTCCCCATCTCCATCCCTCAGTACCCCAGAGAAGAAGCTTTCAAGGTTTATTCAGGCCGCCTTGGGGTCGCTCTTCGACCTCTGCCATGTCAATCTGAGGAACAATAAACTACATTGGTCTTTGCCCACTGAGCCCTTTGGAGCTCCGGGGCTTCAAAGTTTGGTACTTTATGGAAATTTCTTAACTTGGTCGGATCCAAAGGTTATTGGTAAGCTTAATTACCCGCAAATCTTAGATTTATCTAAAAATTTGTTTAATGTGTCAATGCCGGTTTCGATTGTGATGCAAGAGGCACACATAAGGAACTTGTCTGAAAATTTTAGATTGAACAATTTATAGGTGTTTTTCGAGATGGGTTTGCTGTTGATTTTGTTTCTCAGGAAAAACTTGATCTTTTCTTTACTGAACGGTGCCCTGATGAATAGATGACCAACTTGAATGCATTGAAATCAATCGAAAACAAAAGTAACATGAATTTTTTTGGGGTTTTTTTTTAAAATTTTTTTTTTCCTAAATTGAAGTGTAATAAAATTGCAAATATAGAGATTGGAGAGAGAGGTGTGAAGAAGATGAAGAAGAGGATGACTGGGTCGTCGATGGCGGCGGAGGCGAGAAGAAAGATGGTTGCAGTTTGTTAAGGCGAGAAACGCAATGGAGCAGAAAGGAGAAGATGGGTGTTTGGATACGAGTTTAGGCCAAATCTCAAGCAAATTTAAAGTGCCACATGTTAGAATTTCATTGCACCATCTCATCATTCAGCATCTTAAAATGCTGAAGCTTGAGCACCTAAGTTTCTCCCATTGATAATTGGGCTTTCACATGATTTGGCTAGTTACTTTCAGTTATAAATGTTAGACCAACTCCAACAACAAGGAATCAACTTCCTTAGATAGGCAGACCCAGGGATGGCAGAAATACTCAACGGGTTGGGTACCCTGTGGGGACCTGCCCCAAACCGGGGGAAAATCCCCGATGCAACGGGGAACGGGGATCCCAGTCCCCGAAAAGTAAAATTCCCCAGTGGGGATGGGGCGGGGATGGTATTGTCATCCCCATCCCCAAACCCGCCCCGATATTATATAATAATTATTCATAAATAAATATATATTCATTTAAGCTGATAAATATTAGTATAAAAGATAAGTTTTATTATAACCTAACTACAAAACAAAACCTAATTGAAAACATTTTCTATTCTTACATGTGACTGCCTCTTCTTCTTTAAATTTCTTTCAATCTTCAAAGATTGAGATGATAAAGTTTTTCTTTTGTTAATTTTACTTATATGAAAATAAAAAAAAGATGGGGATGGGGGCGGGGATGGGAGAGTGCTCCCCGGCGGGGATGGGGATGGGGAATCCCCGAATCATACAAATAGGGGATGGGGCGGGGACGAGGGAGGGGATGGGTATTGGGGACGGGGATGGTATTGTCATCCCCATCCCCAACCCGCCCCATTGCCATCCCTAGACCCAACGCTCTCTGACTGCAACTAAGAGTAAATAGAACTAAGTGAAAAATTTTGTGTATTACAGTCCCACTCGAAATCTCTCATTTGTCATATTTTGATCCACTGGGATTTAAAAATTTATTTAATTTTCAAACCAAAATTTAAGAAATAAAAACGTAATTCCCATTGCTTTGCCATGGCGGAGACTTCATCAAGGATTCATGGTTCTAACTTTTACTGCCAAACTGAGCCCACACCTCTCTTCTCTAAAATCACTTCTTCGGCGATTCTAATTAAACATTTTTGCAATTTAGTTCACTTCTTTGGCAAATTTCCAATCAGTTATGATATACATGGCGGTCTGATTTAAATTCAGAACTTCTAAGGTTTCGTCCTATCTGCATTCCGAATCATGTGGTCGAATCATTTGTAGAACGACGTCGATGTGTCGAAGCTCACGTCTCCTGGCATTGGACTAAGGCGACGAGTTAGACTCTGTAGGGCTCGCGAGGCCTAGAGACGACGCTGGCTGTGAGGAGAGCCTTGACTATGAAGTCACTGAGAATCACACTTATTGGGAAGAGCAGGTGACAATTTTGAGCTTAGTATTTCCCACCTAGAAGCGAGATTCTCATGTGATTCCCACTTTTTTTTTATTATCGTACTTATCAAACATGTAAAAGGCACAAAATTCCTTTTTCCGAATTCGAATTTCGTAAGCCAGATGCCACTCCAATATTTTTCAATCAAATTGATTGCAAGCATCACTATATATGATTAACTCTTTATAGAAAATTATTAGAAGAAGCTGTGAATGATTCCACAATTGTGAGAAAAGTCCTCTTTCACTCTAAAAAGTGGATTGTTCAATTCAACCCGTACTTGCAAGGTCCTCAGCATAGCCAAAAGACAAAGAGTTGTAGTAAAGGAAGTATATAATTCAAAAAAGTAATATATCCATTACATCTATTATCTGTCGTTCGTAATACAGTAGTTAATAAAACGATTATAATCTTATTTGAATATATTTGTTCCATCATATATATTTGTTCCATTATATTCACCTAACATTACCTTTAAGCAAATTATAAAATGCCTACAAAGATCTTTTTATTACTGGTCACCAATTCACTCACATCAAGTCACAAAAAACCCCCAACTTAACATCCACCTCAATAACTACATATATACTAAGCGGTTGATTATTGCAACATTATAAAGTTCCATATTTCACACATTAATACTTTGAGCACAACTAAGCAGGAAAGCTAATGGTACATGTTTAAGGATAAACCTGAATGAGAAACCTTAAACCCAAACAAGGAGTAACCTTGTAGTTGCTGAAACTAGCATTAACAAAGAGTTTAGCCCATCTTTCTCATTCCTTTCTTTCCCGGTGACCACAACCATCATCTCCAAATCAAAGAAAAGCTGTGTTTCAGTCGATTCCTTATCGATCTTTGTGTTTTCCAGCACCATGTCAATGATAATCACCTTCCCTGCTTTCTTGCCCTCATCTCTTGTAATTTCCTCTTTGCATTGCTCAAGTATTTTCAGGCATTCGTCATCATTCCAATCATGTAATATCCACTGCTTGTCATACATAGGCACTCATTACTGATCAATATCAAAAGAATATACTGGCAGGTTGAGTGACATATTATCTTGTTACAACATTTTATATGTTTGCAAGTTATTATTTACAATTTGGATTTTTCAAGATTGTATTACCTTCAATAAAATTGCATCAGCATCAGGAACAACCTCAAACATATCCCCGCCAGCATACTTCAAAATTTGACTTCCTTTTAGGCCTTCTACCACATGTGGGAGATTAAGTACAATGCACTCCATATAAGAGAATGCATCAGTAATGAACTGAGTTAGTGTTCCCATACCACCCCCGACATCAACCATCGATTCCAAACCCTCAAACACCCTCTTGCATTCGTCAATCAGCACACTCGAGACCAATTGAGCATCACACGCCATGACATCATTGAAAAAGTGTTCAACACTCGGATCATGGTCTCTGTACTCCCAAAATGACATCTCGTTTACCACATGTGGGTTGGTCAAGATGGGGTCGAGCATGGCAAGCAAAAAGGGCCTTACGCTCATGGGATTGTCTTTGAGGAGGAGCATTGAAGCGCCGGTGAGTACATAACCTCCTCCGATCTCATCAAAGAAGCCCGAGTGGACTAAGATTCGCATGAGGCTTGAGATGAAATGAGCTTTTGTTGGGTGGTTCGGTAAGGCGGATACCCGCTCAGATAGAGTCATGGGGTGACCATGTTTTTGGATGATCTTTAGTATGCCTAGTTGAACTGGACATCTGAGGGAAATTGGCTTTATGAAGCTGAAAATGTTGTTCCAAATATGAGCTTGAGCTTGGAGTAGCTCATCTTTATCTCTTACTCCATTACTCAAACTCATCTTAGTTCGGAAAATATTATGCTCCATATCAGCTAGCTAGCTAGCTTCTTATAATGGGGTAAGTGATTTAGAATCCAATTTTAATTTTATATGCAGAAGAACTAAGAAAGTCAAAATTTGGTGTACGTGTACCCTGTCATATACCCGGTTCTTCGTGTCTCTCTCATCACCTCGCGGCATTACACGATAGCCTTCTTTTCCTCTCTCTCTCTCTCTCTCTCTCGTCGACTGATTCTCAGATGTGTCTGTAACGTTGATAGGTAAGTTTGACAAATCCATAATGTGAAAAACTCGATGTCACAAAAATCTTGAGAAGAAAACACAGCAACAACTAGATCTAATTTTGTTCATACTGACATTAAAAATGTGATCATCATACAGTGGATGGCGATGAATGCCATATTAATTAAAGACCAAAAAATGAAAGCTATATTAATTAAAGACCGAAAATGAAAGCCATACAAAAGCCATGGCACACATTACAATTGTTATATTGAAGTCATATTCATTTAAGACAGCCTTAATGGAGGCTTAGGATATAATAAAGGAAAAAGATGAATGGTGTAACTATGATTGATTACTTGGCGCCATTACATGGGAGCCTTTTTTCTCGTCTCTCTTGTCTCGTGGCAAGGAGAGGGGTCTGTAATGGTGATAGGTTAGTTTGACACATTCAAAATGAAAAGAACCAGATTTTACACAACTCTACTTACCCAACAATAGCCTTTCCACATATTTTTCACACATTTTGAAACAAACGAGGACGCAAACTTATATTTTATTCATTATGACAATTACAAATGTGATCATCAGATATGCATTGGATGCCAATGAAAGTCATATTAATATAGTAGGGTAGGACAACAATAATGGAGGCTTATAATATATATGATTAAGGAAAAAAGTTGAAGGGCAAGCAATTATGATTGATTACTTAACAAAATGGGAGCTACGAAGTGAAGAGTGGTATCATACAAAAGCGCTGATTATGTAATATACAGTTCACCAACCATTTTTCCTCAAAATCGGTAAAAGATAAATGAGATTCTTGAAGCTCTAGGGGCGATTCAATTTGTATCTCCCCATCAACCTCCGGTTGTACAAAGTTCCTAAACATCAAATAACGGAGGGCTTCTCTCTCTGGAAAATTTCTATTTTTCTATTCACAGTCTTGTTTCCAGCAAGGTAGCTATTTGGTAGTACCATACCAGAAGCCGGGTGGGCACACCACCACAACAATCAATCAATGCCCAAGGTGGAATGGGGTTCAAAGCCACCCTGACAAAAATTCAAAAGGAAATAACTCTCAGCGACTCAACACCACTTTCCCTATTTAAATGTAAAATACTATATAAACATTTTACTTTTCTCTCCTAAAAACTAAGATGAATCTATAATATTAATAGACCTCAACAGGAAGTATAGAGCTAGGAGCAGTGGCCAATATAACAAGATGAGGCAAAAAAAATCGATCTAATAACACAAATTTTGTATTTGGTTCATAATTCGATTACATTGCCCAAAGAAGTTGCACAATTGTGATTGAAAACTAATTGCTATAATAAAATAGATACTTAAGGGTTTATAATTGAGTAGAGAATCTTGGAAGAAGAAATAGAGACGAAAGAGGATCTAAATCAGCCGAACAGATAAGGATCTTCTATGTATATGTCACATTTTGACATTTTAGTCTCATATCATGTACAAAAGTATAATATCAATTTTAGAGAACTTGGTACTAACATGTGCAAAAACACATTAAGAGGAACTAGAGTGTAGTTTTCCAGATAATTGGTAATAAAAAGAAGAGAATGCTTGTGTGATGTGGGTCAAAATATAAAAATATTAGTTTAAGAAGGGTTTCAATCTCTTGCTATTTCCAAATCTTCATTTATATTATTAGTGTTCAAAAAAATTGGGGGCACGTGCCCCTCCTATCAAATTAGCAATATGACCAAGGAAATAGAAAATTTAATTTTAACTCTCGAAAACTAGCAACGTAATTGAAATTCAAGAAAACCATATATGTGTGAAACTCGCTAATCGTGTTCTTCCTATAACATTTTTCTGCATTTGTATTGTATTTGACAAGCATTAATAAGATCACACAACGAACAAATTCTCGAGCAATTCCAAACACGAGATAGAGGATTTGATTTGGTAAGGTGATATGTGAAGATTTTATGGATTTATATTGGGCCAACAACTAATTAGGTAGGCTCTGATTTGCGAATTTAATTATTCAAAAATTTACTTCTCATGCAATTTCACGAGAAACGAAGTGAAAGTTTCATAACAATGTTTGGGTAGGAAATTATTGGATGACAAATTTCATTTTTGTTCCATTCCCATTATGCCATACGAGGAATATTGATGGCTAATCTTTCAATAACACCCGCCTAATTTTTATGTCACCAAAGTTGTTGATGCAAGTGATGATGTTTTTCAATTTTAATTTAGTCTTTGAAGTGTATCTAATGCTCCCATAGGGCTAGGAAAAAATATCTGAATCCTGCCTCCCGATCCTGATCCCGACTTTCCCGATCCCCGAAAATCCAGATAGCGATTTGTCTGGATTTTATCCCAATCCCGACTTAATTGGGACGAGAGTGGGATTGATTCTTGAAAATGTCGAGATTCCCGACTTCCCGACTGTATACATATTTTTCTTTCTTTCACGCGTTCTTTGCACTCTCTCTCTCTCTCTCTCTCTCTCTCTCTCTCTCTCTCTCTCTCTAACCTGCACGTGTTCCTTTCTTCCTCCCAAAATTGATTCACGCTCTTCAATCTCCTCTCTTGAATTCAATTCAATTCGTTGCACAAATGTGAAGCATTCAAATTCCAAAACAATCAAAATTAAACTTTGGGCTTATGGAATAGGAATCAAATTGATAGATTGAGGCATCGGCGGATCTATTCATGAACTGCGGGCGATGAGGGCGAGCAACAATAATGATGATTGATGGGCAAGCGACGATGGGCCATGGGCAAGCATGATGGGTGACCGATAGGAGCCGTGGGTGGCGACGATGGTGATGAGCGTTGGCAATAGGCGATGGGCAATAATGATTGGCTATGGGCGATGGGTCGCTACGGGGACGGGTGACGGGCGACGGCGACGGCGACGAGGACGAGCGACGACGACGGCGATGAGCCAGCGATGACAACTATGATTGCGCTGAACAATGATGATAGTGAATGGGCAAGCACGTACGGCTTTTGTTTTGGGAAGTTATTGGTAATAGGTTTATACATTTTCATTAAAATACTTTAAGAAAGAAAGAAAATATATGGACTAAATAAGCAATTGCAAAGTAATGAGGATTTAACAATACTAATAGATATAATAAGAGTAAATATTTTTTATTTTTTTATTTTCCAGTAATTTTTATGTATTTGATAGAATTATTGGGATTGTCGGGAATTTAATATCGAGATCCCAACTAAATCGGGATTTTATTGTCGGAATCTCGACTTTATCAGGACCAAATTCGGGATTACTTTTAGCTCCTCCCGATCCCACCCCTACTCCCACCTACAAGAAAGATTCTCATGTAATTCCTGCATCTTTCTTATTCCCGTTTTACTTATCAAAAATGTTTCAAAGTCCAATTTCGCGAACCAAATGTCACTTCAACATTGCGTCCATCACTATATATGATTGACTCTTCATAGAACATTTTTAGAAGAAGCTGCGAATGATTCCACATTTGTGAAAAAAGTTCTCTTTTACTCTACAATGTGGATTATTAATTCAACTTGTACTTGCAAGGGTCCAGAGTAGAACCAAGAGTAGAATAGTAAAAGAAGTATCTGTAATAAAGCATTTAAAATCTTATTTAAATATGTCCATTATATTCAATTAACATCACCTAAAAACAAATAATAAAATATCAATAAAGATACTTTTATAACTGGTTGCTAATTAACTCACAACAAATCACAAAAAACCCACAACGTAATATCAATCTTAGTAAGTGCATATATCCGCAGGGGTTGGTTATTGCAACATTATAAGTTCCATATCTCACACATTAATACTTCAGCACAACTAAGCAGGAGCGCTAATGGTACATGTTTAAGGATAAACCTCAATGAGAGACCTCAAACCCAAACTAGGAGTAACCTTGTAGTTGCTGAAACCTGCATTAACAAAGAGCTTAGCCCATTCTTTCTCATTCCTTTCTTTTCCGGTGAGCACAACCATCATCTCCAAATCAAAGAAAAACTGAGTTTCAGTCGACTCCTTATCCATCTTTGTGTTTTCTAGCACCATGTCGATGATAATCAACTTTCCTGGTTTCTTGCCCTCATCTCTTGTAATCGCCTCTTTGCATTGCTCAAGTATTTTTAGGCATTCGTCATCGCTCCAATCATGTAATATCCACTGCTTGTCATACATAGGCAATCATTAATCGTCAATATCAAAAGCATATACTGGCAGGCTTAGTGACAAATACTATCTTGTCACAACATATTTCACATATGCAAGTTATTATGTACAGTTAGGATTTGTTAAGATTGCATTACCTTCAATAAAATTGCATCAGCAGCAGGAACAGCCTCAAACATATCCCCGCCAACATACTTCAAATTTTGACGTCCTTTTAGGCCTTTTACCACATGTGGGAGATCAAGTACAGTGCACTCCATGTGAGGGAAAGCATCAGCAATGATCTTAGCCAATGTTCCCGTACCACCCCCAACATCAACCATTGATTCCAATCCCTCAAACACTCCCTTGCATTCGTCAATCAGCACACTCGAGACCAATTGAGCATCACACGCCATGGCATCATTGAAAAAGTGTGCAACACTTGGATCATGGTCTCCGTACTCCCAAAATGACATCCCGTTTACCACATGGAATGATGTAGGTTGGTCATTTTGGAACCAAGTGCTCAACTGATGCCATGGGTTGGTCAAGACAGGGTCGAGCATGGCAAGCAAAAAGGGCCTTACGCTCATGGGATTGTCTTTGAGGAGGAGCATTGAAGCGCCAGTGAGTACATAACCTCCTTCGACCTCATCAAAGAAGCCCGAGTGGACTAAGATTCGCATGAGGCGTGAGATGAAATGAGCTTTTGTTGGGTGGATGGGTAAGGCAGATACCAACTCGGATAGAGTCATGGGGTGACCATATTTTTGGATGATCTCTGGTATGCCTAGTTGAACTGCACATCTGAGGGACATTGGCTTTATGAAGCTGAAAATGTTGTTCCAAATATGAGCTTGAGCTTGGAGTAGCTCATCTTTATGTCTTGCTCCATTACTCAAACTCATCTTAATTTGGAAAAAATTGTGCTCCATTTCACCTAGCTAGCTAGCTTCTTATAATGTTAGTGTTTGTGGAACGCATTGTTGTGAAAGTATGCATGTTTTTTCTTTTGCACAATCAACAATTAAAATAGATTAACCTTGATTTGAAGATCTCACTTTTATGAACCTGCTAAAAGATGTTTTTGCTCGAGCTCTTTGCAATTGGTGGGTACCATTTTTATATCTTATATTCCACCATCAATGATTAAGTAGAACTTAGAGACAACTTTGGGGAAAATCCTTCGATCCCGAATGGATTATGAATTATAATATCTACGTAGGCACTTTTATAATAGAAAAAGTGTTCAAATGCCTACTTTATAAATTGATATTACATGACGAATTCTAAACAAGTTCGGGACCGAGAATAACCCCAACTTTGGTGTAGCCTCTATCCATTTCACAGAGGGGTATACAAGGAAAAATGAAAATAACAGTCATATACCCAAGGACTAAAATTTCGGTAGCTAAAATTTATGGAAATTTCGGAAAAAGTTTCAATATCGGTGGAAATTTTGGTAAAAAAAAGACGAAAATCATGCTAGAAAACATATAAATTAATATATCTACTTTCTATAGGCTCTAAAATCAACAAATAATGCAATATAACATTTAAGCTATATAACATTGTCCATATGGATTAACTTTTATATACATAATGGAGAAGAATTCGTGTTTTGTATTTCACTAAGCTATCAATTAGCACAATGTCTCCAGGTGAGCCTCACGAAATATACACTAACCATTACATTAACATTACAATATAACTTAAAAGTTTTGAGGAATATAATACATCAGAATTACACACACATAGTATTATAATACATAAAACTATTACGATGAGCCTCCTGTTTACTTCTTGAAACATTATCTTGGAACCGACAATATTGCTCCCATGGAATTTGGCGGCAGGTGAAATGAATGTAACATTCAACATGCCTATTGTACGTGCTTTGATCTCTCCAAAAATTGGGTATGCCGAGTTCACCCAATCATATGAATCGTATGTATCACTGCTTGGACCGCTATATGACATTTGGGGTTGAATATAATAAAAGATAACCCAAGTATTATCATAAAAGAATTTATACCGAAATTCACTAGGCAATTTTTAAGAGCTGAGGCACCATATTTTGGAAAATTACTTAAATTTTGGTATTTTTCCGCGGATATTGATATGTAGCCGATTCAACTTTCGGTCCCCCAAATTTACCGAAATTCCTATATTTTGGTATTTTTCCACTGATATTGATATGTACCCCTCTTCAACTTTTGGTCCCCCAAACTTACCGAAATTCCTAAATTTTGGTATTTTTCCGCTGATATTAATATGTACCCCGATTCAACTTTCGGTCCCCCAAGTGTTTCGGCCGAAATTTTGTTCCTTGCATATACCCCGCTCTCCCTATCTCACTCATCACTTGGCAAGGAGAGGGGTCTGTAACAATGATAGGTTAGTTTGACACATTCAAGGCAAAACACCAGATTTCAGAGTGAAATCTTGAGAAGAAAACACAACTCTACTTACCCAACAACAACCTTGCCACATATTTTTCACACATTTTGAAACAAATGAGGACGGAAACTTTTGCTGTACTATAATTTATTCATTTCGACATTAACAAATGTGATCATCAGATATGCATTGGATGCCAATGAAAGCCATATTAATACAGTAGGGTAAGACAACAATAATGGAGGCTTATAATATATATAATTAAGGAAAAAAGATGAAGGGCAAGTGAACTCTGATTGATTACTTAACAAAATGTAGGAGCTACAAAGTGAAGAGTGGTTAGAAAAGCACGAATTATGTAATATATAGTTCACCAACCATTTTTCCTCAAAACGCGATAAAAGATAAATGAGATGATCATGAAGCTCTAGGGGCAATTCGATTTGTATCTCCCCATCAACATCCTGTTGTACAAGTTTTCTAAACATTGAATAACGCAGGGCTTCTCTCCTTGGAAAACTTTTACTTTTCTATTCAGTCTTGTTTCCGACAAGGTAGCTATTTGGCAGTAACAGAAGTCGGGAGGGTACACCACCACAATAATCAATCGATGCCCAAGGTGGAATAGGGTTCAAAGCCACTCTGGCAAAAATTCAAAAGGAAATAACTCTCAGCGACTTAGCATCAGTTTCCCAACTTAAATGTAAAAAACTTATATAAGCATTTTACTCTTCTCTCCCAAAAACTATGATGAATCTATAATATTAATAGACCTCAAAATGACCTATAGAGCTAGAAACTACTGGTTCAAAATATGGAGCATAAACAAATGAACTAAAGAATTGGAGGGTATAATGCATATCGGAACAGATGTAGCCAAGTAATCCCATTGTTTCTTTCTCCTTTTGAATAAGAAAAATTTGAGAGAATTAAAAGTATGTTTCGTTCCATGCTCAGGGATGTCGCAAAATCTCGAAAGATGGCAATGGGTTGAATATTAATAATCGAACAGCGAGTATCAATACTAGATACGATATTTTTCCTTTGATGTATTCCATTCCAAGTATCCATCTAACTTCCCTAATTTGTCTGTATTCCGTGTTTTAAAACCATAAATACCTTTGTTTAGTTGAACAGTCTAAGCCAAATGAAATTCTCTAAGCCAGTGGACTTAACATATAGACCAACCAATCAATTTCGGCCAGAATGAGCCCAGTATTGAGGCTGATCAGATCATAGGGCAAGTGAGACTGGGCTCAGCCATCCCTTTAGGCCCCGCAATAGAAGAAACAGCTCTTCCTCGCACATTCTCTCACAATCAAGGAAATAAGTGTAATATATACTAATTAAGATTAATTAGAAAAAACTTAATGTTCGGTCCGGTTAATAATATCCAGATCACAGCCTCTATATGTCATACAAGAGTGAATGTGGAGGATTCATGCACAGAATAAATTCCACATACCTGAAAACCGCATGCGTACAGCATGCATAGACCTCCCTGAGGCGCCCTCTTGATGTAGTAAAGCTGCACCTTTCGTAATAGTCCCTATAAACCGCCAAACAACAATATCATATGGTCACAAGAATGTAATAATACAACTGCAAAGACTAGTTCGAAAATACAGAAACCAAACACATGACAGTAAATCAACATTATTTGTGGCAACCAGCATTTGTAACTAAAATTGTTACAGAATGGAAGTAGGACATGCTGTGTAAATAAATTTACAATTTCCTAAAACTACATTATTATATAATCCATTGATTTTCGTGTTTTCAGCTATGCCTAGTGAACAGATAATCCACTAATGGCAGTAGAAGTACAAAATTTTCATTCAACAACTGGATCTCGAAGAACTTTAAGAGGCTAGTGCTGACTGCCGGTACATTTCACTGGTGGTCTCTGTACGGGGCCCACTAAAATTCGCAATGCACAATCAGTCAAAATCAACTGGTAGCAACAGGGACAACTGCCGCTTATAATATAAGTAGCCAATGTGAGTTCTCTTGCCATAACATTTGCATCATACGCAAGATCCTATTTAACACTAGGATCCACTTCTCTCAATCAACTAAGTTGATTATGATTTCTCCAGAGATAGGTTTACCATCACGAGCTAAGCTCAATAGTCATATCGAGAGGTTCTATTGTAACACAAACATCATCACCAGTCACCAACACCGCCACCCATCGAACCCCTGACCTCAAGTGGGCATTACTGCAGCTTAACGACAAGGCTAAAGGGAAGGGCAGTAGCTCAATAGTGATATCTAATGCTCTGTTTCATATCATCTTCTTAAAAGGTACTATTTATATTCTTGTTTATAAGATACATTATCATACAAACTAACCAGCTGTGTCAATCATGTCATCCACCATGACTGCTACTTTCCCTTTCACGTCACCTATCAAATTCATCACCTGCAAAATAGATAGCATTCGATAATAGAATTAAATTGCAAGATATGTTCCCTTTTGGACCAAAGAAAGAAAAAGACTTAATAAAACCTAAAGATTATATGACTGTCTATTGTTTGGAACAGCACTTAATTACAAAATATGCCTATATGGGAAACATTTACTATTGATCTACAAGTCTACAACAATTACGAGTAATGATATACAAAGTCAAAGGAGGCGCTGCACTTGTAATATCTAACTTTGTAGACTCTAGAAATCAAAAAGAAAATAACCAAGAAAGAATAGTGGTTTTACTAGATACAGGACTTCAAAAGCATGAGTAATGAATAGATATGTGAAGGTTTCATCTTGTTGTGCGGCATCATGCAATTAACTTGGTCCATCATACTGTGCATCAGTTTATCAAAGCTCAATAGAAACGAGGTAATTGTAATAGTTTTGAGCCCCATCTAAATAGATCATACCTCTGCCACATTGTGCCCATGACGCCTCTTATCAACAATAGCTAGAGGAGCATCAGATAACTTTTTTGCAAACGCACGGGCTCTAGCAACACCCCCGACATCTGGTGAGACCACTACCAAATCATCGGAACATATAGTCTTGCTGGCGAGGTAGTCGAGGATCACAGGCTAGTCAAAAAGAACAGATAAGAAATATGAATGCATAGACATCAAAATCAGAAATCCACGATTAAAGCTATTTAGGATCTCATCATTATCATTTTAGCATTGTTTTCTTATTGAAATCTACATAAAAATATATTTGAAGTTCACAAATATCACTTTCAGCCCATTAAATTTATGTCAACTCAACTTTATTTCATTAGGTGGCCAAGTAACATTCTTATAGAGTCCAACACATTGGTCTGTGAACAATGAGAAAAAGGAACCCGAACTACGACAGGGTTATTACCTGACCATATACATGATCCACAGGAATATCAAAATAACCCATAGACTGCCCAGAGTGAAGATCACATGCAAGAACGCGATTTGCACCTGCTTCTGTAATCAAATTTGCAACAAGTTTGGCTGCAATGGACTCACGCCCTTGAGTCTGAAACAAACATCATTTAAGAAGATAATTACACAAACTAGAACTTAAAAGTTGGTTCAACCCTTACATCAAATCAAAGTTTCAAATTTCAATTAAAATCACTTAGAATTATCAATCCACCACGACTGAATTTGCATGTATGTTACCACTCAGGGCTCTGCACTACAAATTGTTCAAAATCCCATACAATAGCAGACTAACCTATTTACTTCAATTAAGGAAAAGTGGTACTCAATCTCAATCTTATAAGTTATTGCTAGCAGCCAGAACTTTCGTAATGGACCTAAAAACAGCCATACAACATGCACTTACATAATTCTATGCTTCGTAGATCACAAAAGATGACAGAAAAAAAGGTTATGGAGAGCAAAGTAAACCTGATGAAAATGATAGAACCACAAGCAACGCAATGAAGAACTTTTCATTTTATCAACGTTTAACTATTAGATCTCACATCTCAGACTAAAATACCAATTTATTGTTATTATTTGATGCCCCCAATCCACCATTGGACAAACACAGTCAATTACAGGCTTCGGATTGGTAATTTGTCCATGAGATTTCAAGTCAGACCTCCTCCAACAAACTGGACCTAAATGAGAGTCATGGATGATATTTAATGCAATAACTCTTCATCAAGACAATCAATCGAATCTGTACTAAGACAACAAATATCAATGATTCCCACAAGCTCTTATCTTTTGATGCTCAAGCCACAAACTTAACAAAGGTAAAAATAGATATTCTTTGCTTATTATACTAAGTTACCTTTCTATCAGCCCTGGCATACCCAAAATATGGAATCACAGCAGTAATATTCTTGGCTGATGCCCTCCGGCATGCATCAATCATTATCAGAAGCTCCATAAGATTTTCGTTTGCAGGAGGACATGTGGGTTGCACAAGATATACATCACACCCTCTGACACTCTCTTGCAACTGAACATATATCTCTCCATCAGCAAATCGTTTTATCTTAATCTTTCCAAGCTCCAGACCCATGTAGCAAGCAATTTCCTATCAAATACACAAATTTATATCAGAAAAAGTGCAATTTGTACAATGTTTAGGTAGTGGGTCAGAAATCGTTTTATCCGTTCATTTCTCATGTTTTGCACAGATAAAAACATAATCATGAATCCACGAGAACTTTTCCAATTGAAAACCTTTTCTTAGTAATTCTATTACTATAGGCGTAGGAACAAAGTACATTTTTCCTAGCCAAATCAACACCCAGAGACAGGTAATGCAAATGTGCATCACGATGATATACATATTGTCAAAACAGAAAAAATTTAAATCATTTCTCAAACTCAGGAGAACGACATGTTTTGAAATTGTAAGTTGAAGTTACCAAGCATCAGGTAACACAATGAACACCAACAAAACTGCACATTCAAATCTTTTGACACGCTAACTAATAAACCTACATCTGAAGATCTATTTTAATGTTACATTAACAAATCCTTATCCACAGTAGCTTTTGTCATTCTAGCTTATCAATGATAGCACACTCACAACAACAAGCTGACAAAGAAACTGCGTTAACACAAGGTGCAGCCTTTCAATACATGAACTTATTTATAAGCAGCTGAGATTGGAATGTGTCAACTACAGCCTATAATTCATCAATTCAGCCTGCATAAACTTTCTTGCTATCATTTGGATCTTTCTTTATTTCCTTTTACAAGTGCAATAGGCTATAAGCACAAGTTCTTAAGTGTCTTAATCCTCAATTTTCAAAAAGTAACTCTGGCAATTTCCCACTGCAAACCATCAATGAAGAAAACATAAAGGAATAAGTAAAACCTAATACGAATCACTCATCTGTCAATGATATTTAAGTCAAGCCACCATGATATTGATAGGCATCCTTTCCTTTTGTCCTATGCTAGGGACAATGTAGCGAGCCACATGAATCCCATCTTCTTTTCTTTCCATTAGATGGCATACATTTGATTGATTGTAATAATTCTAAGTCTTTTCATGTCACTTCAACCATGTCGTTCTTGGTAGGCTACTTAATGTTCTACCTTCTACTTTAACTAGTCTTCCTTTATTAATGACTACGTAGTGTATGTCGATACCATCTATACTCCTAGTTTCCCCAATCTTATCACAACTACGTATCACTCACGATTTAACTAGTATCTCATTCCACCCATATTAGTATTCTCATTTCTGCTACATCAGCTCAATCTTGAAAATCCTCAGCATACTGTTCATAGTTGTGTCAATTAGAAACCTGCCATACAAGAAAGCAAATATAGAAGCCTGAAAATGGTGAATTAGCATAAATGTATACCTGAGAGAGCGCCGGGTTTGCAGTGCCAGAGAATATCCTGAGCCGGGTATCGTTCTTGCTTGTTGCATTCACCAAATGTGTTTTCGTGGCCAAGAAATTCGGCATGATTTCTTCAGTCCCCAAGAGTGGACTGCACGGCTTTCCATTTGCATACTTCAAAGGCTCCCCCACATTACACCTCTACAATACATCATTCTATAACAATCAATTTCAAATTGCATCAACAGAGCTCAAATTGAAACGAATTTGTGAGCATGCTCGAAAACAACAGCATTTCTTGCACTACGAAATTGAAGAAAATGGAAAGTCGCGGTGGCTTACGACGGCGTTTGCGGCGGCGATTCGGGAGCACGAGCGGTTAGGTTGCAGGTGAGTGCGAGTGCGTATGGAGCCGCGAGAAGTGAGGGAGGACGGGGACGCTGTGTGAAGCAGCGAAGTCATTTCTTGGAGTTGTTCGGGACCAGAGGGTTAGGGTTTTACTGGAGGTTTTGGAGTTATGGGGTTTTACCGGAGGTTTCGGAGAGTGGTGGTCCGGCGAGTTTGTTGGTTGTGAGCTGCGGGGATTGCGGTGGCGGGATATGGGGTTCAGGGGAATGTAAGGAAGAGACAGTTAAACAGTGTTTGTTGGAACACATTAACATGTGCTTTTGTCCCAAATTATGACCAAATTCCCATCTTTTGAAACTTTTGGATAGGGACTATTTATTTTCTTTTCACAAAAGGAAAATGTTGATTTTCTCTACAATGGATCTGTGAATGCTAACAATAATCGATGATCTAGTTGTATTTGTCTTCCTCCCTATATCAGTAGATGTGATTCGAAATTCAATATCTTTGATAATTTAGTTGGACTTGTTTTTCCATGCATCAGTTCATATTAGCGTATCAATTTGCACTATTAGAATCTTTCTTTTTTATGTAGTCAAAGATGAGCTCTCAAAGTTACCGAAATCCAAATTTTGTGCATATTTTATTGGCACATTTGATCGGAAAGTTATTGGTGTATGGACATGGATTAAGATGAGTAGGAAGTTGAAGTGGACAAAGCGTGAGGACCATTTCTTTCCATTAGGAGTAAGATTGCCAAAACGCTTTCAACCACAATCTTCTTCCACCAAGACTCAGGATACAAAAATTCGATCAATGAGGGACGCCAAAAGGGAAAAAATGATATTAGGTCCTAAAATCGACAGTATCAAAAGAGCTTCAATTTCTCTCTCAATGTCATTTATTGCTACAACTTCTTGATGATTTTAACATGAAAAGTTGATAAACAGCTTTTTATGTACACCATATTCTGAAAATTTATGTACTATTCTTCTAAAGCAATCACTAGTTATAACTACTTATGACGGCTTATCTACTTCAGGTATAAGTCAAAAGAATGCAGTAAGCAAAGCAAGCATCCCACAGTAGGTCTAGCAATCATGTAGTAAAAGTGCAGGAGCCATGATCCTCCCTCCCTCATTCAGTATGTTATGCATCTCTAGACAGACGGCAAAAAGTATTGCATTCTTTGGTTAAGGAATTGTGTATGGTAGTATTTGGTCATGGTACAATCAATCACACAACTCCAGTTCCTTAGTTGCCATTCCTCAGTTCTAAACCTGATCCTTTGAATTTTAAGAATTATGTAATGGTACTGTATTTGTCTATCAAACTACATCATTACTTATTTGTCAGATCAATCCAGACACTAACTAACAATGACAAGCATCATATGCAAAACCAAATAGGGCCAAAGGAGCAAAGAAAACATATAGAAGTAATAATGAAATATTCTAATTTCATTCTAGTAGACTGGATGAAGCGTTGTAATATTCAGTACTTATGGGTTCAATGTACCTCGCCAATGATCAAAATCTCTAAAATGTCAAGATAGGGACACAACAATCAAAGGTAGTTAGCATGACATTGATAATAACTAATACTACTACACAGATACATCAGTCTGTCAGTTTCCAAGAAAAGACAGGAATGACCACCTATCAACATGTTTCTGAAACAAAGTAAGCTTGCTTCATACCCACCTTCTAAAGACACTAAGACCATCTCCAATAGAACCACGTCAAACTTAAATTTGACACCAAATTACCCCCAATGGGTGTATTTAGAGTGTGTTTGTTGGGTCATATTTGGGATTGTGTCAAAATATGGTCATATTTGACCAAAAATTTGACATAAATCTCATTCGTGGGATCCAGCACCCATGTTAAACCCAAGCTTGTCTTCTATTGGAAAATTATGAACGTTGGCTCCACTGTCATCCTTAAGTTATGTTTTTTTTTTCTTTTAGTTAAATCTGACGGTCTTCATTACACCTAATCAAATCTAACGGTAAAAAAAAATTATCTAACGGCTCAAATAATCAATCCCAAATGGGAACTTAATCAATCGGCGGATATGTTTTGAAGCTGTGTCCAAGAAAAGTTTGAGCAATTTCTTTCTGGGGTTGAACACCCTCCTCGAACAAGAGAAGCCATTACTGCTCGGTTCAAAACAATAAATAGCCAATGCACAATATGGAAGGCATCTATTAACAACTTCAAAGTGGCAGTAACAATTTCGATATGGTGAGTAATTTATATTAAATGTATATAATCATGATCTTAAATATAAAAAATATCTAACTTATGCTTGTATTGATATGTTGTATCAGCATGATCTTGTATGTGCATTATTTGCGGAAGGAAATAAGAGTAAGCCTTTTAAGTTGCATCATGCTTAGCGAATCTTACATATTAGCCAAAAATGGATGGCATGAACACACTCTAGTACGGGGACTCCAAAGTAATATGTATACAAGTGAGTCGGAGCAGGTTCTTTGGATGATGATACTGAAAAGGAGTATCAACCTAGTCCTAATCAACGGCCACCCAGATGAGATAAACAAAAAGAAAAGAAGAGAAAGGGCTTAGTTCTAGATTTGAAGATGTGTTAATTGTGCTTGAAGATCGAGGATTGAAGACGTGGTGATAATCACATGTTCATATTGTATCATTATATGCATTCATATAGGTTTTGTCAAGTTAGGTTTTCGGGAAAAGGTTTTTCAAAAATCTGAAGTTACCATGTTTTACACGACTAGTCATCTTAGTCCCTCAAGTGAACCATTTTCTGACAGCACATTAGTGAAAGTCAAAACTAGTTGTCAAACACTTTCGGATCTGTCTAGGTTTTTGGGGGAAAAACTCTTTTAGGTGACCGGTCACCTTATTTTCCAATGTGACAGATTTACTTTTCTGACAGATTTTTATCTGCTTGTTGAAGTCAAACTACAACTGGACTGCACATTCGGATCTGCCTAGGTTAACTGATTTTCTAAGTCATAATGGCTCATTTGTGGCCACTCATTTCTTATAATGACTTGCCTATATATTGTAAACTTCTTCACCACTTTCATTAGGGTTTTGAGCATAAATTCTTCATCTTTCAAACTCTCTCTTTGCTGCACATTCCTCTCTGGTTTCCTTCTTCATTCTCTTGAGTGCGTAGCTCACTTATATAGAGAAGTTGATTGGATTTAAGGTGTGCATATATATTGAACCTTATTATTCTTGATTTGGTTTCAATTTTTATAAAGGGTTTTAGAGCTAAAATTTCTCTCATTTTGTTTTCAAAACTCTCTTCGTTTGTTGCCTCTCTCTCCGGTTTTCTCTTAGCTCTCTTGAGTGCTTTAGTTCACTTACATAGAGACTTAGCAAGAATTTGAGGGTTACATGTTAGGAAAGCTTTGTTTTTTTAAAGTTTGGTTTTCATTGAACTCATCTTATCCAAACTTTGAAGGAGCTTTCTTCATTGTTTCAGTCTCTTCCAAAGTCATAAATCCTTGAGTCGAAATAGTGTTGTGCAAGCTTTGTCTTCCATGTTCATGCATGTTCATAGACGAGATTGAGTTGTAGGAGTCATTGACTTCATTTTTTACTGCACAGCTTTGTATCTTGTTGTAGTAAACTCAGTTTCTTACAGATTTCTTGAAGCTTTGTAGCTCTCTAGAAATGTGTCAGTAACTGGTCACATAGTATCACTGCATACTTTCATTGGTGCCACTCATCAAGAATACTTGTGTATTGCCTGGAAAGTGATTGACCAGTCATGAAACCATTGTCGAAGAAGTGAAGGAGAAGAAGTCACACAAGTGACTGCTGCATCTAGTTAGGTACATGAATATAGAGCTTGTCTGAATCTTGTATTGGGAATTTTCTGCCACCTCTTAGTGGAAGGCCGGTCTTTTTATAGACCCCCGGTTTCTTATCCCGTTTTTGGTTTTTCCCGATACCAAAATCTTGTGTTCATCTCGGTGTATTGTTAATCACTCGGCTAAAAGTAAAACTAGACATATTACGCACCAACTCAACTTGATATGCAATCTAGACAAATATGTGTGACTAGTCATCTTAACTGCTGCATTAGAAACGCTGGATTAAATAAGTTGTAGTTCTGGATAGCTCATAGATTTCAATCTTCACTGAATCTATTGAGGACCTAAGTTGGCATAACATTTGGGTGTGATTGAACAATTCACAAGCATACACTTGTTTATGATTCTGGAGGAAATGATCACATAACTTCTGTTTAGATAAATTCAAGTGAAAATAAACTGTTAGGTTCATCACATCAGGTGATGGGTCACTATGCCAATAAACGTTATAGACCACGGCTAAAAACCGTCGTCCACATATAGCAAAAACCGTCGTAAATGGCCGTGTCGTCTATTACAAAAAAATAGACGACACTCTTTTAGCCGTCTTCTATATTATAATAAGACGACTTTTTTTAAGTAAGTGTGTTGTCTAACAAAGCCAAAATAGTCATAGACGACGTTTTCGAAATAATGAGTGTCGTTTATGTCGTTAATAGACGACATTTATTTGTGTGTAGATGACATTTTTATTGTAAAGAGTATCGTCTATTATGGCATTAGACGACGCTATTTTTATGTTTTCCGTCGTCTTTATACAACATTTTCAGAATAATGAATGTCATTTATGTAGTCAATAGACGACGTTTTTGTTGTAAAGACTATCGTCTATTATGGCATTAGACGACGTTATTTTTTTTGTTTTCAGTCGTCTTTAAACTGATAGGGGGATTCGGAAAATGTCATCTCCAATTGTTCTAGCCTGTTTTGTGGGCACAATTTTGCAAATTTCCTGCTATTTCTATATACAAAATATGATAGAAATCATGTTCAATATAATTAAACCATCACCAACAAGCCAAATGCACTACATATAATATCAAAAGACATTAAAAGGTGATTGAGGTAATTGTATTCAAAAAATTGATACGAAAAGACCATTGTACTACATATAAGGTACTTGCCAGCAATCAACCAAGCAAGCAGCAAACTATCCCAAAAATTTGGTACCAAAAGACCATAATTGTACTATATATGGTGCTGCCAACATTTGATCAACTAACCAAGCAGCAACTATCCCAAAAATGGTATAAAAGACATATACGGCTGCCAAATAATCTACCAACCAAGTAGCAAATCAACTATCCCAAAAAAATTAGTACTCCATCCTAATTCTCTAAAACTTCCTGCATACATACCCCAATAGCAGACCCATAGATGCTGTAGCAAATCACTCATCCTCATGACAGTTTCATTTGTCTGCAACTAACACAAGCGAAGTGAGAATCACAACTTTGTAACACAATCAATTAAAATGACTAACATTTTCCCAACTCATGATATAAGGCACTAACAAAAAAAAGTATTTGGTTGGTTCACGATTCAGCAGAGAATATAAGGCACAAAATATTTATATAGCAGAGATACTTTGATTGCAAGGGCAGATAATATCACAACATAAAATGGATTTCCTTAGGAGAACAGCTTCCTTGACCTAACAAGCAATAATTAACTTAACAAATGGCATGCCTGTGACTACCCCCAGATTGGCTGCTTGCGACTGAATGATTAGAGCTGAACAAGAAGCAACTAATATTATCCAAAGTAGATGCAAAAAGAGACTCTCACAAATGACAAGCCAATGAGTCTGTTTGTTCATAGGGATTCACAAGGATTCAAAGACAAAAAGAAAGCCACAGAGAGCTTCATTTGACATAAAGTGAAAAGGAATGTTTGTTTATTTTTCTAGCAAATACAAGGAAACTGTAAAGTAGAGAGACAAGACACAGTACCTCCAATATGATCAAAAGTGATATTTATGGCAGAAACCCATTTTTCTCTCTCAGCATTTGCCCGGTCTAACAGTATTCGCCTGTTAACCTCTTCAGATAGCTTTGCCTCATGGGCTCTCCCTTCTGCTTCTGCAATAGCCCTCACTCTGATTGTTTCACGTTCTATCTTAGCCTTCTCCCTCTCTGTATGTCAGCGTTGTCTTTGGATCTCTTCTTCTATCGCTCGCCGCCTGCCTCATCGCTGATTCATCTTGCAGTTTAACAAGCTCTTGATTCCTTGTTCGATGGTACTCATTTTCAGCCTGCAGTGCCATCATGTAATTAATTAGGAGCCAAATCATTTGCTTTATCTAATCCTATAAAACAACCTGTGTGAAATCACAAAGAGTTCGGGGTACATGCCTGCATCCTCTTCCTTGCCAATTCATCCTCATAACGAGCCATTTGGGACTTTGTTAGTCCTGCAAAAACTCTCACAAGAGTGTATCTCAAATGTCTAGGTCGAAAAGTAAAATATCAAAAGAAAGAAAGCAATTCAGATGCCAACAATTACTTATTTCAAATAAATGAAGAGCAAAATCTTCAATGCAAGAACCTAAATGTACAAAATAAGTACTGAGGAGCCCCAACTCCAAAATGCTAACATGATGATCATTAATGATCCTGCTGCTATGTTTTCTCAATCATTATATCAATGTAACAATAGATAACATTGGAAAGAAAAATCCACTGGTCTGGTTTGCAATAAAGGTTTGAATATCCAAAATCACTTGCACCTCTAATAAAAAGAAGTATTAGCCTACGCGTACAGAAATACACGACGACTGGAAAAGGGATACTCTTAAAGTTTCAATTCCTCCACCATTTGAAGTGACAGTGGATGATTAAGAAACCGTTGATTCTCATGAGAAACTATTTCATACCTAATGCATTTTGCAATTTTCCATTCATTTCCTACACTATCTAAAACCCCAACACCAAGAATTTGTAAATTGTGCATTTTTTTTCTCAATAGATCTCAATGCATTTCATGCTAAGGCTAAGCCCCTAAGATGCATGTCCCTCCATGTCATTACTTATAAAGCTGTAAGCTTTTCATGAAACCAGATGTAAACTTTTTCCGCAACTACTGTCATTGCAACATATAAAGCACCTCATCAACTCTTCTTGTGTGTTTCTATGTTGCCATTTGATAATGCATGCAATGCTCAAGAGAACAAAGCCCAGAAAAACAGCTTCTTGAAAAGCAATTATGAAAAGGGAGCTACTTGATTACAATGGGCTTCCTCCCCAAGCTACTTCTCTTCATTTTGATTTCGTTTCCTTTCATGTCATTCAATTAACAGACAAGCACAATCAACAATTTCCAAATCATTCGGAGACTACATCCAAATTACAAACTAATATGTAAACTAACATACCAAGTCATTCGAATTCAACAATTTCCAAATCATTCGAATTCAATTTCCAAATCATTCAGAGAATCACATCAAACTGATATGCATAGCCGAATTCAACATCCAACATCAACATTTATTAATGCTGCCAAACGGAGAAGAAGACAGTACTTGCTGATGCTACCTTCAACCGAATTCAACAATTTCCAAATCATTTAGAGGATCACATATCAAACTGATCACACATCAAAGTCAAACTGATATCGCATCAAACTGATATGCATAGCCTAATTCGATTCAACAATCAACATCCAACATCAAAGGAAGAAGAAGTGTACCTACTGCTGTTGCTACGCGTCCTGTGAAGAAAGTCTCCTCCCACCGTCACCGCCACCAGCCGAGTCACCGCCTCAAGCCACGTCACCGCCACCAGCCGCCCTCGCAGCCTCTAGCCGAGTCACCGCCCCAAAAGCCGTTGGTCGACGATGCCGCACACGAAGAATGAAAGACAAGCACGCTGGTCAGTTCTGTTTGCTCGCGCACGAAGAAGAGGCAAGCGAGCGTGAGTTGCGTTTTAGGGTCCCAATTCAAGGCGCCGTTTTGTTACCTGAGATCGAAAGAAAAAAAACGCAGCGAGGCGACTGAGGCGTGCGCCTTTCACCAGAGGCGTTCGCCTTTACTTCTGAGGCATGCGCCTCTGTTCGCTTTATGGGACTGGTCGCTTTTTTTATGTGCCTCTCGGAAAATTCTTGACGCCTCGCCTTGAAGAGCGCCTCAAGGCGCTCCTCAAAACACTGGGGTATACGAACACCCTCATTGCGTCCTCCATCTTTTCCCTACTGCAAAGCGTTCGAATCACAGATGTGTACGAACCAGATAAGCCCAACGAGATCTCGCTGCTTCAAATCCAATTTCACGGATCTACCCAACAAAGATTTTTAATCCAGACCCAAAAATTGAAAAGAAACAAAAAAAAAGGGAAATTGAAACTCACTTGACGGTAGAGGGCTTCACGGGTTTCTTTGCTGGTGGTCTCAATCGGGCCAACGTTGACGCAGTATGAGCCAGCGGCGATGTCGTCGCGGGTCGCCGAGTAGTTGCCGCCGGGGGAGATTCGGACAGCGATTCTAGGGTTTCTAGAAAGTTCGGGGACAGCGGAGTGGGGAGTGAAGGAGGAGGCGCTCGTGGCCGCCATGAATTGTGAAGCGTGTGTGAAGCGGAAGCTCTCAAGTAAGCGACTGTGAAATTGGATTTTTGTGTGGTGATTTTGGGGTTGAAATACGTTCTCTCTGGCTTGAGTTCTTCGTCAGTGTTTTTCACGCGGGTTTGGAAGTGTCAAAAGGAAATAAGTGATTTCTAGTCAAAAAGAGCGAGTCAAAGCCAAGTCAACCAAACTAGAAACGGGGGAAATTTGCCGCTCTTTTTTTTAAGTGTAATAAACGACACATTTAGTAGTAAAACTGTCGTAAGATATAACAAGCAAATTTTATGTGTTAAATCATAAGCTATCAGACGTAGTGATAGATGGCACTTTTGTAACTAAATTGTCGTCTATCTCATTATCATTTTATACATCCAGCTGATTTGGGGGTATTAGACGACATTTTGGAACCAAACTGTCGTCTAAAGTTTTTTAACGGCGGAAATTTAGAAGAGTGTCATCTATAACGATTATTGGCATAGTGGGTCATCTGTGTGATTTTGTTTGTGCTGTTTGTTTGAGTTGAAGGGAATTATTTGAAATTACCCCCCACACTGCCAACCTGCAACATTGATGATGGAAGTGCCAAAATTTTGTAACTTCTCAATAGCGGTACTTTCTGCCAATCTACAGTACTCGTCACACAAATCCACAGGCATCCCATATGCTAGCACCCGAGGCGCGCATATTATCTTCTACTGGGGTGAAAAACCCATCACTCCAAGTGCGCCTGGTTTTTGTTCAAAATAATCATCATTGTTATTAACTCCTTCAAGTACACAATTGAACAATGAAGACCGCATACGGCGCCTCCAGAATTGCTCGGCAGTATATCGTGGGGGTCGACCATCTATCCCGAAGTAATCCTCCATTAGGCGTGGGTGTCCATCATGCCCGTTTCGCCATATGTACTTTTTTGGTGTTTTGGCATTCTGATCCCCTTCGGCAGCAATTCTTGCAACTCATTCACCATAATCATTGATGCCATGTCTTCATCTTCTGATGAATTATCATCACTTTAAAGCTTTTTAGGTTCCATAGGAGTAAATGCTTGGACAAAATGAAAACAACAAACAGAGAGCCGTGAATTGTGCATATTCTCATAATTGTTGTTTATATATAGACCTTCAATTAACCTAGAACATTGGTCAACAAAGTATATGCACATGCATGTTACTCTTCATGAATATATAATATTGGTCAATAAATTTAAAGTATATACATGATGCACAAGCATAAGAAAATGAATGCATAGTAGAATTGTTCATGAATGTATAATATGGTCAACAAATTTAAAGTATATACATGCATGATAATGTTCACGAATGCACAAGTATAAGAAAATGCATTCATAGTAGAATTGTTAATGAATATATAATATTGGTCAACAAATTTAAATTATATACATACATGATCCTGTTCACAAATGCACAAGTATATGAAAATGCATGCATAGTACAATTGTTCATGAATAGTACCAGTTGCTCAATAAAAGCTAATGATTAAATAGTAGAATTGAACGTAACTATAAAACTCAAATATGCTTCGATTCCAATTTAAAAAGGAAATACATCACTGACACTTAGAAAAGAAAGACAACATGAAATTAAAAGCTCAACAACATGAAACTCAGAAAGACATCGACGAAAGACAACAACAGACAGACCATACAAAATACAATGTTGCAGCTCGATAGGGAAGACACCAACGGAAGACAACAACAATGAAATTTGGAAAGACATAAGGAAAGACAACAACAGTAGAAATTAATCTTGATAAGGAAGTTCTAGTAGTCTCCAAAGTCAAAATCCAATACACTGGCTGCGCTTTCAGGTGCTACACTTTTAGGTATCGCCATTTTCTGTCACTTTTATAGTATTTCCTTCTTTTGTCAACTAAAATATGCCTTTGAATTTGGAGTGAACTTTGAAATGTACATTATCATAATGGTGTCTTTTCGTTTTTTCTCAGCTAGGAGTGTTTTAGCCTTCATGGTATAGGTAAATTCCTCCATGGCCACAGAAGCACGCACACGAGTATCGGTAGCTTGGTCAACCACCTTGCCTTTTTTCTTTGCTTCTTTTGCCGCTTTTCTTCGTATTGGCCTTGTATAGGATGGCGTTGCCTCTTCCACAAGTGGTATTTGCTCTGTCAAATCTTCATTGAGATCCAAATTAATGGGCGTGCTTTGAGACATTGATGGGTTCGACACATGTTGTTTCCTAGTATACTTTGAAGCTTTTTCGGATGGACCCATAAACTTTGGTACATACTTAAGAGTTGCCCAGCAATGATCCAGACTAAAGAGCTTTTTTATATCAACATGGTACTTCAGTTTGGCTTCTTGAATCTACATGAATAAGAAATTAGTTGACAAGGATATAACAATGCTAGTAACATACAAGATAACAAAACTGGTTGTACTAAAATCTCACCTTGTCTTCTTCATTTGCCTCACTTTTCCTTCCCCGACCTACCTCAGCAAGACAATCTTTATATGTATTGCAACATGACTTGATCGTTTCCCATGCTATTTAGTGATCGTGACTTTTCATCGGGTGGAAGTTGATAAATATCCATATATACTGCATGTATGCGATTCCAAAGTTGATGGATTGTTTGCGATATGCCGACAATAGGATATTCGCCAACAATAGCCAAAGCACGGCATATTGCTTCGTCTTGTGCAACTGTGAAATTGCCCGATCTTGAACCCTCTTTTTCCATGGTTTGTTTAGTGAAGTTTCATCCACAAAAGGGTTAAATATATATAGTATAAGTTAAAATTTTTGAATTAATCTACAATTTTCTAGGGTTGCTTGACACCATTGGATTGAATTTAGGTTAAACATAGACTGTTGGGTTATTAGCCGTTAACTTGATTTCAACCTTCAGTTTAAAATAACTTCAAAATCTAAACTACTAATCCTCGGGAGCCATTGGAATCAATATTGGTGTTTCCAATGTTTTTTTGGTCAATAATCTTCATTGAAGCAATAAAACATGTCTTAAATAAAGTAGGTTTTGGGTATGTAAAAAAAAAATTCCAAATTAGTGTTTTTTGTAACGTTTTCCGGCTATATGCACAATTTGCATCTCACTTTTCCAACCCATTGGAAAGAATGCAAATGTAATACTTCGGTGAGTTTGCATCCTCCCATCAGAGTTGCTCTAATAAATGACATGCTGCTCCTCTAAACTTTTCTTAAACTCAAATTTGATGGCTCAATTACTCCTAGTTTAGTTGCAGCATGATTGAACATTTATAACTGTGATGGTAATACAGTTCTTGCTAGTACAAAATCCCCTGGTGCTACTAATATGTTACTTGCTGAATCCTGGGCTCTGATGGGTCTTGAGCATGCTCCCCAAGATGGCTACTCCAACATTATGGTTGAAGGAGACTCAAGGATTGTATTGACTGCATCAATCTCGCTCACCAAATTCCTTGGACAATTATATCTTTAATCAAGGATATCAAGTGGTTGGCTACTTCCTTTTCTCGTATTTCCTTTCATCATGTTCATAAAGAGGCAAATTTCATTGACCTTTGGTCATACTGTAAGCTCAGATTGTATTTGTTCTCTATGTACCCAACGTGTGCTAGAAAAGCTTTACTGCTTGACCTTTCTTACATTGGTCGCCCTCACGACGCCTGTGTTTAGTCTTAATGTATGTGTTCCTTTAAGAAAACAAGAAAATTAAGAAGAAGATGAATTTATTTATGTTGATTCATCAACAGGGCATAAAAAAGTCATCAAACTAGCAAGAAGCCACAAGAGGTAATTCCAAAAAACACAAAGCAACTCAAAACCATCACCTATTGTTTGGACCGGGTCATAAACGGTCAGGTTCGGAGCCTAAACGGGTTCGAGTATGCTTCTAAACGACGTCGTTTGACAAACATATTTGATTTTGAGTTTAACTCGGGTTAGAAAGGCCTTGTAAGATTTCAAGCACGGCCTTAATGGGTTCAACTTGAAAGCAAGTCCAACAATGAAAGGCCTTAGAGGCAAGTTCGTAGTGGCCTTGAAGGAAATCCCCAAGCGGCCTTGGAGATGAGTTGTTCTAGGCCTTGGAGGTAATTTCTAAGGATCATAGAAGTATAATGGCCTTAAAGGCAAGGCCATAAAGATCAAGTCATAGGGTGACTTTGTAAGCCTAGAAGAAAGGGCCTTGAAGAAGAGGCCTAGAATGAGTGGCCCTCTAGGAAATCCTTGAGTGACCTTGAAGAAGTGGCCCTCGAGGTAATTCTTGAGTGGGTCTTGAGGATATAGCCCTCTAGGAAAATTCTTAGAAGGCCTAGAAGGCTGATGGCCTTGAAGAAGAGAAGGCCTTGAAGAAATGAAGGCCACAAAGAGGTGGCCCTCAAGGAAATTCCTAAGTGGCCTAGAAGGAAAAATGGCTTAAAAAGTAAGGTGGCTCTGAGCAAGAGACCTTGAAAATAATTCTTAAGTGGCCCTTAATGTGAGTCCATATAGTGGCCTTGAAGGTAAAAGCTCTAGGCTGGACTTGAAGGCCAGGCCTTAAATGGCATCGAAAGAAAATTCGAAATGGATCTGAATGATAAAAAGGTTGGGCTTGGAGCAAGTCCTAAGTGCCATTGTGATCGAATTATAGTAATGGCCTTAGTATGTGGCCTTGGAAGAAGTTAGCAAATGATGGCCCATAAGCTATCAAACTTCGAGCCTGATGGCCCAAAACCCATCAACTAAATTAGGATCGTTGGGCAAAAATCAAGAGAAGTTATGACGAAATCCTCTCATTACGCGATCAAGTCCCAGTCTTCAAGGTGGCACTACAACCAATCCGATTTTCAAGGCTGGAAGTTCATTCATCATGAGGTCTGATAAAGGAAGAAATCACAAGTCATTGATCACCTTAGCCCAAGAAGGAAGGATGTGCAAACCAGGCTGGACTCGGAGCAATTAGTCATCAAGTCCTAAGCAATCAAGTCCAGACTTGGAAGGTTTTTAAACAGAGTTGGCCCTGGCCAATTAATGGCCCAGCTCTAGGGTTGAAGCAGCCCTATAAATACCATCAGATGGAGAAGAGAAGAGACCCCCCGACAAACACAACACACAAAGTCTTACTTCTCTTTATCTTTCATTTCCTATCATAGGAGTAGTGTACTGTAATTCCTAGTCTAGCTTTTATTCTTGCTCTTGATTATCTTTACTTTTCATCGCCCTAGTCTAGCCTAAGTTCTTGTTATTGTCTTTCAATTCATTTCAATACAAGTATTAGTTAATTTTTATCGTCTTTGTTAATCTAGTTTACTTTACACACCGTCTTTCAATTCTTTACAATTACACACTTTAATTCACGCATCGTCTTTCAATTCTTTACAATTACGCATTTTAATTCACGCAACGTCTTTCAATTCTCTACGTTTACGCACTTTATTCTATGCACTTGTCCTTTTAATTTCTTATAGAAGCAATCCTTTACTTTCACTTATTCTAAATCCCTTTTCGTTTATCTTCAATCTTCATTTCAATCCACTATCAATTGGTTGTTCATTCAAAGCCTTGACCCCAAGGCAGTGAAAGAACCTAGGCCAAGAGGAGGTTCCTTGCTTGGCCACACAATCTCTTGATTAGAAGTCAAACATACGCGCATGGCACGCCTGTGCATCCAACTCAAAGAAGGACCAAATACCCCTATGGCCCGACCCGGGCTGAAAAGAGGTAAACAGAGAGAAAAACAAAAAAAAAAACACCACGGGGGGGGGGATATCACATGATATGAAGCCAACCTATCATTTTAACCATAAGCTTAAGTACTAGATAATACAATTTTCTTACGGTTGATTGAATTGAGAAACATGAACCAAAGTTCGCATTTTGTTGGAGACGTTGGGTATCATAAGAAAATTCTTTTCTTATTTTACATCTTTTGGTCTTTAAGAGTAATTTTGTATAAGGATTAAATATTAATTTAATAATTAATATGAGTGAAGGGTGTGTGAGATATTAGTTGGGTATGAATAAAAATTCGATTACTTTAATTCACATCAGATACCACCGCGCCTATTATTAAATTAAGTACGAGAATCACGACCACAAATTAAATATAATATTATGCTCTCCACCCAAACCACTTTACGAGCTTGTATATTGAGGGAATCCAAGCTAAAACACTAAAGTGTGTTTTGTTGGAGGTTTCGAGGGTAGGAATGGGAAAAAATGAGATGATTTTGGTGTCTAGCAAGCCTGAATTGGGAATTGGTTTCTATGTGCCAGAGAAAAAAGGGGGGATTAGCAATCCCACCTCCTTTGTGGGTTTGTGATTCTCATTCCCACATAACTGGAGTTGTTTTACTATTTTACCTTCAAAAGTACACCATTTTAAACAAAAGTAAGAATATAACGGTTAAATGAACATATGTTATTTCTAATTCCAACACAAATTTCACATCTATTTTCCTATTCCCATAGAACATAACCAAGCAACGGAATTGAGTTTCTTTTTACCATTCCCACTTTTTTATTCCCAATAATATTATTCCCAGTAATCCTTTTCCATGAACCAAATGCATTTGGTTCACGAAATGACATTCATGAGAAATAATTTCCCATTCATTGTCTCGGGGGAATGGAATTCAGGATTCCTTACCCATTCCCATGTTTGGTATGTGTGGTATTAGGAATTTATTTGTGTTTTCAATAATACTCTTGTAATTATTAAATGAAAAAAACCAAATGAGTGGTAATTTTTGGATTTTTGGAAACGAAAGTTAGGGTTTTTATCATGAAAGGTGCCTGAACTTTCACTAACAGGACTTTATAGTGCCTGAACTTTAAAAGTGATCAATTTGGTACCTAAACTTTCAAAAACCGGACTTCATAGTGCCTAAACTTTAAAAGTGATCAATTTGGTACCCAGACTTTCAAAAAAAGGACTATGTTGTACCTCATTTAATTTTTTGTTAAAATTTCGTTAAAATGAGAGATAAAATGGTCTTTTGACATTAATTTTCATGTAAAATACTAATTTTTTTACCTCTGAACCTCTACATAAATGTGTATTATGGTGTTTCAAAAAATATATATGCATATAGATATTGCAAAACAATAGATAAATTGATAAATAAAAATATACTCGAACATACAAAAAATATTTCTAACATAAATTGAGTAATAGAAAAAATCTACCGTTCGAGTATATTTTTGTTAATCAATTTATTTATTATTCGAAAATAGCTATATGCACATTTTTATTTTTTCAAAACACCATAGTACACATTTATATAGAGGTTGAGAGGTAAAAAATAGCATTTTGCATGAAAATTAATGTCAAAAGATCATTTTATCCCTCATTTTAATGGAATTTTGATAAAAAAAAATTGACTGAGATACTACATAGTCCTCTTTTTTAAAGTCTGGGTACCAAATTGATCACTTTTAAAGTTTAGGCACTATAAAGCCCTGTTTTTTAAAGTCTGGGTACCAAATTGATCACTTTTAAAGTTCAGGCACCATGACTTCCGGTTAAAGAAAGTTCAGGCACCATTCATAATATTTACCCCGAAAGTTATAATTGAAGACTCCAATTCTTATTCATAGGAAAGGAAAGTTATTCTCATAAGGGTTAGTGGGAATACAATTCCTCTTCACAAGAATTCTGAACTCATGTTATTCCCCCCCACATTCACATTCTTTCACTTACCAAAATAAGATTGAAATTAGATTTTCATTCATATGCTCTAATTCCATGAACCAAAGGGTACCCAAAGGGAGCATAGTGGGACCCCTAAACACATAGTTCATCCATTTCCACTACAATATTACTGCTAGAATAGACATCACAGAAGTAAAAACAAAAGGGGCAACACATATTGGGGCTTACTGTATATTGGGGATTCGCCTCTGTCTCTGAGTGGAAAGCCATCTATCCGGTACAAGATTCGTCTATGGATACGTAGGCATTCAATAAACTTTTTCAAAGATCCTTCACTCGGCACAAAATTATGCCTCTATGCTAAAGACTTTCTTCGAATTACAACTACGTATCATATGGTTTGGGTATACCAAAAATAACTCATGCACAACTGTAGTAAGGAGAGGCATTTTATTACAATATAGGCTACATATTTAGAGTGCAATAAACGTGACATCTGGCCTGACCATATTCTGTTACAACACCTTGTGCTCAACACGGAGAAATGAAAAGGCCATTTCTCTAGTTTCATTGCAAGCATTGACTGACGAGGTTTCCGCATTTTGGGAAAAAACAAAAAAACAAAACCGGCGCATAAATGGAATTTTTGCCTATGTCGTCAAATGTTGAAATTTGATCAGACCCTAAGTTCAGCTTGCCCTATAATGCCATTGTCATTTCCATACTTGCCATCAAACTTGATGTACTTGTACCACTTGGCACACAAAATATACACCAAGAGATCAGCTGTGGTCAAAGCCGCCAAGAGAAAATAGAACATATCCAAACGACCCTTGTTTAGATTTCCAGGGATCCAACCAGGCATGTCATCTCTTGTAGAAACCTTCATCACAATTGTCACAAGCAAACTACTCACATAATTCCCAAGTGAAATTGAAGTCATGCAAAGTGCACTTCCGAAGCTCTTCAACCCATCAGGCGCTTGTCCATTGAAAAACTCCAACTGACCAACATACATGAACACTTCTGACGCCCCCACAAGCATATACTGCGGGACTTGCCAAAATATGCTCAAAGAACTCGGACTTTCGCAATTGTTATCGCAGTCTTTCACGACGTACTTCAACCTGAAAACCTCCACAAGTCCCGCTGAAACCATTGACATGATTGCTATGACAAGACCGATCCCCATCCTTTGAAGCTCGGTGAGTCCTTTGCGCCTGAGTCGGAAAACAAGTGGGTCTAGAACGCGGCGGTAGATGAATATGAAAGCCGCTACGCTGAGGATGTCGAAGCTTGACATGCTAGCTGGGGGAATGTGGAAGCTTGAAATTTTGGTACTCATTGCAGCACCTTGTTCTACAAAGAGGGATGCCATTTGAGTGAAAACTACTGAGTAGAGTATTGTGCATAGCCATATTGGGAGTAATCTCAGTATGCATTTCACTTCTTCTACTTGTGTAACGGTGCAAAGGCGCCATGGATTCCGAGCTCCCTCGCCCCCCGTTTCATTCATCTCCTTTGATGTGATGATGGCTGCTCTATCCAAGAATCTAGTGAAAGAAATTAACATGAATTTTATTTAGCATTAATTATGAAAAAAAAAAATTTCTATAGAGAAAACGATAGGGGAAACCACCTTGGAACCACTTCTTTCATTCCTGCTATGGAATTCCGTCAACTGACGGATTTTGAAGAAAGAGCGCGTGAATGAAAATTTGGAAATAAAGGGAAACTCATTGCAAGGAAAAAAAAAAATCATCATTCAAACTGAAAGGTAGGTGCTAAAATGTAATTTGCCCTGAAATATATTAATGTCAAGCATAATTTGAATGTTGGTAAAAACTTACTTGAATCCATTGGTATGAACGATGTTCCTACTCTCATTTTGAGAGCAACCCTTCCTATCTTCCTCATACAAATTCTCCCCATCCTGCATCATCTCAAGCTTCCATTTTCTCATCGCGGCCACCAACACCCGGCAAAACCTCGCGAGCGGGTTGCCCTGAGGCTTGAAATGCCGGTACCTTGGCGTGCCGCAAAGAAACAGGACCAACGCCAAGGCAGCGGAGCCAGTAGACGCCCAAAACCCTAGAGTCCACATTCCTCTATCCTCAAAGTAACCCAAGACTGTGTTTGAAAAGAGGGAGCCGAGATTCAAAGCCAAGTAGAAGTAGCTAAAGAAGGATACCTTTGAGTGCCCTTCTTTAGGGTCCCCCTCGTCAAACTGGTCTGCCCCAAACGTAGCAATGTTCGGTTGGTACCCTCCGTTTCCTAGGGCAATAAGGTAAATGGAGACGTTGAACAATCCGATTTCCAAGGCCGAGTGGTCCCCACATGGAGACTTCTCATCTCCACAGCCTTTAGGGTCGAGTAGGAATTTGTATGTCGATAGTGATAACAAAGACAAACCCTGTTTCATGAAATTTAATATTACACGTATGAAACTATGCCACAACAATTGAGATTTAAAAAGTTGAAGTAGGCACATAATACATGTGTGTTCTGCAACAACAATTGAGATTTAACAAGTTCAAGTACACACATAATACATGTGTGTGTAACGACGATGAACTTACTATGACGAAAATGAGTTGGAATATGGCACAAGTCTTGTACCTTCCCCAGTAAGCGTCACTGAGGAAAGCGCCGAGAAGAGAGCAGAGGTAAACTGTTCCGGTCCATTTGCTGACGTTGTTCGCCGCCTCGGCGTTGTCTTGGCCGATCACCCTTGTTAAGAACAATACCAAATTTACTCCGACTCCGAAAAATGCCAATGTTGCCAACCCTTGGTTCACTGACACGATTAAAACCACATATATATACGCGTTTGTGTTAGTTTCTCTGATGCAATTAATGCGTTCACACTTGGTTGCAAAAGGGGTTTGAACATCAATAGTACTTGATCCAAATAGGTAAGTACGGATAATTGGGTACCTAATATGAGAATTGCAGCAAACCATGATCCAGTTTTTCCTCGGCCTGCAGGGCGACCGTGCCAATCAACTGTTCCGTCGACGGTACAAATCATCTTTCGGTCGTTTTCTTCTGCATATACCTGAATGTTGAATTTGTAACGAGAAGTTATTGGCAATACATGATACATTATATTCATTCCATGCATGCTAAACTGCAAAGTGTACGTTTTGATTAGTATCTATGCGACGAGTAAATGCGATACATACAGTAGTACTATTACATAGTGAGACGAAATCACTTGTATATTACCACCCTAACTAGTGCACAAACCTGGTCTTTGCAAACATTTAAGCACGCCATTGCAAGCTATTAGCGAGAAGTTAATGAACCAAAAAGATGAGTAGTGAACAAACTATGTATAAAAGGATGCGTTGAGGGGGCTCGTATATATAGAATATGGCAAGGTTGAATGAACGGCCAGGATTTTACGTGGTTGAATGCTTAAATTGAGCAAGAAGTACAGAGAAGCAAAAGGTGTAGGAAGCAAACATGGAAATGGATTGGAGGGTTTTTGGACTAAATTAATTGATTAAATAGCGTGATATTGTTGGATACAGACTGCTAGTCATCTCCACCATCACACCTCTTGTGACTAAAAGTTGGTGTCTTTTCATGTGAAGACAAACTGTGTTGGCTGTGACTTGGCTGTCTTTGATTTAGACATGTTTGAAATATGCATGTTTATATGGTTGATCACCTTACACGACTGATCTGTATTAAGCAGTATTGTATAGGTACGTGAAAATATCAACTTTGTTATTATATTTGGGTATATGTAAATCTCTGTAATTGAAGTACAGAGAATTCTATCTACTCCATTTTATTGTCAAACTGTGCATACTTAGAGCATTTCCACTCATGCAGGCGCAGGCGCAGGCACGAAGTGGGCAATTGCCTTCTTCTTGCCTGCAGGCGATGAATAGTGATCATCTGCGCCTTCCGTCAAAAAAACATCCCACACCCACGTAGGCGCAGGCGCATGCAATCACAATTTTTAATTTTTTTTTTTTCAAAAACATGGATAAGAATTATCACCAACATTATTAAATATTCCCTTTTGTTGTCAAATAAATTTTATATACAAATAATTATCATAAAAAACATGTAGAATTAACATATGTTAAATTATTTTTGTGCTTAAAATTTAATATTACATACTTGAAAATTTTGATATAAAAAAATTGTGATTTTTTATAGAAAACATCAAAATTGAATACTTCTTCACACAAAATTGAATATTAAATACAAATAATTATCATAAAAAACATGTAGAATTATCATATGTTAAATTATTTTTGTGCTTACAATTTAATATTACATACTTGAAAACATCAAAATTGTAAAAGAAAATATTGATTTTATATTATTAAAAAAAAAAAAGTAAAGTTTTGGAGTGTTCGACGGTAGCGCCGAACACAAAAAGCAGCCCAACACCCCCCGTTCGGACTCCACTACCGAACAACTCACCCACCCACGCTCCCTCACGCGCGCGTGCAATGCACGCGCCAGAATAAAAAAAAATTGGGTGCGCTTCCGCGTCAGTTGGGGCCCACTCCCCTTCACCGCCCGCGGTCGCGGGCGCGAGCGACTCTCGCCGGCCCGCCCGCCTGGGTTCCTCCCGCCCGCAACTCGCCGTTCGAGTTTCCTCCCGGTGTGGCGTGAACAGTGGTGGTAGCGGGCTAGCCGGACCGCCTGCCTGCACTGACGCCCATCCGGTGGAAATGCTTTTATCGTGATTCAAATCATTCATTTTATTGAAGAGTAGGAATTCATCAATCTAGCGAGAATAATAAGCAGCCATGGTCAGTAGTCAAGCTTAAAAGTGGGCATTGTATTATTAGCCAGCCGGCACTGCTTTATTGGCTGGTCGATCGATTAGACTATGGTAGTTGAAAGCACGTGGATAAAATTAATCTGGACTTCATCAGAAAGAACTTCCTCAGAAAATATAAAATAAAGTTGGGTGGGCGGATTACGACATGATTAAAATTTAAGTTCCACTCCTGTTTTATGGCGGGTCTTCCATTAGAATTTAAGATCCACCAATTTTTTCCCCTTAAGAACTTTTTACATAGTATTCACCTCGAATTTTTTTTTTTTTCTCTGCTCTTTGCCTTGCATACCATCCTGATTTTATTGTGATAAACGGAAGGTAAAGCTCCCGACGGAGTAGGTGGGGGACAATGATATATAGGTACATGGTTCGAAACAGACGGAGGCCTCCTGTTCGAGGTTGCATCTTTCATTTTTGTTTCCGACTTCACAGTGGGACACGTGTCTATGTAGCAAGATATAGAAAATGATGTTTTTTAACTCGGATTTTATTGCTTTTCCTCTATGGCTATTGATAAGGACGTAAACAGAGCTCCACAACACCCTTTGGATTTGATCTTGATATGCTTTGTTGATGAATTTTCGTTCTTTACTTTCATAATTTAGTTAATGTTGTCTGTTGGTATTTATATTTGATTGTTTTTGCCAATTTTATGAAGGACATGGATGGAGAAAAATAATTTCGCAGAACTTGATGGAACTAATGCCCGTCAGCTTTATTGGAAGATCCTAAGTTTCATAATTATGTTGATTTGTATAATCTAATTGATTATCTCTGACTGTCACTCACTCAGATTAGTATTCATGATATTTTTATGTTAAGAGTTTTCATAGTTATGGCGGTCTAGGAGGAAGAAGATGAAGAGCAGGGAATAAGAAAGGATATTTTGGGTTTCTCTAAAGCTTCCCCGCTTCTCAAGGGATTTTTACTCTCTTATAAAATATTTAAATGAAAAGATAACAAATTAATGAGAGTTAAAACACCAGTTTCTTTGTTTGCTACAGACTTGTGTCATGCTGTAGTGGCTGGAACAAAAATGGAAGACAAAGCCTAGGACAGAAGACCTGGATCCGTTCGAAACTTATTGATATGAAAAGTAATCGCGTACATTAAAAAAAGAGTTCGAATTATGAGTGGGAGATCATGTAGAAGAAATGCATCTATTTGTTTTTATCAAAAAAAAAATTCATTAAAGAATGAAGTTTTCAAGATAATTTAAGTTTATAATATCTAATAAAAGGGCATTTCTAATTATACTAAGAATGATGCCCTACCAAATATAGATTTCTCGATAAAATAACTTTGATCGGCAATTATATTAGCTTTAAAGTTACCTTCTTTCAAAATGTGCTTCTAAGTAATAGATGAAGAAATGCATATATAATAAAACAACGTGTGTTTGGTATTTTGATTAACTCCTGTTAATCATGTAAGTTGAGAATGCATTTAACCTAATTGCTAGCTAGTTGTCTAAAAGCTGTAGCTACTAGCTAACCAGCTGTCTCAAATGCAAATAACCTATGCGCCAAATAAGTCTTTTCATGAACTTGTCATAATTATAGTGTAAGTGGGCATGGAGAAAGTGTTGAAATTATGCTTAGTTGGTAAATTGCTTAATTTAGGCTTATAGGCCTTCTACACTGTCTTTCATTTCTCGCCTTCTTGTTGATTTTGCTGGCGACCGTCAACTCAAAATAATGGCCATCATTTTGGCCTCAAATTATTTTTCGCATTGAGGATGGGAATTCCAACTCTATAAATCTTTTGACATCAGAGGGAAAGACCCGGATCTGTTGGCTAGTTCTCCTATATGACATTGACGTGTGCGGTCCTTGGGTGCTTATCATCGTTGATGTGTCTTTTCTACTTTGACGTCCCACTCAAATATAAATTAATAGTAGTTTGGTGTCTTTTTTTACTTCCGAGAAGATAGCGAAGGTTTGATTTTATATTGAGGTGTCGACGTCTTCAACTAGTACATGGAAAAGCTAAATCAGTTTGTAAAAAATAACTTGTTAGGATATTTAGTACTTATCAGTGACTCAGTGCCACGTACATTCTGAAGCATTAAGGAGACTTTTTTTGATCAACATAACAAATCATTAAGGAGACTAATTTGCATGATTTATGCATATATAGCTTATACGTCAAGCAATTTCAATGAATTTTTTCCCAAATTTTTTCAATGTGAATTGAACGTAAAAAATACCAAGAATAAGTCCTCGAAAACACATTCTATAATTATTAAGTAAATTACGTATATTACAGGTAATTACATGTATTTCAATTTACGAGAAATCCTTGCTTATTTTCAGAGAGGAGTCGTGAAGCAAAAGATACCTACAAAACTTTTTACGTACAAGGACAAAATTACGTAGCCGCCTATGCGTAACTTTGTCTTAAATTAGCAGATATATACAACGCATAAGTTAAAGAAACTTTGAAACAAATTATACTATATGTAGCAAGTTGCAACTTTCTGTTTAGGATCTATGTTTTTAAATAGTAAAAGTACACAAGTTGGATCCAGGAAAATGGAGTTCGCTAATAGTCAAGGAGACAAGACACCTAGGCAGTCAATTTCAATCGAGTCGTTTTCATGCTGAACAACTTTCAGAGATAGGGTGAAAAGCAAGTGCTCCTATATAATTCAATTCGCGCACGGCTCTTTCCTAAGTTAACCTTATTGCTTATCACATTTTTTTAACTTGATAATAGCTGCAGATTGATCATTTATGAATAAGCACAAGTAAATATAATCCATCTATTTATTAATGGTAGTGAAATGATGAGATACTCCTAGATCGATGTCATTGACAATTTTATATATTGTGTGAGTTAGACGTGAAAGATCCTTTGAATCAAGTGAAAATAACACTAACATATGTTTTTTTATATATGATTTTAATTCATTTATTCTTTTATGTTTATTAACTTGCTGAAATTAAATCTCTGTCCAACTAAAATTAGGATCCTCCCATCATAATAAAGACCTTTATAACTAGAGGGCATTTTGTTTATTAAGGTCTCATTTCTTAGTTCAAGTTACGAAAGTTCTCTTGAATTCTGATTCTTAAGCACTCAAATTATGAAAATTTGTATATATATATATATATATATATATATATATATATATATGAAAAGTAATTGATGAAGATATTTTGTTGTTGATGTTGAATTCATGTGTCTTTATCACCTTTGTTGAAAATATTGAATTAATTGATTGCAGATTGCCATCCGTGTATGGTGGTGGCCTTACATTAGATAATATTTTTTGACTTTTTGCCATGATATGCAGAAAATCAGAGAAGCAGTCCGAATGATAAGTACTAACTATCAAGACTAGTTTGATGATCTTGTTGATTTGATAACGCCGAAAGTAAGCTTGGAACATTGTTGTGTGCTTAGGCTCTTTGAGGCTTAGGGCTAAATGAAGGCAACCCCTGTAGTAACATGGAATATGTAGGATAGGGTTAAAGAACCATTCCTTAAGTGGATTACAAAGTCAGATTGCATTGAGTTGGTGGTTCTTTTTGAATCACAATATAGGACTACAAGGATTAATGTGCGGTGGAGAATGTCAAGACACTATTGATAACCTTTAAGCGCAAGATCATTTGTAAGTTTTTTCTACCAAATACTATTTTTGACAGAAAACGAAAAATGATTCATATATGTCGGTATCGAAAGAGCCTCAACAAAATAGGATCCAATAGTACAAGGATAGTAACGGCTTCAAAAGATCAATATCAAGAAGCTAAAACTCGACAAGATCAAAACCCAACCCAAGAATACTAGTCTAGGAGAAGAACTAAATTCAAAAGGAATCCACCGACGCTCTCTAGTCTCACTACAAAAACATAATAGGATCCAATAATCCAATAATAGTACAGGATAGTAATGGCTCCAAAAGATCAATATCAAGAAGCTAAAACTCGACAAGATCGAAACCCAACCTGAGAATACTAGACTAGGCGAAGAACTAAATTCAAAAGGAATCCACCGACGCTCTCTAGTCTCGCTACAAAAACATAATAGGATCCAATAATAGTACAAGGATAGTAATGGCTCCAAAAGATCAATATCAAGAAGCTAAAACTCGACAAGATCGAAATCCAACCCGAGAATACTAGACTAGGAGAAGAAATAAATTCAAAAGGAATCCACCGACGCTCTCTAGTCTCGCTACAAAAAAAAAGGGGAAATTATCTAAATTGTCAAATTTGGGAGGGTCTCATTCCAAATTGTCATTGGGCAGCAGACAATTCTGTGATTGTCAAAATCACTATTTATTTTTTGCAAAAAAGCCCTTAGTATATAAAAGCATGAGAACAGCCGTAGTATCCTCATAGTGGCCTCATAGAACAACTTTATTTCTCTCTCTCTCTCTCTCTCTCCCTTCTTTCTTCCCCTCCTCTCTCTCTCTCTCTCTCTCTCAAAGCACCAAATCAACCTAGAATTTTCAAATTGGTATTGATGAATTTGATTCAATCAACATCAAAGTTATTGTGATAAATTCATTCATTGCACATGTAAAACTCCCTAATCTGTCTTTTCCATGGATCGCGATTTCTATTTCCCAGGTTTCCAAAAATTATGCCGCACCCGAGCTCCGCCCAATCCCCCCTCCCTCTCGACAAAAATTGAAAAAACCGCGCAAAACTCCCCCCCGAAAACTATCCAATTATGGTCAAAAATGATTTTATACCAACCAGCTCCAAGCATATCGTAATGTAAAGAAAACACACTCATCCCACGTAAAACCCCCCAAAACTCCCCCCTCCTCTCCTTACATTAGTTAAAGTTCTTCCCCCTCCCCCCTCTCTCTCTCCCCCTTTCCCTTTTTTTATCATCCTCTCTCCCGCTCCCCGTCCTTCCATGGTAGACTGAAGTGGATGGCATATGGGTCAAGTTTCCAATATTTGATGCCTAATTATCTCACCATCAAACCCCTCTTCTTCTCCATAAAAAATGAAGAAAACAACCCCAAAATTTCAATCCCTAGAATTTTCAAATTTGGGTTTTGAGAATTTGATTCAATCAACATCAAAGTTATTGTTTTGTGAGAATTCATTCATTGCACAGAAAACTCCCAAACGTCCTCCAGGAGATAAGCCTCGGGGTCTAGGGGAGTACTATCTTCATACCCACCCCCTTTTGTGATTTTCACCTCCATACCCACATACATACCCATTAATTTTTAATCGGGTATCCCTATACCCGTTTCCATGGAGGTTTACTATCTTCATACCCGCCTCCATACCCACTCCGTATATTAATAATAAAATTCTATAAATAATCATAATTTATTAAATATTTTTTATTCATTTTTCATATTTGCATATTTAAAAAAAAAAATGGAGTAGCAAGACCCGTAAAAAGAACTCACAAATTGCAAATTTTTTATATTGTTAGGGTTATAGTTTCAAAATGGAACCCCTAAAACCTTCATTTAAGTTGGGGTGATTTTGAGTTTTTCTAAAAGTTATATAATTATATTAATTAATTAGATATATATTACTAATATATATATATATATATATATATATATATATATATATATATCGGGTCGGGTTCGGGTTGGGGATTAGTAATACCATACCCGCCCCATACCCATCATGGGGATTTTAAAAATCTCCATACCCGCCTCCATCCCCATTTAGCTCCTCCATACCCGCTCCATTAGGGGCGAATGCCCATGAGTACCCATATCCATGAAGATTTTTGCCATCCCTAATTGAAGTGGGTTTGTGATGATTTGGGTGGGGAGGGGGATGGTGGGGGGGGGGGGCGGGGGGGGGGGAGAAAGGCTAGGAGGAGGGAGGGGGGGGGGGGGCACCAGGCCGCGAGGGGGGAAGGTATAATAGGACTATAAGGTAACTATATGCTAATTCGATCAAATTCGTAGGTACCTTAAGGTTTATGATTTTTGGGCTCACCATCTTCTTTGTGTTGGATGATGAATTACTGCGAAAAGATCAGAAGGTGGGGAAAGCGAAATTTTGTTTGTGTGGTCTCCATTTTGCTGGCGAAATCGGTTTCAAATTTCCCTTGGGTTCACTTTGGTCCATTGCAGAGAGAGAGAGGCTTATGTCCTTTTCATTTTGCAAAAAAATCTGGGTACTAGTAGGGGGACTGAAGCTTTTCTCATGCCTATTTATAGCAGGGGCATATTTGAAAAAAGTAAATAGTGTATTTGCTAGTTTAGAACACCTTGCTGCCCGCTGCGAAAATGGAATACAACCCCCACCAAAATTGCTAGTTTAGATAAATTCCCAAAAAAAACTCCTGGCCACTTGTTGACCCTACTCGTAAGGGAAATCTTACTTTCTTGATTGCGAGGCTTGCCATCAATAAAACCGTTGAGGTCTATTGGACTTGTGATTAAATGTATGTGCGTCTTTGACCTCTAACCCAACGATTATACTAGACAAGGAACACGTAAAGAGTAAGTCTAGATAAAGGTTCCTTTTTGCCTTTGGTCGATAAAGGACATCACAATTTCACAAGTGCTGGTTAATAACAACAAAGAAACGGTATCTTTATTGAAAGTTGAATGAAAGGATAACGCATAGATAGAATACAACCGGGATATCGCGTCGACTGTGTATGAAGAACTAGATCGGCCTAGTCTTGCATCGTCGTCGTCGTCGGTGCGATCTTCGTGATCGTCTTCGTAATCGTAATGAAATTTGTTTGCCTTTCGGCAAAATCTGTTTAGAAATCTGTTTAGAGATATTTAGGTGTTTGTGTTGATGAGAGAGATGTCCCTAAACTTGATGCTAAGCTCTCCTTTATATAGCAACACCTCATGGACCTTGGGCTTTCCTTGACCAGTAAGCAAATAGATCTTCAATTAAAGATTACTTCCTTTAATCTCCAAATCCTTCTCAAACTGGGTTCTGTCAAGAATTCGTCTTTGATTTTTACTCGATCTCCTTTGGCTCATGGGAAACACTTTCCCGATTTTTAGCTAATAATTCCTTGATCTACAAGAATGATACCCTTTTCCTGCCCAATGTGGGATTCATCCACATCATGCCGATTCTTTCCTAAGTTAGCCACTAGTAGGCTTTTAATCCTTATGCGCATAGGCCCAATTCCATTGCCCAGACTTGTTGCACAATTCGGGCCCAAACACCACTAGAATGGTTGGACAAGCCCAACCTTCCCAATAGCCCAAAATAATAAAACCCAAATCCAATATTGGGTCTGCCCTAGTTATGAGGCCCAACAGAAAGAAGACTAGGCTTTATTAGTTTTCTATCAAATATTGTTAAAAGGGTTTTTAATTCTGTTCTAAAAATCCGCCTATAGATGCTAGGTAATGCCTTTCTGCCCCGATTTTGGCCAAAATCGATTGAAAATAGGATAGGTGGGTTTTATTTTTATTTTTTTATGGATGTTCAATTTTGAAGTTTTTGAAGTTTGAACTATCTTATTTTCATTGTAGTTTTCACATGCTTGACTAATATTTTCAATGAATTATGATAGTTTGTTGTATTTATCTTTCAACTTTGCATGTTTTTAGTAACCAATAGGGTTATACATGTTATAAACCAAAATAATAATGGGTGGCTGTCCATTTTCCTTAGTTAATTGTATTATGAATGTGTAATAACTAGGATATGAATGTGTAATAACTAGGTGACCATCTACCTCCAGGGGTTACTTAGAGAGGTTCTACATGTAAGGCTAACACTATAAATAGAGGGTACAATAAGAGGAGGTTTATCCTTCTCCTAAGTTCTCTTCATACTTTTCTATCAATACAAATATACTTTTTATTTGAAGTAGTCTCCGATGAATCCCCGGCAAATTCTTTAGACCATCTCCAATCATGGTAGGTCAAACCCAAATTTGAGGTGAAAATCCTCCCAATGGGGGTATTTGGACTGTATATGCTGGCTCAAATTTGAGTTTGGTGTCAAATTTTCGATCAAATTTGACTCAATTTATGACTCCAATCTCATAAATGGAGCCCATCAGGAGAGAGATTAAAATTTTGGATTCTTGCTAAAATTGTTGGGCCCAATATTAGCACATGTGATCTTATAAGTCGCAGCCCACATTTTGCCTTTATTGTGTGCCTCAGATTTTGCCTTTACATGTGATCTTATTATTATTTTTTTTCCACAACATTCATTTTAACTCAATTTTAGACCGAATGACTAAAAAACTAAAGTTTACAAATTTTGATTTTTTTAGGTCGGAATGTTCATAGATTGAATTCAAGAAACTCCAAACAAAAATGAACTCAATAAAAAGTTTAATTGAAAAATAAATTGAGGTTAAACTCAATTATTTAAAGTATAGAGTCAAATTTGAGTCTTTCGTTAATGGGAGTAATGTCAAATTCGTATAGGTAAATAGTTATATTTTGTCATGTCAAATTTGGGATAATGGCTCCAACGATTGAAGATGGTCTTAGGCACTAGTCCCCTTTGTTTCTAAAATTAAGGCAAGTTTGTGTTGCATGTTTTCATTTTTCTTTGTTATTGAATAGAAATGGTTATGTGACTCAGTGCTAGTTTGGTATCATTTAAATTATTAAAAAAGCACTTAAAAAATAATTTTGGGATAATTTTGGTGTTTGGTAAAGCCACAAAAGCAGCTTCTTTTGGAAGCCAGCTTCAACTTTAAGCTTGAATTGAAGACATAAGCGGAAGCGGGTGAAAGGATGCTTATGGGATTCTGCTTATTTTCAAAGCACCCACCCGTGTTGTAATAGTTAAATGAATTGGGTCTTCTCTTATCTCTACCGTTTCTTCTCTTCACCATTTTCTCCTTCATCTTCTTCTTGTTAGATTTGCATCATTTGGTGGGTTTGGTTGAAAACGGAAGCTTCAAAAGGCGGGAGGAGTCCTAGACGGAGGAGAGTTTTCGGGAGCGGAGGGAGACGCGAGAGAGGATCAAGAGAACAACCCGACGAGCCCCGCCCGCCCAACCCAACCCACACACGAGGCCGGCGAGAGAAACCCCAAACCACCACAACGGGTGGTGGAGAAAGCACAGGAGAGAGAACAGACGAGTGGAAAACAAATTGAGAGTTAGGGAAGGTGAATGAAGAGATTTACTATGATGTGAGGAGGCGGGGGTTAAGCCGGTTTTTCGGATGGTGATGTTCTGGGTTTTTGGGATGGGATGATGGTTTTCGGATAACGAAGAGTTCTGTCTGAGAGAGGACAAGAGAACAGACCGCGCGCTCGAGCCCCGCCTCGCCCACCCACCCCGACACCCAAGACGCGAAAAACCCAACCACACACACGGGAGAAAGCAGAAAGCCGCCCGAAGCGTTCTCCAAACCGACGAGAAGTATAGAAGAAAAAAAAACAAAAACAGGTTTTTCGGGGAGGGGGGGGTCCCGGGTTATACGAGGGGGGGGAGGGGGGGGCGACGGGGGGGGCGACGAGGAGGTGGTCCTGGGTTCTCGAGAGAGGAAGACCAAGAACACCACCCCTTCGTCTTCTCCCCCCTCCTCCCTCTCCTCCCCCCCCCACCCCCCCCCGACTACCCGAAAGGAGCACCCCCGGGGAGAAACCCCCAAACCCCCCCTTTTCACACACTTTTGGGGGGGGGGTGGGGGAAGCGGAGGAAACCGCGCCCAGGTTTTGAAGCCGGGGGGCCGCCCAACCCATCGGTTAGGGGGGGGCTATAGGGGGGGTTTGGGGGGGGGGTGGGGGAAATTTGAGAGGGATTGGCATAGGGGGGGGGTGGGGGAGGGAGGTGGGGTTTTCCACTGTAGGTTATTTTATGATTGGTTATCCTTGTCACAAAAACATTGTAAAGAATGTAACAAGCTCAATTAGTCTATAGGTTTTATTTCTAGATTTTAGGAATTTTGAAGAAGCTTGGAAGTTTGAAGATAGATGATGATTGAAGATGCATTCACATTTAGTGTTCATTTGCATTAATTTTCTGTGTCAAAATCTTTGTCCTTTCATTATTGAGTCAAAATGTTTTTCGAACACTTTAAGGTTTTGCACATGTTGTTACAAGAATAAGGTTTTCAGTTTTCTGTGACTAGTCATCTATTTTATGCTCGTGGAGGTTGACTGCTTTTTCTGACAGATTGAATATACAGCCCATGCTTTTATCCTCCGGTTAGTCAACCTCACCCCACTCACTCGGATCTGCCTAGGTTCCGGTAAAAGAGAGTTTTAAGGTTTCATCTTGGCCGTTCATATCTTATCCTTTTGTGTCTATATAAACACAACCTCATCCTCTATTACGGCTAGGGTTTTCAAGCTAAACTTCATTCATATTTTCTGAAAAACTCTCTTTGGCTAGCTGCATTTTTCCTCTCCGGTTCTTACTTGTCTTCTTGAGTGCCTAGTTCACTTATATAGAAGCTTTATGAGAAAATGAGGATAGCTAGTATTTGAATCTCGTTTTTCAAAGTTGTTTTTCCTAGAAAATACATTAAGCAAACTTTGGAAGAAGGTTCATCTTTCCTAGTTCGGCTTGTTCTAAAAGTTTTCATTACTTTGAGTCGAGTTAGGAGTGTGCAACATTAGTCTCTCATGTTCATGCATGTTTGTAGACTTTGTTGAGTAGTATAGGTCATTGACCTAAGTTGGTTTACTGCCCAGTTTGTTGCTGCAAGCAGTAAACACAGTCATCGGTTCATTTCCTGGGAGTTTACTGCTTTCTGGAAATGTACCTGTGACTGGTCATAAATCACCACAGCTTTCATACATCGGTGCCATGCTAAAGGAATACTTGTGTATGTCCTTGTAGCGTGTTGACCAAGCAAGGATCCGCTGGACGTGAAGTGATTGAGAAGAAGCCGCACGAGGGACTGCTGCATCTAAGTTAGGTAACTAGATATTGAGCTTGGTCTGAACCTTGTATTGGGCATCTTTTGCCATTTCATAGTGGAAGGCCGGTCTTCTGATAGACCTCCGGTTTTTTATCCCTTTGTGGATTTTTCCGGGTACCAAAACTCTGTGTCCATTCTTGTGTATTGTTAAATATTCGGCTTAATTAAAATGGGATTTAATTTTGCACAAATTCACATAACATGCAAACTGGATAATCTTGCCTCACTGGTCATCTTAACTGCTGCATTAGAAACGCTGGTTTGATATAGTTGTAGTTGTGGATAGCTCACGAATATCAAACTCACTGATTTCGTTGAGGACCTAAGTTGGCATTGCATCTGAGTGTTGTTGATCAAATCACAAGCATCCACAAGTAATATCTGCCAAGTACTCAATCTAGTTAATCTGTTAAGTTCATCACACTGTGACTGGTCACCTGTGTGATCCTTGTTTGTGCTGTTTGTTAAACAAAAGGGAATTAATTTTAAAATACCCCCCTCATTGCCAACCTGCAATTGGCATCAGAGCAGGGCTTTAGACATACTTAAAGCAAGGTCTTGGGTTGGTTGGTTTAAGGGTCTAGACAATGGAGAGAGATCGAGTAGCCGGTTCGGTGAACTCACCTCCATACTTCGATGGCACAAACTACGCTGCCTGGCGAGATAAGTTCGAAATATTTCTTGATGCGTATGATGAATTTGCTTTCCAATATTTGTCTGTTGAATGGCGTCCTCCGTTTAGAATTGTTGACGGTGAGAGAGTGAACATACCTAGAGATGACTGGACACAGGTTCAGGTCAATGCATCAAATGCTAATAAAAAGGCTAGGAACGCCATAGCTGTTGCCGTCTCCAGTGCACAATATTCACATATTCAGCACTGTACAACAGCTAGGGAAGCGTGGGACAGGTTGCGTGTCATTCACGAGGGTGATGACCAGGTTAGGGACCTAAAGCTTGAAATGGTCCTGTCCGAGTTTGAAGAACTCAGGATGACTGATTCAGAGAGCTTCTCTGATTTCTATCTCAGACTTGAGAGTGTCACCAATGCCGCGATGAGTCTAGGAGCACCTATTTCAGAATTAACAATTGTTCAAAAGATATTAAGGGTGTTACCGAAGAGGTTTTCCGCGAAGAAGACCGCAATCAAGGAATGTCAAAACATGTCCGACATAAAGCTTCCAAAACTTGTAGGAAAATTGAAAACCTATGAACTTGAGTTAAAATTGGAAGAAAGCATGCATAAGAAGGATAAAGGTGTTGCACTGCAGAGTGTGACTGATCAAGTTGAGCTGAAAAGTTCAAAAACAGAAAAGTCATCTTCGGTTGATGATGACATGGCTTTGTTTGTCAAAAGGTTTAGAAGAATTCTCAAGGATAGGAAGGATTACAAGGGTGGTGCGAACTACCCTAGAGAGTCTAAATTCAAACCACAAGGTGAAGGGTCAAATGAAAGGAAATTTGAAAAGAATTCTGGATCAAGAGATAATAAGTTCAAAAAGGGTCAAGTTAAGTGCTACACCTGTGGTGGGACTGGTCATATTTCTGTTGATTGTGCTAACAATAGGAAAGGGTCTAACAAAGGCAAGGATAAAGCCTTGAAAGCTTCTTGGAGTGATAGTGAGGATGAGGAATCACTTCACTCTGACTCTTCTTCGGATATTGAAGATGATGAGATTGCCTTTGTTGTTAGAATTTCTGATCACAACTCAGCGGGTGAGGAATCCGAGTCGGGTTCACAACACATGACTGACGACGACCAGTCACCTGAGATGTATTGTCCTGTTTTTCATGATTATGACTCTCTTCCTGAGAATCAAACTTATGAGAAGATGTGTGAAAGGTATGATGCCTTGTTTGATGAAACTTGTGTGATCAAAGCTGATAGCATTGAGCTGAAAAAGCGTTGTAATGAATTAGAGTTGGAAAAGGCTGCACTTTGTCTCACTTTGCAAGATTACGAGACTGGTCAGTCCTAGCAAAGGAAGAGAAAATGCAGATGCCCAGTCGCATAGGTCAAGACTTGAGATTATGTATGAACAGTTGTCTGTTGATTTTGAAAGAGTTAAAAAGGAGAATATTGACCTTAGACATCAGTTGAGTAACTCGGAACACAGTGTTAATCTTATGCACAGTAAGAGTCTTAAGTTGAAAGAAGAAGTTGAGTCACTCAAACAATCTAATGTCTACTTGGTTGGTTACAATAAATCACTGCAAGAAAAAGTTAATGACCTGTCAATTGGCTCAGCAAAGTTAGACAAGATACTTAATGTTGGAAAAAGTTTTCATGATAAAACTGGTCTAGGATATGTTGGTGGTGAGTCATCTACTTCAGTTTCACGACCTAGGTTTGTCAAAGCTAGTGAGCCACACTCACCGAAGTCACTGGTCATCACAGTTCCACAAGAACCTAGGGTCAATAATAACAAGAAGAGTCACCAAGTGTTGCCTAGTTCCACTGTTCACACAAGAACCAGATTTGCACCCACGTGTCACCACTGTGGAGTAACTGGTCACATCAGACCTAAGTGCAGTAAACTAAAAGTCAAGAGTCTGTCTAAGCACAATAGCTCACTTAGAGAACATGTTGATTTGTTGCTTGTTGAAGTAACCAGAATTTCAAAACTTGTTGAGTCATCTTCTTCACCACCTAGTAAGTCCAAGACTAAATGGGTAAAGAAAAAGGAAAAGTGTTTGGTTGCTTTGTCTATCTTAAATTTGCGTGATCCAACTCGCTGGTACATTGATAGTGGCTGTTCCAAACACATGTCTGGTAACAAATCTGTCTTTGTAAAGTTAAATGATTTTGATGGTGGTTTTGTTGAGTTTGGGGGTGGTGAAACTGCAAAAATGACTGGTCAAGGGGATGTTCAGCTCCCCGGTTTGCCTCTGCTTGAAGGTGTGAGGTATGTAGAAGGCCTTAAGTCCAACCTCATTAGTGTCTCACATTTATGTGATCAGTGGGCAGATGAAGTCTGCATGTCTACAAGAGGTTGTAGGATTGTTGATAGCAATGGTCATGAGGTAGGTCAAGTGACAATTGCTACACACTTGATAGCCAAACCTTGGCTGCCAAGCTGACCTGTCACTCTGTGACTGATAAGACCACTGCCTTATGGCACCAAAGGTTGGGACATATGAACATTAATGATTTGTACACCTTGGCTAAGAAACAACTTGTTAGAGGTCTTCCTAAGCTAGACAAGCCGTCAAAGCACATATGTGGTCCTTGTCAATTGGGAAAACAGTCATGTGTTGCACACAAGAGAGTTAAAGATGTTGGAACTTCACATCCTCTTGAACTCATTCACATGGATCTAGTTGGTCCGGTTCAAACCGTGTCTGTAGCTGGTAGAAAGTATATTCTTGTGATTGTTGATGATTTTTCTAGATATACTTGGGTGTCCTTCTTGAGAGAAAAGTCGGATGCTTTTCAAAATTTTGTGACTGTGTTCAAGCAAATTCAGAATGAGGTGTTGGCTGGTCATCCCTCTCTAGTTAGAATCAGGACTGATCATGGTACTGAATTTGAGAACTCTTTGTTTGCTGATTTCTGTGCTAGCATGGGGATCAAACATGAATTTTCGGCTCCAATTACTCCTCAACAAAATGGGATTGTTGAGAGGAAAAATAGAGTCTTGATTGAGATGGCTAGGGTGATGCTAAATAGCAAAAATCTAGCCAAGAATCTGTGGGCCGAGGCCATTAACACTGCTTGCTATATCTTGAATAGAGTCTACTTGAGACCAGGCACAGATCAGACTCCCTATGAGATCTGGAAGGGAAAGAAACCTATGATTAGTCATCTTAGGGTGTTCGGCAGCACTTGCTACATTCTAAGAGATAGGGAACACTTAGCGAAGTTTGATCCAAAGAGTGATGAAGGCATCTTCCTTGGATATTCCACGACTAGTCGAGCCTATAGGGTCTTCAACCTTAGAACCAATACCATCATGGAATCCATTAATGTCACAATTGATGATCTTGATGCATCAATTGATCAAGCTGTAGATGATGATGGGTTGTTTCCCAAGAAGGTCACTGAGTCTGCTAGTGAGACTAGGCAGAAAATGATGATGGGTCATCAGATTCTGACTCTGACAGTTCAGAGAGTTCTAGACAGCCACCGAAAAAGAAACCAAACTGGGTAGTGTCTAGACATCCTGAAGATAATATAATTGGGTCAGTCAAGGAAGGTGTGAGAACTAGAAGTCAAATCCAAAGTGAAATTGCAAATGTTTGCTATGTGTGCACTGTGGAACCTAAGAACATTAAAGAAGCTCTTGTCCATGAGGAATGGATAATTGCTATGCAAGAAGAACTAAATCAGTTCGATAGGAACCAAGTGTGGAATCTTGTTAAGAGACCAGTCACTTCAAATGTCATTGGGACTAAGTGGATCTTTAAGAACAAGAGTGATGAGACCGGAAAAATTGTGAGGAACAAGGCTAGACTTGTTGCTCAAGGGTATTCTCAAGTTGAAGGGATTGACTTTGAGGAAACATTTGCACCTGTTGCTAGACTTGAGTCAGTTAGGTTGTTGTGTGCTATTGCTTGTCATCTAAAGTTCAAGTTGTACCAAATGGATGTCAAAACGGCTTTTCTAAATGGTTACTTGAATGAGGATGTGTTTGTTGAACAACCAAAAGGTTTTGAGGATCCACATATGCCGAATGGTGTTTATAGATTGCAAAAGGCATTGTATGGTTTGAAGCAAGCTCCGAGAGCTTGGTATGATAGACTGTCTAGTCATCTTCTGTCCAATGGATACACTCGTGGATCCGTTGACAAAACCTTGTTCATCAAGCGAACTAAAAGAGATGTGGTTGTTGAACAAATTTATGTTGATGATATTGTGGTTGGGTCTACTTCGGAATCTCAAGTTCAACAATTCATAAAGATTATGACTAGTGAGTTTGAGATGAGTCTAATTGGTGAATTGAATTATTTCCTTGGTTTGCAAGTTAAATAGGAAGAGACCGGTCTCTTCATCTCCCAATCCAAGTATGCTGCAAACCTTGTTAGCAAATTTGGTTTCTCCTCTGCCAAACCTGCTAGGACCCCCATGAGTAGAACCACTAAGCTGTCTAGTGATAAGAAGGGCAAGAGTGTTGACCAGACACTCTACAGAAGCATGATTGGCAGTTTGCTGTATCTTACTGCCAGTAGACCAGACATCTCCTTTTCTGTTGGAGTTTGTGCGCGATTTCAAAGTGATCCTAGAGAGTCTCATTTGCATGCTGTGAAAAGGATCATCAAGTACGTTAGTGGAACTCTATCATTTGGTATTTGGTATACTTTTGATACCAATACTAACTTGGTTGGGTTTAGTGACGCCGATTGGGCGGGTTGTAGTGATGACCGGAAAAGTACTTCCGGTGGTGTGTTTTACCTTGGCAATAACATGGTTTCTTGGTATAGCAAGAAACAAAATTCAGTGTCATTGTCCACTGCCGAGGCTGAATACATTGCAGTAGGAAGTTGTTGCACACAGTTACTATGGATGAAACAAATGCTTTGTGACTATGGTATTATTCGTGACCAGTTCATCATCTACTGTGACAACACTAGTGCCATATGCATATCTGAAAATCCAGTACAGCACTCTAGAACCAAGCACATTGATATTAGGCACCACTTCATTAGGGATCTCGTTGAGTCAAAGATTTTAATTCTCAAATTTGTGCCTTTGGAAAAACAACTTGCTGATATTCTGACCAAACCCTTAGATGATCAGATCTTGACTGGTCTTCGAAAGAGTCTTGGAATCTGTGTTATGGAATAATTGTGACTAGTCATAGTCGGTGCCTGTACATATTTTCCTGCATATCATGCATCATGAAAAATGGAAAATACAAAATCAGTCTAGTCTCTTTGAATTGGTACTCTCAATTAAATGCTTGTTGAATATAGTTGAAGTACTAGGTTAAGTCACATGTTCATAATCCCATCTCTTGTCAAAAGAGTAAAGAGTATGAGTTTTAAAGTTTGATTGGTTTAAATTTGTTCTCTTCACTTTTCTAAAAACTCTTACTTCTTGATGATGATCAATTGTGTTACCTCTTGTATTTTCAAAAGAAATGTGTAGTAAAAATTGGAGAAATTCCTCGAAAATGAAAACGAGAAGGACAATAAGGCCCTAACTCAAAAAGGAAAAGAAAAATAAAAGGAAAAATAAAAGTTTTGGGCTTGAGTCAAAATAAAGATGTGTCAATGTTACACCACTCCTTAAAAATTTCAATGTGTTCATCACATACCTACACTTAAAGATTAAACCTTCAAGTTGTCACTATTTTTGAATATCTCTAAGTGTTGTGGGTACATGATTTAGTGTGTAATCAAATGGTAGTCGATTTTCTTTGCAATTCCTACTCAATATGATTTAGACATCCCATTCCCAAGTGTGTCATGTGACCTAGTCATTAAATCAATTATATTCTCTAATCATGTTATTGGGAGTTCGAATTTAAATGTGAGTACAAGTTTGGTTATAAAAATAAGTCATGCATTTTATATTTTGTCACATACATCATTTGTCAAGCACTAGCTATTGGGTTGTCACATTATGTTCTATACCTAGTTGTTAATCCGCTATTATATTTTTGATCATTACAATGTTTGTTTCGGATGCTTAGTATGTGTGTGATAATAGCGTGTGGTTGCTTAGTCTAAATTAATGCACCGGTTGAGTGTAGTTGGGCTGGAAACGTATGTGTTTAAGAGAGTTGTCTCTTCAATTTCAAATCCACCTTTTGGCTTCCACTAGATGACCGACACGTATCCTCTGGTGCATGTACCGAAGGGTTCTTCCACGTTCCATTGCAGCTTTTGGGAAGGTTTTTGAGGTGCTTTATTGCATTAGGTTTCCCATAGTCTCTTGATTAAGTCGCCACTCTCAGAGAAAACCCTTGCTATTCCTCAACTCTCTCTGAAAAAAAAAAAAAATTTCACCGAACTCTTCAAGTCTTAGTCCAGAAAAATTCCAAACTTCCAAACTGCTCGGAAACATGATGTTCCTCCTTGCTCTTGCTTCTCTGGTTCACATTGTCTTCGAGTCGGAAGACTCCGACGATGAAGTTCAGGTGGTCAGACCAAATTCCCCTCCTGCTGAACCTGCAACCTCATCAATCTCCGCTGTCGGTTCGGTCTTCAACGGTGCTGGGCCATCTCGACCAGTTGTATCCATTCCCGTCGATGATGAGTCTCCTCCATCTGAACACTCGCTCCATACCGAACCTTCAGAACCTACTGCTCCTGCCGATGAGGCCGAATCTGCTGAACCTGCTTCACCTGTCGAACCAGCAGCACCCATTGAACCGCCCAAGGAGAAGAAGAAGGGTCGAAAGAAGGTGAAAGCAAATCGCCAAAGAAAGCCCCCTCGAAACCCTCTGTCCATGGTCAGCCATACTCGTTTTGTGAATGAAAGCGCGCGTAGGTACTATGACCAAGTCTCCACACGCATGGTTGTCACCGAGCGTGAGTATCCAATTCTTGACTTTTCTTCCGAAATTGTCACATCTCTAGGTCTAGGTTGGCTCCAAATTACGGTTAGGCACTTCAACTTGAAAAATCTCCTGTCAGCACCCCCTAGTTCATTTAGATTCAATCTCACAGTGGTTAGGGAATTTTTCGCAAATTTCCCAAAATTAAATGAATTGTCATATGATGTTGAAGTTAATGTGCGAGGTCGAGTCATAAGGTTCAGTCCATCCATCATTTATGAATACTTTGGGTTAAATAGTGTGGATAACCATGATGCATATACTGCTTATCTAGAAGAATCTAGTCGTTTTCTCATGCCAGACTTCTCTGTACTTGCATTTCATGATCCTGATTTGGTCTTGGAACTAGGTAATAAGCCATGTAGGTCTCACCTATCACCAAGTTATCGTTTGCTGCTACACATCATTAAGACAAATATTCTGCCAACCGGCAATGCAGCAAATGTCACTTTGGAAGCCGCTAGATTAGCCATTCTTTTTCAGCATCATTTTCCAATTCCGTTTGGTCATATTATCTACGATTCCATCATGTCTAAAACGCATAACACAGGAAAGATAGAGGGCACTCGTGCTTCCATTGTCTTTCCTTGTTTCATTCACCATCTGTGTGAGAGGGCAGAGGTACCAATGGATGAGTCACAGGATGACTACATGAGTTTGAAGGGTTCTATGACTGAGGCCTTGCTGCAGAAGAGTGAGAAAGCGGTTACTAGTGCGCGAAATGCCAAAGTGTCTATTGGACCAGTCTCCCCAGCAAATTTGTCTTCAACGATTAATGCTGCTGTGAAGCAAGCTCTTAAGGAAATCAGTGCTAAACGCAAGAAGAAAGTTTCGAAACGTGTTTCGAAGAAGAGGAAGTCTGATCATGTGTGATATAGCTTAGTCTATATGTGTTATGTTCAATTTGCTTCAGTTGTGTCTTTAAGTCTATCTGGTCGTGAACAATTAATGTTATGTGTGTGTTGGTATGTACTTTAATTGCCCGCTTTGGACATTGGGGCTTATTTTACTGTGACTAGTTTCGGTTCTGTTTTAGTTGTTAAAGTTGCTGTCTTTAGTCTCTCTCTCACTATTGCTCTTAGTTTATAATTGCTCCGTTTGTGCTATTCTCTCTCATTGCTCTTTGATTGATCACTATGTTGATTGTATTTACTGTTGCTTCCGTTGCTTATCATACTCATTGTTAAATCCTTTGTCTTGCCATGACAAAAAGGGGGAGTAGATATTTCAATCACATGCTCTATCACTTAGGGGGAGTAATTTTTAGCATATGCTTTAACTCTGATGTTACTATACTAGTTAGGGGGAGAATATATTCTATTGCATGCTGTCTTGAGTTTTCCTGCAGGTACTTTTTGACTAGTCAGCATAGTTAGGTTTGGTGAGTGTGAGTGATGTGAGTTATGGGGTTGTTTTTTCAAGGAAAGCCAAAGGGGGAGATTGTAGGTTATTTTATGATTGGCTATCCTTGTCACAAAAACATTGTAAAGAATGTAACAAGCTCAATTAGTCTATAGGTTTTATTTCTAGATTTTAGGAATTTTGAAGAAGCTTGGAAGTTTGAAGATAGATGATGATTGAAGATGCATTCACATTTAGTGTTCATTTGCATTAATTTTCTGTGTCAAAACCTTTGTCCTTTCATTATTGAGTCAAAATGTTTTTCGAACACTTTAAGGTTTTGCACGTGTTGTTACAAGAATAAGGTTTTCAGTTTTTCTGTGACTAGTCATCTATTTTATGCTCGTGGAGGTTGACTGCTTTTCTGACAGATTGAATAAACAGCCCATGCTTTTATCCTCCGGTTAGTCAACCTCACCCCACTCACTCGGATCTGCCTAGGTTCCGGTAAAAGAGAGTTTTAAGGTTTCATCTTGGCCGTTCATATCTTATCCTTTTGTGTCTATATAAACACAACCTCATCCTCTATTACGGCTAGGGTTTTCAAGCTAAACTTCATTCATATTTTCTGAAAAACTCTCTTTGGCTAGCTGCATTTTTCCTCTCCGGTTCTTACTTGTCTTCTTGAGTGCCTAGTTCACTTATATAGAAGCTTTATGAGAAAATGAGGATAGCTAGTATTTGAATCTCGTTTTTCAAAGTTGTTTTTCTTAGAAAATACATTAAGCAAACTTTGGAAGAAGGTTCATCTTTCCTAGTTCGGCTTGTTCTAAAAGTTTTCATTACTTTGAGTCGAGTTAGGAGTGTGCAACATTAGTCTCTCATGTTCATGCATGTTTGTAGACTTTGTTGAGTAGTATAGGTCATTGACCTAAGTTGGTTTACTGCCCAGTTTGTTGCTGCAAGCAGTAAACACAGTCATCGGTTCATTTCCTGGGAGTTTACTGCTTTCTGGAAATGTACCTGTGACTGGTCATAAATCACCACAGCTTTCATACATCGGTGCCATGCTAAAGGAATACTTGTGTATGTCCTTGTAGCGTGTTGACCAAGCAAGGATCCGCTGGACGTGAAGTGATTGAAAAGAAGCCGCACGAGGGACTGCTCTATCTAAGTTAGGTAACTAGATATTGAGCTTGGTCTGAACCTTGTATTGGGCATCTTTTGCCATTTCATAGTGGAAGGCTGGTCTTCTGATAGACCCCGGTTTTTTATCCCTTTGTGGATTTTTCCGGGTACCAAAACTCTGTGTCAATTCTTGTGTATTGTTAAATATTCGGCTTAATTAAAATGGGATTTAATTTTGCACAAATTCACATAACATGCAAACTGGATAATCTTGCCTGACTGGTCATCTTAACTGCTGCATTAGAAACGCTGGATTGATATAGTTGTAGCTGTGGATAGCTCACGAATATCAAACTCACTGATTTCGTTGAGGACCTAAGTTGGCATTGCATCTGAGTGTTGTTGATCAAATCACAAGCATCCACAAGTAATATCTGCCAAGTACTCAATCTAGTTAATCTGTTAAGTTCATCACACTGTGACTGGTCACCTGTGTGATTCTTGTTTGTGCTGTTTGTTAAACAAAAGGGAATTAATTTTAAAATACCCCCCTCATTGCCAACCTGCAAACAGGAAGGAGAGGGAAAACCACGCAACCCAAAAAGGAAGGAAACTGGGTTAGGATGAAGGGATACGGAGGGTTGGAGGGGGGGAGTAAAGGGGCAGATGGGGTACCCATTATGGCTCACAACCCCCCCCCTCTCCCCCCCCTTACATCCCCACAACAACTCCTCCCCCGCCGGCGCGAAAAAAGGGGGGCGAAAAACCCTTTTTTCCCCCCCCCCAATCTGTTTTTGTGTGGGGGGGGGTTGGGGGGGTGGGTTTTTTGCCAATTGGAGGGCGGGCGCCTAGGGAGGGGGGGGTGGGGGGCGCCTGCCCCGGGGGGAGGGAGGGAGGGAGGGGGAGGCAGGTATACCTAAAAACCTGTGTTTTTGAGTGGATGGGTGGATGGATGGGGGGAGGTTGGTGGGGGGGAAGGTATGAATGTTGTAAAGGGAGAAACCCGACTCTTTGTTGGTTGGGGTGTGGTGGGGTTGGTGGGATGGATGGAATTTACGCTCATTGAGAAACATGTTAACCCCTCATTAGAGCAAAGTGGAACTCTATTGGTCTCATTTGAGCTGCAACTTGATTTTGTGATTTGTGGAAACAACTTTTTCTGATAAAATGAGCTGCAGATTTGAAGTTTTCAGTGATTTTGGGGTTTCTGCTGTTTTTAATTTGTTAGTTCACTTTGATCATGATCTTTTTGCTTCTCGTGGTTTAGCTGAGTATGGAAAACTTTCGATTTCAGGTCAGGCAAATGGTAGTTGCCACTTATGTTATTGGACATGCCAGGGACATCACAACTGTTTTCCCAAGTTTTATTTTCAACACTGAAGTTGAAGATAAGACTGTAAAAAGATGTAAAGGGAGGCAGGACACTATAAGACCCCCAAACGAAACCTGATCAAGAACCCTTGTTAGTTGTAAAAATGTGCTCCAATGGAATAGGCAAACAGTTGCTGCAAATATTATTATATAATTTACCTTTTTTTACCATATGTTATTTACTCTAATAATTCAAATTTTGGTAAATAATCTTTCCTACTTAAATTCATTCACCAATACATACGCCCTCTAATCAATTTTGTATCCATACTCCACCAATCACACCACCCAATCGAGAGTATTATGATATACAATGTTGTTGTGGCTTTATATGATCTACTAACACCGACTTATAAGAATTATTTCAACTCTCAACCACTAACCATTTATTACTCACAATTACTCCCTTGATAATGAATGAGGTTGTTGGTGGTTAAGAATTGAGTGTTAATTAGACGAGTGAAAGTGAAGAAATAGTGTACAATTTAGTTGAGAGTTGAGTGTTAATTAGATGAGTGAGAGTGAATAAACAGTGTATAATTTTAAGTTACCATGATAAAAAGTGAATAACAACATTTTTTATTCAATAAATTAAGTGGGTTCCATTTATACAGCATCTCATAGACTCTACAAATATACAGATTCTACGAGACGCTGTATAATTTGGAGAGTCATTTACAGCATCGTCCGTGGAGAGCTGTTTCCTGACGCCTGCTGAATTGAGTTTGTAGAGTCTTATACAGCATTCCTTGGAGATGCTCTAGTTCACATGAGATTATGACACGTCTGTTGCGGACTATGACACTTATTTTATATTAATCAAACGTTTTATCATTTTATATAAGTATAATCTATGTTGGTGATAACATTTTATGATAATTTTTTTTTTGTTTAATTTGGATTGAACTAAGAAAAGAACATAATGTTTTATATTTGTCAAACAAATAAATAAACACCATATTCAAATCATGTCCATGTTATTCATTATGCACAGTCATAACAATAAAAATTTTGTATAAAAGTTTACCAAACACTAAACTTCTGCTTTTTCTATTCAGAGAGCTTTTCAAAATTATTTTACCAAACGCTTTACAGCTTATTTTTTCAGCTGCTTATTCACGCAGCACAGCAAAAACAGCTTTAATTATAATTTCAGTGTTAACAAACTAAGCCTCAATCATTAGCTTAAACTACATGTTGAACAACTTTCCGAATTGACAATCTCTCGATTCCCGACAGTTGAATAGGAAAGAACACTTTCTCATCCTGTCCGCAAGCTAAAAAGGACCCTTTTTCTTCGGAACATGTGATTTGGGCTTTGCTGTTGTCTTCTCAGGCCTGTTTCCGCAAGAAAGAAAGTTCCAACGCGCGTTGGACCCTCACTTGACTCTCTCACTACACGTGCTGATTGTCAGCAACTCATGTGCTCTCTTTCATCGTCTTGATTTTGATGTCAGCAGACACCACTCAGCAGCTTCCCTTCCCTTCTTCCCATTTTGAACTGAATGGCCCCAACCCCACTGACCATTTACTTCTCTTGTAGACCTTTGTTGACTATTTTTCCTCCATTTTCACACACAACACAACACAACACAAACACAAACAAGACACGCTTCACATCACCAGGTCCAGTTTCCGTAGACTTTGAGCAGAGAAAACAAAAACGAAACGCAAACAAAGCAGACGTGAGTGGCATGTAATAGCACACAGCAATGGGCTGCTTCCAGTCCAAAACCGCACACCTCCCTTCTTCGGACGAAAACCCTCCTGTCCCAGATCCAGGTTTTTTCGGTTCTCTGATTCTTTTCCTCTTCTGGGTTTCAATCATTTCGTCTTTTGATTTACTCTAGTTTAAAGAGAAAACCCATGTGAAATGAATAAAAAAAGGACCATGCTTGATTAGTTTTTGATTAGTTTTTGAGGTTTGTTTTAACTATAACTGTTTGATGTGAAATGTAACGGGGAGGAAGAAGATGTTCCACTATACTAAAAAGAGTTCAGTTTTGATTACGTTTAAGAAAAACGGGATGAAATGAATTAAAAAGCAATTTGTTTGATTAGTGTTTGAAATTTTGAACTGTTTGATGTCATGTTAAAGGTAATGGGGAGGAAGGAGATGAGCAAGCAGTTCCGGCATTCAAAGAGTTTAGTTTAGCAGAGCTGAGAGCGGCCACCAATGGATTCAACTCGGAACTTATTGTCTCCGAGAGTGGAGAGAGGGCGCCTAATGTTGTTTACAGAGGAAAGCTTCGCAGCAATCGATTGGCGGCCATTAAGCGATTTTCGAAGCAATCTTGGCCCGACCCACATCAGTTTTTGGTATGCAAATGAGCCTCTGAGTTTGTGCATTCTGTGTGTCTTTGTTTATGCATGTGTGTTATAAGCTAATGGAGTTGTTTGTATGTGTGTGTTGCGGGCAGGCGGAGGCTTCTGGGGTTGGCAAGGTTAGGCATAAGAGATTGGTGAATTTAATTGGGTGTTGTGCTGAGGGAGATGAGAGACTGTTGGTGGCAGAGTACATGCCTAACGACACTCTAGCCAAGCACCTATTTCACTGTATGTTTCTATCTACTTCATTCAAGTTTTCAATTGTAAATTATTTTGTGGCAAAGTATATGTTCTCCGAGCTTCGTCTTGTTGGAACTGCCAACATGGTCAGCGATATCCAAGGAAGTCCTCACTAGTCGCCTAGCTCTAAATGTAGTCCTTTTTTTAGGTTTGAATAGTACCTGAAGTCTGCTTCTTCGTAAGTTATATATATAGCTAAATGAGATGTATATAGAAGCTGGTGCTATTTCTAGGGTTCATGCGTCTATTTCTGTTCATCAGTAACTTGTTCACATTCTGGTTTTTGTACTCAGTTTTAGGTTTCTCCTCTTATACCTCCTCCCACCCAAAGGGTATTCCTACGTCAATCGTTACATCTATGAAAATTGATATCCTAGAATAATGAATTGGCAATGGATATTCCTGGCCATGCAGGTTGGAGTCTCTTTAAAACCCATACGCTAGATTCATGAAGCCTAACCAAATGTGGTTATGGTTCATCATTTCTATTCGATAAGAAAGAGCTTTAAGTAACTTTTGATGATTTAAATAATGATGCAGTGCATACAAATTTTGTCTTTTCTATGTAGTGGAAGGTCTTTCACTGCCAAGATATGTTAATACAACATGAGATATTACGATACTGTTTCTCTGGACATAGTCAGTTCGTTGAGTAAATGCTTTAGTTCATATTGTGACATTCATGTGTCTCTGGCTCAATTACTTTTTGTGCTTGTTCTGATATGGTTAAGCATGTATAATTTGATTGAAATTTTCTTCTTCCTGATTTGCATTTTGCATTTATGCTTGAAGTGCCGGGTCCATTTCAGTCTTCCTTGACATTGTTGCTCCCAACCCTCTTCTTATTGTTCTTGTTAATATATATTTGCTGCAGGGGAGAAACAGCCATTGCCATGGGATATGCGGGTGAGAGTTGCATACTATATTGCACAGGCCCTTGATCATTGCAACACAGAAAACCGCAAACTGTATCATGACTTAAATGCGTACAGAGTTCTGTTTGATGAGGTACACAATATCCAAACACAACGTATAAGTGCTTCTTTGGCTTCAGAACCTAATTATTACAATCCAGATTGGGGCGTACTGAAAATTTGTTAGTTTACAGTCTTCTTGGATGAGTACTCATTACTCAAGCACCATGAGTATCTAATGGGAACATAAAATATTTTGCAATGCTTTAGTTCCTCATTACCTTCCTAACCTAATAACTGAAATCAAGGTTGGGGCTTACTGAAACTTATATTGGTTTAGTATATTCATTTGTGCTTTACATATTTCAAATTAAAACAATAATGTGTTTCAACAGTGAAGAAGTAAGTGGAGTCAGGTAAAGTATGGCCTTTTTGAATGGTTCTCATTTACACAACAGTTTGTTATGTTTATAACTAATATCACGTCTTCTTTAATACGGTGCCCATGTAGCGATTATATTTTTTAAATTTCATATTTTCTAAATGTTTTAAATGCCTGGTGGTTAATTCTCCGTTACACATCAAGGGATCATATTTTGTGTGTTAAGATCAAACTTATTCATGAACTTTTATTTTTGGGATATCAGGATGGTGACCCGCGGTTATCTAGCTTTGGTCTGATAAAAAATAGCCGAGATGGAAAAAGCTATAGCACCAATTTGGCTTATACTCCACCTGAGTTTTTGCGGACAGGTATGCCATTTCTTTTTGCATACATCGTTGGAGTTACTTAGAACCCAGAAGCAAGCAATGAAAGAAAAAGAATAAACAAGTTGACAGAATAAACAAATTGACAGACGGTAGAAGCTAGGGAGACTGCCGGTTGAAAGATAGTGATGAGTAAAACTTGTAACTTTCTGGTGTTTCCTGTAAAACCTGTGAATTTAGAACAGCATGAAAATGGATCAACATGTGAAGTCCGGAAACTCAGATTTTGTTTACCATTTAACAATGTAATAGACCCAGAAGGTTGTATTCTCTGGTTAGCTTGTGGTCCAAAGTAACTGAAGTTGCTTGGTCTGATCTGACAAAGTGATATGTTTCTACTTGAAGTGATTGATTCTGTTACACAACGACTTGTTATAGAGAAAGAAGCAGTTAGATCTAATTTTTTGATAGAAAAGTGAACTTCATTGATTGGAAAGGGAAGAATAATACAGTTGAGAAGGTATGCACTGAGTATAATAAAGTAAACCCCTGCTTACATCCCCTACAAGACCAACTACAACAACAGTTAGAACATCCAAGAGAAACGTACAGCAATTAAACTAGAAAATAGCAGCTTACCAACCAGTTATGTAATTCTAGAAAAATAAGCTGATAGTCTGATATCCCTGTGTGATCAATTTGATTTTATAGTTCTAAATGATAATGGTGGGGGTGCTCTTGGCCCTGTGAATATTGCTTATTCTCTAGAAAGCAAGTATCATTATACATGGTAAATAATAAAATATTTGGTTTTTGCAGGTAGAGTCATTCCAGAGAGTGTCATCTACAGTTATGGAACTGTTCTTCTTGACCTGTTGAGTGGAAAACATATTCCTCCGAGCCATGTATACATTCTTCACATCTTTTGTCTTCTCTTTATCATCAGCATTTTAACTTTTTAGTTCATGGAAAAAAAAAAAATCATGCCGACTAGCTTAGATAATCTAAAGAGACTAAATGAGAAAGACATTCACTTAACAATATCTCCAGTGCCAGTGAAAATACCCGCCGTACTAAGATTCTTCCTAACAAATTGCATAAGAGTCCCACATTCCAAGTGCACTTGCAGTGTTACTGTATAGATTTTTAGGTGAAAAACAAAGAAGAGTATAAGATGTGTTGACGGTGGTAATACTAATGAAGATACAATAGTTTGACTAAACAGTAATCCTAGAATGTTACCATAAATAGGAATGACATGATTATCAGATTTCCACAAGTAGGTATCATCCTTGTTTGTCTTGTTCACTAGATTGGATCACTTTTTGACATTCAATTCTTGTAGACTAGTGATATGTTGACATTGTAATGAACTAGAAATGACAGTAATTACACCATATAAAATCAAGACTAAATACTTGAGGATGGAGTAGCTATAAACAAAGATGAAAAAATATAAATGCACCACAATGTGAGAGGAATGGACTTGACTGCAAATTGACCATTATTTAATCTGATGATATATACCAAAAGCTACACTTTCTTTCTACAACCAGTGTCAGTTATGTCAACGAACTATATGGCATTCTCGCTGACATAATAACTGACAATGATTGTAGCTACGCTGCTAGCTATTGCTTGCTTGACTGAAAGTCTGAAAACTACGTATAGTCGTTGTATGGAATTTCTATGTGAAAAGACTGATTGTTCTTTGATGTCACAGAATCATTTGTTATGGTGTTTCATCCCCTTCAGTGAGTGAAGCACACAAGTCTCTAACAAATTCTTATTTCATTGTCTTTCTTATTTCCTAGGCATTGGATTTGATAAGGGAAAAGAATTTGTCGTTATTGATGGATTCATCCTTAGAAGGACAATATGCCAATGAAGATGCAACTGAATTGGTTGAACTAGCCTCGAAATGTCTTCAATATGAGGCTAAAGATCGACCTGGGATCAAATTTCTTCTTTCCGCAGTAGGCCCCCTCCAAAAGCAGACAGAGGTATTTTTAAGAGCCTTTGAGTCCGATTGACAGCTACGGTTTTTTTGATGAGTTAATTCGTTATCTGTTCTAAGTGCTCGCTTACTAAAACGTTCATATTGTAGGTTGCATCACATGTTCTAATGGGCTTAACGAAAACTCCAGTGGTGTTGCCAACCATGCTTTCTCCCTTGGGAAAGGCTTGTGTACGGATGGACCTTTCTGCAGTTCATGAGATTTTACTAAAAACGGGTTATAGAGATGAAGAGGGTGCAGAGAATGAAGTGAGTTTCTTTTCTTCTCTATGTAAGTGAAGCACATACACGGAAGTAGCTAGAACTTTATAATAAGATCATGATATTAATGAAAGATACAAACTTCAGCCATTGAATAAAATTTTCTTGGGAGAAGGGCATCATTTGTTTTAAGACATGGATGATGCTTTACATCCGTGCTTGTTTAGTCTCTATACCGTCCACTGAGTTGTATACATCCGTGTTTGTTTAACCTCTATAAAATGTATACTGTATATAGTTTTCTATCTGGAAGTATGAACTCAGTAGCGATGTTGCATTGGTATAGTTTGAACATGTGTATTAGAATTCCAATTATTTTCCTACTAATAATATATGATCTTTGTCATTGCAAATGTGTTCTATCTAAAGCTGTCATTTCAAGAATGGACACAACAAGTGCAAGATATGTTGAATACCAAGAAATTTGGGGATATTGCATTTAGAGACAAGGATTTTAAAAATTCTGTGGAATATTATTCAAAGGTATGTTCTTCAGTTTCTTTCATTCTTACATTTATTAGTTATTCTTAAAGAAGAATTACGGCGTCGTGGTTCCATCATTACTAGACATCATTCTTACATTTAAGAATGACGGCATCGTGGTTCTTCAACATTACTAGACATCATTATTAGTTCTTACATTTACCAGACATCAAGTTCCATCATTAAACCTTCAAATGGGGATGTCATGTTCCTTGAAGCATCTTTTGACAATGAATTTCCTTTTTGTCTTCTACCCTGCTATCTGAGAGTGATATGTGGGCCAAAAACTCTTCTAGTTGTTTTAACTTTCTATCCTTAATGTCTTATGGTATGAGCAAACAATTTGCAACAAATACTTCTGAAACTCCTGCATTCTGTCAGCATTTAAATGTTGAATGAGTTAGCATTCAAAATGCAGTCCAAAGGGATCTTTTTCTATCTGGGGGACATGACAACAGACCACAAAGTATTTTCTGGGGATAGAACTACATCTTTATAAACACATTTACGCATATATATCAGTGTATTGGTTTATTTTCATGTGTGTTTAAGTATCTTATCATTGTTCATTGTACAGTTGGTTTCAATGATGTCTGTTCCTTCGTGTACTATATTTGTGAGGCGAGCTCTCTCCTACTTAATGATCGGGCAACCAGAATTAGCATTGCGAGATGCCATGCAAGCTCAGGTGTGCTTGCCTGAGTGGCCAACTGCCTTCTACATGCAAGCTCTTGCTCTCTCCAAGCTGGGAATGGAAACTGATGCTCAGGACATGCTGAATGACGGAGCTTCCTTCGAAGCAAAGAAACAAAACAGCTGGCGCAATTAGATTTGTAGCTGATGAGATGGTGGTAACGCAGGTTTTTGAGTTTTAGGCCTCTTGTCGCCTGATGCTGTTGCTGTAAGGCACAAAATCAAGTAGACTCTGGTTTGATCTAGATGCTGGGTTATTTTCAGTTGACACCCTCATCTTCTAGTTGGCAAAAGTAGTCTTAGACATATGTATAACCAAAATTTAAATTAAGAAATGCCTGTTCAATCAAGTTTACAAAATTTAGGTTTCTACCTTGGCGATATACGGTGAGCTATACCTTTAGCACTCAGATAGCTCAAGAAACAAGCTCATTGCACTTTGTTCCACTGAGGTTCTGTCCTAGGTTCAAATTTAAATGAACTTTTGGAAAACTAGCATTACTATGCTGTCTTTTTGCAGCTATAGGAACGGAAAAACTTACCGTTCTTATAGCACTCGATGAGTGCCATACGAAGAGGGCGTCTACGGCACCCGTGCGTGCAATCCTTATGACATCTATTCTCCTCACCTGTTGAAGATGTCGATGACATTTCTTTATATACCGGAATCATTCATATTCAGTGCCATCTCGTTTTTATCATTATGATTATCGACCAAACGAACCTTCACGCTGTTTTTGATAAACAGTGTACACATGTTCTCTGTTTGCCTTTACAGGGAGGTGTGTTTGTTCTTGGTTCTGGTGGCTGTTGAGTTTGGGTCTCTGGCAGACCCTATTTTAGAATTCTTGGTGTGCTGCCAGGGTGCTGTGCGCTGCCTTTGAGTTGGCTGGAGCTTTCTACAGCAACCTGCTGATGTTGGACCTTTCTTCACTGTGCTTGTTTCCTCTTTTGTGCATGTATTTAGTGCATTTTGTTGCTTGGTCATCAAATAATTATATCGTTTGTCATCAGTAGTGGACAAAATCTCATTGGGTAAACTTTAACTCAAAATGAGCGACATTAGTGTACATAAACTTACAAAAGCTAATGAAAATGATCCTTACATTAACCTTCCAAAGAAAATACAGATCAAAGAGTTGTATTGTCACATGTTTCATGTTGATAGCCTGATTGTCAACATCATATTGTTTCTTACATATGCATCTGCTAATGTTATTGTACTTTATACGCATGTTTGGATAACCATATGTACTATTATTCTATGTTATTAAATTTAAATTATAAGATTAAATACGCTAAACTCAAAGCAAGAGTTCAGGTTAACCAAGTGAGGTCAAAACCCAACTCAACACAGCTCAGTTTTGCATTGCACTTTGTGACAACCCTGGAATCAAAATAAGATGCAGGAGAAGAAGCATCTAATTAGTTAAGCAAAATGAAGTTGAAACAGAATCTATATAAGATGAAAAAAGAAAAAAAGAGAGAAGAGGAAATCAAAATTTTCAATCCGTACGAAATGGCGTACAACAGCTATAACAAGCAACACATTTTTTGTTGTAACGAGAAAGAACTTGAAACTTAATTTCGTTGCTCCGTACATGACAATTTCTTTGCGGTTTCAACACCCCGAGAACCTTCTCGAGTGCCAGCATGACAACTTCAAAATTTGCTCTATAAAAAGTCTTGATTGACTCTTAATCAAGTCCATAAAACTTGTATTACGGAGAAAAAGAGGCGGCATTGCTCTGTTCCTTTCTTAACCCGATATAATATAAAATTTCAACGTCTCCTTTTCTTCTTTAAAATAGAGAAATAAAAACGAAAGACTCCGTGTTGTTTTATACATCTGCAGATTAAAAACTCACTCGAAACCTTTTCTTCCTCAAGCGGCTTCGATTTCAAGGTAAAACCTTTTCCATGTTGATTTACCTAAATAAAAACTATCTAGGGTTTTGTTTGGGGTTTTCTCGCTAATCTACCTATCGAACCATGTTGATTTTTTTTTTTTGCTGAGAAATTTTGACTTTGTTCTTTGGATTTCTGCGCTTCTGCTTGCAATTGAATCTTGGTCTTAATCTTTTTGAAAACGGGGAACTGGGTAGTTGGTATTTTCCTCATAGTTTTCGGTATTGTTAAGAATTTGATTGAATTTTGAATTGAAAGTTTATGCTTGAAGGTCAAACTTAGATTTTTGGCTTTTAAGAAGTAATAATTTGAATCTAATTTTTGGATGGAGAGATGGTTGGTAGCTTGTGGATCATGAATTATATAGAGAGAGATTGGGATTTGCCCTTTGTTTTGTATAGTTGCTTAAGTATAGGTTGCATCTCTTATAGCTGCTAGTTGACCTAGAATTCTGAAATTTTGCTTCTGCTTGTATGTATTGTATGGTATGCGCAAAGTAAACATAAAGCTTGGGTGGTGATTTTTGTGGTTAGTTTTAACTGGACTCTCCAGCTTAAGAAGTCAAAAACGCTACACCGGACTCGGCTGTTATGTGGAAATTGTGATTATTGTCAATAGCTAGTTGGGGTTCTCTATTATGCAATGGTGTGTGATCATATCGCTTCTTTGCTTTCGGAATTTGTAAGCCCAGAGCTTGCCAACATGGAGCAACTCATCTTTTTAGTATTCACAATTCTGAAGAATCTGAATCCCTGCTATAGCTATTGGGATACACGCATCAATTAAGGATTTTATAGACAACAACTATTCTGATTATGCAATGCCTGTCTAGTCTTAAGTTGGTCAGGTTGTTTAGAAGTGTTTGTACATGCTGTTTCGTTTTGCTTGTTGAATAGTTGTCACATTAAGTCTACATAATTTCGAAAGTGTTTCAGTTTTCAGAGGGCAACCTAATAGCAACCGAGAACCAAACTTATGATGATTTTTTGAAACAAACTACAGGAGCTACTCATAACCTGCAATCATATCATCAAGGTTGATTTCTGTAGCATTCCACTGTGGCTTGTGATTCCATTTCATGCGCTACTCATTATAACTTGCCTATAGGACCATTTTCTTTATGAAGTTCAACAATACTTCTTTAGTTTTAGCATACGTAGCTGGGTTTTGTGTGAAATTACGCAACACTGCTGTCTTGTAGATATTGATGAGTAGTTGTAGTTTACTAGAGATACTTGGAGCTTTTTGGGTCTGTTATTGTAGCTGCACTTGTATTTATTGTCTGACGTTCTTGTCACCATTTTCTATCTTATTTCCAGCTAATAGGATTCTTTTGGTTTCATACAGATCAGGCAGATCAGACATTTTATGGATAAAGCTAGATACGGCAACGAGGCTCCTGAAGTGACCCGTGAGTCGCTTATTGCCATTGCTGACTCGGAGGCTCCTGAAGCAGTTACCCGTGAGTCGCTCATTGCCATCTCTTACTCTGAACCAGATAAGAATCTCACTTCAAATCTCTCTTCTGGAAAGTTGAATGGTGAAACTGTGGGTAAAGCCCTAGATTCTGATGAAGAGAAGTTCAGGACTGAGCTCATCTCTATTTCGTATGCGCAGTCACCAGAAGCTGAAGGCTTACCGGTTCCCATGGGAGAACTTGCCAACTAGGGTGCAAGCTGTTCCTGCACTACTAGAATCAAGTAATACTGTGTGTATGGATTTGTGTTGTTTGGAAGTTTTTACATATCCTGTAAACTAAACCTCACAGTTACTTGGGACAATGAATGGAAACGCATTCCTGTCCTCTTTCTTCTCTATGTTCTTCTCTGCTTATTGTGATATCTTCTAGGTTTTGTATCTCTTTCTGGCTTCTTAAAGATCCCATTCTAATTAGTTTCGCTTAAGTCCACATCTTCTGATGGCAAACGCCAATTTGCCTTCTGAAAGTTCGATTTGTTTAAAAATCGATGAAATTTTTTCTTACTTCTAGTGGGAGTTGTCATAACTGCATTACATGAAGGAATCTTGACTGTAAATCAGGTTAGGATGTTTAACAGAATGCATTCCAAATATTTCAAAACGTATGCATACAATACTTCAAGCTAAAACAAGTACTTAAAACATGACGTATCAGCTATTGCAAACAATAGAAATTTATAAACATTTTAGCGCGCATCTTACATCTTATTAGTCATCCATTGATTAGGGGTGTAAATGAGCCGAGCTGTGTCGAGCACCAAGGTGCTCAAGCTTGGCTCGCACAAAATTTCTGAAGCTCAAAGTTTGGCTCAAGCTCACATAAACTTCATGAATGAAAGCTCAAGCTCGGCTCTTTAAAAAATTGTCTCGGCTCATTTACGATGCGACCTCAAACGAGCCGAGCTTTTGATCGAGTCCTTTACTCGGCTTGTTGGGCTCATTTGTAAAAATAGTAATTAAAATAAACAGTTGGTAATTGAAAATAAGTACAAATTACAACGAAAATTAAACCTCACAATAAGAAAGCTTAACAAATTTTTTTAGGGTTAGAACCCAATGGGAGCCTAGACCCTCACGCCTTTGTAAAATGAAAAAACGAACATCATAGTTCTAATAGAAATCTAAAAAAATAAAACACTAGATCGGCATAAAGCAGCTTGGAGCAGTTTGCAGGTTGTTTGGTGGGCTGGACTTTTGTTTTAATTTAATAATGGGAGCTGTTAAATACACTCCCATTTTGTCAAGGGACAATAACCCCTAAGGACAAAAATAAATACCTAATTCTATAGTAGGACAACATGCTCTAATATTCACCTTAAAGGACAATTAAATATTTAATACCCAAAATTGTGGATCCGCATCATAGAAAACCTACGCGCCCAACTCTGTTGCCACATTACGCCCTCCTGACCAATGACAGATGTGCATGTCGCCGAGGCCGACTTCTTTTCCTCGTCGCTGCGGCTTCCGCGGCGCCAGCCTTTCGGTGCGCAGCCTTAGGATTTCGAAATCAGATCTCCAAGCTGACGAGACGTTGACGAATTGCAAGAGCTCGGTGGTCGGTGAGGAAGCCAGGGGACGGGCAGGACTTTGACCAGAGGACGTTCTTGAAGAGGCCGGAGGCGGCGACGGTGGTCTGGGTTTTAGGCACGGAGGGCGATGAGGACGGCTAGCGGCGAGCTTTGTTTTTTACGGTGGTCTGGAGCACGGCAAGGTCTGGGTTTCGGTTTCTTTATTGGGCTTTGTCTTTTTTTTTTTGGTCAAGATTGTCGGACTTTGTTTTGGTCAAGATTGTCCGGCTTTGTTTAGATTTCAGCTAATGAATTTTATGATTGGGCAATGTTTGGTCGCCGGGAAAGTGATGGAAAATGGTGGTTTATCACTTGTTTGCATGAGAGAAAAGAAAAAAGTTTAAATCTGGAGAATCATTTTCTGAAATTGTTTCTATGTTGGTTCAACTACAAACTGTTTCTGTGTATCATTAACTATTTATGTGTTTTTATTAACTGTTTCTGTGTTTTTATTAATTGTTTCTATGTATGTTAACTGTTTCTGTGTTTTTATTACTTGTTTCTATGTATGTTAACTGTTTCTGTGTTTTGTAGAAACAGTTTTTGTATTTTGCACAACTGTTTTTGTATTTTGCACAACTGTTTCTGTATTTTACAGAAACAGTTAATGTGTTGGCAATTGATAGGAACTGTTTATGTGGGGTTCACGTGTGTCACTGTACGAGAGCGATACTGTTCATACATGGTACTGTTCATGCACGTGGGCATGTGTAAAGTAAAATGATTTTTTTATTATATTAATTATTATTTTGTTCTTGTATGAGAACATTCAAATTGGTTGTCCTACCATAGAATTAGGGTATATTTTTGGTCATTGTGAGTCATTAATCCTTTTGTCAATCTGCACTCCCCTTTTTTTTTTTTCTCTGTTCTTTTTTCATCCAAATTTCCCATTCTACCCCTCCATTCTCTCGACCAAGGCCGCATCAACACTACCTCCGCCCGAACACCACCATCACCAAGCAGCGTGGATGAACTCCACCACCGCCGGCGAAAGCCTAGAATTTTCAATGGGAAACGGGGATTTCTGGGGAATCTCTGATTCCTTGGTAGAAGACGACGAAGCCCACCGAGAAGACCAAGAAGACCCGGAAGACTCGTACTTGAATTGTTACTGAGTATTCAACTTGAGTGTGTTGGAGTTTTGAATGTTTTGCCCCCAATTTTAAAAGCAATTATGTTTGTGATTTTTGTTTAGGCTTGATATATTATTAGACTTGGTTTAAGACTAAGTATTATGCCGTTATGTTTAAATGTTGTAGGAGTACAACTCTTCAAGGGTAAGGGTGCGACTCTTCAGTTTAAACATAAAGATGCATCATTTGGAAGATACCTCTTTGAAAAGGTATTAGAGTTCCTATAAATAAAGGAAACTCTTAAGCCTAAATTAATTAAGTGAAAAAGAAGAATCACAAACAAATTTGCTTCACATGAAAACGTATCTTTTTCAAACCATTGCATAGTCCATTGGAGAGGAGCACATGGAAGTTCGCTGAGTCCAACGTTTCGGTGCTGGAACCGCGGATAATAGATAGTTGAATCTTGTGAGATGGACGCCCGTAGAACTACAAGCACTGAGTAGGGGCGAAATTCTGTCTTAAGGACAGTGTATTTATACACGCCTCTATCTTCCGTTCAAGTCAGTATGTTTTCTATTATCATATACTTGTCGATTTGTTTTGGTTTGATTTCATGTTAGAATATATATTGTTAGTTTGTTAATGTGATTTTGCCTATCTACTTGATTGTTCTCCAACAATCTTAAGACAGAATTGCTATTTTGGAACATTCGGTATGAATGGCAAAGAGTTTGTTGTTTGATGTATATTGAGTATACTAAACAAACAAAAGAGTAAGGGGATCGTGCACTTATGAATTGAGTGTTGTATCAAAGAAATTTGCAAATGGCAAATTTTAGAGTTCTACATAGTGATCCCGAGAATCTTCAAATCATTGTCCATGATTTGATGATAGAAACATGTCTAGCATTCTTAATCATGCACGGCAAGCCGCCGAACTTATCTCAAAAGATAAGAATATGATGAAGGAAGATCTGCTGAGACTCTAATGTCTAACTTGCTAAGTACTTGTGCATGATTTGTGGTTACCGTGTTTAATTTATTATTGCAAATACTTTTATATCCTCTCTGTATGTGTTTTTAGACGCAAATAATACATATACTAGACTGATTATTCATGTCAAGTTGTTTAGATTGCATGATACTACTGTAATTCATATCACGTTTCACAATTTGGATGCATGTAGTTATGAAACTAGAACTGCAAATAAGTTTTGTGGAAGTAAAATGTTGAAAGGTGAATACCTTTTCATGAAGTCCTTTCGAATGGAAAAACATTGAGTGTTTTTTAACCGGAAATTGGTGTGGTACATGGGTGGGCAGAACACCGAACCTACCTCTTCGTTTATATGGATTAGTTTGTTCAATATAACCATGCGCCAAGCACCACTGCGAAATTGGTGGTAAGTCCAGACCTGTTGGGGTATGTATGATACTTGAATCTTTGTCAAGTATTTACAATATTTTGAAATTAATAGCCGTTGATGATTACAGTGATCACATAGTGAATATAGATTCTGGAAAAGACGAGAACTAACCATTCGGTTAGATGAACCTTTTCGGGTTAGCACGATTGGTTATCTTTAAAAGATGAATAGATGCATCTTTTCAGATGTATCTTCTGGAGGCTGCATTTTTAGAACGTGAATTAAATTGAGTTTAATTCATATGATGCATAATCTGCAAAAACATAACCGAGTACAATTATACTACATTGGGAACTAGCCTCTGGTTTTTCGGTCGATGCAATGGTAACATTTGAAGATGCGAATTCTGGTTTTTTTGTGCCTTACAACTACATGAATGAGAATTCAAATGAAGAAGCATAATTGGAATGTTTGCATTGGCAAAATCTGATGCTTGTTTGAATTCTATAGGGTACTTGAATAATGGCAAGTACAATGGGATATAGATTATGAATTTGCGAAATTCCAAATCTTGCATTATGCAGTCCATGTGGACCGGCAAGGCCAAAGTTTAACAAAAACCTCTACGGTCTATTCAACTGGTGTGTCTCTTCAAGGAAGTGCATGTTCAGTGTGTTGATTAACCATCTTAAGCATCACCTTCATTTGCATATACCATGAGAATTTGTTGTAGACAAATTTTAGTTCATGGGGAATGATCATGAGCCATTCCAAATCTTTCACAAGCCAGGACATATGAGTCTGTGCCCTGAATCTTATTTAGATCATGGTGATATTAACGGAAGTGACTCCGAGTTGAACAACAGAATGCAATGTTGTCGTTAAATAAAGTCACTTGTTGTGCTCCAATAGATGGGTTAACTACTTCTTGGGAAGACAGTGCTTGAAAGTGCATAAGCCAAACGCTATCATTATAAGTGAAAGTGAATGAGGACTATTTACACTACCGAGAAGATGAGTAGAAAAAATATGAACTATAATGTTCATGTTTTTAGTTCATATTTAAAGCCTAAGAAGTTTAATGAACTTGGTTTCTCTGAGTTTATCCTATTGAGACACAAGACACTGAAATTGTGGGGTTCTCAGCTTAAATGCATGGAACATGACGTTGCTTAAGATATGAGCATTGGGAAATCCACAAGTAGAAATGTACTCCTTAATGTCCTGAGTTTAATATATGTAAAGATGGAAGAAGCATAATGGCTTCTGAATCTGGGTCTTTCTTCAGTTCTGAGGGGCTCTAGAATCCACCAAAAATTTTGCCTTGCTACAGTAATCTTTGATACAGTATAATTACTGTAGCAAGACAAAATTTTTGGTGGATTTTAAAGCCCCTCGGAACTGAAGAAAAATTGTCTGAATCTATTGAATAAACATTTAAGGAATAAACATTTAAGGGCTGAAGTTGGATACCTTGTAATATGTTGTCGGTGATTTTGGATCACTTTCATGTAAGATCGTTGTGCAAAGGCAGTGAATGAAAATCTGCAAAGTGGTTCATGGAGAGATGATGACTTTGGGTCATACATAATCCATTTTTAGAATAAGGCATTAGAGTAAGGCGCCGCTCTAACATGCAAGACAATTGTGGGGTGGTCCGGCCACATCTTAAAATTGTAAATTTGTGGATTGGAAATGTTAATAACATTCCTAGTAGCACAACAAATGTGGGGTGTCCACTTCAGTATGACTTAGTTGACACATGTGGTAAGTCAAAACACATACGGAATGACTTAACCATGCAGAACAACAACTCTCAAATGAAGTATAACTTCATAAGATGGAATACAGTTCCATATATTGTAGATAGTCAACCTAGTGGTACCAATATTAAAGGTGTCTATAGAGAGTAAGTTGACATCGAGGGGAATGAGGTTAAAGCCAACATAACCAATGAATCAGCCGGGCGGAAACCTAACTACAACAAAAATGGCCTTTAGCGAGGAATTATTTCGTCGCAAAAAGTGCCTTTTTCGTCGCAGTAGGCAGTTAGCGACGAAACTTTTTCGTCGCCAGGTGGTCGCCGTAGGTCCGTCGGGGAAGCCAGTTTGCGACGAATTTACTGTAACGTCGCTATAGGTTTCTGCGATTGCGACGAAATATTTCGTCGCTGAAAGCTGATAATTTCGTCGCAACAAATAACGTCCGCTAACATTAAACTAACCGGCGCACTTTCAGCGACGAAATAATTCGCCGCTGATACCTGTTGTTTTGTCGCCAAAAGCTATTTGTTTTGTAGTTTTTGTGATTTAATAATTTCCACTTTTTTAGAATTATTGTTTCCTTTTTAATCAAGATTATGATCCAATGAAACAAGAATACTAACAAACTAATGGAATTAGTCAATCAACCGTATCTTATTGAAACAAAATCATATCTTACAAACATCAAATTACAATCAATGTGCATAAAAAATTCCTAGCTACCAAAAATATTAACTAGCTAATCTTCACTGTATTTGTATTAGAGAAATCTTCATTATTCAATCTCGAGATAGAAGCTGCAAATTCTATGTTTTCCCAACTGTTGGGTACAAAAGACAGAGTTACTTGGGATCAAAAGAGCGGGTTATGTGGTTTCGAGCAGAAGCTGGGTTATGTGGTTTCACTTTCAAAGAGCGGAGGTTAGGTGCGAGTTGGTTTTAGCTCCTAATGAGTCAAGTCCAAATTCCAAACTCAGCTTTGTTTGTATATTGATAAGTGCGGATTGAAATAAAAAAAAAAAAAAAAAAACTTGGAGCATTTTCAATTCAGTTCCAATTCACTTTCAATTAATGATCATGCCAATTAATCTCATCTCAATCATTTTCTCTCTTCTCTCCACTGCCACCGTTGTTAAAGCTCCAGCCATGAATTACCACACCCCCATCCATGTTGCCTCAACAAATCCACACTCCGTGACGGTGCCCAAGGCGGAAGAAGGCGGTGGCAGCGGCTTGTTGCAGAGATCGCGTCCGGCGGTGCCGTTTCTGTTGAAAATGTTTGAGCTGGTGGACGATCTCTCCGTCGACGATTTGATCTCGTGGGAGGTAGATGGATCGGCTTTCATCGTCTGGCAGCTCGCATAACTCGCCAGAAATCCCCGTTTCCCATTGAAAACTCCAAGCCTTCTCCGGCGGTGATGGAGTTCATCCACGCTGCTTGGTGATGGTGGTGTTCGGGCGGAAGATAGTGTTGATACGGCCTTGGTCGAGAGAATGGAGGGGTAGAATGGGAAACCTGGATGAAAAAAGAACAGAGAAAAAAAAAGGGAGTGCAGATTGACAAAATGAGAGTGTATTTAACAGCTCCCATATTTATAATATTGAAAGATTAATCTACATATTAACAAATAAGATTATTGATTTATATGTACTAGATTAGGAGCCTACCCGAGCTTTAATGAACGAGCCGAGGTTGAGCTGACTCATAAATATACGAGTTTCTCATGAGTTTTATGAGACGAGCATGCCAAAGATCAAGCTCAGCTCACTTTTTAAATGAGCTTAAAAATAAGCTCAAGCTCAGCTCGTTTTTGTAACGAGCGAGCTTGACCAAGCCGAAAACGAGCTCAGCCCTAACTGAGCCCGAGTAGCTCGAGCCAATTTACATCCCTACAATTGATTGAACATTTCCATTGCTAAATTTATTCAAAAAATGTGCTTGCCAAGTGCGTTATTCCAAATCCTCAATCTTTCTCCCGGTGCTAGGACGAAGTGGATGCTCACCTAAAAGATTGTTTAAGAAACACAACCAATCTCTGACCATAGAGCAGAGCCGTGGCTGAGATTTTGGGGGTCAAGTTCAAAATTGTTTGCGGGGGCCCTTCAACCATCCGGAAAATCATAACGATTATTTTTAATGTTGAATGTATCAACAATGAAAAGGTAAATTTGAAATAAGAATTATAACAAAGTGCAAAAAAGATAATTGCATCGAATTCACACATATTACGAACAAAATATTAATAAAAAAAATCAAAAAATCAACAAACTTTAACCCTGCAACATCTTAGTATGTTAATATGTGACAATACCCCCTTGAAATGACGAAAATAAGGAGAGAAGAGTGCGGGTGAAGAATAGTATTAAATGGGTATAATTTTTTATGTAAAATAAATATTAATATAAATATTACATGTATAAAATACAAATAAAAATTAGGGGCCCACTCAAAATGGAGGTCGGGTTTCGGGTCTTCGATTGGAACCACCTCAACAGGGTCTCTGCCATGGAGCATGACAAGGGTCTCAACCGTGAAGATTTTGCCGATGACGAAGCTTCACCACCAAAGCTATTATCTATCTTTATTTTGCTGTCATTTTTCTTGTTTGATCTTCATTGAGTGTAGGACCTGAGAGAGTGATTGTTCCTTGCTTGTCGGTCAAATTTTATTTGATTGGAGACTATTTATTGGATGTACTTATAGATGAGTGAATTTCTTGCTTTGTTATCTCAACAGTAGAGGACGTGCGTTTTTCTTGATCTTCGGCCTGCTCAACACATGACTGAGGTGAAAATGGAACATGTATTTTTGGCTAGTGTAATCATGCAACATGTATTTTTGTTCTTAAATGACATGATTTGAGTCTCATATCCTACTAAAAAAAGTGAAGTTTTATAGTTTCCTTCTAGGTATTTATCTCAAAAATAATCAAGTAAAGGAGAAAAAACAATGAATAATATGTGATCAAAGTCCAAGTACACAACCCTGATTTTTTTCATTCGCTGAAGAGAATATAAACATTTATTGTTTAATAAGATAGGATCATTAGGATATACAATTGGTATTTCAAAATGGAACTTTATCTTAAACAAAAAAAAAGGATAATTTTGGGGTCGTCGATACATGTCATGATTTGAACAGTTCATTATATTCATCTCTACAAAAAATCAAGTATATTTAAGATCGTTTAGTTATATAAATTTGGGTAATGTATGTGCGATACACTTTGACGTTAAATGAGATGTCTATATATTTGATGAAGTTTGATAGTACAAAAATAATTTTGACTATATAGTGAAATGAACGGTTTCGATCATTATACCTGTGAACCAAAAATAAAAAAAATTGAATACATGTGCAGCTAGGCGGGCTGTCCAAAATTGTCCAAAAAAAATATATCGTCAGTGTACTGAATGATGTTTGGAGTACGAATAGAATTTTCCTTTTACGAATCCAGATTTAGGTCAGCATTACACATCCCATAATTGATTAAACTATTGTTTGGGCTGCGTATTTACCCAAGGTCTACTTAGGCCCAAGTGCATTATAGGGTTAGGGAAGCCCATGATTTACATTTGTGAGGTAGCAGCCATGTCAGCAAAGATATAATGTCATTGATAGGGAAATATTTCACCAAATTTAGAGGAGATCGAACACAATCCAAGATAGATCAAGACAAGGAGTTCAAGAAGGAAAGTTTGGGAAGGATTTGGAATAGCATTTAATATTGGATTCAGATTTGGAGTATTCTACAGCAACAAGGGAACCGTCTTTCCTTACTTGTCGCTCGTCAAGCGTCATGTATATAAGAAGAGCTCAAGTATTAAGTTTAGGACACACGCACATCAAAACAACCCAAATATCTCAATAGATTTCTCACCATATTTCTAAACAGATTCCGCCATAAGCCAAACATATTTCCTTACTTTCATCGTTGTTATCTGCTTTTCCAAGTGTTCCATGGTAATGATTTGTAACCGATGCGGTATCCCAGTTGCTTGTACTTTGATTTCTTTATGACGTTCTTTCAATTAAGATATCGTTTCTTTGTTCTTTTAACACTTGGGAGATTTAAGTCTTTAGCGATCAAGGCATAGAAAAGAACCGTTCTAGGTTTATTCTGATTGTTCCCGGCCTAGAGTACAATCATTTGATTAAGAAGTCGACACGCATTCAACCATCAATCACAAGTCCAATAGACCTCAATGGTGCTATTGGTAGCACGCCCTCGCAATCATACATAAAATTTCCCTTACGAGGAAATTGGAGTCAACAATTATACTCGGATTGAAATTTAAAAAATTTTAGTATCCAACCGCGTGCTAAACCCTAACCCGAACCCAATTTGTCTTTAATTAGGTTTATAGTTTTCAATCCAGAGTCTAAACTAAGTGCATCTCCACCGGGGCCGAAATCGGACGGGCGATCGGGTAGATTGCCTGCTAAATCAAATGCGCCCACGAAAACTGGCCTCCACCGCTGCTGGAATCGGACGCCCGATCGGCTTCGGAGACGCAGGCGAAGGCAGCAATCGCCTGCGGACGAGCCCGCACCTTTCCGACAAACCCACGCGCAAAGCTGACAGCGCTCAGGGTTTTTTTTAAAAAAAAAATTGTGAGTGCGCTGTCGTCATCAATGACGTCAGCAAGCACTATCTCCTAGGCAACGGTCAAGAGATCTGGGCCGTCGGATTTCAAACGGTCAAGAGATTTGGGCCGTCCATTTTTTTACTGTTTGATTATTTATTTATTTTTATTATTATTATTATTATTATTATTTTTGTAAAATCCGGAAAAAAACCCTAATTTTTCCTATAATAACCCACAATCTTACTCATACATTAACCAAACTTTTTTCCTACTCGCACATTATATATCAATTCATCCATACACCAAATCTGTCCCAAAAAATATTCTCCCCACGCAATTACTCATCCATTTTCAATTCCCCACAAAATGTCGGGCCGTTCTCAATCTATTGAGCCGTCCGCTGGAAGTAATTGGACCGAGGCTAAAAATGTCCAATTAACCTTGTCTTGGAGATATGTGAGCTATGATTCGGTCATGGGCACTAATATGTCGAAAGTGGGAATGTGGGCACGCATTGCTGCACATTATACCGCAAACATTCCGGGCACGATTCGATTGCATGGAGCATTATCAAGTCATTGGAAAACCCTCAATGGGTATCTCCAAAGTTGGAGGGATGCCTTGAGTAAGGTGATGCGCGATCCCGGAAGTGGGTATTCATTGGATGACAAGGTAAATATTTAAGCACAATATTGTTTGAATTATTTTGGAATTAATTATCTTATTTAGATGCACTTAATTTATTTGGTGTTAATAATATTTGTAGATAAGGCATGTGCAATTGTGGTATTCTACGCTTGAGCAAGGCAAGTCCTTCTTGCATTTTAGTTGTTGAGACATTGTTAAGGATCTTCCGAAGTTCGCAGTTCAATACTCGGAACCAGCACCCCAAAGTGAAGCATTCCAGTCCTCGGACGCTTACATACTGATGGAAGATTCATTGGGAGCAACCAACATTGAAGTGAACCTTGCCGATGACAACAATGACTCCCCCGGCCAAGCTACCCCCGGTGATGGTGATGGTGAAACTACCCCCCTATGAAACTACCCCGATGAATGTTCCAAGGCGTCCTCGTCCTCAAGGAAGAAAAGCGACAAAAGTCGCAAGAGCTGCAAGAGCTGCAAGAGCCGGGGGTATGTCATCATCTATGTGGGAAACAATTGTGGCCAATCAAACAATGCGTATGGAAGATAAAAGAATTAGAGAAGAGCAAAGAGCCATAGATCGAGAGCAACAACAAGCGTTTTTTCAGAGGATGGTAGGAAAGGAAGAATGAAAGGAAGATCGAGATATCATGGCCATGGACACAACCAATATGACTCCGAATGCAAAAGCTTATTGGGCAGAAGAACGAGCGGCTATTACAGCAAGGAAAAGGCTTTTTAGGGAGGGCGGAGGTTCTAGTTCCTCCCCCGGAAGCACACCTTGGTTTGGCAACATGTAGCTTTGGATTTCTGTGTTTTTCTTTACAAAATTTCGTAATGTTTAAGATTTTTTTTTAAATGTTTTTATTTGTAATGTTTAAGATATTTTTATTTTTAATGTTTTTAATTTTTTTATTTGTAATGTTTATTAATATGTATTGAATAAAATCAATATTTTATGAAATTGATATAGTAAAATATTATTTAAATCAAATTGATCTCCAAATTGCTTTTGTGGGGTGGAGATAACAAAGGTAATTCGATAGCCCTCCAAATTGCCCTAGGGGTGGAGATGCTCTAATGATTTCTTCTCTCACTTCTGGGTGAGCAGTGGATTTTTTCAAATCAAATAGCAGGCTTCAATGTGACCTTTTGCCAAATATTGAAACTGACCGAAGGGTTGACATACAGGAAGGTCCTGTGTCTATGTCTATGGAGATCCTTTGCCGATTTCAAACTTTGTCGTCTTTTGTTTTGTCCCAAGAACGAAGAATATCACTTTTTGTCATTAAAACTAGAAAGATATCAAAGATGCTCGTACATCATGGATAGAGTATAAACTCCAAGTTTGTGCTTGGACATAGTCAACTTGGCCGTGCCACTACTTCTCTGCATCCAACCTCAAATAATTTTTGTTAACGAATTAATTGGAACACTCGTTTCAATTTCCAAAAGTTTGTTTCTATCTACAACTTAGACGAATACTATAATACGTACCAAGTTCTTTCTACCAAAAGACAATGATATTTTTCTGATCCATGCATGCCTTAAGTTGAAAGGACATCTTTATATATTCATACGCAAACTAAATTATACAAAAATCAACATCAATTTAAATCACAAGATTTTAATTTCATCAATTTAGATCACTATTTTTTCATATGATATCAATTTAAATTTCGTCATAAAAAAAACTGATTTTTTACCAACTCCACTCTACTCCTTCGCCACTTCAAAAACACAAAATTTAAATTTGGGTGTTGATGTTATAGCCTCGTCTGCTGCATACATTGTTCTTTTTGCTGCTTGCATGTCATATCTCTGCATCTAAATCCTGAAAGTTCTCACTTTCTCATTCAAAATCACTGAAAAAATTGTGAGTTTTCCCTAAAATTTGGAAATTTGAGGTGGGTTGTTGTCGAATTTGAAGATTTGATTATGTGTACAGAAGGGCGCGCATCTATTGTTGGGAGGCGATGCTTTGAGAAGCCTTTTTTTTTTGTTTGATTGAGTGAACATTGGAGGATTTTGTGTTCAAGTTTCATGGATTGAGAAGGGAATTATTTGGATGGTATGGAAATGAGAAGGGGCAGCTATGCGGTTGTTTTTGTTATTCACGCTCATGCATTGGTGGAGGCGAGTGGAGTGGAGTAGAGTTGGTCAAAATCAGAGTTTCAGTTTTTTTTTTTTTATGAGGTTTAAATTAGTACCATATGAAAAAAGTAATGGTCTAAGTTGATGAAGGCCCAGTTTAGCATTGCTTTGCTAAAGCGAAATCACTTTCGTAAAATTACTTTCGGGAAAGCAGCTTTGGGGATAATCAGTTTGGTGTTTCCAAAGCAGTTTGAGGCGTTTGGTAAACATTTTTAGGAAAGCGCTGTGAGATGTAAATAATGATCAAAACAGACATGTTATTGAATAACTATTTTAATAAACTATTTACACAATAGCATATCATATATATTCATCAATTTGCACAAAAAATAAACACAAAATTAATACTTCTCCTATAAAATTTTATTAAATTTTTATGTAGATATTTGAAATAATATTGATTTGTATGTATACTTCATTGTTATGATATTAGTATAGAATCAAATAGAAATTTGTTATAATATAAAATTTTATGTAGATATTGTTCTAATATTAGTACATAACCAAATTGAACAAAACCAAAAAAAATTAGATTTAAAAAAATAAAAAATAATACAGGAAAAAAAATTCGGCGTCGTCGGCTTCGGCAAGCTCATCGGCGTGGTCGTCGTCTTCGGCGTCTGCGCGTCGTCGGAGTCTAGGCGATCGTTGGTGTCTGCGCGTCGTCGGATCCGATGACAATTTTGTCGCCGTCGCGCCCTCATCATCGTCCAACAATCGCCGGCGTCTAGGCAATCGTCAGCGTTTGGCCGTCTAGGAGTTTCGGCATCATCATCGTCGCGTCTAGGCGTTGTCGTCGACTGCGTCCGAGCGTCGTCGTCGACGGCGTCTTGGTGCCGTCGTAGTCGACGTCTGGGCAGCGGTATTGTCGTCGTTATCGGCGTTGATGTCGGTATCGTCGTCGTCGAGGTGCCAGACGACTGATCTGATGGCATTTCAAGTAAATTGAAATATTAAGGAAGGGCAGAATAGGAAGAAAAAAATTCATTAAAAATTTTGGTAATTCCCAGCGTGTCCCAAATGAAAGCTGCTTTCGAAAACTACTCCTAGCCTGCTTTCGATAATCTGCTTTCGCGAAAATAGCTTTGGCCTGAAAGTATTTTCGTTTGCATTTTCCAAACGCTTTTTTTGACAGAAAACTTTCGCGAGAATACTTTCGGACCATAAGTACTTTCGCGAAAGCAATGCCAAACGTAGCTGAAGTTTAAATTTTATGGTTTAAATTGATGTTGAACCCCAACCTTTTGGAGTAAAATGTAATTTGCCCTATGTACATCATCTATGTATTTTTATATATTCTATAAGATCAATCACATCTTTCTTTCCCAGGAGATAATTTGTCTCCGAATATCTTCCTTACATACCTTTTTTATATTCGCATCCCTCATTTTTGTCTTGACGTCTTTTTGCCCATTGTCATGTTGTATCCATCTCGCTTTTGCTATAGCAACTGAATTTTGTTTCTGTAATACTTTTAAGAGAGTTGTTATCATTATTCGGAAAAAAATCATTATGCATTGAACTTGTGTAATATAAAGCGGTGGTGAGGTGGGCTTGTGTGCCATCCTTAATATTTTTAGGTTAACTATATTGGATCATCGAAAAGATGAGAGCACCATTTTGTTTTTGGTACCTTTATATTTGATGGTGCCAAAAATTGGCATTGTCCTTAAATGGAGTTATATATATGCAATAGAACAGTACTACCATATGTTGAAAAATTTGCATGTAGTTCTTGACGTACGACTAAGCATAATTAATTTGAGCTTCGTCAATTAACTTGTTCTTGGATACATCAATTCACAGTTTTACATATCTATACTTGTATGAGATCTTACATTAAGGAGTTGAACTACTTCCACATTTCATTACCATAATTATTTCAGAATGAAATATTCACGATTTTTTATCTATATGATACATAACGTAAGTAAAACGTGGATGTGGATTTATTTGGCGATGTATATGGGAAAAAGGCAAATCCTTATTCACGTTTTACGTAATATTGCCGGTTAGTTTGAGTGAAATATGATTCCTATTTACTTAATTTTGAGTATAGAGACAAGTTTAAGGCTGATGATGCAAGCTTTAATTTTCACAAATTATTGTGCAAGAAGATAGAACCACATGCTGCTTTATGACAAAGCGAGCATCTAACATAAACAAAAAATAACATATAATTTGAAGTTAAGAACCTCGTTTGTTTTTAAAGAAAAGAATATATCTGAGCTAGCTAGCTACCTAGGAAAGGTGGTCGAACTTTTGTCACTTTTGTTGAAAACTCGAGTTCGTACACTGACAGTGGAATTGATTCCACACATAATATAAATATACAGTTGTTTGTATTATTAGAGCATCTCCAAAAGAATTAACAAAATTAAATTGGGACCCAATTTACGGAACCACATAGGTAAAAAAAGGTAAAAAGTGATTTCCAACTAACTTTATAAATACACTCTTCAAATTCAAAATTAGCTAAATTGTATCTAAGATTCATGTGCTGTGTCACTTGTCTCACTTTAGTCACTGTGCTCTAGTGTGTCTCACCAGAAGTCCTTGTGCTCTGTCACATGTCTCACTTTAGTCTCTGTGCTCTAGTGTGTCTCACCAGAGGCCCCTGTGCTCCAATTTTCAATCATAAGTTACTCAAATCCGTTAAGTCCCCTGGGATTGAAAATTGGAGCACAGAGGCCTCTGGTGAGACATGTGACAGAGTATAGGGACTAAAGTGAGACAAGTGACGGAGCACAGGGGTCTTAGATACAAAAAAGCCTTCAAAATTTTATGGACTACTCTTCAAATCTACAACTTTTTGGAGTAGCCCACAAACTTATTTTAGTATTAAAAATGATGTGTTGACAACTACTTATGTTGTTTATTGGTTCTTTTTTTTTCTTTTTTTTTTTAACACTCATTGGTTTTTCCTTCTACTATTATGATAAATGTAAAGTTAATTTGAAGAGTTTGTTGGGGACAACGAAAAAAGTTTACTCTACAAAATGCTACATAGGTAAACAAAGAATAATTTGAAGAGTGGAATTTGTTAATGCTATTGGATATGCTCTAGCATCTCAATTAGCATATGTTTGTGTCAATTTGTATATCAATTGTAATGATATATGACATTTGAATTTTTCAAACAAAAACTTTTTTAAAATACCTTCATTTTAAAATCATTTACTTTTGATTTATTAAGAGTATTTTTGGAAATAACTTGTTTCACCTCCTTAGATATACTTACCCTTACATGCACCAAAAAATTTACTTAAATATCTATATCTATATCTTAATAAAGAAAAATCTTGAGTGTACCTAAGACTAAGTATACTCACAATTAAATTTATGTTTTTCAAATTTACTCCTATATAATAAAAATATTAAACTTATTCCAACTGAACTAATACGGGTAAATCTGTAAAAATAAAATTTTACATTTCAAAAAAATTTCAATATAATAAAAAATGAAAGCAAATTAACACCCGCTTCCTAGTATATATAAGATATCACATAAGCCCCAACGCGCAGAGAAAAGGGTGGGATTTAGGGGCGGAGGAAAGTGTTTGTCACTCCTGTGTCCGAGAAAAGGAGATCTTCAGAGAGAGAAAGGAAATTGGGAACCCGACTCAAAATTAGGATCAGTTGAGAGCGGATCGGAAAAAACAAGAGGACCTAAACTCAAATCTGGGAATACTACTAAATATCGAGATCGAAACAAAGGAGAAATTAATCTTTTCCTTCAAGCATTATCGCTTTTCTTACGTCTAGAATGAAGGTTTAAAGAAGGGTAATTTTAGAATAACAAGTCAAACTGAATTTTAACACAATTTAATTAATAATAGTGGGTGTACAAATAAGACACAGAGGTGGAACTAACAGCTCTGTTGTGAATATTATATTTAAAAGAGAAAAATTACAATTATATCATCAACTATAATATCATAACCGCGCTTGATTCGCTGCTAGAGAAGACTTGCGAAGCAGGAAGACAGGTGTCAAGACAAGAGGCATTCACTAAAGTCTTAGGTTTCATAATTGACGAAAAGAAAAAAGTCCTAGATTTTATAAGTGCCGACTAAGTTGCCCATCTGACCCTTCGATTCATGCATGCACCCCAATCCTCAATTGAAGCAACTTGAAAGCAGTACGCTTGGATCGTTATGGGCGATTTAATTTGAAGCAAGAGTAACGAAAGTTTTTGCTCCTTGAAATGTGTCAAATCAAGTTACCCATAAGTTCATAAGTTGTTGCTCCTTGAAAAACAAAAGTAAGCATTAAAGGTGTGCATTACACACAAAAAAACAAAAGTAAGCATTAAAAAAAGTGGTGATCCAAGCTCAATAATTTTAAAATTTAGATGTAATATTCCTGTAAATTCTGGCCTACCAATTAGCTAGGGCCTACCAATTAGCTAGGGAGTAAGCTAGATGCCATTCTATGTTAGGATTTGCCAAAAATCCACAAACTTGAAAGAAGTCAAGTGTTGCACCTATCTATATGCATAATTGCCCCATGTGGATGGATAATATATGTTAATTAGTGCACATATTTGATATACTTGATATATACATGGTCGGATAATATTTATACACATATCAATCAAGACCACCACTTTACAAGACAAACGTGATGTCCAGGAAAAGGATCCGAACAAACATGCCTATTTTGTGCTCTCACTTTCGGAAACACAAAATATATAATTAGAGAAAAACATAAGCAAAGGTACCGTACCCTTAATTTCTAAAAAGACTTTTGAATTAGTGGTCTGCTTGTGCAGCAAAATTTTAATAGAAGTGATTGCTGATTTCTTTAATGCCATACTGATTTGCATCTTTCTCCTTGTCTTATTGTTTCGATAACTAATTTTCTTGCCGTCTGAAATATTCATGTGAGCACTTCGGGGGTATTATTAATTAATGTAATCTGTGTACGGCTCACGTGAGATGGTTCACATTCTTTGCTGGTATTAATTATTCGAACTTGAGAACGGTTTTGAATTTAAAAGGAGGTGGTTCGAATTTGAAACTTCTAATAAAATATATGGGAATACAGTTCGGAGTATAATTGATTAATACAGTTTGTATACGACTCATGGGATATGAGTCATATTTTTTGCTGGTATAGCATTATAACATTTTTAATTTGATATATAATTTAGTAATCAAGGAATTCGAATTTAAACACAGAATAAAACTTCTTAAAAGAGGATGGTTCAAATTTGAAATATGTGACATAGTAAAGGGGAGTACCACGGGACTAAAAACCAGTAGTGTACGTAGTTTTACTTGGTTATTAACTATTAGGTATAACCGTACATTCTAGGCCTTACCTATGACCCAAATTCAATTTTTTTTGGGGCCATTTTCTTACAAATAGAAAATATGTATTTAGAAAGATGACATGGCAAGTGCCACATAGTCTGCCACATGTGTTGGCGTAAAAAATTTGGTCAACTTCTTGATGCCAATAGTGTATTGATATAAATTTTACAAATCTGGTGGCATCTTAAAAGAATATTCTAATATGCAAAATTAATTTGCTCCAGTGGGAAAGTTGTAAAATATTGAGATTAAAAGTTTGCATTTTCATTTTGAAATTTACATTCTCTTAGTGAAGAATGAACTCTCAAAATATACATCCATTTTTCATACTAATAATTATGAACTATTAATTCATGGGAGCCATTGGAATCAATATTGGTGTTTCCAATGTTTTTTAGTCAATAATCTTCATTGAATGAATAAACATGTCTCAAATAAATTAGATTTTGGAGATGTAAAAAAATCTACATGACCAGTTGGTCTAATAGTTCCAGTTTCATGACTAAATGATGTTGCTAAAATTGGACTTGCATCTAACTAATTGGTTTCTTTCTGGGATCAAGCCTTTATCCATGCATGCATTAAACGTTGGTTTTGAGTAACGCTACCATACTTGCAATGGAATAGGCTTGCCTAATCCATGTTGAGTAGGAGGTCCTTTTTTTTTTTTTTTTGTTTAATATAAAATGTTTATAATTTACAACGATGTACAATGAATGTATAGTCTACCCAATAACAAGCATTAATGAACCACAATTATTTCCTAAAAAAAATCTTATAAATCTAATATCATTTAATTAGGTGACTGTATATGCACATTTGATGAAGTGGGTTCATTTATTTTCGATGAGTATAATTGAGTGAAATCGTGATCTTAACTTTATGAGCTCCAATATTAGCACGTACTTTTGCGCTCTTCTCTCTCATCACTAACTACTATATTGGGAAGAGTCCACTTATATTGATGACGTGGTATGGAATTGGAACATGTAGGCCTGATTCATGTAATAACATGCGCTTTACCGCCCCTACTCCACTAGCATGGCTGCTCGTGCAACATTTACCAAGTCTGGCACCAGCACTACTTTTTGCCCGTTGTTTCTATCATCATCAAAACCACTCACTTCTTATTTCTTACAAAATTTACAACTTTAACTCTTTATCCTTTTCAATTGGTTTTCATTTCAATCATCTTAGTTGATTTCTAATAAAACGTCAAAATCATGGTATTCGCTCGGGGTTATTTCTTCCCACACGCAATACCCCATCTAATATATATGTTGGAGATAATGTAGAAAATGAAAGCAATAACAAATAAATGAAAACGTTGAATTAAAACCGCGTAGAGTTGTTCTCTCTAAGACTATATTTGTCGCTATTCGTTAGTGCAAAAAGCAGTTGCAGGTAAATTATTCCAAGAATATACTATGAACTCAAACTATGACTTGATATCTAAATATATTCTAAGTATATTTCTAAGTACGTACATGATTGTGCCTGTAATGGGTTTGGCTTTATATGTAGGCATCGAAGTCACCTTTCAATTTAGAGGTGCAACTTGTCAATTAAGATGCAACCTTCTATTGAAATATATGTTTCGATTGAAAAGGCATCTCTAGCATGAGCCATGCGTGAGGTCATGCTGGTCACCAATGAAGAATGTTTCAATAAATGAAAGAATATTGAGCTCACGATGTTTACGTACTTAAGTAATAATCAAATACCACACACACATGTTTTGCCATGTCTACTAATTTCTTGTTATGGAAAACAGGAAACAGATAATTATCAGTGTTATTCATAGTTGGAAGGGGCATTACACATTTACCTTTCACATATGTCCCGTCTTATGTATTGTATTTAATTTTGAGTGATTTTATCTACACTTATTAATTTTCTCTTCACACCTAATATTTTTTTTTTAAAAAAAAAGAATTAAAATCCAACTTTACCCCCTTTGTTTACTCTTTATACCCAACAGAAAGTAAATACTGAAAAAGAAACCCTCGCACACATAGTCAGTGGCCACGACCATGACGGTAGCATTGTTATACTTGAAAATGTTTTGAATTTGGCGAAATCTGTACAGCTTCATAATCTCTGACGTCTTTCATAAGGTTTCTTTTCATCTTCCTATTTATAAGCCATCTTCATTAAAAATAATTTCCCATACAAAATCATGTTGAGATTGGCCAGTTTAAAAGTAGGAAACGAGTGGTGGAGGTGGGTATGTCAAAGAACAATACAATATGGTGATGAAAACAAAGGAGGGGAGGGTCGACGGCTCGATTCATAAGGAAGGTCGAGGTCATGATGGGTATTTGTGGGGTTTCCTCTTATAATTGACAGTTGGGTGTTAAAAGAAGAGTATAGCAGGCTTGGGGCACATTAGGAACTTTAATGGACAAAAATTCAAAGTTGGATATGAAAATAAGATTGTTGAGCATGGATAAAATTTTCCATAATTTTTTTAGATTGTTTATCTTTTTAATTTTCCTACAAGGATTTTAGTCACAATTAATATTGCCGATTTTAAAGATTACCTATGATGATAACAAATAACAAAAGGCCAAAATTTTATCAATATTTTTATTATTTTGCCCTAAAAAATCATTCTTGTAAAAAAAAAGTAAGGATATAAAGGTAAAATTAATATATTTATTTCTAATTCCAATACACATTCTCATCCATTTTCTCATTCCCACCCAACATAACCAAACAACGTAATAAATATATTTTTTCCATTCCCACCCTTTATTCCCAGTAATCATATTCTCATTCCCATCAATTCTTTTCCGTAATGTAACTAGTTTACAAGTTACAATCCATCGTATCTTTTTATTTCATAGATTAAACCCATTACTTAAAGGGAATTTTTATCCACACCCATCATCTCTCTTCCCCCACACAATACTACATTTTTGTCTCTAAAACTTCCAAAATTACCAACACATTACAAAGAAAATTTAATAAAAACCTAATAGGTTTATTTTCAAACTTAAACATTATTTTTGTAAACTTTAAAATTAAAATAAAATTGAAAGACATACAGTCACTTTGCCGACGGAAAGCCCTTGCCACTAACCTCACCATTCTCCATGTATCTTTCTTGATTTCGGTGAAAGTCCATGAAGAAAGTATGTGTCTAACCATATTAGATTCTTATGAAATATTATCTTCCATTTGAGAGTAATTTAGGAAGTTTTGATGAAAAAAATGTAGAGTTGGGTGGGGGGAGAAAACTAATGGGTGTAGATATAATCTCCCTTACCCAAACTCCACCTAAGTAAGTTTCCATAACGAGTTAGTTCAGCTTTTATCATTGCCTTCCACCTAAAATACCCCTAGTAATTAGTGACATTAAATATGCAGCCATAATTTGTTGGACTAAGCTAATCTTGAACTCTTTTTGGAGGTAATTAGTGTTTATTGTTAAATGTTTTTAAATTTCTCATTCGGCCTTACTCCATTGGGCCTGGGATGTTGCTTCTTTTTCCTCTTCTTTGCATTCTTCTCCTCCTCCCATCTCTTTCTTCCTTCCCACATAACTCCGTGATATTTTGGTTCATCAGAAGATATTTAATTTTTTTTCCTCACATCACTTTTTATTCATTCTCATAACGAACCCATATAATCCACGATTAATGTATCTATTGTTGAATTCAAAAATTATTAACTTATATTTCGTGGTAATTATGTATCTTCATACTTAGGTGACATGACGTAGGTGTTTACAAAATCACATAATATGACTACACTTAAGTGGCATGACTTAGGTAATTATATACTTCTCGTACTCATTTGGTAATTTTTTATTAAGTTAGTATTGTTGACTAGTTGGTGACTTAGGTGATTTTGTAGAAAGTATTTCTTTTCATAAAAAAGTATTTGTGGAATATTGACCCGCTGAGACTCTTGAAAATGAACGATATTACCGAAATTTCGATGGAAATTTCGGTAATATTTCGGTGAAATTTCGGTAAAATTTCCTTTATGATTTACATAGCTCTCTTTTGACTTTCTTACATTGAATGAGTGGTTACTTTCAATAATGTTTCTTTTGAGCTCTTACTTTCAATAATGCTTCTTAAATCTTTCCTGATGTGTGTAATTCTGATGTATTATATTTCTCAAAACTCTTATGTTATATTGTAATGTTAATATAATGGTTAGTGTATGTTTCATGAGCCTCACTTTAAGATATTATGCTGATGGATAGCTTAATGGAATACAAAACACAAATTCTTCTCCTTTATATATATAAAAGTTAATCCATATGGACAATGCTATATTGTTTAGATGTTAAATTGCATTATTTGTTGATTTTAGAGCATAGAGAAAGTAGAGATATTAATTTATAGGTTTTCTAATATGTTTTTCTTCTTTTTTTTTAAACTGAAATTTACCGAAATCAAAACTTTTTCCAAAATTTCCATAAATTTTGACGACTGAAATTTTGTTCCTTGGTGATGCCTTAGAGCATCTCCAATGAAACCTTCAAATATGCGCGGCGGGGGGGTGGGGTGGGGATACCTTAGAGCATCTCCAATGGAACCTTCAAATACCATGTGGAGTGTTGACTGGGATGAAAATGACATTTTTCGCCTCCATCCGAACCTTCAGATGCAGAGGTGGAATTGCGCTGCTTCACTTTGCTGCCAAAATTGGCGTCACAAGAAGTGCCATCTTTTTGCCGCTTTTGCTCATTTTATGATTATTTAATACTTTGGCCCCATCATATTGTGTTCTTCAATATTTTTTATTTAAGCTGTCACTTGCCTTGTCCAATCGTACACGCTCTCCTCCCCTAACTTGACTTTCATGCCATAAATGTTTAGAATCCCATCATAATAAAATAGACATTTTGGTTGAAGGAAAAAACTAATAAAAATGTCATTTTGCCATGTCAGCATCAAATTGTAATTTGACATTGTTGATGCCCAAAAATGGCTCGGGTCAACGGTCAATGAAAGTGAAGGATCCTTGGTCGGATTGATGTGTATGTTTCCGGGAGCTGAGAGGCTAGCTCCGGATGATGGCTTCCGGAAGGTGCCTGTCCGGAAAGGTGTGTCCAGATGAGGAGAGATGTCTTCTGTCTTGGCCCGACCTGGGACGGAAAGTTGACTCTGGGGAAGGACTCCGAGGGATCTGCACACAAAGAGAGGTAAGCTCGGAAGGGCACTGGTGTGGTACCGGCCTAGATCCTCCGATGCTTAAGTCAGCCGGGAAGAAGGGGATTCTCTAGCTTGAGAGGGAAAGGTAGGTGAGAGTATTTAAGAGAGAGGCAGTGGACCTTTGACCCTTTGGAGGGTGAGGAGTATTTATAGAGGAGGGCGATGGCGCCCTTGTAATTAGTAGCAATATGGGGTAGGTTCCCCACATTGCCCCCCTTCTTGGAGGCTTGTGGAAGCCATGTGTCACCAAGGCATTGGTTGCCTTGGTGGGCTTTGCTTGGGGTAGTGTATGGGCCTTGTTGGTGTTGCTTGGGCCTTGGTCGGCTTGGAGGTGAGCTTCTGGAATGGCACTCAGGGAGGAGGTCTCCGGGATGAGTGTTCCCGGAGGGTAGGCTTCCGGACAGGCTTCCGGGAGATGTGTTCCTGGAAGGTAAGAGTTGCCCGAAAGTCTTCCTTCTCCCGGTGACATGTGACCGGTCGGGTATGGTATCAACAGACATAGAAAAATTGACATCTCCATTGGAGATGCTCTTATAATGGCATAGTTGTAATAAATGTATGAAGATGCGGACAAATAAGTATCCTACATGATAGTAATTCTGAATGTTGGGCTTTAGTCAATAAAAAATTGTTCTTGGATATGAATCCAATTAGACTAAATTATTTAGGTTAATATTCCATTGTCTCAATTAAAAATAGGGAAATTTTATCCACACCCAACCATCTTATTTCTACACCCATCATTCAATCTAATTATGTAATACCTAGTTTAACCTAGTATCAAATTACTGTTAAGGACTCAACATTTAAGTTGAAGTGAATATATTAAACACCATAAGTCAAACCCTAGGTCGGCGATGCCGTGCTAGTGATGAAAGAGAATGGCTCAAAGTTAAAATATGTTCTCTATTGCTTTAACATAAATAATCAAGAGGCCTCACTAGGAGAAGGATGGCTAATTAGGAGACTAGTACAGGGGGATGTAGTATTCTCCATGATATATGAATAGAAATCATGCCTCAATTTGGTTGCTCATGGAAAGTTTCAGATTGAAATTTTATCTAATCCCATATATTTGCTTGGTTGATGTTATCATTAAAGAAGAGAGAATTAACAGTATATACAAAGAGAAAGACGAGAAGAAAAGAGAAAGGAAAATATGGGAAGAGGAAGAGGCTGTGATTGCTAGTTTTGCCGGTGCTAGAAGGCTTTGTAGCCTAGGAGGGAATCGAAGGAGTGGCTTTTGCAGCTGCGGAATAGCTAGGTGCAAAGAGATCATGAGAGATTGGGTTGTGAGGGTGTTTTAGGAATAGATGTTGGGTCTGAAGAACAATATGAACTTTGTTAAAATAAGGTGTGGGGTGAGAAATCATGTTGGGTGTGTAAATAAAATTGGTGGGTGTGGATAAAATCACCCTTAAAATATAAAGGCTTTCAGATGTGGTCTCGTCAGGTAGATTCTCTACAGAGGTCGAAAAAGGGTGGAGGTTGCATCTCTACCTGCAATCGAGGAAGTTTTGGGGATAGGGAAGAGGGGGAAGAGGCATACCCCTATTCTAGAGGTAGGTTAAGTTATAGTTTATAATCTTTGAGTGCCGGGGCGAGTATGCGCTCGGTTAAAGAAATATAGCTTGGTATATTGTACTTTGGTGGTTGGTTTTCACTTGTTTTTGTTGATTTTCGTAGATTTTTCTTTTTTGAGTTTGCCTTTTATGTTTGGGAATCTTTTTCTATAATGTTGTTTGCTTACCTTATAGATATAATGGGTAACAATTGGATCAGTTCTTTGTTTAACATATCTATAGACGAGAAAAAATTGGAGAAGAGAGACTGGGAGAGAATTGAAGATACCTAGACAAGAGGAACAATACTTTTGTATGCCTAGACAAGCGGAAGAACACTACTTTGAAGGTATAGTATGAGAGCTGCTATGTACATCCAAAATTTATCTCTGGACACCCTAGACATTGTTTGTAGGTTATTTTGTAATTGGTTGTCCTTGTGACAAAAACATTGTAAAATATGGAACATGTTCAATTAGTCATTAAGGTTATATTTCTAGATTTTTAGGATAATTGAAGAAGCTTGGAAGATTGAAGAGTGAAGATGCATTCATATATAATATTCATTTGCATAGATTTTCTGTGTCAAAACCTTTGTCCTTTCTTTATTGAGTCAAAACTTTTTAAACACTTTAAGGCTTTATACTTATTTTCACAAGAATAAGGATTTTAGGTTTTTCGTGACTGGTCATCTATTTCATGCACGTGAAGGTTGACTGCTTTTCTGACAGATTGATTAAACAGCTCATGCTTTTATCCTCCGGTCAGTCAACTTCGCCCCACTCACTCGGATCTGCCTAGGTTGTGTTAAAAGAGAGTTTTAAGAATTAATCTTGGCCGTTTGTTTCTTATCCTCTTGTGTCTATATAAACATAACCTCATCTTCTATCAAAACTAGGGTTTTCATGTATTATTTCACAAAAATCTTTTGAAAAACTCTCACCTTTGAGCATACCTTCCTCTCCGGTTTCATCTTGTCTTCTTCAGTGCTTTTAGCTCACTTACATAGAAGCATCATATGAATTATGAGGATTGTATGAGTTGATAAAACCTTTGTTTTACAAAGTCAGATTCATTGAAAATATTCTAGCTATCTTTGGAAGAAGGTTTATCTTTCCTAGATTCGGCTTGTTTTTGAAAGTTCATATACTTGAGTCGGATTAGAAGTGTGCAACTAGAGTCTTCCATGTTCATGCATGTTCATAGACTTAGTTGAGTTTTAGAGGTCATTGACCTTGATTTGTTTGCTGCCCAGTTCATAACTGTAGCAGTAAACACAGTTACTGTTCATTTCCTAAAGGTTTGTAGCTCTCTGGAAATGCAATTGTGACTGGTCATAAATCAACACTGCATTCATACAACGGTGCCACCGATTAGGAATACATGTGTATAACCCTATGATGTGTTGACCAAGCAAGCATCCCTTGGAGGTGAAGTGATTGAGAAGAAGCCGCACAAGAGACCGCTGCATCTAAGATAGGTACATTAGATATTGTTCTTGGTTGAAATCTTGTATTGGGAATCTTTTGCCATTTCATAGTGGAAGGCTGGCCTTCTGATAGACCCCTGGTTTTTTTATCCTTTTGTGGATTTTTCCGAGTACCAAAACTCTGTGTCCATCTTTGTGTATCGTTAAACATTTGGCTTAATTAAAATTGGATTTAATTTTGCGCCAATTCACTTAACATGCAAACTAGACAATTCTGTCTGACTGGTCATCTTAACTGCTGCATTAGAAACGCTGGTTTGATTAAGTTGTAGTTGTGGATAGCTCGCGAATTTCTAACTCACTGATTTCGTTGAGGACCTAAGTTGGCATAGCATCTGAGTGTTTTTAAACAAATCACAAGCATCCACAAGTTATATATATCAAGTGATTAATCTAAGTAATCTGTCAAGTTCATCTCAACAATGACTGGTCATCTTTGTGATTATTGTTTGTGTTGTTTGTTAAACAAGAGGGAATTAATTTTAAATACCCCCCTCATTGCCAACCTGCATAGTTGAATTTGTAATTATATCCTCTTTACAAAATGACCGAAAGTCCTCTATTTTATCTTTAAAAACCAAAAATTTGTGAAACCAAAAAATAAAATAGAAATCAAAAGACAGCATCAAAGCCCTATCATCCACCTCCACTTTCACTTCTAGCTCCACCCAAATTGGGGGTTTTGATCTTGATAAAATTAGGGGCTTTGACGTTGGTATGATAACCATTGTTGATCTATTTACCGTTTTTCATTCAAAGCTACATTTGGCATCAATATTGAGCACCTTAATTTGATTGATTTTAAAATCTTGTAAGTTCTTGATAGATAAAGATAATTAATGATGGAAAAGAATATAGCAGCAAGGTTGCCGGCTGCATTGAAATAATGAATGATGGAGAGGAGTATAACAATAAGGTTTCCGGCAACAACGGAGATGCAGCCATGGATGTCGGCAGAGGCAGTATGTGGCTGTAGTTGATTGGACTTATGTTCTTTTTATAGTACTAGCCTCTTAGCAGCTGCTCATGCGGATGCCAATTTGCTTTTTTGATTTGTGTTTTTATTTTTCATTATATTGAATTTTCTATTTTAAATATAAAATTTTATTTTTACAAATTTACCCTTATTAGTTGAGTTAGAGTAAGTTTAATCTTTTTCTTGTATAAGGGTAAATTTGAAAAACACAAATTTAACCGTGGGTATACTTAGTTTGAGGTACACCCAAGATTTTCCTTTATTAATATAGATTTTTTAAAGTTAATTATTCAGAGGATAATATATGTAATAGATGAAATAATATGGGTGTCTAAAGATCTTTCAAAAACTTAATAGTGGTGTACAAAGAAATAGGGTGTCCAAAAATAAAATCTGGGTGTACATAACAACTCTCTATAGTATTTGGTAAAAAAAATTGGGTCATACTTTATTTGTGAGGAAATTGATTTTTAAAAATGTGGTTACATGAGAGAAGCTGGAATAATTTCATTTGATGTTTTTCTACCTTTTTCATTCATGAATTCAAGTGATGTTGTAATCCACCTCTCAAAGGTGCGGCAATAAATTACCTCTTCAATAGAATTAATTACACTTTGAATAAAGTCAAATTAAATGGGTATAACTCTTACTATACAAAAACAAATGGAAAAGTAAAAAAAAATCTACAAATAAGATTGGCCAAATTAAATGAATCATTTGATCCATAGGAAATTTTATTAATAGACGTTTCTGGCAAAAGGCCATATAAGGAGTACATGAGATCAACTCGATCGGTGAAGACCAGGGCCTCGTTAAAAACCTTGCAGAGTACAAGGAAAAGAATGCCCAATACTCCTATTACACAACATTAAATGAATTATTTGAATTGTGCATGATTCGATTGTAAAAGCATTAAACCAAATGCATATACCACAATTAAGACCATGTAACTTGCAAAGAGATACGCTTTGGCTTGGGGTCGGCCGGCCCTTCAGATCTCATTCCCCGCCGCCCCTTTCTCCTTGTGAGAGCTCAATTCTTCCTCTCCTTTGTGAGAGCCCCTCTCCTCTCCATGGGAGTTTTGTCCTCTCTTCGGTGAGAGCCTCGACATCATTCCCGACCTTGTGTTTGGGTTGTTTATTTTCCTTGAGTTCCCGACCTTGTGTTTGGGATGTTTATTTTCCTTGATTTCTATGTTTTTTTGTTTTTGTTCTGTTAGGGGTTTGGTTGGGATGTCGAGAGACATCTCATCAGCTTCGTTTCACCACCGCCTATGCTTTGCCTGTTGCCGCTCATCGATCCAATCTGGATTCGGTTTGTTGTGATGCATGCGTTCTTCCTCGGATTCGTTATTAGTTGCTTTGTGGTCGCCGTCATCATCGTTGCATCTGCTTGATTCCGATCTGATTGTTTTGGTCTAATTTGGTTCTGCAGCAACTCCACTCATTTTGGGTTTGGACCTGTTTGGTATTGTTTTGTTGTTGGACTTTTTTGGGTTGGAATTGTTAACATGAATGTAATCGACCGTGTAGGAGTATGGACCCCGATATTTGTGGTTCTTTTTGTACTTTTTGTTTGGATGCTATGTTTGTTCTCAGGAGTATAGGGCACTCTTTTCCTTGTACATTACAAGGTTTTTAACGAGGCCCCGGTGCGGATTTGTATATGTATATACTCCTTGTTTGGATTTTCTGGCACCCTCATAAATAAAATTAGTATTCTTTTTTGTATTAATTATTCACAAGGACATAAAACAACACCTAATTCTATAATAGGACATGTACTTCAAATAATTTCCTACAAGGACAAAACACCAATTTATATATTAAAATAAAAAAATAAACTCAATATATCCACGCGCTCGCCTCCTTTTCGCTTCTCACTTCATCTCCTCCCAACTCAACTCTTTCGGCATTTTGATGATGTCGGACGCGAACGAGTTTTCAAGCAATTGAAGAAGTCCGACAACTCTTTCGGCATTTTGATGATATCGGACGCGAACGAGTTGTCGGACTTCTTCAATTGCTTGAATTTCTTGGAGTAGGCCCAGATCAAAACTCCGGCGAACAGAGCCAGTACGTAGGCCGAGGCAGTGACTACTCCGGCGACGGCAGAGCTGGTTATGGCAAGAGGAGGGCTTGCTGGTCTTCAGGTTAATAGCGGTGGAATTGTCGGTGGAGTGATCGGAAGATCCGGTCGGAGACAATGACGACGTCAGCGGCGGAGTTTTCACCGAATTGGATGTCTGATTCATGAGAGTGGTGGTCGCGCGGCGACGGCGACCCAGATGGGGAAAGAAAGGAATCGAAGGAGGAGCTGAAGCTCCACCACTCCATGTTGTGGATTTCGGTGCTGCCTTGGGTCGACCTAGTAAAGCCCATGTACATGAAGTCACCGACGAACTAGCCCAGATCCAGAGAATATGATAAAATCGGGTCTTTGGGTTTGAGATTCGATTAGGAAACGGATACATTGAAGAGCCGACTCCAATATTTTACCTTTTCTGCCATTTTATAAATTTTGAGTTGAGTTGAGTTGAGGTATTGTGATATTAGGATTTTATTGATTTTTGAAGCATTTTGCAATGCATCTTTTTTTTTTGTGGTTAGATATGAAATTGTTGATCATATCATTTTTTCTATATTAACTGGTTCTGTGTTGGTGTTAACTGTTTTTGTGTTGTTATTAACTGTTTTTATATTGTAATAAACTGTTTCTGTATTTTAACGAACTATTTCTGTGTAATAGGAACTGTTTCTATGTTGGCGTTAAGTGTTTTTGTGTTGTTATTAACTGTTTCTGTATTATAATAGACTGTTTTTGTGTTTTAACAAACAGTTTCTGTGTAGTATGAACTGGTTCTGTGTTGGCCTTAACTGTTTCTGTGTTGTAAAAATTAACAGTTTCTATGTTTGTAAAAACTGTTTTTGTGTTTGATAGAAACTGTTTCTGTGTTGTAAATATTAACTATTTCTGTGTTGGTAAAAATTAAATGTTTCTGTGCATCCTGGGTTCATGCGCGTACTGTTCACGATGGTCACTGTTCACGCACGTTAGTGTTCATGCGCGTGGGCTTTGTAAAGCTAAATTATGTTTTTTTTATTATATTAATTTTGAATTTGTCCTTATAGATGAATATTTAAAATGTTTGTCCTACTATGGAATTAGGCTATTTTTTTTGTCCTTAGAGGCCATTGTTCCTTCTTTTTTATTAAAAAAAAAAAATTGTAAAAGCATTCATTAGGATTTATTAAATTCCATCATTAATTAAGAACCAAAAAGCGTAAAATATACGTTAAGAGAATATTTTTTTGATCAAATGGAATGCAATATTATTGAAAGATTAAGTTTGGCATCGCACCAAACAAAAGGAGTACATACTAGATAGTAACACTAGAAAACCTTGGGCCTCGTTAAAAACCCCGCAATAGACGGGGAAAAGAGTGCCCTATACTCCTATATGAAACAAACGCATTCAAAAGACAAGTGAACAGTGAACATGAATATAGAGTTTAGCCCGAAACCTACCCCATCTCCCTACGGCATAGCCATCAGGAGATAAGAATAGGAACTTAGTCGACCTCCTTACGGCCTAACCATCAGAACGTTAAGAGAATATGGAGGGACATAATAGGTATGTAAACAAATAGAAAATTAAATGACTCATCAAAACTCATGTTACTCATGGATTAGCAATTAAAGTGGTTATATAGAAAATATTAAATATTAAGGTTATTACTAAAAATTGCTGGATTTTCTATAATTATTTTTCCTATTAGAATTTGAACAAAAAAAAGCATACAGGAATGTCACACTGAAAGAATCAAACACACGTACAACAAGACAAACCAAATGTAGATAGAAGGCCGGCCAGCTTATTCAGGTGTCCACCATGTGTATACATCCCATTTCATCACAAAAACATTTTCCAATTTCTTTCTCGGTAAACCAAAATCATAGATTAAAATCCATCTGCTTTCTTTTCTATTTTAATTTTGTTTGTTGGCAAGACAGATCAGACTATAACAGCCGGTATTTTGCTTGATGGGGACAAATCAAACTTGCTTAATGTATTTTTGGACCTCATTATCTCGCTTTCTCCTCTCTCTCTCTCTCTCTCTCTCTCTCCCCAGGGGGGCCATCCCCCAAGAGTATTTATATATAAAGGTGCCAACATAGAGACGTAGAAACAGACAGAGGGATTGGTGTGGAGTAGTCTTGAGTGTCTTCTCTCTTTTGATTTTGGATTTGTGGGTGAATTTTGGGGTGGAAATAAAGCCATGGTGGGTTTGGGAATGGGAATGGAGTTGAGTTGGGGAGTCCTTCTATGGAGCTTTGGCGCTCTCTTTGCTCTCAAGTGGCTGCTCAAGAATGCAAATTGGTTTCTGTATGAAACCCAACTGGGTGAAAAGCAGTACTCCCTCCCACCTGGTGACTTGGGCTTGCCTTTCATTGGCAACATGTGGTCCTTCCTCAAAGCTTTCAAGTCCAACAATCCCGAATCCTTCCTCGATTCCATCGTTTCCAGGTAAATGGTTCTTTTTCATCACTAAGATTCACGGTTCACTCATATCGAATACCAATTTGCAGTATCGGGTAGTATGTGATACGAAATGATGTTCTCGAAACGTTAAAGGAACTACTATGGAGGTTCTCGAAACATCGAAAGGATTACTGTGGATAATTATTCTGTAATGTCAATAACAGTTCCGTAAACATTTTGGTAACTCCAAGCTGTGGAAAAGATTACCAGCTTTTCACCAACATAGAAGATCATTTGTGTTGCCCATGTACGGAACCCAAAGGCCAAGGGACGTCACTAAAACGGTTTTGTTCTAGACCAGAGCTGGCCAGTTTTTGTCATTTTCACTGTCAGCATGCATAACCAGGCTTTTGTCTTTTAACTCAGTAATTTTATTTTTAATTTTTTTTAACATAATGGACACTTGTAGAACCAGAGTCTGCACACAAAGTGGGTGAATGCCACCACCACAAAACCATGCAAATCCTCCCAATTTTTCACCACCCCTTGTTTTTGTTTTGTGGGTATCGACCTCACAAAAGCCCTCTGTTTTGGCCGTCAAATTTCCCAACCGCTACTTTTGAATCTCCAGCAGTTGGCTTGTCCCCTTCACCTTATTGGGGCCATATGCTAAGGATGGCCCTACCACAATATTTAGAATCTCCCACTTCAGTCCGGGTTCAACTCAACTTTCTTAATTGTATATATGGTCAATTGAGCTTAGACAATGATGATGGTGTAAGTTATCTGAAAATGTACCACACTTTAGAAAGGAGGGTCCACCTCCATCTGTGCTTAGGTAATGGTTACAACCAAATTGTTATTAGTGTGAGATTTTGGGTTTTTAGAGATTTTTATATTTTAACTTTTAATGGGATGGGAATCTCTTTAGTTGTCGAGACGACTTAGTAATGTTGTTTGATACTTTTTGGGATTGTGGAGTGGAGGAGTGCCCTGCAATTTTAATTTGCTTTCCATGTGGTCAAGTACTTGGCATTGTCTTGCCAAAAGAAAGTACCTTCCCTTTTTGCTACTAGTTCTAATGCACCGAGTAATGTCCTACCCACCAAGCTTTGTTCGCAAAATGATTCAACTTGTTTACTTATTCAAATTCGTGCTCATTTCAGACATCACTCATCTCTATAAGTAAGACTTGGAAATATTTACGGAATACCATTTGATAAATAAAAGAGGTGGGTGTTTCTAGTATTTTGTGAAATAAAAATAATAATTGAAGTTTGCAAGGGCAAGTGCTGGTGCTTTTTTACTATTTTTGGTGGGTATAATTGATAGGATAGAGCCCCACGTAGTTGCGGAAGCAGAAACTCTAGTGAAAGGGAAGTCAATATGCAAATACTCAGAATAAGTTCCCAAATTGGTGAGTTGATTGACTAATAGCTTTGATAGGAAGTTATTCTCTCTAGAACTGCTTTTAATATTCTTCCTTGTTTAGCTGTACACATAAAAAGTAGCAAACTAGGAAAAGGGCCTTTGCAGTTAAATAAGGGACCTATCATTATGCTTGAAAGCTAAATGAATTTTCGAGTTGATTATGCGCCAACCACTTTGATACGTCTAGTAAACTGGCATGTTTATGTAGGGTCATTAATTTGCACCTTCATTTTGTGACTTGCTTTTTCTTATCTTGTCTTCCTAGTAGACTAGTGTCGCCCCCCCTCCGCAATCCCCTTTAGTCAGCTTAAACGAAAGAACATATTAATCACATTCAAATGATGTATTGGGTCCTCAAGTCAATTTGAATAAAACTTGTGGCCGGAAACAGAGATACACCCTTACTGTTAATGATTTGAATGCCCCACTTTACTCACTTCGATTGAAACTGAATAACGCGCACGCAAAACTGCATAATTCATTGTTCAATTATTTTCACTTGCATTATTGAAAGTGGATGATTGATTAGTTCAGTGGTTTTTTAATTATGTTAGTAAAGTTTGGAGAAATCTTTAATCTAATTATATTTGCATATATCAATGAACAATGCAGATATGGACATACTGGAATGTATAAGGTATTCATGTTTGGGAACCCAAGTGTGATTGTTACAACCCCGGAAACATGCAAACGAGTTTTGACAGACGATGATGCATTTAAGCCCGGGTGGCCTGTTTCCACAGTGAAATTAATTGGAAAGAACTCATTCATCGGCATATCTTATGAAGAACACAAGCGTCTAAGAAGGCTAACAGCAGCTCCAGTCAATGGTTATGAAGCATTGACGGTATACATGAAGTACATTGAGGAGAATGTCATAGAGTCATTGGAGAAATGGTCGAAAATGGGAGAGATAGAGTTCTTAACTCAACTGAGAAAGCTTACTTTTAGGATTATTATGTACATCTTTCTTAGCTCAGAGAGTGAGCCGGTGATGGATGCTCTGGAGAGGGAGTACACAGTACTTAACTATGGAGTTAGAGCCATGGCAATCAATCTTCCTGGATTTGCATATCATAAAGCACTTAAGGTGAGGGACTGATAAGTTGAGTTTTTTCTTTACTTGGAATTAGTACATTTCCACTTTGTCTTAGCATCCAATTGAGTAAGTGAGACATTTTCATTTCAGGCTCGGAAAGTTGAGTTTTTCCTTCATTTGGGATTAGTACATTTGCAATGTGTCTTAGCATTTTCATTTCAGGCTCGGAAGAATCTTGTCGCTACATTTCAATCCATTGTGGATGAGCGAAGAGCACAAAGAAAGGCCGGAAACTACTCGACAAAGAAGAAAGATATGATGGATGCTCTGCTAGAAGTTGTGGATGATGACGGAAGGAAACTTAGAGATGCGGAAATCATAGATGTTCTGTTAATGTACTTGAATGCAGGCCATGAATCCTCTGGCCATATCATGATGTGGGCAACCGTTTTCCTTCAAGAACACCCTGAATTCTTCCAGAAAGCTAAGGTGCTTGAATTTACCTAGTTTTGGGAGTTCTATTGTGTCATTAGCTTTTTGACTACTGAGGGACTAACCTTTTCCAGCACAATTGATCATTTGCAGTAAATTTCAGCCTTCATTCTGCATCGATACTCATTCACTATGACTTTTACTTCAACGTTTTATATAGCTTATTCAATGAATTCTGGTGTGTGCTAATCATGTTTGGTCAATGCAGGCAGAGCAAGAAACTATTTTAAAGAGAAGGCCGCCAACACAAAAGGGCTTGACTCTAAAGGAGTATCGTGAAATGCAGTACCTTTCCCAGGTACATAAACAGTAACTTCACTCTCAATTTGATAAGCCCTGGACAAGTCATTTACGCTAACGCTTCTAAACTCCATAGGTGATTGACGAAGCTCTTCGCCTGGTAACATTCTCCCTTACTGTGTTTCGAGAGGCAAAGAAAGATGTAACTATAAGAGGTGAGTGCATGGTCCTGGGATGCATTGTACTTTCACTCAACTTTCAACTTGACATTGATTCATGAACCAGTTTTCAGTATTTTCTGAATGGAATCTATGTAAGAGCCTAAAATATACTGATTGGCTTGGATTTCAGGTTATAGCATTCCTAAGGGCTGGAAAGTTTTGGTCTGGTTCAGGAGCATTCACTATGATTCAGAACTCTATCCGAATCCCATGGAATTCAACCCTGATAGATGGGATGTAAGTATATGAGCACTTATGACTTCCTCATATAAATGATGAATGGTCACGAGTATGTCCCCAATCTAACATGTTTAATTGCTTTTTGCTGGCCCAGAATTACACCCCGAAACCATTAACTTTTATGCCCTTTGGAGCTGGAAGCCGGTTGTGTCCCGGAAATGATCTTGCTAAGCTGGAAATTGCTATTTTCCTTCACCATTTCCTCCTCAATTACAAGTGAGTCATCTTGCAACTGATTTGTCTCCACAGAAACTTGTAAATGTCTTGTTACATTCGTCTAATTTCTATACAATTTGGCATTGCGCAGGATGGAACGGGTTAATCCTCGGTGCCAATCTATGTACTTACCACATAATAGGCCAAAGGACAATTGCTTGGCAACAGTCAAGAAGTGTGGCTCTGCATAAGTAATAGAGAAAATAGAAGATAATTCACAGTGATCTCAACTGACTCACATGGTTCTATTAGATAAGGTTCTCTTGTTTTGGCTGCCAAGTTTTGAAGGTTTGAACTTATCTCATTCTGCCCATCTGTTACCAGGCAGGAACCCTATCCTTCTACAGAAAAATGGCCGGAAGTTTTACTAGTTAATAATTAAGAGGTTATTAATTTTGTACGGGAAAGAGGCCTAGCGTGCAAAGCAAGCTATCAGAGCTGGTAATTGTGCATTAGCCGGCTAGTTTGTATGTAACCCACTTATCTTCTCTAAATAAAATTATCTCTAGTAGTAGTTTCCAAAATTGTTTGTTATCAGATTTTTGGTCTCTTTATATTTCAAGTTTCTTATTTCTGTTAGATTCGCCAAAGATAATTTTTTCGCCTATTTCTGAAAGTCATGGTACTTCTAGTCCTAACTTACAGCCCCAGCCTCACCACTTAACTCATCTCATGTCGAAAATTGTCCAATTAACGCGAGACACACAAATCCACGAAAACTCATAGAAACAATATATGTTGGATGGTCATTATTTCAAACAAATCCACGCAAAATGGCAACGGCTACTTTGGCAAGACGAATAGGCAGGGCCATTCTGAACCATGATGGCAGCGCAGCCTCAGGAAACGGATGGTTCAGCCCTCACATGGCTGCTGCTTCTCGCGCCGTTGCTGAACGAATTCCACTGGTTGATCTCGTTCTCGAGGTCAGAGACGCAAGGGTAATAATACCTATTAACTCAAGTATTCATCGCACGGTTCATGCCCACAAGCTGTTTGATGAAATGCCTGACTGACATGCAATAGCTTTTCTTGAATTCTTTCCCCCCCTTGATACGAAATTTTTGTGGTTTTAAGCTATGATTGCGTGAATTTTGAGGTTGTTTGATTTGGTTTAAGGCCAACTCAACACTGAAAGATTGATTCATATAATTGAATTTTTTCTTTGTCTTATGAGCAGTATTTAATAGTTCATTTATACAATTATTAGATTCCGTTGTCATCAGAGTTTGACCTACTGAAGAACTATGCATCCTCCTCAAGGAGAATTATCGTGATGAACAAGATGGACCTTGCAAACCGTTCCCAAATGAAGGTGCGCATTCTTTTCATATATTTTTATTCTGGTCATGGTAAATATAAGGTATTTTGCTCTCATATTCCTTTTCTTACTCTGTGGAAATACTACGTGTACTGCCTTTCACAGTTAGAAAACTAAACCACATTGGCCACCCTTGGAGTTATCGATGGTTGATAATTCTGAATTTTGTACTTTTATTCGAAAAGTAACGTAGTAGTGGTCAATGCGACTCTGAACTTCGTATTATCACTGTGCTTCACTGTAGGAACTTCTGAAATTTATACTCATGATCTTTTGAATTTATCTCCTTTGTAATCTTATTAAGCTTTCATATTCGGCTCCATTTATAGGTTTGGATGCAGCACTTTGAGAAAGCCAATTGCATTTCGTATGGAGTCAATGCCCATAATTCAGAGAGCATTAAGCAGGTTTTCATATGTGGTTTACATATAATATGTTTGATTATTATATGCATTTCACTGAAGAAAGCATGATCTGTAAACTTTTGCTAACATCTAAAATGAAGTTTTTTAGGTTTTACCAATTTAATTCCATAGGAAAGTCAGAAACTCAATTGCTTTTATTCTTAAGTTGTGACCTCGTTCAAGTTATTGCTCTTTTAGTTTGATGTATATCAAGGATGCTTAACTTCTTACAGTTGTTGAACTTTCTGCAAGCTCAAATCAGAGAATTCAAGAAAGCTGATCACTCTAGTCATACCACGACAGTATTGATAGTTGGAATTCCTAATGTCGGCAAGTCAGCCCTTGCCAACTCTTTGCATCGAGTTGGGAGGATCAGTGCAGCAGGTATCACGTTAAACAGGTTTTGTTAAGTTTTCTTTTCGCAGAGAGTCTAGAACTAAGTTCATTCTCCTCTATTATGTACCGGAAGAATTTGGTTTACTTCTAAAACATTGGCTGTCTTACAGAGAAGGGAAAGTTGAAGCATGCTACAGTCAGTCCACAACCTGGCGATACAAAAGATATAAGTAGCTTGAAGGTGTGTATTTTAAATATTAACAATGTACTGTTTTAATAGTTGTCAAATGTTAACAATCCCAACAGTGGATGGAAGCAATCACCACCAAAGAGAGTGTGAGTGGGTGCACCACTAAGGCAAAATGTTTGTGAAATGTGTCAAGAAATGATTATACATACCTCATATGTTTCGTTTCTTCTCCATTCTTTTAACCTATAGCTACTTTGGTAATTCAGTTTTTTGTTTTACAAATGAAAGTTGGTATAAATTTCCAGATTGCAAGCCATCCCAGTATTTATGTGTTGGACACCCCAGGTATTTTGCCTCCACGCATTCTTGATGTTGAGGTCTGCACCAAGCTAGCCTTGACAGGTATGACCATTTCGATACTTTACCTCAAGTTTCATTAGTCCACATGGGTAAAGTTGTTGGTCCGGCGGAGCTTATCTGTCCCAGAGGACAATCTCAGCGAGTTGGCCATATGCTCTTAGATGCAGAGTAACTGGGATGAATAAATTTTCACACATTTTTTAACTTCTATGTTTATCTGGTTGCTATTCCACATGCAGGAACATTTCAAGACTGCTTTGCTGGGGAGAGGGAACTAGCTAAATACTTCCTGTATATCTTGAACACCAGTGACGAATACAAGAAATGGGCAAAGTTGTCAAACAGTGAGAACCAGAGAGTATATTCAGATCTCACCATAGAAGGCCCAACTAGCTCTACACCGTGCATGAAAAGAAAAAGGCAATACCCAACAGATCACACACAGGTCTGAGAGTTTTTGCTGTGAGAATCTTTCATTTCTGCTGTTATATGATTTCTAACCTAGGTGTCATTTGGTTCATGTTTCTTTTCAAAGTCTTGAAGGTTGTTTTGTAGAGTTCTTTCTAATGAACTCCAACAAAAGCCTTTTGTATCATTTATTACATGCGTAATCGCAATAAAAATGACGATGGTTATATAATGAATAACAAAATATGAGTATATAATCGTGGCAGTACGATATTGATTTAGGGTAGAGTATAGTTTACCTTTGATATTAGTAAGTTTATAATAAATTCTTCAACAATAAAGTAAAACTCAAGTCATTAATGCAGGATTTTATAGTGCATGATGTTCGCCGGAGACTATTTGAGGTGGTATCACGTTTTAATGGTAATGTGGAAGATGAAAGGCTTATTGAGGAAGAGGTCAAAGGCGTCCGAGAAGCTTTTCGGGTTCCTTTGGAATTTGAAGATGCACAAATTAAAGTCGCTGCTAAATTGTTGAATCTCTTTCGTACGGGAAGACTTGGTCATTATGTTCTAGATTCTATTCCAAGAAAACTCTAGTTTCTGTGTAATTTTGTGTAAATATTTATTTTCATGTGGTTCCTGGAAAAAACCACCATTTTTCTTATACAGTACATTTTTTGGAGTGTATTCTTCTTCAGCACCTCTCATTGCCTTTATAAGTTCACGTACCAGTGTGTTGTGTGCTACTACTAATCTTTCGTTTCTAGACCATCCGATAGAAATTGGCAGACAATCAAGTACATGATTACTGAAATTGCAGAAACAGTTTAATAATTGTAGAAGCACTACTAGCGCAATTGCAGCAACATGAACAAAAAAGTTGCATGATTACTTAATCCAAGAGAGAAGCCAACCATTACTTAAAATGACCATGAAACTTCTGGCAGTTTTTCAATTGTGCAGCCTAAAGATGTACAAACTACTAGCCTGACTTTTCAATACTAGTTGAAGTTTGAAAATTGAAAAAAGCGTTTAGTGCCATATGAAAGATAAGAAGTATGCGAGCCGTCAATAGATTTCAAAGGTTGTTTTCTGTTGGAATGGAATGAATTGAGCAAGCAAAAAGCCTACCTGGAGAATACCCAAAGTGTTGTTACTTTCTAGTTGCTTTTGTTAGTGGTTCACTGGAGTTGGTTCCATTATAGTTTGGTTCTTTGTTGCTGGCTCTATGGAGTCTGATTTTTGCTGGTGAAGTTGTCTTCTACAGCTTGCTGGCCTAATATCCTTGTCAAAATTTGAATTTTGCACATTCGCTAAAGTGAGCTTGATTATTTTTTGATAGGATTGTTTATATGTATTTGCAGTGTTACAAGTTGTATGTTCTCTTGGAGTATAAAACACTCATTTTATTGAGATTCCGGTTTCATTGTACCCTTTTGTTTGGTACGCCAAATAATTATCAATATATTTTCCTTGAACAAAAGAAAGTGTTGTTAACCATACAATAATAGCTTGTGCACAATTTAATTAAGCATTAATTAATGGAAAGTTCTTTGCAATAAATTCGTAATCTGGAAATTGAGTCAACTTTAACCATTTGACCCAATAAAAATGTTTGCTTTGATAAAACAGCTGTAAAAAAGTAAAAACACGGTTTCTTTTGCGTCAAGCAATATTAAGGAAAATTGTAATAAATGTACATTTTTAGCTCTAGATACTGACATTAATTACTCAGGAGTTAGCATGTAGCATATCAATGTGTGGCGGCTTAAAAATACATCTCATTTTTAACCATTATAAATATGCTGAGCAGTTTGAGCATGAGTTGAAGTTTCATCTGTCTTGAGGAAGCCTCGAGAGTGGTTTTTTTAAGAATGTGCGGTGGTGATCATCATGATCATAGGAATTTGAACGGCTTCAAACCTGTTGATTTCCCGATGATCAGCTCCAGAAACTTTTCCGTAAACCTTCGTATACTCGTTGTCGATGATGATGCTGACAATCTTGCTTTTATGTCAAGCTTGCTCAAACTTTTCAAACACCAAGGTAACTTAGGCCCCGTCAGTTTTTAGGATTTCTAAATTTTTTTTTCTTGTGAATTGTGGAAAATGAGTAGCATGCATCCTTTAGTTTTGGGAAAGCTAATATTTGTTGGGCTGTATATGTTTCAGTTTTATCATTCAGGAATCCCATTGAAGCCCTCTCTTCACTTGCACTTGAGGGAAACAAGTTTGATCTTGTTATGGCGGACCTTTATCTGCCCACCGATAGGGACGGCCTGCAGCTCGTAACGCGAGCAAGGGACGAATTGAATCTCCCCATCATTAGTGAGTGGACTCTGATTGTATATGTCTTAACCTTTTACATACTGTCTCCCAGTGAAAAATTCATGGATCCGCTACTGGTTGTATAATATGCATATCGTGCATTAAGTATGTACTTGTCATGGCTTAACTAGTTTCATCTTTGGATGTAGTGGTTTCAGCTGACACCAGAGAGAGTACAATACTAGCGGCGCTACAACATGGTGTGTTCCATTATATAGTAAAACCAGTTTGCTTTAGTGATGTGAAGAACCTATGGCAACTTGTTATGCGAGCTGATGCAGCCAGAAGAAATGCACTTGTGAGGCAAATAAGAGGTAGCAAGGGGGTTGAGAAGTACTCCAAGAGAAAACGATCATCCAATGTAGACACAAACGATGTTTCGAGTGCAAAAAAGCAGAAGGTGACGTGGACGGCTCAGCTTCAGGCTCGGTTCTTAGAAGCTGTCTATCGTATAGGCTTAGATCGTAAGTATTAAAAGCTAGTTAGATTTTAATCATGGTTTGTCATATGACCATTAGTTTACTAACATTTCTAGTTGGTTGCTATATTTTGATTTCGAAATTCATCTAGAGGCTGTTCCGAAAAGAATTCTCGAGGTCATGAATGTGGAAGGACTAACGAGAGAAAACGTGGCGAGTCATTTGCAGGTTTGGCTCAACCCAAAAGCTTAATTAGTGCCCGTTTGACAAGTACTTCTTTAGTGACAGAAGCACTTTTGATTTTTTAAGAAGCTAGCACATTCTGTTTCTCACCTATTTATAAGTGCTTATTAAATGTTTCAGAAGCACGTAGATGTTTCCTGTTCATTCAAAAGCACTTTTGGCCACATAAGAAACATATAAGATGTGTTTCCTAAAAATCCAAAGCGTTTTTGAGTCTTGAGAAACACCTTTCAAGCGGTTTAGTTTTTGAAGTTCGAAAATATTATTTTTAGAGATTTAACAATTAGGTAAAATTTGGATCACGAAATTGGGGCATGAGAATGAGAATCACAATGAAATCTAATTCCTTTCCCATGTTTGGTAAGGAAGGGAATGGGAAGGTGATAGGAATATATAACATGGGTTCTAGATTCCCATAGGGGAAATTACCACATATTGCCATTTTGTACTAAAATAATTACAAGTGCATGCCAAACATGAAAAGGAAAAATAAGTTATTTCCTAAGCATAATTCTTGACCTATTCAAACATGGATAAGGATTCCTCTAGAAAAATATAGAGGAAACCTATTCCTATGAAATGATTTCGTGAACCAAACAAGCCCATATCGTTCATATGAAGCACTTTATCTTTCCCAGGGCCGGCCCTGAAGGCATCCGAATGAGACGGCCGTCTTGTGCCCCTGAGCAAAAAAGGCCCTAAAAGTATTTTTTTGGATAATATATATATATATATATATATATATATATATATATATATATATATATATATATATATATATATATATATATATATATATATATATATATATATTTATGAAAGCAACGATAACCGATACTGCCCCTTAGCCCAGTCGGAATCCCCACTAGCCTACCTCATGCCTTTGGTGCTGGGTTCGACTCCCTGCAAGTACTTTTTTGCCTCTTTAATTAATTGTTTTTCTTCTTGTCTAAGACTTACAATTTAAATGCATTTTTTTTTTCAAAAAACTTTCCTTTCCCATGGGTTCCCAAAATTGAATTATATTTTTCATTTTCTTTGTTTTTATAAGTTTTCCTTTTACAACTATATTATAGAAATATAATTTGTATATTTGAATGATTGAAAATATTTAAAGCCTCTTCTTGATGGTTCGTCTTGGGCCCCCAAATTGTTAGGGCCGGCCCTGATCTTTCCCATGTGAGGGATGCGGAAAGATGTGCCCCCTGTGTAATGTGCTCTCTCTATCATCCGCCCACACAAGGTCACAGTAACTTTCATAATGAGTTACGTGTTTATACCTATATGTTTGGTATTTTTTTTTCTCTCTTCAGAAGTATCGAATGTTCTTGAGGAAAGTTGTGGCAAAAATTTCAACAAGCAAATTGTCTGTGCATAGACCCCGAAATGCAAGAGGTGCAATGCTTTTTCAACAGATTGGGTCAGATAGAAGATTCGGTGGCAACGATCATGAAGCTTCTAGCAGCTTGGGATATAAATCAAATTCTTTCCAACATGCTGCCAATTTCTCTGGATTTCATTCCATAAGTGCTGAAATAGATTGGGCCAAAAATGCTGGCCCAAGCCCAATGAAGATTCACCATGCAAATCTTAGCAATACATATAACACAAGTCCTGGAATTGGAAATTCCACCGATGATGCTTCACGAAAGGAGAACGTGGGAACTCTGAATTGGAATTCGGACTTCAATTCAGCTACGCAACGACATGAGGAGCAAAATGGTGGGACCCTAGTGAATGCTCCCAACAGCGACATCAGTACGGTTACCGCACTGGATTGTGGCTCTACGTCAACCGACATATGTTCGTACCCGAAATTTTTTGATGAGGATGACTTTGATTTCAGTGACCTCTTCTCAGATGAATTTCCTTTGAAACCTCATGATAAAAATCAGGTATATATCGTTTTGCTTGATATCATGCTTTTGGAGATTTGACAAGGCTTGTAGTATTTATTTTTTGTTGGTTTGTATTATAGTGGATTTGGATATTGAATTTAGTCTTGGCCTAGGCTGCAATCTTTTTTTGATAGTTTTGCCATAAGAAAAATGGGCCAGTTTCAGATTTAGTGATATTTTCAAGTTTACCATTTTCTGAATATATATACCTCAGTTGAGATCTAATAATGATATATAGTTGTTGTATAATAATTTTGAAGTTAACTTCACACTAATCTGATTCTGAAGTGCTTAATATTTCCTTAAAATTACTTGATACTCCGTTTGTTCGTATTGCATACAGGATTTGGATAAGTTCATGGAGTCATTACTCAATTGACGGGCTGCACAAATGATCATGAAGAGAGTGATGAGAAGCAATCTGAAGTTTGGAATTAGATATCGTATCATTAATATTGAATAAAAAAGAGCTTGCAACTAGGCTAGCCAATTGCAACTATTTAAGCTCTCCAATCTTCCTTTATATTTATAGCTAGTTGAACTGTGTTGGGGACTTTTATAAACTAAAGTTGGCAGACATTAGCTAATTTAAATTGCCTTTTATTTGTAAACTCGCTAATGAAGTAGTAGCATGCCATTTTGTTTCATTTAAGTACATAGAGTATACTAAGCCAGTTTACACCCAAGTGTCAACTCTTTGCTCTCTTTCATATAACTATTCATACTAAGCAACACCAATCGCCAATATTATTTATTTCCACTGTCAATTTTGTCAAAATACGACGATCATCAACTCTATTATTCTGTCAAACTTTGATGATCAAACTCCAATTTTTTATTGACTTTTAATCTGCTAATTTTCACCTGGGATCGTAACCGTCAGCACCAATAAGACACCTCAACGGCTTGGTAACACAAGTTATTGAATAATTAATTAAAATAACAATAATAATAATAAATGTATATATTTCTATTTAAATTAGTGAGAACATGTTGGCCTCGCAGTCCTCGCCGGGTGTTTTGTGAGTATGATTGGAAACATGTAGAAAATTCATAAACAGTTGAAAAACAAAGCACGCCCATGTTTTTGAAATGTGATTATGGGATAATTGTAATTTAGAACAAAAAAAGTAATTAAGTCGAAAAATAATTAAGTGGAAAATTAAGCTATGCATGTCGTGCGCGCGAACCTTCAGTTCTGATGTGTGACATTTTAAAGTCAACTCCCTAAACCGTCGGCCATATGTATTTGTGTTATATGTAAACCTTAACTTCGTACTGATTCTATTTTCACCCCCACAATTCATCAAATTTGTTTTTGCTCCCAAGGCGGGGTGTATGCTGAAATGTTCATAGTTCTTACGCGCACTTGAGTTTGTATCATAAGTTGCATAATTGAGTCGGTTATAATTGTTTAGGTCATAAGGCAACTTGTATTGAAGAAATAAAAGTATTTAGTGTTGAATTTCGACATATGTTATATGTCAACTAGATTTTTATTTCGCATCTCACGAATTTTTTTAATCATGAATTGATTTTACACTTATATATGAGCATAGATACATTGAACTCCACATTAAGCTTTGTGAAATAATCAAGTTGGACACTCTATATCGACACCTATTCCGCAAAAGAGCCCTTATTATGTTGACACGTTCCCAAAAGCGAGGTATTCTGATTTCTCTTGGGTACCAGTTCCCTATGCAATGTAAAAAATAATAATAAATAAATAAAAAATTTGTACCAGGGCAAAAAAAAGAAGAACTAAAAGATGAGCTTAAAACCCAAACTTTACTAGGGATGTCAAAAATCTCCATAGATATGGATACTCGTGAGTATTCGCCTCTAATGGGGAGGATATGAAGGAGCTAAATGAGGATGGAGCCGTGTATGAAGATTTTTAAAATCCTCATGACAGGTATGGAGCGGGTATGGTATTACTATCCCTCCCTCGACTCAAATCCGACCATATTTATATATATATATATATATATATATAACAATGAAGATGAATGAAAATATTTAATAGATAGTAATTATTTATGGAATTTTATTGTTAATATTATCTTTTTTTTTTCTTATATGGAGTGGGTATGGAGGCAGGTATGGAGGTAGTAACCTCCATGAAGGAGGGTATGGAGATACGCGATCAAAAATAATGGACATGAATGAAGGTATGGAAATGAAAATCACAATGGAGATAAGTATAGAGATAGTACTCTCCTGATCTGACCAGGCCCATTGCCAACCCTAAACTTTACCCAAGAATGACCTGTGTTATTCAACACTCAAAAATTATCTTGCACTCCTTTTCTGTCAAATGAAAGTAGAGAGGATGAATCATGAGAAGTACATGAATGATGACGACTTATTTACATTCAATATATACCAAAGTTGAGCAAATCTCATACTATATATATGTATGCATTATCTAATTTTCTCAAAAATTAAATGTGCTGTCAATAAATTGGCTCTCACTGTACACACATGATCTCCCAATCTGTCAATGCCATATTTGTTAAGCAACTCATGTTGCGGTTCAAATGTTGGATAAGGCTAGAAGGTTTGGGGTCATATTTGAATATACCAGAATTATGGTAGACTTTATATGGCAGCGTTGCATGGTATTAAAATTTAAATACTTAATCTGCCTTCAATTTAATTTAATAAAAGGCAAAAACAAAAAATGAAGAAACTTTCCTGTGCTTTCTTGTGGTTTAAATGTTACAGCTATCTACCAAATTCATATCCATCTTATTTGACTTTGAATTTGTCCCTAATGTACACTTTGCACTTTCACACCTACTTTATATATATGTCAAAACCTTCAAACCAATTTCATCCAATTAACACTTTGATCAGATCCGGCCATGGATTTCCCTCCATGCCATTTCCAATGCCCCATTTCCATGGAGCTCATCAAAGACCCCGTCACCATCTCCACCGGCGTCACCTACGAGCGTCAGAACATCGAAAAATGGTTCTTCACTTACAAGAAGAAGACATGCCCGGCGACAATGCAAGTCGTCGCGAATTTCGACGTCATCCCAAATCACACCCTCAAGAGGCTCATTCTCTCATGGCAATCCAATGAGCATGAGAAATCCGCTTCGTCTCAACCGATCCTATCAGAGAAACACGACGAGATAGAGGCGATTCTCGACACCATCATGTCGTCCCCTTTTAAGGTAACGTCTCTAAAGAAACTCCGTTCGATCATCGAGATTGATGATGAGACGAAAAATGATTTCATTCTGTCTAACGGCGTCGAAGTTGTTGTTCAAATCCTTGATCAAATTTTGATTGAGAGTTCGGATCTCGTAACATTTAGAGCTTGTGAGGAGGCTCTATGTGTTTTGCACCAACTTCCCATGTCGGAAGAGGGACCCACATTTCAGCTGTTATCCAGACAAGAATCAACCAGATCAATGGCTTTGATGCTTCAGCGCGGGAGCGCAGAAGCCCGACTTCATACCATCACCATCTTCAAAAAAATGTCGAAAACCGACTATGATTGGACCTTTGTGATACAAGATCAAGGCATTGATTTCTTCAAATCGTTGCTGGAGCTCGTCTCGGATGAAATATGTAGCAAGGCAAGTTCATGTGCCTTGGAAGTCTTGATAGAGATATTGAGAGCGTCAAAGAAACACAAGCTGAAGGCGATTGAGGCCGGGGCGGTTTGCGTCCTCGTCGAGCTGCTACCGGATTCCGTCAACAGATCGAAATGCGAGAAAATGCTGGAAGTGATCAAATTGCTATGTGAGTGTGCTGAGGGGAGACAGGCCTTGGTGGAACATGGGATGGGCATTGCTGTCATTTCCAAGAAAGTATTGCATGTTTCCAGTGCTGCCACTAAGATTGGTGTGAAAATAATATGGTTGGTTTGTAATTTTCATCCGACAGAGAGGGTATTGGAGGAAATGTTGATCTACGGACCCGTGAAGAAGCTTCTGGCGTTGCTCCACATGGACGGCAGATCTTCGACGAAGGATAAGGTGGTGAAGATCTTCAAGATGCATGGGAATTCATGGAAACGGTATTCTTGTTTTCCTTGTGATTTGAAGGACTATTTGGGTATTATGAGTGATTCTGGCTGATCAGGGTCTTAAGTTATTTGTTTCTTAATTTTTCCAATTTTTTTGTTGATTTTGGAATACACAGCAGGATACAATTTTCACAAGAAAATTTGAACTGGTATTCTGTATTTGGGATATTGATGATTTAGTAATCTAATATATGATCTCGATATTGGTGGAAACAGTGCTATTTTAATTTTGTTTTGAACATTGGATGAACGGCATGTGCAGAGATTTGCTTCAATATTTGCTTCTGGTTATTCTTTAGTTAGTTTACTAGTGGTTGCGTGTACATGCCAAGTTTGACAAGGAATCAAATTTTAGGCCTGGTTCTTGGTGAGTTTAATAAACACAAATTACTTGAGTTTGATTCTCATAAAATTTTAGGGAGGCCAATGGAAAATTTGTATTCTAAAATGAGCAACGGACAGCGGGCAATTTTACACTAGGCAAATTACTATTCATAATTTACAATTAAATCCCTGGTGGTCGTAGTCCACCATAGTATGGTCGTAGTCTACCCGTAGTGTGGTCGTAGTCCACTGTCAAATCGAAACTCTTTTCTGACATTGAAGCAGCTCCTTCCTTTGCTTCTTCTCGGACATATCTCTGCAAATCCGTTCAATGGAAGCTCAGCGTCTGGTTTCTAGGTTTTGTTCAATCCCACCAATTCAAAACCACAAAACCCAAATCTATGTAAACTTTCCATTGCCATCTTCTTCTTGCTCAATCCAAAAAATAGGGGAATACCTTGGTGTCGAGCATGACTGCGAAGAGGATACCGGTGGAATTTATGGCAGTCCTTCCCGCCGACAAATCGGCCAAGATCTTCGTGGGCGGCCATCGCAGCCTTGTCGGCTCAGCCATCGTCCGCAAGCTCCAATCCCTAGGCTTCACCAACCTGGTCCTCCGCCATCGTCCGCAAGCTCCATATCCCTCCTCTTGCATGTTGTAGTCCATCATAGTTCCTAACGTCAGCAGCTGCCCAATGGCTCATTTTAGAATGAAATAGCTATCCCAATCAATTTAGAATAGAATTTGACCCATTGGCCTATTTTAGACAATTCTCCAAATTTGTGCTAGTTTATTCTCCTATATATGCATAAAATTTTATTAATATATAAATCAAAACAGTAAACTCACCTTTAGCCTACTATATGAGTGCTTAATTCAAACTCAAAACTATTGGCTGCACTGTGAATCTTATACCAAGTCTTGGTCAGCTCGATTACTTGTGAGTTCTATCATTCTGAATCTTAGGTTTGAACAAATTCAATCATCCGTTGTTTAAAAAAAAGGATAATTTATTCATGTGCCAAAGAAAAATGTATCAATATTTTGGCCATTTTTTAACACGTAGGTTAGGGCATGACGATGACCATCGATTTAAAAGAAGGTTATGAAAATGAATCAAATTTCTTTCTTTTTTTTTTCTTCCGAAAAATGATAGTGAGGCAGCAAGGATCCCTCAGTGGCAGCAGGCCGTGTCTGAGGAATTGCCAGCGTTGCAGAAGACGTCGTTCATTACCTTATCAGATAGAGAGCCCCCAGCCCGCCCGCCCACCACACCCCCACCCCCTTAGTAGCGTTGACAAAGTAAACCTTTTGATGTTGTTGTTGTGACGCTTTGTTTAACACGTAGGTTAGGGCATGACGATAACCATCGATTTAACAAAAGGTTATGAAAATGAATCAAATTCGTAATCGGGAATGGGTGCCAATTTTTCAAATATTGATTGCTACTACAATTCAAACTCATATGGTTTTATATACTTTAGAAAAGTGTTGGGACACTTCCATGAATAATAACAAATATAAATGAATCTCGTGATTTATAAAGGATAAGGGCTCGTGTAGTGTCTAGGATTGGACTTTGGTATCTCATTTTGAAACTTATCCTTCCTAAAGTCTAATTCATTTTCTATCTCCATCTCTTTCTTAATTCTCTTCCTAATCATGCATAAGAATTAACAAATCATCAGTTCAATCGGGCTTTTAATGAGTCCGATTTTACTCACACCCCTTAACCCTGGTGAAACTTTCCCTCCTCATAATCATGACATGTGTATTACAAACTAAACCAAGGTTTACTTTTATGTATAATTATTTCTTTCAAGGAAAAAAAAATTGTTAATAAATCAAAATCTAAACATACTTTTTTATTTGATTTCATTATCTCTTAAGTCATGTAAACTTAACTCTTTAATTGCCAAAAAGATTCATTTCCTCTCGTTAGAAAGCATTTGAAAAACTTGTTCATAATCTCCATAAGAAAACTATTCCATCTTTTTTATGCCATGATCTCCATTTGAAAACAAGTTAAACTACATATATATTATATCGAGAGGAATTTTCCTGATCTCTAAGCTAAACATATGTTTAAGCAGTAGCTCTTGAGTCCATCTGCACTCTATATGCAGTCTATTGCCAATGAGAAGAGAAACTCAAAGCATGCGCTTATGAAAATCAAATGTTATTCAATGCGAGAGATTTGAATGAACAAAAGAAATTTGAAGGAACAAAAGAAATATTAAGCAAGAGTTGGTGTATTTGCTAACGGGTCAAAAAGATATGCCTTAATGCACAGCTGAAAATGAAAACAGCCAATTTAATTAGGAGATAGAGTTTGATAACAAAAGGAAAGTTTGTATTTTAATTTACTATATAATTTCTTATTAAAAAGTAATTAGTATTGAATCTAACCATGAGTTAAGTTGTCGAATACATGTCTTAATTCTAGAACGGAGCTAAAATTTCACCGTATTTAAGATGATGAGCAAAATTGGACTCGGCCCTTAATATCATACACCCTCTTTATTTGACAAAGTTTGTTGGACCGTTGGACGTAGTTTTTTATCTAAAATAGGTCAACCGGCCTAAATTTATTCTAAAATCTATGGGCAGCGAAATTTGTTCCGAAAATAGGCATAAGGATTGCCTAATTGCAAGGAGAAGTCCCTCCACCATCCGACAAACCTCTTTCCGTTCTCACCGCCGTCGCAAAATTTCCAGCCACTTTCTCCGTTCGGAACCACCTGGAATAGCTTCCCAACATCCCCAAGTATACTCCCACAAAGTTTCAACCCCAAATCCCAAGCGGTTTGCCGCCGGTGAACTAAAACTTTTTTCTTTGTTTTTTGCCAAAAACCGTCCGACAAACTTCCCTCCGTTCTCTCTTTTCCGGCCATAGATCGACGACGACCCGAACTACAAAAAGTTCCCTCTCAACCTCAAGAATATATCCCCAAAATTTCAGAGCCAAAGACAGCGTAGAACGCCGCCGGTGAAACCAAACGCAAAACTGAGCTGCCGGAGTTCTCGCCGCCGTCGCTAATTTTCCAACCACTTTCTCCGTTCGGAAAACCTGGACTAGCTTCCCAACATCCACGCGCACACTCCCACGAAGTTTCAACCCCAAATTCCAAGCGGTTTGCCGCCGGCGAACCAAAACGTTTTGATCTGTTTTTTGCCAAAAACTGTCCGACAAACCTCCCTCCGTTCTACGTTTTCCGGTCACCGATTGACGACGACCCCAACTACAAAAAGTTCCCTCTCGAACTCAAGAATATATCCCCAAAGTTTCAACCCTAAATTCCCAGCGGTTTGCCACCAGCAAACGAAAACGTCTTCGATGGAGTTCGGAGAAGAAGCAGAGGTACTGTAAGGCACTATGGGTGCACTATTAGGGACTATGAGGCACTATGGGTGCACTATGAGGGACTATGAATGCGTTGATGAATTATAACGATTCTGTATTCGAAAGACTAAAAGGCACTATGAGGGACTAAAATGCACTATGGGTGCACTATGAGAGACTATGAGGCACTATGGCCGCACTATAACCCCAGGGATTTAAATGCAAAGTTACTGTAGCATTTTGCCTACTGAAGAACAGCCCGCTGCCCCTAGACTATTTTGGAATAGATTTAGGCCGGTTTGCCTATTTTAGATAAACACCCATTAATTAGAGTGTGTGAAAGCTGCAATTAAGAGTAAAGCTCTTGGAGGTCTGACCAGTGACCAAAACACTAGCTACCGACTTAATTTGGGGGATCACTTGGTCTGCATTTACCCTTTGCGGTTGGAGAGGATCAACTATAATATAGATGGTCAACAGCTATAGAATATACTTACCTTGCTGTAATGACAAGCCAACAGATTGCGACCCAGTTATGCTTGTGATGTGCCTTAAAGTAGCTTTGTTGTATAGACTACCTTCACTTATTTTTTTATGAAATGACTAGAATCTTACTTTACTACTTTTCTTTACTAATAAATCAGGAAGATTACTTTTGCTTGAACTTGAAATGTTCTTGCAAAAAATGTTAAATGGAAACCGATGCATAATGTCGTATCTAACTAAATCCATGTACTGTCTCGTGCTCATACTTGCTCGAAATTATTCCCGATCCCTTTTGTCACCACCTTTAATTAGGAGGAAACTGGACCTGTGATTCTAGGCAACATTATTTCATAGGAATTGCACATCCTTACTTCGCAGACGATAGTGCCTGCTCTAACAGATACTGCTTAAGCGTGCACACAAATCTGGTACTTAAGACTGCACCTTGCTGTACACTTACCAATGGATATACTGATTTGTTTGACCAAGACTAGCAACTACGGGACACTGAAATTTGCTGTGGCCAGCATCAGAATGCCTGCTACCCTGCTCTGCTCGATAGTAAGCCATTTATTTCATTACCATGAATTTGGCTGAGGCTTTTACAATTACCGGCTGGACTCTGGAGTAAGAACTTAAACTAGATAGCTTGCTCAAGTTACAAGGTTTATTCAGGTTGAGAATGACATAATACTCAAAGCTTCGCAATGGCAGTTGCAGGCAAGTTTGATCTTGCTGGGAGTTTCAATTCTTCCCATCCTTCATCGTCCAACTTAGTGAAGTACTGCGCAACCATATCGTTAGTGACGAGCTCCAATTTTGAAGGCTCCCACTGATTGTATGATCAAATGAAGTAAAGAAAATAAGATTAGGTTCCAAGTAAATGATACATAGACGTATATAGAAACAAAAGTTACAAAAACAAAATATTCAAACCCGTGCATGTGCATGTACAGAAACATATTGTGAATGTGTGCGTGGGATTGCAACACAGATTCTACACCCTGCATTAATTTGCCCTCCCACCCGAGGTAGAATGTCTGATCTGAGTAGCAGAAGTAATTTTTTTATACACACCTAGAAGTTACACTGTTTGTAGGACCAATCATGGTCTCATTCCAGGAAATGGGTCGTACTGTAGTAGACCAACCATCAACACTGTTGAATGACTTGAACCGTCCGCTTTTTAGGTTCCCAATCAAGGATCAACCTAGTAAGACCTCTCAATTTTAAAACTGTTTTAAGTCTATTTGTTGATGGCAGTTACATGACTAGCTGCTTTCAGTATTTCTATTTTATTATTTGCATTCATGATCCGTGAAAGGGGAACCTAAACTTACAACTATAGATAGTTCAACTGTGTTGCAGGTGGTCCCACAGTATGGTTCTTACATCTCACAAAATGAGGACAACCTTGATAAGACCTTGCCCTTCATGTTGTGTGTGTTGTGTGTCACAATCCAGAGAAACGTAACAAAACTCCCATTACCTTTGGGTTCTTATCTTTGTCGAACAATATAGCTCTGCAACCCTGCAATTGGAAGCAAGACTTCAGTCCCCCAGAAGAGAGAAGAATATAGGTTGATAAAAGATATATGTTAGCAAACCTCTCTGAAGTCCTTGCTCACTTCTCCTTTCAGAACATGGGAAACCATTCTGTATTCACGAACAAGGCATTGACCAATTCCTTGAAGCCTCCCTTCTCTAATCTACAATTACATCAAAACAATTTAATAGAAGACCTAGCAGTTTTGGCTTCTTTCAGCATCCTGTACATCCTATGAAACTTAAATTCTTAGCTCTAGCTAGGTGATATTTGTGTGGAATTCCACACCTCATTTTCACCCGAGGGAAAATAATAGAAACACCCAACTTTTCAATTACATCCTATTCTCCTTTCACTAACATATTTATGTGGACCTTAGGAATTTAGATGACCCATATAGATATACAGGGTTGACCCATTAATTTCAATTCTAATTTGAATTAGTAGTCAAATTTCACTTTATTAAGTTTATTCCAACAAAACTTCGTCAAATTCACTAGTCTTCCAACAATAAGAAAAGGAGAATAACGGCAAGGTCTCAGACCGATCTCAAAGAAATCTTCAAACTAGTTGGTGATGCCTTTTTTAGTGCTTGAATTGTTGAAGCTAGCCAATCATCAGCATTGGTTGTAGCCTCCTTCTCCTTCAATAGAATCATAGTTTATGGTCAAGTAAGTATAAACTTCTATCTGCAATTGGAAGACTAAAAGGAAACTATTCAAGTACCAAGGGAAAGGAGTTATAAACTTTCCCACGATACAGAGCATAGATAATATGAAATCAACTCTTTCAACCTTAGACATTCAAAGCAACTTACAAGAGCATAGATGATTTCTTCCACTGTAAATTTAGAAAAGCACTTGTCTATAACATCCATCCTGTACCAAAAATAACTGAATAACTGAAAAACTGAAAATACAATATTTGCAACTTTGCATATTTAAGTACACACAATCAGCTACAAATGATGGGTCAAATTGACCCAACATATGCATTAATTTCCTGAGTATGGAATGGATGTCTCGAGAATGTAGTTACCCTCTTTAATGACTCGAGCATAGTTACAGTTGTTAATTGCACCTTAACTTCCGCATATATTTGGAGGCAATTTAGACATCCCAAACATGGAAATGTGCTTGTAAGATTCATACAGAAATATTGTCGTGAGCTTGAGGATGTAGGTGATGGTTTGGTTTCATGGTGCGAATACAATCTAGTGAATTGAGAGGGGATGGAGAAATAGTAATTAAATTAAATCTTCTATGTACCATTGGGAAACCTACTGGAAGAGCAATAAGATCACACAGAACAGTAAATTCCTAATTTCAGAGCTACTGGGGAGCAAATAGAGACAAAAAGGCAATAAGTCCTATTAAAGAAAGAAAGTAAAGATAAGAAATACTCACCGGTAATAAGCACTTTTCTCTTTCAGAGCTGGATTCTGAGAGTATTTATCTATAATTGCTTGAATAATGGCAAAATCACTTGAATCAACTTTGCATAGAGCTTCTTCTAACAGAGACAATCTCTGTTGATCAATCAAAAACAGAATAAGCACTGAAAATAACCATGTGGCCCCCTAGCTTAGTGATTTGGAAGACGTTCAGATAGAAAAGTTAATGTTAACCATGAGACATAATAGATTTCCAGCATGTCTAGATGACTTGCCATATTACTTTTAAATTCTCAACCCGCAAAATTCCTTAACCAATGAGACTGACAAAAGTTACTATCTGATATACTTGTTATGATTCCGAACTAGGACCAATGAGATTATCCTCTTCTTGTTATATAATAGATACAATCAGTGGTGTAGATTAAAATAATAATAATGACAGTTAGTAGCATACTGTTGATGGAACAAAGTGAGTAGCAAGACCGCATGCAAACATTTCAGCACCATCCAATCTGGTACCCGTAAGACCAACATATTCCCCTACAACACATTAGCAATCAATAATAGTTTGGTAAAGGGTTTCTGGAAATTTCAATAGCAGCCAGTATGGTAATACAGAAATAACCTCTAACTTGATTAAAATTAGCAAGTCGAATAAAAAACTAGATATCCGATGAAAAAGAATGACACACAATTTGTGAATTAAATCAAAGATAGAGAATTTTTTTTTTTTTTTTAAAGGAAATTTTTTGAAGAGAAAACTAAGATAACTACAAGATACAACTGCCGGATTTTAAACTTAGTTCGATTTTGCAGTGACAAACTCAAACATAATAACACAGAAATCTTCTCGAATTAATGGATATCATGTTTCTAAGGACAAGAAATATGCTTCATATCGTGAGGAAACACTCTTTACGTAACAAAGGCATCTAATTGTATCTCATAAGTGTAAGAAATGGACCTAGTTTTCAATAAGTTTGACTAGAAATTTCAAAACTATGTTACAATGGGGCATCTAGTCGTTACTTTTCTTCGTATGTATGATGGCATCAGGTAAACTAGGTATGATTGTTTGATTACTAGCGTTTGAAGACTTAAGACTACTTTCAAATGAAAGACAAAGAAAGAGTTTAGATGTTACTTGGTTAAAACGTAACGGTAGAGAAATATTCTTTAACTAAAGAATGGAATAGAAGAAGTAAATAATATATAGCAGGCATTACCAAAGAATCCAGGAAGTCTAGACAAATAATAAGATGCACCTACATCCGGAAAGAGTCCCAAAGCTGTTTCTGGCATGGCGAAAACCTGCGAAAGATTAATAAAGATATTCAAGGGATTAAGAACCAGCTACTCAAAAGAAGGTGGAGAAAACCACAGAGGAAATAATACATTTTTAATTCCAAGAGGATAGCATTGAATGAGTTCGCGAAAAATAAGTGAGAATCATTATCGCAGATTAAACCAAAGGAAAAACACGCAATTTATGAATAGTTCACAAAATTATGCTGCCAAAATTCTTCCTAAGTTCAGACCTGAGATAAAGTGGGACATACCGAATTCTCAGTTGCAACACGGAATCTTCCATGGATTGAAGCACCAGCTCCACCACCCATGACAATTCCATTCAGAAATGAAACCTGCAATGAATTTTAATAAATGAAAAGTGAACAAGAATAAAAGTCATAATAATAGTAAGTGTGAAAGCTGCACTTAACGATTGAACTACCTCACCTGAGGTTTACTATATGTTGCCATTAAGTAGTTTAACGTAAACTCCTTTTGAAAGAAAATTGCACCTAATCTCCAATTTCCTAAGTCAAACAAACCACCAACATGGTAATGTTAGATTGGAAGTAAGTTTTATTGCACATGATACACAAAACAGTCAGAAGTTCAATACAAATTGGCAGAATAGGGAAATGAATACTAATTGAAATTGAAAGCATAACAGATAGATGATAGTTGAACGTGAACTCCAGCTATAGCTCGTGACTTGATGTTAAGGATCAGTAAATATGCTCAATATAGAAGAACAAAAAAGTCGTGCCTTCATTAATCTGACGAACCACAGCAGCTACATCCCCACCAGCACAAAATGCTCTTCCTTTACCCTATAACCATAAAACCAGATGGTATACCTAACACAATGTTTTACTTTCATTGTATAGAATTCGTAGATGAAAGCAGAAATAAGAACATTCAATTATTAACTCTTTTACAGCTTTAGTTGATAAAAACAGCCCCTATCTCACACAGTACAACCTAAAAAATAAAAGTAAAATAAGTATTCAATTTGCATTTACAACCTTCTGACCGGTGATATTACAAAAGGGTTCCGATCCTTAGTTAAAGATTACCCATAGAAAACCCAACTGATGTTAATTGAAGGTCACTTTGCAAATACATCAGGTTAGGGGCTTGGCTTGGTATGTCAACCCTATAAAATTTTAATAAACCTGAAACAGGTAGCATAGTTTCAAGTTACTAGAACATAGTTTCGTGCTTTCATCACGAAGTGAATCCTGGACTCTGCCATAGTGGCAAATGAGGTCCCTAAAACTTATACTTTTCATTTACTAACATATTTTTGTGCTCTTGCCAAGAAAGAAGTCCTGAACTCCGACAACTGTGAAAAATTAGTTCCTAGACCTTAGACTTTCAATTTACTAAATGGCTTACTTTTGCTTAAGTAGTGTTTGGCTTTGTCTTTGTGAGCAACACTTCACATGCTACTATATTGAGTGAAGAAATAATGAAAGGGCCCGAAATAAAAAGAAAAATTAAAATTAAAAAAAAATATAGTTGCCAGTTTTAAATAATACCAAGCAGCTATTGAATTTCTCTTTTTTCAAATATTTCGGCACTAAATTGATTAAGATGTATGCGTGGGCCTGGAAGTGGTATTAATGGGTATTCTCCTTAGCCTTATAAACCCACTTCTTTCTTGCTTCTCTTCATTGCAGTTTAAATATTATACATGAATGCTAGAACGTGGAAGAAGAGTACCTTGACAATCACCAACTTCACATTAGCATCCTTCTCATAAGCAAGGAAAAGTTCCAACAGCCGAGAAATCTACAAAAGAAAGAGGCAGAAGTGAAAGCAAATTGATTCTTCTTGTACCAGAGCCTATTACCAAACTCATACAGTCTCACAGTACCGAAAAAGATATAAACATAATGGCATACTATGAGGCATACTACAAAGCAGATTGACTTAATCATCTAACAGTCAATAAAAAAGATGATGCAGAGTCTGACAACAAAAAACTCAGGAAAAACAATGCTTGAAGACTAGAAAAATACTTTAATACCATTTGATTCTGGCATGATGCCTATTGGTGATCTTTAGCTCATATGAGTGTTAGTGAGGTTCACGTTCTTAAGAGTAGTTTAATGAAAAAAGTGTCCCCTGTCAGCTGAAACTAGAATGAGGAGCACAAATAGGAACAACCAGAAAGTAAAACCTTAACACAATCAGAGACTTTTCAACAGAAGAGCACACGACATGTGGACAAACCAATACCCATTCCATGGAGGACGACAGACTTCAACCACGGGACTGACAGTATTCTCTGGTTCCCAAAAATCACATAATACATTATAACGTCCAACCCAAATTGGTAGAAGATAACTTGGAAAAACGACTTCAAAAGCTATATCGAATTCCCTCCAGGCCCCTATGTTCTAGACCGGTTGAAACAAAAAAAAAAGAAAAAAAAAAAGGGACAAGACACGATCATCAACAATCAGAAATTTCACCATCATGGTGATTTGTAAATTTCTTGGGGAGCCTGTGTAATTGAAGGATTGTCCAGGACGATTAATAACAAGAAAAAAGTCAGCTTGACATTAATATCAGGGAAATTAACGACATCCTAGCAATTGTGAGTTCAGAACTGAATCAAGTTAGTGGAGTGCTGTAAAATTGAAGCTTATCCTTCAAATAATATGATCTAATGTATAAGTTTTAGTTCGAGAAAGTTGACATTCAAGTGAAAATGATACATTCAAGCAACTAAACAAATACCATTTCAAAGTTAAGCGCGTTCAATTGTCGAGGCCTGTTTAATGTCAACATCCTCACACCCGAATTATGTTGTACCAGAACCTATCAGACAACAAGAACCAAAAAAATTTAAAATTTACAGTAAAACTTACTGAATGATCATAATATCACATAGAAAGGGGTTGTACAAACAAATATAAGGTAATCAAATTCTACAACAGCAATTACCCACTTCAAGGATACAATTAAAGATTGGAACTTCAACATTAGAAACACTGAACAGGTACATGAAGCTCAATGTTCCATTCCTAATAATTTTCCAGGAAAAAAAGTTCCCAATTTTCTGAGAAACCAAACAAGAGCATAATATGAATCGAAACAGAAAGTTGACTTACAGAATCTTCATGGCTCGGGCCAGAGTTGACGGAAGCCATGGTTGTACCGGAAATGAACTGACGCGATTCTTGTTTCAGTTGATTTCTGGAGATGGGTTTTGTTTTTGAATAACAAGGAAGAAAGACGAAAGAGGACGATATCTTGCTGACGTGGCTTCATCCCAACGGCTGAATTGTTTTTAACGTCCAGGATTAGAAGCCAGATAGGCAAGCCTAGGCCAAACGACATGTAGAGGAACTGGATTCTTCACAAAAGAACATCACTTGCGATTAGTCCTGTAAGAAAAACCATGGATAAGCAAAATTCAAAATTCACAACTCATAAATGTATACAGATTGCCATTACTCATGAGATATATTTCGGATAGGAAGAATGAAAACACTCACTAATGATCTGATAAGAGGCAGAGCCGGGAATGTATATCAGAATAAAGATGCTAATAGCAGCAGGTTATACCCCTATGTAGCTTCGCTCCTGAATTTAATTAAAGAGGATCACAAAAAACAGTATTAAAATACAACTCAACTTCACTGTCTAGTCTAACAACTATACAAAAACTTATAGGGAAAGGAGCAACTCTTGGAAAAACCTTCCTAGAAGAGAATAATACTCACTCTAATTGAACTCCTTGAAAAGCATTGTAAAAAGCTTTCCAACTATACATAACTTGCAAGGTAAATAAATCCAGCCACATAGTGCCAGTTGAATCCCGATTTTACCCCTCATTTTAGAAGTTGAGGATTAATGGATCGCTGAGCCCACGCCCAGAAAAACAAGAAATCTCTGGAGAGCAAAGCAAACAAGAGAATATTTTGATCACCTGAGAGAAGGAGGAGGAAAAATGGGATTGAATTTTGAGGAGGAGGAGTTTGCAGCATGCTGCGGGAGCACCCAATTCGCCAAAGAAATGGCGAAATCGGCCCCTTTCGCTTCTCTCGACCAAGCCGTGGTCGCCGCCAGAGACATTTGGTTCAACAAGGTTGATGTCAACGGTTGGCTCCAGGCCTTCTCTGCTCATCCTCAGATCGGACACGCCCCTTCGTCTTCCCACTCCACCTCTGCTCAGTTCAGTTTCCGAACCTCCTGTTTCAATTCTCCATTCAACTCACTCCTGTCTTTTTTCTCAGTTCTGACAGAACCCATTAAGGAAATACTCATAAAACTGAGCTAGAACTGAAGGGTTGTTGAGTTTTTTAGTTTTAGTTTTGACCATTTGCTGATCAGATTGACTGAGACAGTTTTTTATTTAGATTTTCGAAACGTCCTTGTTCAGCACTGCCAAACTGATGCTATTTAACCATCTTTCTCTCCTTCAGTCTTTCTACATGTGCAATTTGTATTGAAATAAGTGGTCGATAATGATTGTGTAGGTGGAGTAAGGGAGAGCAGTCAACTGCCTTAGCAACTGCGACTAGTTCCAGCTTACAGGTTAGTGTTCCTGTTTTCATTGCAGAAGTGAATAAGAAAAATTGTTTAGTGCTTCCACTTCTGTTATGCTGTGTACTGATAGTCCACCTGGACATTGTAGGAACTGGCTGAATGGAATGCTAAGTACAGGCAGAAATTTGGGTTTGTATTTCTTATTTGTGCATCTGGCAAGAGTACAGATGGAATACTCGCCGAGTTGAAGGTCATTTTTCAATTGGAGTTTCTTTCTCTTTTGAAATGTCTGGTGCCCCTAGGTAGTTAGAATAGTTTCCAGAGATACTAGTGGTTCAATATCAATTGTCCAGCTAATTATTGAGACAATTTCATGTGAGAAACTCACTTTAAAATATTTTGTTAATAAAGCTTATAGCTCTTACAAAAAAAAAAAAAAAAATTCATGCTAGAATTTTCAGTTTAAATTGCACAATCAGTAGGTACTCACTTGATGAACTATAGTTTTCACATTGTGGCTGAATCAATATCTTCAGAAGACACAAAGACCTAAAGTTTACAAATATAATGACAGTTCGCGACCAAGAGTACAAATATTAATCTCCACTGTGGCAGTACACACATTGCACTCTGAACCTCCCAAAGCACAAGCTTCTAAATTCATGCTGATGTTTACTTTGTGATGCCTGTGGACTGGTGAGAGGGATACACTTCTCCGAGGACCATGCCCTACAGACTTTGCAGAGATTCTTTCTCAAATTAATGGATTTACTCTGTTACTCTTTGCAGAAACGCTATCCAAACAGGCCAATAGTTGAGTTCGAGATTGCAGCTCAGGAGCAGATGAAAATAGTGGAGTTACGTCTTGCGAAACTCTTTTCAACAAAAGAAAATCTTACTTCAACGGGCAACAAGAATTCCACAGCTGTAAAGAAAGTGGAAGGTACTTTCAATTTGTTTTCTGGTTGTTCCCTAATTGTAATTTCATGTTTTAATACGTTTATGAATAAGGTTCTTTTTAGAATTGTCTTTTTGCTATTATTATTAGCATTCTATAACAACTTTCCTGAGTAATCATACTTCCGATTTAGGCAACACTTACACACTTATTTCTAGGTTCACATGATTTTCATTGGGAAAACTATTGTAAGAGTTTCATGTTTTCGTAACATCGTACAACCTATATCGCTGTCTTTAACCTAAAGCTACCTGAATTGGTCTGTTATTTTATGCCCATTTCTTGCTTTCTGGCGGACATCTGGTATGCTTTTCCTGCTGGAATAGAACTTGAGTTCTAAACTCATAAATCACTTCCTCATGTTTCTAGAGGAAGTAAAAGCTTCTCTCCTTGCGTTTGCTGCAATTTCTAACTTATGCTATTGAATTTTATGAACGCTAGAAGATCGTGTGAGCATTATTGGAGGACATCTAACTGCTACTTCCCCAGCTTCATCTGTAAAAACATCTCAAGCTCCACCTAGAACACGTCCGCCCATCACAACTCATGTCTTGGATGTTTCTCGAGGATCTCCAGGTGCCGGTATTGACGTATGTTTAGAAATGTGGAAGGGCCTTCAACCTCATCCCGTGTTTGGTGAGTCAGATGCAGCTGGTTGGGTATTTCAAGGGTCTTCAACTACAGATAATGATGGGCGAAGTGGTCAACTAGTGAGCATAATTGATGAAATGAACCCAGGCATATACAGGATAAACTTTAACACAGGTAAGTACAGCCCAGGTGGGTTCTTTCCTTATGTTTCTATTGTGTTTGAAATAAGAGAGTCACAGAAGCGGGAACATTTTCATGTTCCTCTGCTGCTGTCACCTTTCTCATTCACAACGTACCGTGGCAGCTAGGTTTATATGTAGTTCAGCTGAAAAATAAACTCTGTAATTTTAAGTTTGTGATTGACGATGTCTGGACTGGAATGGAAGGACAGACAGCTTTGTTGATATGAAATAAAATCTGGAGGGTTTATGTATCAATTCTAATGGAAAGCAATATCGTTCTTCATAAGGTAGTTCGGTAATATGCAAACCAGACAATGTGATTGGCTCCTTTAATTTTCAACAAGATCAGTGCATTTTGACATCAATTGAAAATGAAGGGGCGGGCTAAGGTTATGCTCCAGGGCGAACCTCAGATTTTGTGCTGCATCTTTGTTTTAATACAAACTTGCTTTGGTACCGAAAATGAAGGGGCGGGCTAAGGTTATGCTGGCTGATTAATTCCCTCAATGATCACGTAAATGTGACCTTGAACGGCCCTTTGGATGCTTTAAGCCGATTTGAATCTAAAAACATACAGTTTTACCCTGTCCGAAAAATGTCTTGTGCAAATATGGTGGTATGGCTAGAGCAAAGTCAAAAAATTTCTGATTTCAAATTCATATTGGGCTGTCTTTTCTCGCGTGATAAGCCCAATATATATTCAACATCAATTGAAAAGCATTCTGTACAATCGGTACGGTTTCACGGGGTCCAATCAATCACTTTCTCTACCTACTTACAACATAGAGACATAGATGATCGAAGTCTCTCTCTATTTAGAAATCTTGAAAATTTAATCACCTCACATAAGATGTCAACTTGAAAACCGGATCTCGAATTGGAATTTGGGGATTGTTCTTGCGATCGAAGACTCTCTTCAACATGACCCACAAATTTGTAGTAAACGTTTGCATGCATGACATGTGTCAACTATCCAACCACAGGCAATCTAACTCTTTTGTCGCATCAACTCTATATAAATGGTACATTTGAGCATTGCTTGCAATTGGTTTTGTAGGTTGCTCATCGAAATAGAAAAGAGAAAATGCAGGCTGTGAAGGACAAGATTAATGAAATGGGCGCTATGCGCAAGGTCAAGGCAGAAGCCAGGGCGGAAGAGAAGGTATGTACGTACGCCCTTTACAGACATAAATATTAATTTTGGATTATATTGTCGATCATATCTAACAGAAGCATAACACATTTAATTAATCTTTCCCGCTTTTATTTTGATTAATTTGCGTGTTTATTGAATCCTATATTTCTTATGAACCGTAGGCTGAGAAGGAAATAGCAAAGACAAGAGCCGACGTGGCTCATGAGGTGAGATTGGCTAAGGAGGCGGAGGCAACAATGTCGCTGCACGTGGCGAAAGCCGGGGAGATTGCCCGAGCTGGAGAGAAGGCAGCGCATGAGGCTCGAATGGAAGCGCGAGGGCAGTCTGATGACACAACCAAAGCCAAGGAGGCTCTGCCTTCTTCCGGCATGGCCTCGGCAGGTCCTGCTCCTCCTGCAAATTACCACCCCATGTCCTAAATAATTTCATCACTATTTGATTCCCTATATACATATATACAGGGGCACTCCACTTTTTACTAATGGCACTCCATTCATGTGTAAAAAACAAAGAAGAAGTGGAGTGCCATTAGTAAAAAGTGGAGTGGGAATAACAATTCCCTATATACACCTTTATGTATTTGTAATTATATATATATATAGGGTCCGGTTCAAGGGACACACCATTTTCAAAACACCCTTTCTTGGCCGTTGGATTGGACCCATTATCAATGGGTCCCACAAAAGAAAAAAATATATAAAAATATATGTCCCTTGATCCTCTCCCTATATATATATATATATATATATATATATATATATATATATATATATATATATATATATATATATATATATGTGTGTGTGTGTGGTCATTCACATGCATGTGCGAGTTGTATTGTACATGCATTGCTTGAAATGTACTTTTTGATGTGAATCTATTTCTTGTAGACTTAAATTGAACTTGGACGAAAATAGTCTATGTTGTGTAACATTATGTTGATGTAAATTTTGATGACATTATTCATCTTTTCTATACAAACGATATTGAGGATGGTTTGAACTTGGGATACGCCTACCTGCATTGAAAGGAGATCACTGAATCAACAGCCAATTGATAACTAGATTTTGTCTCATATCTGTGTTACATGAAATCGATATGGGCTTGCATATCATTTCAGATTCCTTGACCTTGCTAAAGTAATGAATTTTTCACCTCATATCGGAAAGAGAAATACCATAAAATATCGGAAAAAGAAATACCATAAAATGCCGCTAGACCAATTGGTCAGGTGCAGATCCCCAAATTTAACTCTAGCCAATGAGCCAAAACATTAGCCAGATCATTTTATATATATTGGTAACATTTGAAAGAGAAATATTAGAAATGCTGCTTGACCAATTAGTCATCCGTAAACGGAAATTTTAACTCGAACAAATGAACCTGAATACCACCTAGATCATTTTATAATGTGCATATTAAATTCATATGCCATGATTGGCTCATCCATAATAATTTCGATTCCATAGTTACACAACCAACTCACACTTGCTATACACCTCAAAAGTAGCCCTCCCTATCTTTGCAAATATCTATAAAACTTCAGAATTTCACCACATAAAAATCATCTAACCCACCACTTCTTTCCTCCAAGCATCACTCGCTTGCGATGACGAGAAAGAAAATCGAGCTCAAATACATCGCGAATGATGCTTCGAGGAAAGCCACATTCAAGAAGAGGAAGAACGGGGTGATGAAAAAGATAAGTGAGCTGAGCGTTCTGTGTGGAATCGATGCATGTGCAATAATCAAGAGTCAATACGACGCCAAGCTTGATGTCTGGCCGAGTTCTGAAGGGGTCCACAAAGTAATCGACAGGCTCGATAAGATACCTAAGATTGAGCAAAACAAGAACATGCTGAATCAAGAGACTCTCTTGAGACAAACTATACTCAAAGTGGAAGAACAGACCAGGAAGAAGAGAATTGAGAACCGGGAGCAGGAGATCTTGATAAAGACAATGTATGGGGGCCTTGAAGATCTCAATGGTGATGATTTGAGTGTGTTCGGGTCCTTGATTGATAAGAAACTCGCGGAAATTTCGGAGAGAATCGCCGTGCTCGACAATCCGTCACCTTAACAAAGGTAAAGGGCTTCGAAGGGGTAGTGGAGAAGGATTAATGAAGGAAAAAGTTGTAAGGTAGTAGAATTTAGCACCATTAGGTGTAATGAAAAAAAAAAACTACATATTTGGGATAAAAAAATTGGATTGAATAAAATTGCCCCTTTTTTATTTGTTCCCTGTTTATCTGCTAATGATAGGCTTAATTTTTGTATGCTACTTTGTTTTCTTCAGGTTATAGTGCAAACGACATATATGCTACTCTATTGTGCTTAATATATACAATCATATTCCTATTAAAGAAGGATTTTTACCCTTATGCCTTTTATGCAATGCGATTAAACAATTTGATAATTAGAATTGCAAAATTTTGGAATATCTTTTGACAGAGTACAGAGTATGTACGGTAGATTCATTGAATTCAAAGTACAAAATGGTAAGTAGGAAATCTACAACTTCCGCCTATATCACCAATTCAATGACAATCGAACTAAGGGGAACAAATAAGATGTAGCATGGGTCCCTATTATATGTTAGGAAAATTATCCAAAATAAGCATTTTTGAATAAATTCTTATCAAAATGTACGATAAGTTTTTCTTTCCTAAAATGAGTCATTTTTTAAGCAATTTTTATCCACACCTATTCTCAGGACCCAACCAAGTCCTCCCTCTCCCCATTGGGCCTTGCTGGCCCCTTTTCCCCAACAACCCGCCTTCTTTCCAAAATTGGGCCGATACACAGTTGATGCAGCCTAGTAGGCTACACATAGAGAGCTGCTATTTACACCCAAATTTTTTCTCTGGCCACCCACATTTCTCTGTACATCCATCTCAATTTTTAAAACTGCTTTAGACACTCAAATTTTGATACTAAAGTTTCAAGTTTACCCTTCATAATCACTCTTTGATAATCTGTTTCATATCATTATATTCGGGCAGGAGGCAAGCTCGAAGTCAGAGCAACCCAAATGAACAACAGTAGGGAAAGAGACCAAATTGGTCTGGCTATTCAAGAATATTAGACTGGGTGATAAGGTGGTAATAAGAAGGTGAAGGTGAAGAACACCGAAACAATTTGCTTTCTCTCCATCCTCGTTGCCCCCAGATTGTTTTTTGATTTGCTTTTCATTCGAGCAATAGAAGAGGAAGAATGTGTTGGCAACCAACTTCTTTTTCATTCAATATTATTTAACACAAATTTTCCAAACAAAATCTTCAATTACATTTGAATTCTGTTTTGCAAAGAGATTTGGACAAGATAGATTTTGAGGAGAAAAACATTAAAGAACAACAATAGATTTCAGTGTGAGAATAGTCCCCCAAAAGTGATACGAGATCTAGGGTCTTCGATGGTGGTTGCCAGAAGATCTATTCACAGAGGAGGCTCATTGTAAAATAAAATAAATAAATAAATAAAAATTGTAAGTCCTTTAGTGTCATTTTTCATTAGGGTATAAAAGTAAGTTCACTTTAGAAAAAAATAGAGGGTGTCCAGAGAAGAAAACATGGTGTACATAGCAACCCTCTACACATATTCAAAACACGGATCTAGCAGACCTTGGATCCAGTAGACCAATGATCAAATCACATGTTCTGCATATCCAAATTTTATTCTTTATTGTTTCCTTGCGTTTTCTTTCGTCTGTATTCGTTTGAATTTGCAGGTATAATTGAACCCAAAGTTCATATAGTAGGTCTCAACTCGAAGTTTTAAGCATATACTATCATAGAAACCTGAAGTTCCTAAACCATCACTACACAAATCCTAACCCGAAGTTATGCACTATAACATGAAGTTATATGCTATAACTCAATGTTACATGTTATATTCTGAAGTTTATATGTTACAATCTGAACTAGGTCATAGAACTTGAAAAGTTCTTAAGTTGTTAGATGTTGTTGCCCGAAGCCTAAAGAACTACTAACACAATTTGTTCCCTCCTTACCCGAAGTAAGGGCGCTCGAACCTCATATTGACCACTCAAAGATGATCTATATATACTTGCTTAAAGCAAGACATAATTGGCACCACTTATGCTCTCAAGACTTAAAATCTGTGAATAAGTATAATTCTAGAGTTTGTAGAATCCGATCTTTCCTTTAGCTTTACAAGGAAGACTTGACCAAGGATGATCTCCTGCAGAAGATTTAACCAATTTCCATGCCTCTAATGTGCTCTTGCAGCAGAAATATAGAGAGCGGAAAATTACCAAGTCCTCAGATCTGATTACTACTTTGTTGTTTGATGGAAGAACAACATACTCGTATCCACTCGCTCAAACTCTCTTCACCTGAAGCAAACACTAAACAATTTTGGAAGCTCAAACTACAATTCTTTGGCACCAAATGTTCTGCCACCATTAGGGGGAGATAAGATTATTCCTGAAGAATGAAGAATGGCACGAGTGGACAGTAGGGAAAGGCTCAACCTACCCAAAACTAAGATTAGCCAATCATATGGTATCACTATAGTGTTTCAACCATTGATCGCACACATGTCACATCTCTACCAATGTTGTTGATGGGTACCATTCTGATCGGCAACCAAGAGAGACATGGATGGGCCATATTTAGCTTAAATATAGTAAGATGCGATTTATGTATTTGGAATCTAAGTCTAAGTTTGGTGTCTGTTTTAGTATCTGAATACTATTCTCGGATATCAATTAACTGAATCAATTAGAACCTGCAGTTTCCTAAATCATGTTGTCGATTTCAAGTAATTCATGTTAAGATATGCTTAGTGGGAAGTGAGTTGTTTGGCAGATAGTGAGATTATGTACGCACATTACATTTCTAAATGGAGAGACTCCCCAAAGCTAGTCAATTCGAGTACTTATTAGCTTTGGCAAGACCGTTCGGGATATCCAGGTCAAGATGCGATGAACGGTATCCTCAACGGGCATCCCCCTTTACTACTAAGGATCCTGTGTGCTCCAATAGATTTTGCCAAGCATGCTCGTCGGGAAAGTTGCTTTCTTAATACTTCCCCTGCAAAAATAGTTTGAGTATTCCTTCTTTTCTCCAGCATATTCAAGGGAATAGTTGTAGATCATTCGACCATTAAAGATTTATCGTTTTGGTTGATGTACAAACTCGCTGGTCACATGTCCTTTGTCCACACAAAATGTTGCATTTGCTAAACTCCTGGCCTTGATTGAGGGCTCACCCCCTAGTTATCCATTATAGTCTTGAAGATTGGATAATGCTGGAGAGTTTCTATCGATAGCTTTCAATTATTATTGCTCATCCCTTAGGATGAAAGATTGAACATCAAGTTCCCTATGTTCATACTCAAAATGGTCTTGCAGAATTGTTCATTAAATGTCTTCAAATGACCGTATGGATGTTGGTGATGCACACCATCTTTTCTATTTCTGCAAGGGATTATGCAATTCTGCATGGCGCTATGTTGGTCTGCCTGAGGTTCATCTCCACCTACTCCTATTCAGCATTAGGGGTGAGCATACGAGTCGAACGACTCGCTAACTCGGCTCGTATTACTCAACTCGGTGCAAAACGAACCGAGTTCTAAATTTTTTATTTTTTTCCAAAATGGGTCAAGTTTGGACTCGAGTCGGCTATAAATGAGTCCTATACTAGTCCAAAAATTTCTAAACACGAGTACTCGACTCGGCTCGTTTAAAAATGTGTAATACATATGGCTTCCTATGATTGATTTAAAAGTTATGTAATACATATAACTTTTAGTACGATAATAACTATAAATCTCCTAAAAACCCTAGGGTGATAGTACATAGAATATATATACATTCTTTTCTGCCACAACAAAAATCATTAAAGAGACTTCATAGCCACTTTTGTTCTTCATTGAGCATATCCATATCCAACAATTTGTCTGTGGAATTAAATTTATTTATTCTCTTGAATTTAACTAAATTACCTGGTTTCATAGATTGGAATTTTGTAGTTTATTTGGTTTGGAATAAGTGTACCGTAATTTTAAAATTTCAGTGGACTTGCAAGTTTCAAATATTTTTAGTGGCAAATCCCTATGGAATCATTTATGTCATGTTAAATGTTTAGTTTTGTATAGCTACCTAGATAATTTGAATATGAACTCGTATAACTCGCAAACTCAACTTGTTTTATGACAGATCCAAACGAACCGAGTCCATTTTTTAAAACTTGGACCGAATCGAACTCGTTTCAAAATAAAACGAGTCGAGTTAGAGTCCACAAAAAATATACACGACTCGACTCGTGCACAGCCCTATTCAGCATTATAGTTGGTTACTAGGTATGAACGTGATTCACCATACTTACGTAATTTGGGTATGCCGTTTATGTGCTAGTTGCGCCACCGCAACGTATCATTATAAGTCCTCAACGGAGGGTGGAATCATTGTCCCATATGATTCCCCCCCTTTTTAGACTTTTTATCCACTCCCAAAACCTTCTCTCCTCTCCTATATCCCGCTGTCCCCCCCCCACCACGCCTCCCCCCCCCCCCCTCCCCCCCTCTCCCGAATTTTTCTTCTCCACCCCCCACAATCATTTCATTTATGAATTCCCCCCCATAATGACCTTTAAAAACCCATTAAAAGAGTCCTCTTCCCCAAAATTCTAAAAATCACCCGGAATAGAGAGCCCCCCCCAAACCCCAATGGACTTGACCCCCCCCCCCCCCCCTCCACCCCCCCCCACACGCAGAAGAGAAAAACGAGAATATAATATTTATACATTGTTTCTCAACCCCAACAAACCCAATCCCCCCCCCCACCAAACCAAAAAAAATGACACACCCCGCCCCAGAAAGTGGGGCCCGGGAGGTGCGGCCGTCACCCCCAAAGAGTGACGAAGCCTTTAAGCTCGAAAGAAACAACAAAAGATAAAACAACTGGATGTAACTCGACAACTCAACCGTAAACACAATATCAGAGCTTCTATACAGCGGAAGTGAAGAGTTTACACGAGTCTGAAATACACAAAAGACAAAGAGAGTCCCACTCTTTGTAACACAGAATAGAGCTACCATGGACCTTGCCGCTCGTCTCGGTGGTGCTCAACAGTATCAGAACCTGTGGGGGCGCAAAAACAAGGGTGAGTGGACAGGGAAAATAAAGATCAGTGAAAAACGTTTACAAATCAATATAATAACCCCCATAGTTTGAAGAAAAGTAGTAAAAGCCTTTACTATAACTATCATGCAGCAGTAGTACAGTAAGGTATCACAATAGGCATACCTGTGCATTCTCACAATATAAGCCTACGGCTGTGATCTAATCCGACCTGGGGAATTTAACCACCAGTGACGGTGTGTAGGACAAGGGGAATTCAACCACCATGCCCGGATGTCAGGACAAGGGGAATTTAACCACCAATGCCCAGACATCGTATGCTTAGAACCCACTGGGAATTCAACCCACTAGATTCTCAGGTGTGCCATCAACTGTACTAATCTTAATCACCATATGCACAAAATCCATTTCATAATCATATATATATAAATCATATCATGCTCAAAACACATTTAAAATCAAACCCGTCCACTCACAGTGATACCGGGCGGTCCTCTTCATCCTCGTCTGCATGCTCGGTCCAATTATGTTATTCCCATGGAATTCGTTCAGCCTGAATGTCCCAACAACCACAATCAATAACCACAACCGAACTTAAATCGTAAAAAATCCTAATTCCCCATGTTTTGCTCAATTGGGGTTTAACCGTATCTCAGATGGCAAAACGGAGTTCGCCATTGGATCCGGAACGTCGAAACCCTTAAAATTGGTCACCGGTCAAACTTGGTCAACGTCGTTCAACGCCGGTCTACGGCGTTGACTGACAGTCAACGTAGGGCTGACGTCAGCACCGGAGTGCTGATGTGGCGCTGACTTGACAGTGAGGTGGCAGCCGCGTGGCGCTGAGGTGGCATCCACGTGGCGCTGAGGTAGCGACCACGTGGCGCCGAGTCAGCGCTGACGTGGCATCCACGTCGTCACCGGTGGTGAAGTCATCGCCTCCGCGCCGCCGCCGGATTCTGCAAATATTCCGGGGCCGAAACCCCCATAGTTCAATCTCCTTCAATTTTCAACCAAATTCAGCAAATCTTATATGTAAACGCATCTACAGAACACCAGGAATCCAAATCTACCATTTTTAGAACTCACCGTCGCCGGAATTGGCCGGAAAAAGCCCCAAAAGGCGGCGGATTCCGGCGACCTTCAACTTACTCAAATCTCAACCAATTTCGATGCATGTTATATCAAAATCCATCTAAACAACCCCAGCAATCCATTGGAAAGAATTTCGAAGCTTACCTCGGCCGGAGTTGGCCGGAATTAGGATCGGAAAGTGGCTGTTTCCGTCCACTCTCGTCGGCGGCTAACGACGTCGTCTCCTGAGCTGGAAATTCATGAATATGCTCCCTGGGTTGCGAGGAGTCGATTGGTAGTGGCGATGTTCTTGATTGGTGGCCGGAGCAGCGAAAACGGCGACGAGCTCTCCACGGCATCGCGTTTTCTGTTTAGGTTCGCCGGCGGCTTTCCAACGCATTTCAGCGGCGGGTCTTCGGTGGGTTGTGATCACGGCGTCGCGAGGGACTGCTGAGAAAGATCGGCGGCGTGGTCCATGGTCGGAAAAGCAAGAACGGCGTCAATGGGGTCGTGCGGTCCGGTTTCCCTTCTGGGAAAGCTCTGTGCGATCGGTTCTAGAAACCCCAAACCGATTCCCACACTTATTACATGGTTTCACAGTTATCTCTCACTAACCAATCAACACATGCCACGTGTCAATTTGTCTCCACTCACAACATCTTCCATTTTTGTCCGTAACGCCTCGAATTCAACTCGGAACTCGATTCCGTCTTCGCGGACGTGATCGTATTGTCGAGATCTTCGTATAGAGTCCAATATTGAATACAAAATTCCTTACTGTCTAAAAAGTCAACCTTTGACTCTCAGGGGCATTTTGGTCATTTCTCAAAACTTTGGAAAATTTTCGGAACGGGTCGTATCAAACGAGCCTGTAAGAGAAGACATCCCCGTAGGGCACAATGTCATCCCTGAAGAATGCAATGTCCATGTAGGATATCCCGTTCCCAATGAACGGGGTACATTGGCCGCTAGCAAATCCTCTATCCTTGGCCAGAAGCGAAGCAGACCCGGTTCGAAGGATTCACTCCCTTGAAGAGGAGAACTATGACACAACCAAATCCTATCGCTATCTCAACTAATCCAACTCATGAAGTTGTACACAATTATGGATATGTCCTTAGAGACGTCCTAGAGAGAACTCCAAATCCAACTCCTCAAGTACGACCATGGTCATTTGTTCTCTAGATGTTAATTGAGACCCATTTAATCGCAAAGAGTACGAATGAGTTGGTATTGGAGCCTGAAGTTCCATATCTAAGTGCAGTTAGTGTTTATTGTACTTAGCTGAATACACTAGGCAAGACATCTCATTTGCTGTGAATGTGTTGGCTTGGTTTATCAATGCGCCTACACGCTACCATTGGGTTGGTATCAAAGACATCTTCTGTTACCTTAAAGGTACTGCGAATATAGGCTTATCTTATACCTACGTATCCCGTGCTGGATTACCCCTCTTAGATCAACGAAGTGATGCTTCCCTTGTCAATTATACTAACACAGGTTACTTATTAGATCCGCACAAGGTAAGTTCCCGAATTGGTTATGTCTTTACTATTAGGAATACCACAATATCTTGGAGGCCTACGAGACAGACTCTTGTTGCTATTTCTTAATATCATGCCAAAGTCATTGCTTTGCATAAGGCTGCATGTGAGTGTATTTGGCTATGATATGTTATTGAGCATATACTGCATACTAGTGGTTTGTCTTCTGTTTGCAAAATCCCCACGACTCTCTATGAAGGCAAAGCCGCATGTATTGATCAATTGAAGAAGTAATTTTGTAAAGGCGACAATCCTAAGCATATCGTCCCGAAGTTCTACTTCATATAACAACAGCAAAAGCATCAGCTGTTTGAAATCAAGGAGGTTTGTTTCGGAAGATAAACTCATAGATTCCTTCAACAAGTCACTGTTGAAGTCGACCTTCCAGAAGCTCATTGAGATATTGCATTGTGTTTACTATTTTTTTTGAACGTTTGTAGTCTTTAGAGGGAGCATTGTCGAAATTAAGGGGAGTATCATGTTGTATACTTACTTCACCTTAATGTGCTTTTTTTCTCCTTAGCACAAGTCAAATTTTTCACACTGGATTTTGTTGCTTGGAAAGGTTTTTAGTGAGGCACTCAGCTTGGATTGACAAGGTTTTGGAGTTAGCATATCCCTGAATGGATTCTCTTTGGATCTACGTTCTTCCCGAGTGCCTACCACAACAACTTCATCAACCGACGATGCAATTTGTCTGAAGATCTTATGTGCCTACTTCTTGAGTTGTCCACACTCATGGGGGAGTGTTGCAATAGTTCTTTCTAGGTGTGATTATGTAAACTAAAAGTAAAAAATTTAGATGGACTCTATGTAATAAACAAGCCCAATCCCAGTAGAATTGATAAAAAATTGTCCACACTCATGAGCAAGGGATGCTCATGGTTAAGATCAAGCACAAATTCTCTATTTTTCTCTTCTATCTCTCGTTTTCTTCCCTCTCACATTCGGCATAGTTAGGTATACAACACAAAAGTTCTTATATTGGATAATTTTCCAATATGTTATATAAAAGATAACTAAAATTAGCCTACTAAGTAGAGTCTCCCAAAATAAGCATTTTTGGACAATTTCTTTCCAAAATGTGTTGGCCAGTTCGACCAATTCCACACTAAACATAGCTTTATCTTGTTTGCATAGCTCACCATCGATGTTGCCATCAAACTTGGCTGACACAACCAAGGTGTCACCAAGCAGCCCCCATATCGACGCCATCAATTGAGCCTACCCCCATCGACAACGCCATCAACAACCCCATTAAAGACGCCATTGATGACCCCATTGTAGACGCCATTGACGACGCCATCGAGGCATGCAACCAAGCTACCACCAAGCTGCCATAGCAATAACGCCATCGACTCATGCAACCAAGCAGCTGCCAAGCCGCTCAGATTCAAAAGCAACTTAGAAAACTACCAAAAAGATGAAGATAAAGAGAAGTGAACTAAGACTGATCTATACGAGATACTATGGTACTATAAGGGTACTATGATGCTTCTATACACTAGACTACATATAGACTACGTGAATAGTATGTGAGAGAGAACTATAGTGTCTTTATAGTTCCATTTAGTATCGTCATTCGTTATAGTCCAAAAAATTCTCGTGTAGCAAGTAATAAAAATTATGCTTAATTTAAAAAATAAAAAGTTGAGCACATATTTGGAAATAGAGGCTTGATCAGGCACTCCCGAATCCATCAAAAAAGGACAGTTTTGCGCTGCTCAAGCTTTAGCAGCCAAGGGCTACTTCACTCCCATTTTCCCACTTTCTCGAAAATTGTTTTCATGATCGGAACCGTTCACTTTATTCATTAACATGTCAAGATCATTCCTACAAAAATTCAATCAAAATGGAGATCGTTTGGTTATCTAACTGTACGAACTATATGAACGGTATAATTAGGCATTATACGAACTGTCGATATGTTTTACAAAGTTAGATAACCAAACAATCTCCGTTTTGATTGAATTTTTGTAGGAATGATCTTGACATGTTAATGAATAAAATGAACCGTTCCGATCCTGAAAACAATTTGTGAAAAAGTGGAAAAATGGGAGTGAAGCAACCCTTGGCTGCTCAAGCTTGAGCAGAGCAAAACTGTCCATCAAAAAAGTGGGCAGTATTGGGGGCCCAAGGAAACAAAAAGTTGGAGGCCCCAGAGCAGCCAGATTCGCTGGCAAACCAATAAGCTTGGAAAACCACAATTGAGGTCGCTAGGCATGGTCCCAATATTGCGTCGGTCCAGGGCAAAGGAATCGTAATCCCCTCCAATTCAACAGATCATCGAGCCACATCTTGCACCTCGTTCTTGAATAAAGGCCTAAAGTGATTGAACAAATTATAACTATTAATCAAAGTGCTCATCACATGGACATGTGCTATTACGAATGTAGTTGTATGTTTTTTTTATTTTTTTTATCAAAAATGTAGTTGTATGTTTAATCTGCGTACGTATTTATGACTAATGCTGTACAACAAAGTCTATAACATGTCAACTTTGTCTACTCATGCGATAACCCATATAGTTAGTACAGTTCCACTAGAAATTCTTTGGAGCTAATGTCTAAGAGACCAATGTAATGTGAAGAATTTAAAGGATGGAAAATGCAAATCTTATAATTCACATGACAAAACGCTCAAAATTTTAGCTCGTGGACACTGTAAGTTTTATCAACCGACGTCGTCTGGGTGGTGGCCCTGTGAAGGGGTTTGTTGTGGTGGGTGGTGTGATGTCCATGATCCAATAACTAATATCTACCACAAGAAACCAAAAGGGATGAACCTTTTTTTTCCCCAATGGTAAAACTAGTCATAGGCAGGTGATCTACCCACAGAGCAAGTTCCCACCAAAACATTGCCTTGAAATCCAAGGCAAACATTTGTCATTCATTAATAAGTCCTAGTTGGTGTTTCCTTGCACCTAATGTGCTATTTCAAAGTTGCATATATGTACTGATTGCTCATCTTGGAAATCCCTCTTTTTGGCTTCTGCTCATCAAGCCTCAATTTGCTGCTAAAACTGATGGCAGCAAAAGATGAAGCCAAAGCGAAAGACAAAGAAGGGAAAGGAAAAGATGAAGCAAATAAGGCAAAGGAGAAAGATACGAGTGGAGTTATCAATGCTGTTTACAAAGCTCATCTTCACTGCCCGCAGTGCGCACGTAAGATCAAAAAGCATCTCATGACTACCCAAGGTAATTAATCCCTAGAGACACATTCGTTTAGTTATTTCTCAATTGTGGGTTTCCATGCCCAAGGTAACTATTGTTTATGTTGACAGAATGTAACTGCAAGTCATTAATTATACATTTATGCGACAGGCTGAAGTCAGACAAAAAAGAACGTGACCATATATAGACATGTATATTATATATTTGTGCTTGTGCTCCTTATGTATATGTTGATTTTCGTTTATATACATCCTAATTGAGTATAACATGACCAGGGGTTCACAATGTGGAGGTTGATATGGAGAAAGGTGAAATCAAGGTAAAAGGCGTTTTTGATGCAGTAAAGATTCAGAAGCGGCTAGAGAAATTTTGTAAGAAGAAGATTGAGTTGGTATCACCTAAAATTCAGATCAAGGAAAGCACCCCAGTAGAGAAGAAAGTAGAAATGAAGGAAACCAAACAAGTGGTGGTAAGTACTGAAATGTTAAGTTTTTAATTTTTTTTTATGAAAAGTGAGATATATTGATACTAGAGAAAGTACAGGGAATTATATATAGTTGCTACGTTGCTAGCTCCTTTCGATGCGTTCACCTAAAACATTAATGCATGTGGCTTTTGTTTGTTTTCCAAAGACGCCTTCGAGGAAAACACTGGTGAAGGTTCATATGCATTGCGAGAAATGTGAGCAAGATCTGAAGAAGAGGTTAATCAAGCACAAAGGTAAACTTTCAAAAGTTATTGAGTATGTTTATGTACATATATGTATAATTCATGACATTTCTAAATGAGCACACCAACGTTGTGTATATGTAGGTATTCACAATGTTAAAACCGACATGAAAGCGCAAACCCTAGAAGTTGAAGGAACAATCGATCCAGACAAACTAATCTCATACTTACGAAGAAAGGTGCACAAACACGCTGAAATCGTGCCCCCAAAACCGGAGAAAAAAGAAGAGGCAAAAGGAAAGGAGAAGGCCGCCCCAAAACCAGTGGAGAAAAAAGAAGAGGCAAAGGAAAAGGAGAAGGCCGCCCCAAAACCAGCGGAGAAAAAAGAAGAGGCAAAGGAAAAGGAGAAGGCCACCCCAAAACCAGCGGAAAAGAAGACGGAGGAAAAGAAAGAGGATGAGAAAGAGATCATTACCACCGAGAAATCGACCGAAACAATTACGAGGATTGTCGAAGTTAACGAAGACACGAAAGTGGTGGAGGTGAAAACGAAAGAGCAGAACGCTCCATACTTCATTCACTATGTTTATGCTCCACAAACTTTTAGTGATGAAAATCCAAATGCTTGCATAATAATGTAATCGTACTAATACTTTTCGGAAAGAACACTGTCATGGACACTCAGACTAGCTAGTCGGCATGTACTCTTGTTCATCAATTCTATATCTTTTTGTACAATCTTGGCGTATGATTACTATAATATGAAGTGCCAAGCACAAGCTAGCTCCCTTATGGGGAATTATGTCCTACAGCTAGGAAAGTAATCCCATCTATAAAACTAAAAAAAAATATTGTTGAGTGGAAGTGAAGAGTCTATTTTTTAAAGTGTGGACAATGAAAAGAACCCTCTTATTATAAGAGTAAAGTTTCAAGAATAATTAGTGCAAGCTGCTGAGGTTTATGATGTCCAGATCAGTTCAAGATACTTAGGACGGTTGCTTAAGTTCAATTAAACTTGATTATTTGATTACATAGAAATTTAATAATCTTCCTGCCAAAAGCTCCAGATTTTATTCAATATTATAGACGATTCATTAATAATCATATAGCTGGTAACTCAATCTTCATTCATCCGATGCATTAAACAAAAAAATTTTAAAATCTATGTTTAGAGTATGTGATGCTTTTAAAAAAACATAATTATCAATGTTATATCATTCAGACAAGACTGCAGTATTCTCTGAAACGATTTCTGATTAAGAAAATGGTGTTCCAATATCCAATTTCCATCAACATTACATGGAGATGATCATCCAACAACAGAAAATGCAAAAAGCGATTTAAATTAGGAGTTCCAAATCGAAGTTAAGACAAGATGATAAACAAAGAAAGAAATTAAGCAAGAAAAACAGATTGTACAAGATGGAGGGTGATGATATTGATGTAAGGAATGGATTGATTTCTCTGACCTTGGTTGACCTGACCTATTAGCTAGCAAAAGTACTATCCATACGGTGGCCGTCCGGCGGAGTTTCCACCCCAACTATCAACCTGTAGCTGCTGATGAGGCATGTTGTTGAGCGGCAGATTGAAGAAAGGAAGCCCGGAAGACGGATCAGGAAATGGGTTGCTTACTCCTCCACCACTGCCAGCACCGCCTGATGATTGCGGCACTTGCTGCTGCATCTGGAGCTGCTCTTCGTCCTCTAAGGGCAATCTCTCATAAGCCACGTTGGTGAACGACGAGGCGATGACAATAACCGGCCCAGATGCAATTAGTGCTCCCACAACATTTCCGCCCACAACCTGGCCCTGGCCACCAGCCAGAAATATAGTCAGGCTGGTGGCCCCAGGAGGCGCAGGTGGCGGCAGAAATGAGCCTGTCAGAGACAGAATCTCGAATCTGCCGTGCAGCGTGACAACTGCGCCAGCTGCAGTTGGTTGGCGCAGGCTCACGTTGGTCACCATGCCACTCCCGCTGAGGACACAAATCCCTCTCTGCCTCTTCCTGGCATAAGTCCCAACGGAATCGAACACATCGCAACCGCTACTGACCTCGAGAATATGAGCTCTTAAAGTGTTTGGGCTCTCCCGTGTTATGATCACTGGAGGCTTGGGCTTGTTTCTGGATCCTGGGGGACGACCTCTGGAGCGTCGACCCCCAGAATCGCCCGAACCAGGGTTTGGGGTCACAAGGCCAAGAGTCTGATGGTGAGGATTCTCATCATCAACATCTTCTTGATGGTGGTCGGTCGAGAAGAGGTTGTTGCGGATGGGGGTGTGGTGGTCATCCTCGGAGTCCAGCGGTCTTTGGAGGTGGAGATCGGGAATTTGGAGCTGCTGGTGAACAAAGCGAGATGCTGAACCCAAGTCTAAGCCAGCCATACACACAGAGCTAAAGAGAACAGAAAACAAGAAAAAAATAGTAAAATAAAATGGATAAATTTTAATATAAGTGAGGGATCAATATTTTATGGGTAGTTTGAGAAAGGAGAGCCCCATGATTTTCAAACCCTAAGAAACGAATTGAAAACAAAGGGGATCAAGTGCAGAGAGAGAGAGAGAGGTGGATGGAGGAGGAGGAGGAGGAGAGAGATATCATAAAGTGGCAAACGCAGCCATTCTCAACATCTAAAGTATATAAATATAAAATGCAGAATTGTATATAATAACAGACATAAAATATTTCACTTATTCAGTAACTTTTAATGCGAGTTGAATTTTCTAATGTTGACACTGAGTGTGCTAGCTTGAAAAAAAAGAATACGCATTCAAAGATATGCTTAAAGAGTAATTAATGTAAAAGTTGGGACATTTTGTGACCAAATTAGTTCATCAACTATTACATAGTCATTGCTAGGTAAGAACATGACATGCTAAAACAATAATAGTTCATGCTTGATCACGATTATTACAAATACAATATATAGTCGACATATCAATAGTTATATCAACTGGCTCTAGTTCTAGTGGAATTTATATCACTTTTCATGCAAATGTCACTTTGCTGATTGAAATTGAATTCCAAACATATGTAGGGTCCTGTGTTACTTCACCCAATGTCGTCAACTTAAAACTCTAAGAACGTTTAGTTTTGGCAGCCTTACTCGGTATTTCATTTGTCCATCTCCTAATTATGAGCAGCTTTGGAGGGAATGTCGGGTCAACTAGGATACGCTGTATTTGACTCTTTGAAATGTGTATACAGTTCCTTCTCAAAAAAAAACAAAAAAAACAAATGTGTATACAGTTATTCAAAATATTTATGCAAATTTCGTGATGCTATAGATAAGGTTTTCCAATTAATGTCAAACGTTCTCGAGCTTCCGATTTCCTACTTCGCCAACTATTAATGAAAAGTCTCATAGTAATAATATGAAATCTTTAGCATTGCTTGGTGAAAATACTCATGTTAGATTAGTTGATGATGTGATTCTCCTTTCTTTTTTTCCCTCCTTTCGCAGTTAAAAGGTGCATTAATTTTCAAAGTTTGAGAAGGAAAGGGTACCTTACCATATGGGCCATCGACCTTCTGGTAAATAAATTGGAAAATAACACTCTTGTACGGTTCTAAGTCCTCTCATATAACTATTGACCGGGAGTTACAACGTTTGTAATTTTATATTAATACAGTTAAAGTTTGATTAATCATTTAGCTTGACAATACATTACTCGAAATGAACCACACCTTTTTTGAAAAAGTTCCAAGGATTATATACTTATTTAAATAACTTCATATGTTTAATAGTCTTAGAACCACATTTTTTTTTCCTTACTGTTAAGAGTACAAGGAGGAAGAAAATAAAACAAAATAAAAAAAACTAGACACCAACATCCGAGGGCTTCAATAAAAACCTCACAGTGTACGAACAAAAGAGAGTCCAAAACCCACCCCTTTTCCTACGGCATAGGCATCAAGAACAAAATACGGGAACGTAGTCGACATCTTTACGGTCTAACAATCAGAAGAAATTAGATTAAGACCAAGATCTACACCCAATCAATTGATAAGCAAAACAACAAAAAATATCACTGCTAAGAACCAAATCTATAGGATTTGTGGTGTGAATAGAAAAATGTTAGCATTCAGAAAAATACTTCATAGTAACCATGCCCTTGAAAGTATGATTGAATCTCATGGTCTCTTAATGACTCTTAGAGGTCATGAAGTCCCATACTGCCCAATTAACGTATGTTTGATATCTCACTTTGTCTCTGCATTATGTCTCTTAACATTTAGGTCACAATCATTGGCGTCGATACTATAGCTAGAAATGTAGGAGCTGCATTTTAGACTTAGTAACTGTGCTGGTTATGTGATTCCGTTAGACAGTACGCTATGCGCTCATATAAAATAATTAGTTAATTATACTTTAGCCTTACAACTTTTAAAGATAATACTACCTGCATGCATGGCAACTTATCACCTTTTTTCATCACAAAAAGAGCATCGATTAAAATAGGGTTTATCTTTCATCTCATCTCATGCTATAAACTGGGTAATTTGAAATTGTTAACTAGGGTTTTGGGAGAGTACTCTCGGTACTTTTCGGGGGAAAAGAAAGATATACGAATGGACATAAATATGACTGAAATGTCACTTCAGGTGTCTCAAATCGATATTTTCATTTCCTTAAAGTCGGCCCCATCTAGCAAAGTACGTACTGCATACGTTATTCAAATCATTTTCAGCGAGAATATATAAAAAAAAAACATTTGTAACTAATTTCACTACTAGAAAAAGGCTTATTAGTCACGGATTTAGGTGTTGCTAATAGTATTTACTGTTTAAAAAACTGTGATTATGGAGAACTGAACCCCACAAATCTGTGGCCATTGGGTTAATTGCCACAGTTGTTGTCACAAATAGCTACGGTAAATACCAATAGAAACTCCTTTTATGGTCACGGATTTACCGTGGCTACTAATTAAGCCTTTTTCTATTATGGTACGTTTACTAACTCGGAATCGGAGTGAACAGGAGTTGGAATGAACATGAATCGGAATGAGCAGGAATCGGAATGAGCAGGAATCGGAGTGAAGCACTCCCATTGAAGGGTTTACTAATTACCCAGAATCGGAGTGAAAATTAAGTTGATTGCCATTAAACTGTTTACTAATTTTCATGAATCGGAATGAAAATAAATTAAATTACTAAAATACCCTTAATATAAACCTTTAGTATTTTCAACGTAAAGGTGAAAAAGTTTCAACTGCAAATATCTTCTGCCACCAAACGTATAAGTAATACTGAAAATTGTAGTTGAAACATAATTATGATCATAGTCTCCATAAGAAACTAATCATGTTCTCTACCCGAAACTTCATACCAAAACAATTGTAATCTCCATTTAAAAATAGTTCTAACTTGCATAAACCTCAACTTACCAATCTTCACCAAAAAGTCATAAACACCATAGAGGAGTACTTGCTACAATATAATAGTCATAACATCTAAGAACCATTGATATAGTCATGAAAACTAGTAAACGTCACACACGTAAGCCGGGATCCCCAAGTAAGCCTCCATGCAGAAATTATTTACGAGTTATTAGATTTTGAAGGATAATTTAGGCAGAAAATTTTCATTCCTGGTGGGATCAATAATCAGGAATCACAATACCACCTAAATCCAGGGAATCCCATTCCTTGAAAATCAGGAATCACATTCCTGATTTTGTGGTGGGTCTCACCATAAATTTGATTACCAAATTTTAGTAAACACAGGAATTGCCAGGAGTGGGAATGACTCCTACAAATTTCATTCTCATTCCAGGTTAGTAAACACGCCATTAGTGTTTGTAGCTGATCATTAAGCTAAAGTACTTATTTCTGCACCCGATATAATATCAAAAAAAAAAAAAAAAAAAAGCCCCCCACCACAAAAGGGCGGCCCCTCGTGGCGCGGCGGGGAGGCGGGGGGGGAAAATAGAAAAAAAAAAAACCATCAAGAAACAACAAGTACCACCGAAAAAAAAATAAAAAATACCACTAATTGTTTTTCGATCGATTCTTTGTTCTAACATATGTTCTATTGTTTCTGATATATAGAGTCGAAAGCTTCGAATTTGGGATTCTTCCATCATGTACAAGTTAATTGGTGTTTGCCTTTTTAGTTCATATCAATACTCAAACTCAGGAAAAAACCATTCTATGACAAAGACAATTCTACGAGCAAGTAAACTTTTGGAACTAAAAAGTCTCTCTTTCTTTCTTTATTTTCAAGGATCTATAGACCCCCAACAGAACCGACATCACCCTTCTTTGGTGTCTTTGTAAAATTGTCAAAGCTTTGAACTACAACTTCCTTTCCAAAGAACGACAGCAATTTTTGGGCCGGGAAGAAAGAGTTGAACCAAATTTGGGAGATAGATTGAAAATGGAAAAATGGATAGTGATGATTCAGAGCATTCATTCAATTGAATTATTTCAAATTCTGGCAACAACAAAAAAATTGAATTATTTCAAAAGTTTATTGAAATTTCACTTTAGTGATCATAATATGTAAGATTACTTACAAACTATCAAGCTCGTTTTCACTATATGCTTTTTTCCCAACTAACCGTTGCCAATTCACAAGTTAAAACACTTTATGTGATAAGTAATACGTACAATTAGCATTTGAAATGAAATAAATTCATTAATTAACATAATATTTACATATCATCTGTTATATGAAGTGGTTTTAACGAGTACCGCCTTTAACAATTATCAATCCAAGATTTTGGCAAGTGCTCCCACGAATTTCGGCCACCAAGGTGCACGTTCCAAAAGTTATCACAAAAGCAACATCAAAAAAATTATGCACTCGAAAAGCACACACAAAACGGAGTGAGTGTACATAGATAAATTAATCAAAAACCACAGATTAAGAATAAATTAATCTCATGTGGGTTTGCCCCAAAAGGACAAAAACTACCTTGGACTTCGCTAATGCAATCCCATCTATTATTCTTGGATGCGAGATTTGACCAATCCCCCTTCCATATCATTCATGTCCGCATTCCCCTCCTTTTCAATCCCCAATTCACAAGGGTAATCTTTTTATTTTTTTTGTTTATTTATTTATTTTATTTATGTTAGGTGAAATAAATACATCCCGTACATATCTACGTGTAACATTGTCTACGGACAGCTTTTGTGGATATTGACATTTAATTTTGTGCAAGCTTCATGCTTCATACTGACATGAAATGTTACTACATATCAATGTTAAAAAAATAATTAAGTCACCATTATTGGCACAAATTTTAGGACCAAGATGACCAACACTCAAATTAAGATGGCTAAATTAGTTAAGAGGAGCTCATGCCCTAACATCGTTTACTCTTTACTCATTCCATGCTAGTCTCTTTAACATAATATTTACTCATAATATTTAAACCACTGGATAGCTCATTTTGGGGCTATAAATTGAGAGATATAGCCTCGTTTATAGCTTATAGGAAATTTACCGGGCTCTAACGGAATATTTGCCACAGGAGGAGGCTACATATAATAGGGGTTATATAATTTTCAACAGTTAGATCACATCATAGGTTTAATCTTAGCCTTTGGATTATGTGGTAGTTAACGGTTGTGGGCTATACAAAGGGGCTACTAATTTGTAGACTCTGGATATACCCTCCGATGGATTACTCATTTATAATCCCAAATTGGAAATGTTAGTTTTTGTAGAAGACTATAAATTTGTAGCCTGAAAAGCAATATGGCCCCAAAACTCCAGGCATGCTCCTCTCTCCGTTCTTTCTCTATTCAAACCTTCATTTGTCTCGTATGTACTTTTACTGTTTCTCCGACAAAAACTGAACATTCAAAACTTGAAACATAGGTTATCAACCACAAAGTCTGAGATAATTATCAAAAGAGTCATGATATGTACGTCACGTTTTAGGTGCGAAATGCAATTGGGCTCCTCTTCTACGTTTACAAGTATGTTGACTTGTATTAATTATATGGACTTTGACTCGTACACTAAATTCAAGTTTGTTGAAGGAATTGAAATTCAAAATGCAGCTCCGGGCCTCTAAAAAATATTGAAAATGTCCAACTTTGACTGCTTCAAAAGATTGTTGAGAGCACTGCTAATTAGCATCTTTTAATAGTTCTTTAAGGGCAAGTGCTCCCTATGGAGAACCTAATGACATGAAAATTTGTCGTCTTGTGGGATTAAAATATGATCAACTCTCATTGATTATCTCAAGAACGACAATATCATCGACCAATCAAAACGCGTCTACGGACACAAGAAATGTAATTAACAGTGTCCTAATGTCTTGTCAAATCCGCGGTCCCCACCACGTTGTGATTACGAAATGTAATGATATAATATGCTCAACCTAATCTTGTCATTTGGAATACATAATGTTTGTGGGATTGTCACTTAGATCATACTTGGATGGCAATTAGATCATGGCTCCACCTAACTTTTTTGCGCATTTTATTTTATGCAAGTCCAAGGTATAGTATTTTCTTACATGAAAGCAAAAGCGATAATATTGATTTAAACTTTACTAATGTGATAGTATTTTATTATTTAAGTTCATTCATATGTAATGAATGGAATTTAGAAACCTTAATACGCTTCCATTCCATGAAACCAAAGTACTTTGAGTTTTTGGAAAGAGTTCACCGAAAATCGTTTTTGAGTGTTTTTGGATCAATTTGCAATGTTTAGTGCTCTCCGAATCACCAACTAATTGGTGCTTTCAAATGAATATTTGCTTCTGATTCCATTTACCATAGTGCAACAAATCTTCATTGAACAAGCTGATCAAATCAACTGAGTGATTTTCTTTGTTAAATATGCTGAATAGTAGTTACACTTTTATCAAATATCCTACTTTTTGCTAGTTAGTTAATTTCTATTTAAACTAATGTGTTTCATAAAAAAAAAACCGTTGTTTAAATAGCACCAAGTAGTTATCATTATGATGGGAAAGACAATTGACATAACAAATGTACATCGATCAACTGCCAAAATATAACCAGTTTTTCTATTAAGAGTCCTTTATCTATAACAAGACTTTGATATGATGGAAAATCCTCACCTGTGTGGGAAGATTCGTGGGCAATCATTTATGGACGAGCACATCTCTAATTTATAGACTTATTTATCACAACGTATTCTATAGTTAGAATATGGAGACTACGTGATAAACTAGATCATCTTACTTAAAAGTAATAATTTTCTTTTTCTTTTGGTGTTTTCAACATGTAAGAGATTTCAATCAACAAAAGCAATTCTAGCCTTGTCGTTTTTGATTAATCCATTTGAATGACATGTGAAAACCTTGACTTTTCTATAATTACTTTTGGTTTGTGGATTCTCCAAATTAGGAAGGTCTTCTTTCTACACATGAGATGAGAGCAAAAACAATGTTGGGTGAAAAATTAGAGCAACACGTAACAGTCGTCACCTAAATTAGAGCAAAAACAATGTTGGGAAAAAAGTTAGGAGAAAAAGATAGGGGGGAAATGTATGAATGAAAAATGCATAATTTCTAATGTTGAAGGGGAAAATAAGAAGAAATTTTGGCCCTCTCCTACCATTTTTGGAATTCTCTATTTTTTGTCTTTGGATATTGAAGAGAGAAACAAGAATATTGGTCTATATATTGTATGGTATTATAATATTTTTATTTAAAAAAAAAAACAAATTTCAAATGTTTTTATCTTTTTCAAAATTTTTTTTACCTCATTGGATGCATGACATTCATATATTTTTAAATGGTGAAGGAAGTGTACCAATTGTTAGCAAAAGAGTATAGAAAGATAGAAAAATGGTGGAATTCGCATGTGCCACCTAAGACTGAAAACAATAATGGACGGCTATGAAGCACCGAAACTCCGAGCATCTGGCGTTTCACGTTTCAGAAATATTTCAGAAATGTGTCAGGATCGAAACACGGCTGAAACTTCTCGAAACATGTATAGCAGAGAAAACATTGGATGATTAACTAATTTCATACCTTAGCATTCACATTCCCTTCAAATTTGAACTTGAACTTGTAGTATTTCATTTGAATTTCAATTGTTTCTATACTATGGAAGTTCGGAATACTGATTTATATAAATTTAAGTGGTTTTTAATTAATGTTTCTATAAAGTTTCGTATCGATCTTTTTTTAGATTTGAGGCCGTTTCGTATTGTATCATATCATTTCGCCGTTCCTGTTTCCGTTTTCGTGCTTCATAGATGGACGGTGTATATTTCCTCTCCAAAGTTACATTATCAACCCTCATTTTGAGTTTATACAACCGAATTTCACAATATTATTTGAATTTGGGTGAAAAATATGAATTTATATGATAGGTTTTTGGGTTTTTAGAGTAATATTGTTTTTTCTCTTATATACGTATAATATACTCATGATTAATTCGACCGTTCTCTCATTCTACCAAACTAAACTACGACAGCCCAATCATTTGGGCTTTCTGAATCTGCATCTGAAAATTTACGCTTGGGCCCAATTCGACAGTTAATTGAGATTCTGTTCAACATTTCATCATTTTTCTGGTGATTTGGAACTACTCCGCCAGTCGCCGCCACCAACCTGCCTGAGTCCGTTCACTCATAACTTTACTTCAATTCGTGTTCATGTTGGGTTTCCCTCCTTTGACATGGTTTTGGGTTTTCAAGACATTGAATGCATATGTACAGGTGGTGAATATGATTTTGTGGGCTGGTTGTATTCTCCTAAGCACGCATGCATTAAGTTTTGCATTGGTTGGCAGGGATAACATGTTGTCTACTTGGTGTTCCGATGTTGCATCCAATGATAGGTGGCTTTGCAAGGTGGTGGAGAGAATTAGTAAAGTAATTGCACTAATTTTAGAGTAGGGTTTTGAAATTACGGTGGACTACCCAATAAAAAGGAGAGGAGGTCAAACCCTAGAAAATGTTGAAGAAGCTTGAATTCTTGTCGATTAAAAAATCCATGATCTGGGGTTGTTGCACTTTCTGAGTACTATAAAATTGATATGTTACATGTTGGGTTTGGATGAGAACCAGCAAACCAACAGAAATTATGAGGATGGTAAGCTTGTTAATATATGCAATATTTTTTTAGCCCTGTTGGAACATTTCCGATTTCCCTTTTTTGTGGTATGGTTTGAAATGTGCTGCGCAAAGCAGTGTTTTATCCAGGAGATGGAGTTATTTGTGGGCTTCCTCTTTCCCATCCTGGATTTTACCTATGAAATTTTTTCTAAAATCAGGGACATGGATTTCGTGAACATAGTACTCGATCGCCACCACGAGAACTGTAATGTAAAGGTTTTAAAGCTTGACGCTATTGTGAGTCCCTCTTTCTTGCATGATTCTATTGATCGAGTGATGAAGCATAAGGTTGAAGAACTTGCACTTGATGTTAGTCCAAGTAGAAAGTTTGACTTGCCAATTTGTGGGTTTAAGTGTGCTTCATTGAGGAGTCTAAAATTAAAAGGGACGTTGGGATTTCATCTACTTCTGTTGTTGGTATGAGTCGTCTAAAATAAAATGAACGGTTCTGATTACAAAAAGTTCATCGACAAAAAAGCATGAAAAATGGGAGTAATTAATGCAGCCAAAGGACTGCACTGCCGTAATTCTCCTTACACTACTCTCCTTTTTACCAATCATATCAGTTGCGCAAACCAGTGCTTTATCCAAGAGATGGACATATCTATGGGCTTCCTTTCCAATCCTTGACTTCTCCGACATAACCTTTGCAGAAGCCAAGGATACGGAATTCGTAAACACAGTACTCAGTCGCCGCCATGAACACTATAATGTAAAGGATCTCGCCTTCTTATATTGTCGGTCTGCGCTCACTTAACAATTTATCTTTACAATGTGTGGATTTATCGGATAATGCTCCTGTTATGGAACTATTTTTGGGGTTCTTCGGTCTCTTTTCAGAAGTTGAGTCTAAGAGGTTATAATGGGATCGGTGATCATCTCAAAATTCATAGTCCAATCATCAAAGAGGTACGAGTTACCTCAGACAATATAAATAGCCTGGACATCTCTGGAGTGAAATTGGAGATGATGTCAGACTCTTTCAGGATGGCAAATGCGGGAAGTTTTGTCAATATTTATTCCTTGAATCTGAAACCTTTTTCTTGGTTCGGTAATATCTATACCGAGATTAGTTCAATCACAACATTTCCGACACTTCATCTTTCCTATGCTGTCAGTTGCCAGACACTATTAGCACGGTTAAGAGCAGGATTATTCCTAGTGCAATCGAACTTCTTGGTGGATTATCCCAAGTTGAACACCTTAACATATTCTTAAATGATTCGGTTAGTTTTACTATGCTTACATGTTTTGTGCTACTGTAGTTTCAAAATTGTTTACCACTCTATTAAAGCCAATCTCTTGTCATCAATCATGCATAGCTTTCCTTTTGAAAAAAATTTAAAAAGATGCACTACTTGTTGCATAATAGCCTTGGAGATCATAGTGCTTGTAATGTACTTTTATATTGCAATATACTTATATGTTTGGCCCTGTTTGTTCTGTTTTTCGCTATTCTTCACTTATGTGGCTTGTTGATTTTTTTTAGCAGATTTTATCGGAATTTTATTTCGAAGGCAGCCTACCAAACTCATTTTTGAAACTTAAGAGAACTTGGACGTTATGATTGTGAGTATGGACAAGCATGTTATCCTAGGTACACCTTGCCTATTCAAGAGCGCCCCCGTTGGTGTATAGGGCAAAGATGATGAAAATCATGTAAGGTTTTATGCATGGCTGGAGCTAGTTTTGTATTCCCACACTTCTGGGTTTCTTACTGAAAATGTACTTCAAAATTAATGTTAAGATATGGAACAACATTTTGTTGGACAATGATGATTGCACTGTAGAAGAATACTGACATAGCCAAGCTGAGACCTTGAGTCCCATCATATGCCACTGGAAGGCTGCGTAAGTTTCCACACATATGGAGGGGCGGATCCATATGGGAGCGAAGGTACGCGGCCGCCCCTCTGCTCGTCGGAAAAGTGAGCGGCTGAGAGCCCATCCGCCCCTCTGATCCTCACTGGATTCCCCCGAACAGCTCCACCACCAAGGTTTTCGATCGTTTTTGTCTTGAATTTCCTGCGAAAAATGAAGAAACTTTGGAGAAATGTGCAGCGGCGGCTGCGGTTCACTCGAGGAAGAAAGAGAATTCGCCAAACAAGCGAGGAAGAAAGAGAAATAGGGGAAACGCACCGTTTTGGTGTTGAGTGGATTTCCCTTTTTAATCTTTATCAAATAACATTATAAGAATATTTAAAAATATTTATTTAAAAATAAGAAAAATATATTACAATTTTGATTGGAATTGAAGTGTGTTGATTGGAATTAGTTTCGTTTTTCTTAGTAGATTTCGTTTTTCATGGCAGTATTCTCTCGATGTCTCTTCTCTTCCTGTTTTCAATTTTCCAAACAAGCAGCGGCAACCAGGGAACATCAATGACAGTGAGTCGAACCTCTGAATGGGCAGCGGGCTGGCGGCAACAGAACCTCTGAACGGCAGGCGGCAAATACTATTCAAATTTCCGCCCCTCCGCACCAAAATTCCTGGATCCGCCACACACGAACAATGTGATTAGTCAAGCAAAGTTCTTGCTACAACATGGAAGTGGCTTGCAAGAAATGATTTTTTTAGTTCCGACTATCTTAAATACTTGAAGGATAATATTTCCAAACTAAAACGATGCCCTCGCGCATCTCCCCGAGTCAAAACCTCAGCACAAGGCTAAGGTGGGCTGTAGCCCAAGTGAAAGTTTGACCAAACTTACCCTTTAATATCCTCTATATTTATAATTTAACCCAGTAAGAAATTTCCAATATATCATATATAACCCAGCTCAACTTTTTATCCAAATCAAAAAATAACTCACATAACATACTACTTCCAACCAAAAATCTATTATATTATATGGAATCACAAACAAACGATTTTTTATGAAATGCGTATTTGATTACTAAATTTTCTTTCTTATATATATATGATTTTTTTGTGTTGAACGTTGTTGTAAACTTAGTAGTGGATATTTAAAAATAAGTTTTGTTTACAAAATTATAATTAAAAGTTGTATTTTACGAAGATTATAGGGAATGTTAGTATACATAAAAAAAAAAAATTGATCGTTAAGGTTCAAACTAACAGTTTTAGTTAGCCCCCCGGAAAAAATTTCCTGGTTCCGCCATTGCTCAGCAGCATGTGTTTTGATTGAATGTGAACTTTTAGTTCATTTAAGAGAAATGTTGGTTGTGGAGTGGATTTAATATCTTTAAATTAATCAGACCCCGTTATTGATTCTGCCTAACTCGATTTCATAAGCCAATGATATCCTACTACGTCGACATTTACTCATGTAGTCACATATAAAAAAATTGTAATTTTGTTCATAACTCATCATATGCAAAGACTTTTAGCCCGTAGGTAATCTTTTTTATCATTTAGATTTCAGTTTTTTGGTTGGCATTCGATATTAATTGTGTCTGCAGATAACCATGGAATCGCTCACCTTCCGGATGATATATGGCGCCATAGACTCCCACAAGCTAGCCTTATCTATGGGCTTCCTTTCCCCATTCTAGAAGCTTTGTGAAAGCCCGGAACTGGTAGACATAATATTAGCATGGCGAAGAACATGATTCCTTCCAAGTGCAGTACTAGTTGAGAAGCTTATGCTGTTTTAGAATCTCAGGGAAGAGGAACAAAGCTAGTATAATGGGTTCCACTTTTTAACATGTAGCAGTTTACATCATCAAGTGAGACCCACTTAAAACTCCACCTCAGCAAAATTAACAGAAAAGTTACAAAAGGAGCTACGATGTATAAAAATTAAATCTAAATTATCAAAATATAGCAAATTAAATTTAAAAATATTAAATGTGATTAAAAATGAATTATGGAAGGTCTAATATATGATATATCTACCATCCTTTTTATAAAGGGTTTTTATCATGAATAGTGCCTGAACTTTCACTAACAGGACTTCATAGTGCCTGAACTTTAAAAGTGACCAATTTGGTACCTAGACTTTCAAAAACCGGACTTCATAGTGCCTGAACTTTAAAAGTGATCAATTTGATACCTAGACTTTCAAAAACCGGACTTCATAGTGCCTGAACTTTAAAAGTGATCAATTTGGTACCCAGATTTTCAAAAAGAGGACTATGTGGTACCTCCTTCAATTTTTTGTCAAAATTCCGTTAAAATAAGAGATAAAATGGTCTTTTGACATTAATTTTCATGTAAAATACTATTTTTTACCTCTCAACCTCTATATAAATGTTTATTATGGTGTTTCAAAATATATATATGCATATAGATATTGCAAAACAATAGATAAATTGATAAATAGAAATATACTCGAACATAAAAAAAATATTTTTAACATAAATTGAGTAATAGAAAAAAATCTACCGTTCGAGTATATTTTTGTTAATCAATTTATTTATTATTCGAAAATATATGCACATTTTTATTTTCTCGAAACATCATAGTACACATTTATATAGAGGTTGAGAGGTAAAAATAGTATTTTGCATGAAAATTAATGTCAAAAGACCATTTTATTCCTCATTTTAATGGAATTTTGATAAAAAAAAATTGATTGAGGTACTACATAGTCCTCTTTTTTAAAGTCTGGGTACCAAATTGATCACTTTTAAAGTTTAGGCACTATAAAGTCTTGCTTTTTAAAGCCTGGGTACCAAATTGATCACTTTTAAAGTTCAGGCACCAGAAGTCCGGTTAAGGAAAGTTCAGGCACTATTCATGATAATTACCCTTTTATAAAACCAAATCGTGTTCGTAGTCCATTTCTATAGTCATAGACCATGGTAGCCACTACCTAGGCGGATAATATAATATGATGGCCGTTCATAGTTCAGCAAAGACTTTGTATGAAGGGGCCCTATGGAGATGCAGGAGCCGCCAATTGTCGGAAGAACATCTACGTGTATCACACGTATGTCTCTTAACTTAGGAAGGAGATCCTCTGTTCCATGTTTCATGTTCCACATTTGTTCCACTTATGATTTTTTTGCGTCTTCGAAAATTCGTGTTATAATCCAAACCGTTCATTTTTTTTATTGTCTAAAAAAGATCATTATTACAAAAAATCATTCAAAGTGAATTCGGCTATGTTTCATTGTTTGATAACCGAATGATCATGGATTTGAATGATTTTTTGCAAGAATGATCTTTACTAGGCAATAAAAAAAGTAAACGATTTGGATCATAACATAAATTATCGAAGACGCCAAAAAATCAAAAGTGGAACAAAAATGGAACATGGAACATGGAATAGAAGATCTTTGTTCCTTAACTCAGGCTTTGATTCCCGTCTTGTGTCAGTGTGTCACGTCCCCAAGGAAGGGAACGGCTCCTTTGCAGACCCACTGTCTGCAGAGCCCGTGCAGATCCGGCCAAACGGACCCCTTTTCTGGCGGTGAATAGTAATCTGAGCCGTTCAGTTTGTAACTAATCTAGTAAAGATCATCTCCACAAAAAATGAATCAATTCCGACATCGTTTGATTACCTAATTGTGTGCAATATATACGAAACAAATGAACGGTCCAATTGAGTGACTATACTAGCCGTCCATATATTTAGTGTTTGTTTCGCACAATTAGGTAATCAAACGATATCGAAATTGATTTATTTTTTGTGGAGATGATCTTTACTATATTAGTTACAAACTGGACGGCTCGGATTACTTTTCACCACCGAAAAATGGGTCCATTCGGCTGAATCTACATGGGCTCTGCAGACAGTGGGTCCGCAGAGGAACCGGACCCCAAGGAATTGGAAATTCCATTTTCCAAGGACACAATCCATGCGAGTGGGATTAACCCTTTTTTTTTTTTTTTTTTTTTGAGAAGCAAGTGGGATTAACTTTGCAAAGTTTTTGCTTCAACATCCATTTTTATTTAACAAAAAAAAAAAAAGGTTTTGCTTCAACATGGAAGTGGATTGATTCTTAGTGCGACTAGTTTCTTCAATTATAATCGCCCCATGAATCCTTGGAAGTTAAAATTCGTTTAACTAGAGGGGTTCTCCGAGCATCTACTAATGTAAAAATTCAGATGTTGTCGAACTAATTATATCAAGGGTAATATGGATTTGACAAACTGTGACAGTGCGCTTAATCTTTCTTTGATTGAGTTGGACAATATTTTTCAAATCCGGTTGAGTGAAGAAATTTGAAACCAGCTTTTGCCCTGCACTCACGGTGCATTTTCCAGACAAGTTATTAAAGACAAAACCCTGATCTGAAAGCTCTGAACACTCAACGCACACCACATACTGCCACGTGGAAAGTAAATTTTACTACCCTCTGTCTGCTCCACCCAGCCCCTACCTCTTCAAAAAACACACTTACTATTTTTGAAATAGGAACAAAAATGGGTAGGAGACCTGCTGTTTCAAGGAACCAGGAAATTGCTCAAATGGTAAACTTCTCTGTGTAAAGTCGTCTTCTTCTTACAAATTATGTAGTTTTTTTGGACTGACAAATTATGTATTTTTACTTTCTGTTTTCTAATTCATGTTATTTTGTTTGTTAGCTGTCTTTAAATTTCATCTTTGGTAACAGAAAATTGCTATGTAGTGGCTACAAGCTAGAAGTAACTGGTTTCTTTTACTGCATCGATTTTGTTAATCATGCTTAATCAGGCAATTTTGTATGGTATATAGATGTTCATTCTGGTGCTCTTTTCCTGATGTTACTTCAGTAGAACTCAGCAACTGGTTGATATCGAAATCTTGTTAGTAACAGAAGTTCTTGCCATCATTTGTTCTCAGTTGAACAAAAGCCATCATTCGAATGCTTGATTAGTTTCCTCTGGATGTGTAATTACAAAATTTCAGTTGCGCATTTTTTTCCTGTGGCTTTCTGATTTGCTATTGGATCGGTTGTTTTGGTGTTTGTGTTGTTACCTTTATTTTGAAGTGACTTTTACTATGCAAATTCAGTGAAATTAATCCATCTAGTTGTAGTCTGAATTACTAATTACTGAAGTGATCATGGTATTCAATACAAAGGCTGCATGTCCAATTGGATCATCTAAAAGAATGGAGGTGCAACCGGAAGGTCCAGGTTCGGAGATAATGCACCAGAAGCTTGAGACTTCTCACCGTCTGATGGAGAAAAGGAACTCAAAGCTCCCCCTCCAAGATAAGGCTACTGGAACTTCTTCAAGGAAAAGGCCTAAGTGCAATGCTGCTCCCATTAGGCGTTCTCTACGCATTCGAAATGGTGTATTTGCTGGAAATAAGAGTATAGAGCCTGTGGTTGAAGAGATACTTACCATTAGTGAAACTGAAAATGAAACTGAAAGTGAAACGGAACCCCAAATCGAAAAGAGAAGACGAGCAACCTCCTGATAATGTACAAGGGTCATTCTCACACGAGAAAAGCATGGAAGAGAAACTTGACCGTGTTGTCAAACTGTTGGAGGCAATGAACTCAAAGGTAAAACTCACCCCTGTACATAGATTTGGTTCTTATTTGTATTGTCATGTTGTATTACTAACTATGTGAAATCCCTTTTTTCCTTTTATTGGAGTAGCGAAACAACATGAGGAATAGAAGCTATGCTTTCTCTAAAAGCCCAAATTCCACTTATGAAAGCTTGCATGCAGATTCACAAAAGGTTATTCTGAAAAATTTGTTTACTATCTTTTGCTTCCTTGTCGAATTTCATCTGCAAGGATTATGTGAACTTAAATCATTTGGTAAAAGATTGCATTCATGTGCAGGTTGAGTCTTTGACAAAGGAAAACCGCGAGCTTTCTCTGAAGCTGAATGTTGCTCTTGCCGAAATTGAAGGGGTATGTCAATCCATTGCTATCTTGAAATTATATCAATTACGATAGACTGAAATTGTATCAATGCACACTTTTCCATTTTATGATTGTCCTCTCTGTTTTCTCTCTATTGTTTGTGGGGTTTGTCAGCTTTCACATTGAAGACTTTCCATTTTGTTGTCAGCATAAACTGAAATTATCATGTTGTTATGTTGTTGGTACTAAAGACCTTTCCATTTTCTCTGAAGAAGTGAACTGATGTGATTTTCTGCATTCTTTGGTTGTAGTACAAGAATGGGAGTCGTGCAGCTTCTGAAATGGTTGAAAAACTGAAGGATGTGATCATAATCTCAAATATGGCAAAAACTACTGAAGCTGCATTAAATCTTTCATCTCAAGCTGGAGCTCGTATTTCTCAAGCACCCGATGTTGATTAAAGAATGGATGGTTATGGTATTTTGCTGTCTTCAACTAGAAGCTCACTCTGTCATTTGTAGGAAAGGAATCATAATGCCTGCCTTTTTCTTTTTGTTAAACATTGAAGGATTGTTCTGAGACTTAAGTTGTATTTGTATGTATAATTAAGCTTTGGTATCAGATGACATTTAGGTGTTTCTACGGTCACTTCTATTCTATTTGTGTGACTCCGTCTGTGATTTTTCTATCCCCAAGAAGGTGCTGGTTTTCCTCTCTCCGTGCAGATCCCTTATTATTGTTCAATCTTCTTTGCAAGTAGGAAGCTTACACACGTCTAACTGCATATGTTATTGGGCACACAGGTTTTTCTTATTGAGTGCCTGCAAATTCTCATGACTTTAAGTGGTGATGAGTTCTAAGACGGTATGGTCTAATGTTTGACTATTTACAACAGAACAAAAGATTTGGTATCACTCATCATATGAGGTTTTACATTATTAGTAAAAGTTACTTCTACAGGAGAAAAACTTCTCTACATTAAGTCTTTTGGTCCCACTAACTGAAAAATGGACAAGTGACAGACTTATGACAACTTTTACTTATGTGACGGTTTCTTATTGGCTTGGAACAATAATTTGATAATACAATGAGTTCATGAATCTCCATCTCCCACGCGGAGTTTTGGGAGAATATATCCCCTTCAAAGAATGATCAACTTCTTCTAAGAATGATCTTTGAGTGAAGCTCTAAGCCCAACGATGCAGATCATTGGGGTCCCCTCGTCTGAAGTTTATCTGCTAAATCAGGATGAAACAGCTCACAAAACCAGTCAATGCTTTGTTATGTAAACAAGCAGTTGGTTTTTCATGTTTGCAGTGAGCAGCAATTCTACTGTTTAGGTATGTGGAAAATGTGGATGAAAAATATTGTTGACAGTAACACAAATCCTGGATTTAGCTCTACGTAAATCAAACAGTAGAATCTACATGGGATAAAATGTCATCTCTCTATAATATTTAATATTGGTTTCACATCAGCTGTTGTACCTGTAAAATTTGGTCAGCAGCAGAATTTTCTTCTTGTTCTTCTCGAAGTTGAAACCAAACCAATCACTTAATCTTAATTACATAGTGATGATTACAAAAGGGTCCATTTTTGCTCACTTCGTTGTCTAAAACATAAAAAATTAGATATTCTCTGATATGTTTCAAAGCCCATAAGCCCCAAACAAGAGGCAACAAAACAAGATTTCAATATTCAGCAACCAGTATTTAATCTGTTGCTTGAACCATAGTATATACTAATCCGGCTGCTACATGTTTAATTTGACCCTCATAGGTAAGAAAAACCTTAGTGGAGCACGCTGTCAACTTGATTTTGTGCATGAGAATTATCGACCCTCTTCGGAATTGCCACCATAAACTCCAAAACTATGTGACATGACCATGGTTCTGGCGATCATCAAAATGGTATCAGATACCAAAAACTAAGGTGCAGATCCATCTCTGCAGAATCAGGACAATGCAAAGCCCTTCAATGCTTTCGCGTTCTTCTTCCTTTCCACGGCTCCACAAAACCTGGCCTTCTCAATACACACTTCCAGAAGACCTCCCTCCTGCAACCCGTTCTGCTTGCTCAGCTTCCACGTCGAAGATCAATACTGCCAAGCTCAATTGGGGCAGGAAATTTAGAAGACTAATTGGGAGGAAGAGCGAGTCAGACTTGACAGAGAAAACACTTGAGTTTCACAATAAGACACATGTTCCAAATCATGAGATCAAGCTTCACAAGAGGGTAGAGCCAGTTTGTCTAGCAGACTATTATAAGTTTGAACTTGATGAAGAAAAGATCTCCAAGTATAGTCCTTATTACATTAGGGGGCTCACGTATCCGACCATAATTTCCCCTAAGCCTCCAATGAGTAGTACTCCTGGGCGCACTCCAGGGCGCGAAAGCCAAGCCTCTTCAGTTGCTACTTGGACCTCAGTCTCCACCTTCTTTTCGGGGCTCAAAGTGAGAGAGTGGAGCACTTGCCTTGGATCTAGAGGAAAGGATTATAGTAACAAGCTCAGGCCTCAACTGTACACCGCAATCAAGCCTTCACCATCAATTTCCAGGGCCTCACCAACGAATTCAGAGACGTCTTTAGTGAACTTCGAGAGCATAGAGACATCAAAGGTCATGAAGAGTAGCAATGAATTTAACAAGGAGAAGCCATTGAGGGAGAGAGTAAGATCAGCAGCGCCAGCAGCTGGACCAAAGAAAGAAGTTAAGGTGATGAGTGAAGTTAAGAAGGATTATACATGGGCAGACAAGTACCAACCTCTTTGCTTAGAAGATTTCATATGCAATAGAGACAAAGCAACTCAGCTGAAGGCTTTGGTATGCATAAAAAACACAAATCAAATTTTCTGTTGTTTCAAATGAACTTTTCTGCTCTGATATATTAACTTGTGCATTGAATACAGGCCAGAGGAGGAGGATGCGGACATTTCATATTTGAAGGACCACCAGGCGTGGGGAAGAGGACTATGATCTGGGCTATGCTTCGTGAGGCTTTCGGACGTGACACAATACATGTAAATTTGATGAATATTCGATTTTCAAATATGTAACTGTGATCAAAATAAAATTTCTCTGTCATTTGCTTAAAGTTTTTACTGATATAGTTTTGTTCAACTTTTTTATGAAACTCTCAGGCCAGGGAGGAATTCAAAGCATTCAACTTGAAGGTAGTTTTCATGTTACTCTATCATTCAACTTTAGTTGATAGCTTAAAACTTTAGTCACCAAAAACAAATCACAATATGAGTACATAGAGCATTCTTATGTGCATTTAGTGGTGAAGAACCAGGTATAGAGTGCTCAAGTAAACCGCGGCGCAGAACAATAAATCATACATACAAAGTTAAACAAGATTTCTACTACCTAATCTCCAATCAATCAGCCATAACGACACAATAACATGAAGAAAATGATCGTCATTTAAGTAATCAAATCTGCTCGATAGAACAAAAAATTGACCTTTTACGATTTGTTTCTTTTTCGTGTAGGGTGAAGTGGTAGGTAGCATAGAAGTACATGTAAAGCAATCCCCTCAACATGTGGAAGTCAATCTTTCTGAACTGAAGGGCTATGAGAAGCATGTGATTGTTGAACTCATGAGGGAAACACAGAACAAGGTAGACAACAAAGCTTTGCCTTGCAGCCTTGACAACTGCCGAGGTATAGATTATTAAATCGACTCTAAATATTTGAAAAACCTAAAGTGATCTGCTTCTGTAACTAAGTAAGAAGCCTTGCCTATTTACTGATTTATGTGCCTGCAGCAATAATCTTATATGAGGCAGACAAGCTATCTACAGATGCCCTATTATATATAAAGTGGTTATTAGAAAGGTACAAGGGGTGCAATAAGGTCTTCTTCTGCTGCTCTGATCTCTCAAAGCTTCAGGCAATCAAATCACTTTGCACGATTTTTAAGCTTTTACCACCTTCGAAGAACGAGGTGAGCACTATCGTACTAGTAATCCTACGAAGGGTACATATATATTTGTTGCAGAATTTAAAGTTTGATTTTTCTCCGTATTGGTTCCTTTGAAAAGAGTTTGATTTTATGATTCTGTTCTGCATTTTCAGATTGTTGAAGTTTTAGAGTTTGTTGCTAAACAAGAAGGCATAGATTTGCCTCATGAGTTGGCTGAAAGGTTTGCTGAGAATTCTAAGAACAGTCTCCGTCTAGCCATTCGTTCATTCGAGGCTACTTGGAAGAAAAGGTAGAGCAAATTGACGATTTTGATCTGTTCTTCTATGTTCTGTTTCACTATATATCACATTTCTCGTACTAACTTGTATGTCCTTCGTGGTGTGCTCAATTGTATATGTGCAGCTACCCTTTTAAAAAAGATCAAGAAATTTTGACAGGTTGGGAAGATAACATTGCAGATATTGCCAAGAACATGATCGACGAGCAAAGTCCAAAACAGTATGCTCTTTCAAATAATTGAATGTATATATTTCTTTCGTTATATGTCCTGAGGCTACTATACAAGGTTATGAGGTTCAAAAGTTTTACTGGTAGATGGAGCTTAGAATTGAGATGAACATTTGCATGGTCGGATTCAATTCTCAACCAACTAGTAAAAGGAAACTTAAATCATTCCGTACGTTTTTGCAGGCTATACACAATCCGTGGAAAGCTTCAATATCTTACAGTACATGGTGTATTTCCAGAATTCATTTTCGTAGTAAGCACTTTGTTGCCCTTTTGACGGAAGTGATGAAATGGTACTATTGGAAGAAAATTGATCCTAGTGTTTGTATGCAGTCCCTGGTGGCAGAACTGAAGAAGTATCTGGATGAGAGCTTGAAGATTCGAGTTGACAGCATGTACGATGAATTCAACGTATGAACCATAACCCTTTGGCCAAACTTTGTTTTACCATGTTTTGATAATGAACAACTGATAAGATTTAATGAATGTATCTTGCAGAGGAATGATGAAAATATGTTTGAGAGTGGCAAAGCACTGGCACTCAGTTCTCAACATGATCATGATGAGGAACTTGGCAAAAGGCTCAGTGATCAATCCAGAAAGAATATTCAGCAATTCCTGAGGATAGAAGGTACAAGTGCTTCAAATGTTTTTCGTCAAATATAACTGCATTATGCCTGAGAATAGTAGACAACGTAAGATGCTAGATTGTTCCGAATCAGGTCCCAATTCATATTCTATGATACTGTTTACATTAGATTGATGTAGTGATCCAACCATGCTTTCATTTCTTGTAGAATTAACGCAAGTTTTATTTTCATCATCTTGCAGAGTTCATAGCTAAATTCATGAGCTGCTACAAGGGTTGCAAAAATGTCAACCTTCTGCCGGGTGATGGTCCGACATAAGTAGGCTTCTAGTTGACCAAGCAACTCCCCAAGGAAATTATTTACCCTAATGTTTCCTTTGTGGGAACCTTCTTCTTGTTAAATATGATCTTAGAGCTCTGCTGAAAACCAATTTGGTTTTCCTGTAAACTTGAGACCATGGCTTAAACTACTTCAAGGAGTAGTCATGTGCAAATTAATAAGGTGTGAAATGACAAAAGTGTTTGTCAAAAACATTTCGAGAGTAATGTATACTGTGCTACTTTTCTGTCTGATGTATATTAATTACGGACATGTTTGTCTGTATGTATCAAGCAATGAAAATCACAGTTCCTTGCTCAATATAACTGCCAGCTTTATTACTTACTATTCGAAATCAACTTCTTTCCAGAAAATGAAAAGCAACAGCCATAAGTTTTTTTTTTTGTTAAGTAACAACAGCCATAAGTTCAAATGTCCGTGAGGATGATCTTAAAGTATAATTACTGGATCGTCGAGATCATTGCCATAACAATGTCCGGGTAGATATATCAAACGTCTGGTACATTGCAAAACCATAAACTGAGCCGTATCACAGGTATGTGGTGAAACAGCCTGACCATAATTGAGAGCAGAGGCCAACCAGGAGGTAGCCACTTCCACCAACATGGCAAATACAACGACCGAAGACAAGCGAAAGCCCCTCTCCTTAAACTGCCTTTTTTTCCCATGTTCGTCAGTACAACAATTTCTCAAAAGGAAAATAAAATAAACTTGGCATTATGCCTTAACTAGTACTTTAGGACCATAGAAAATGAAACTGTAAAAATTTTAGTGAAATAGGAAGCCTCAGGGAAAATTAATCTTCAAGTGAAAATTAATTCCTGCGAGAATATTTAGTTTATCTAGAGAGCCAAGCATCAAAAAAATGATAAAGATTATCTATGAGAAGTGTGTCAACACATTCAGAACCAAATACTCGATCAAACCATGTAGCAATCCTAACCAATGGTACTTAATAGTTTCACAACGAATACTGGCATACCACCTGTGTAAAGTACCGATGACTGTAAAAGAAAAGTTGTGTATAAGGCGGTCGAAATGCTAACGCTCTTGGAGAGCATGCTGATAATTGTTTTACAACTACGTATTGCACAATGCTTAATTAAATTGTGGTCTATCATTTATTATGACAAAATAAGCATAACAAGCTTTTGTATACTATAGAACTGAGACCATACCAAAATTTTGAATTGAACCGTATGCATTACTGTACAAGTAATGGGAGAACAAAATACAAAACTGCAGGAGATATACACTATTGAACTGCTAATCTCTGCAGATGATCCAAGAACACTTCAAAACTGACATCGTCTGTGAAGATCACATCCCCTCCCGGAAGAGAAGCTTCATTGTTATACGTAGAAGAAGGATTCAATTTTGCCAAAAGAAAACGGGCCTGCATAAGTGCATTAAGGAAGTGGATCAGTGACAACAAACCCTGCTAGAAACTGAATAAACTCTTATCATGTAATTCGCACCCCATTAACAAGGCATCTAACCATATACCCAAAACCTAAGAGTTTTGAAACACGGATTTATGATTTTCCTTACTATTCGTCATAAGAGAAGAAAAGATGACACTACATTATTCCTTACTATGAATACTTCAAGACACAACATAGCCCACAAAGGAAAGGCAGGTCCTCTAATAATCACTGCCAGAAATCTTACTTTTACACTAAACATTAAAGAAAAAAGACACTGGCACAGAAGAAAGCACAGAAATAAGAAATGGCGGTCTTGTATGTAAGAAACAAGTGCGTACGGCACAACTGTGAGTCTGGAAACCAAATACCACTTCTATTGTGTTTGACATCAAATGGATTCATAACCACATCAGAATTACCTGGGAACCATGCTGATCACAAATCACCACGCGGGGTACTGGAAATCTTTCTGCGATAATTTGATCTGCATCATCACGAGGGGCTTGTAACAATTGAGCAAATGCCTGCAAGCACAGATTTTCATAAGTGCAGTGCGACATTTGAAAAATGTTTTGATTTCCGGGAAGAGAACATTGTACAACTAACAGAATTAAGACCAGCAATTCTCTTCAAGGATCCTTATGGATAATAAGCAAACAAATTAAATAAGTGAATCTAGCAGACTTACAAACCATTATTTCACCAGGTGAAACAACATAATATTACCATCCAAACTACCGTCTATCTATGGAGGCATTTGGAAACAGGAAAAGGGTCACGAAAATAATACTAAAATAAACCCCAAAGATAAAAGAAGATTTTGAAGTCCAGATAAGTATTGGCAAAATAAATGAGTTATTAGGGAGACTATGTGATACTGACGACCAACTCATTGTTCCTGGAAGATAAACCCCAGAATTGAAACATTCTATACATTATCTAATGATAAAGCTTTCTCTTTGTTTTAGACTTGAAACATCCAATCAAAACACGTGCCAACTTTACTCCAAAGATCACCTGATGTTCCGGCAGATCTTGATATTTTGCTTTTCGCCATTGAGCAATAGTTGAACCATGAAATATAACAACAGTAAAGTAAGCATCTAGAAGCAATATCTTGTCAGCCGCAATGGCAGCTACGTCAAGAAGTGCTGGTTCTGGCCCAGAATGAAATGAATATGAAATCAATGAAGGCTGAATCATCACAACTGAATTGGCAACATTTTCTCGGTTTAGGATCATTCTGAAGTATGCGGTCTCGTCTGGGCTGTTGTTAAAAACCTGTTAACAATATCACCAGACTTTAATCACGGATATATTACAACAGCATAACAATGATCATAACACCGCTGAAATTTAGAAAATTCCAAGATTATGAAAGGAATATTGACTTGTATACCTGGACAAACTGAGAACGCCTTAAATGAAAGACGAATTGAGGGAAGATTGAAAACCGCGGAGATAAGCTAAAAGATGAAGGACTGTCCTTTTGGTAATCTCCAAACCGAGAGCACATATGAATGAGTGATTTATCCAACCATCTTATAGGGTCAAACTCTGCCTGAACACCAATGGCAATATTTCACTAAATGGCACAAGATTTATCATACCTTTCAAAGTAAAGCAGCATAGTATAAAGACCATTGCTTTATTTCCTTTGCACTGGAAATTTAAATTACCCTTGCATATCCTATGGATATCTTAAACTTAAATTTCAAAAAATGTAGGTAGAAAGATAGGAAAGAGAAAGAAACTAATTCAAAGAAGAATAGAGAGACGAACTGATGTGACTTTTAACGGATTTGGAAATAAACAGTAGTTTTCAACCGCCTTGGGACACCGCTCAGAGGGGAGTAAATCTTCGTTAGAAAAAAAATTCATCAAAGTTCCTTAGCATTGCACGGTACAATGACAGTTGCCAACTCAAATGTTCCATGTTGACAGATTGTTCTTTAACTAGTATTAACTATGTTAACTTTGAGGTCTCTGGGCGTGTGTGTGAGTGTGCATGTGAGGTAGATAGCGGGGAGAGATAGAAAAAATGTATACAATCACCGTCTCCAACTAGCAATTTACAAAACATGAACCTAATAATTTGTAGTCCAGCAATTTAGGCTTCAAGAGATTACCTCAGTTTCCATTTTGAAAGAAACAAGTCTTGCCATGACTACAGCAGCTGCTTCTTGGTCAAATCCAGCAATCAAGTCCTATATTATATTACCCTAGCTTCAGATGACAGTTTTAAGATAGACAACAGACACTTAAGGAAAGAAAAACCGAATTCATGAAGTTGCGATAACTAATTGTACCAGTAAATTGATACAGAAAAGATTCCACGCATAATTCCTAAAAACCAAGGGTAAGGAAATTTATATGCTAAAGTATGACATGGAGCACAATGCACATCTCTTGAACAATCCCCTAGCCTCTTTTGAATATATGATTATAGACTAACTATCAAGCAAAAAAAACAAAGAGATGGATGCCAAATATCCCAAATCAAATTATCAACTATGAGAATATGTATTGCAAACTATGAATATCTTCTAACAGTCACTATGGAAGCTACTTTCTTTCAAGCTGATTCATTAATACAGATAGATGTATCAAATTCATAGTTTTCATGCAACCAAAAATGTAATACAGCATAAATTGAGCATGGGGTTGACAGAAAAACTCGCCTGTATGCTTCCAGGTCCAGCAACCCATCTTCTTGAAAGGGTTGTAACACGAAGTCTCATTTGACCATTATTATGCTGATAGCTGAATCAAAATATCTATAATCAGTAAACACATTTCCTTCTATTCTAGGCACAACAGGAAAAAGCTACAGTATAGAGTTCATACTAAGTTAGGAATTGGAAGTAAAACTGATTGCTAGTGGGTTGAACAGTAGCATCTGGGATTTCCTTCTTAACAACTTCAAATACTAGACATAAAGACGTTGCTTTGTCAAGACCACACATTTTCCATGCAGTTGTATTCCCCTGACCAACAACCGTGTCGGAACACAAAGGACCTTTCTGCACAAGGTCACCAGTATAAAAGTTAAAAAGCCACAACCAGCAAAAAAAGAGAGATCAGCGAAATGATGTTGATTATACCTTTTCAAGAGATGCACAAGGGCCAATAATGCCCTGAACTTTGACATCTTTTGAGCAGTTTACCTCAAATATACCACTGTAGAGATAAAAAAAACCAAAATGCCAGTAAAGTATTGTCATAAGTTTAAAATTTATATTAGAATAGACACGAAAGCAAGACAATGAAATTCCATGTTAGCAACCCAACATAAGTCCATGGAAATGTCGCACAACTTAAGACTGTTTCTTCTTTTTCTTCTTCTGAGAACTACTTTATGAAGACTTATTAGGGAGGTTTCAAACTCGTTCTTTATAACTTAAAGGTGCTGCATTTTTCTTGGTAGAGCCATACATATATTAAACTTTTCCCACATAAAAGAAAACACTAAAATGAAAAAGAAACTCTGATTGTCCTAAATCAATTGAATATGAAACTATGTTCGAAAAGTGTTTTCGCTATTTAAAGGTCCTAATGTATTCACGCCCTATCTTTGCATCCTAGTGATCCCTTTTACAGACTTGTTGCTGTCCTGACTTTCTTTGAACTAAGACTCTGGTTTGTTCTTTTCCTTTACTCTTCTTTGTAGTGAGTTTAAATGTCTGGCTTTGAACGCTACAAGCATGAAGATAAGCTTCCAATTTCCACAAAAGAAACTATAAAATTAAGAGAGAAACATTTGTAATGAGAACAAATTAATCCGATAAGAATAAAAAAGCAACACAATATTATCCAGTTAAGAATAAAAAGGCGAAATAATACTATCCAGTAACTGGAAAAGGTTCATAATGTAACTTGAAAGAAACATGTGCAATATTTGCATTTTGAGATTGAGAGAAGAAAACATACTTTGATGATAAACCAAGCTCATGGTCACCGGACTCAAAAACACGCCTAAGTGAATCCTTAAACACCGAATGGCCAAAACTTTCTGCAAGCACAACTAGTCCTCCAGTTCTTTCAACTGCAATTTTAAGTTCCGCAATCCCCACCTGATAGAGGAAACAGCATGCAAAACAAACATGAATTGATTTTAAACCAACATATAAGGAATGTAATCTGTAGATCCACATTTTATAGACTATCCAACTCTCATAACATGTGAAATGTCAATATGCGTGTTTCTTCTCCTCTCCGACAAGTTCAATGTTTACTTTTTGAAAAAAAATTAAAATTAAAAGACTTTGACATTAGTGAGCTTTCTCCTTTACTCTTAATTGAAAATATATCAGAACAAGTTGTTGAACCATATAGAAAATTTTGGAAACTAGAATCATTGGGGCTGCTTTTGAGCTAGTCGTATTTTACAACTTCTCACAAATATACACACATAGATGCACAAATGAATGTTGAAGGGAAAACTTGAAAATAACCTGGTCCAGGGCACAAGCAAAAAGATCGAGAACATGTCCTTGATGAACAAGCTGCTTTGAAAGTGCTTCATAGAACTTCACGGCTTTATGAAAATGTGGTGCAGAATCTTTATCGAGGTCCTTGTGAGAACGCATTGGTTCAGACAGGGTTTTCGACACAATCTAGAGAAGATACAAAATGAACAGTGCTAGTGTAAGTTCAATCACAACTAAAACTAAATAACAGAAAAGTTCTATAAAATAAGTCCAGCATACACATGAAGACTGCAACCAATTACTTAGCAAAAAGGTAACTACTTATCCATAAGTCGCGAATTCTCCCAATCATCAAAAACCAAGCATAGCACACTAGAAACATATCTAGGATATATATGAATTGATTGCTAATTTCGAATGAAAACAATGAAAATGTCCAGAGTCCTTACAGCGCCCTGGCCTTCAGTGGAAGGCCCACCGATGAACGCCATGATCCTCGCTCCGGAGCCGGGGACGCAAGCTCCCAACAAGCTGGCGGCAACACTAAGCGCCGTGCTGGTACACCGGGAGGCCCGCTGGTCGGCCGGCACGGGCCACGGGTCCTTCTGCAACTCCTCCAGCACGGAATTGAGCGCGAACTCGCAATCCGACGCGGGCAACAGGAATCTCGCGATGCTCTCGGTGCTGAGCCCGTCCCTGGGCCCAGCAATCACCCCGGTCGGCGGCTTGGGCTTTTTCAGAAAGAAGCTCATCTGCTCGAGGAGCTGGTCTTTGCTGACGTCCTTGGATCCTTTGAAAATGTAGGTCTTGGGAAGGCTGGAGAAGCCCAGCTCGTGGACGTGGACCATGGTCCCGAAGGTGATGAGGCCGACGAGCGAGTGATCGGGGAGGAGGCCCAGGGCCTGGGAAAGAGCGGACTTGAGGAAGGCGAGCTCCTCCTCGATCATGCAGGTGTCGACGACGAAGATGAAGACCGGAGGGGAGGAGGGCTTCTCGAGCGACGAGTCGTACTCGATCGTGGTGTACTGGGGGAAGAGCTCGGCGGGGAGGTTGTCGTCGGAGATGGAGGCGTAGTGAGGGGGGAAGTGGTTGCGGGTGAAGCAGAAGGGGCAGATCCAGATCTTGGCGGCGTAATCGACGGTGGAGAAGGGGTTGAGGACGGAGCGGCAGGTGCGGCAGCGGAGGGGGGCGTAGGGGAGGACCGGCATGGCGGCGAAGGGCTTGATCGGAGTGTAGATGGCGGAGACGGGGACGACGCTGTTGGTGGCATCTTGCTTCGTCCCCGGGATGACGTTCCACGGCATTCGGACGCCGTCTTGGGATTCCAGGTCTACAAATTCGGCCATTTGTGTGGCAAATGGTTCAGCTCAAGTTGTGGGGAAGTGAGAATTTCGGGTTTTTTGTTTTGCGTGCAGAGAGAGGACCTGAAGAAGAGTGTTGTTGTTGACGAGGAAGAAGAATGATTTGGGCCATTTGGGCCAATGTTGAAACGTAGAAACGCCGAAAAAGGAGCCTGTTGCTCAGGAGGATGAAGCTCGTTGGGTTTAGTTTGGACTCACATTCCCTTACCTTTTCATGCGACTGGGTTAATCGAGTATAGGAACAACAATGTTAGGATGATCATGTTTTTTCAAAAGATTTTTACTATGAATGATGAGTTCAGTTCAAGGGACATCCATTTTTTGGCACATCCTATGACACTCTTTCATATCCATTAGATTAAAACATTTCAATGGTGAAGATTAACTCTTCACTTATTAATTTTAATAAATGAATTAATAAAATATATTTTTACATTATTTTATGGAAATTCAGGAGACTGTTCATCTTTAGCCTTATACCCAGAAAATCCAAACCCACCTCATCCTTTCTCTTTCAATCTCCCATAACAATTTGCAAAACCAGTTATTCATGAATTTTCTCTTTTAAGTCCAATTTGAATGAGGGGCTATGGTGGCTGTATTGGGTATGTTCGGCCGTGGATTGCGGTGGCGATGTCGATTCAATTGAGTGGTGGTGTTGGATCGGATTATAGATTGGTGCACCGGTTGATAACCCACAAACACAAACCCACCTTTTCCCCCCTATATAAGTCCTGCCTCCTCCACTTGGTGCCACCACCAAGCTCCACAAGCCTCCTCATTCTCCTCGTCAAAATTTCTATCCTTTCTCTTTAATTTCCTCCACAAAAAATATGTTCAATTTCTTCAATTCTTCATCTCCTACTAGTAAAAATGCCCGCGGCAGTGATGCCGCGGGGTTGACGGCATGAGTATAAAATGTGTATTAACACATAAGAGGTTTGATATAGTATAGTAAAAAATTACAAACTAAAATGAAAGAGCAAGAATTACTTCACATTCATAGGTGTCTACTATACAACAAAGTTAACATAGTTACACACCAAATCAGAATGTTAATACAATCTGCAAACACTATATAGCATATCTTTGTACAACACTTGTATAAGAAATTTAACAATATATGGTCCAAGGGTCTGCATCAATGAATTCAAGCATCGCAAAGAACAAAAAAAATTGAATAAAGTAAATTATTGGTTTAAGAACATCAAAATCCACATGAAAAAAACAAACTTGAATGCAATACTTTTATCACAAAACATCAGTTTTTTAGAATAAAATAACCAAAGACAATCATATATAAAACAATGAGTGCCCCAACAAAACAGAACACATAGTATTCAATAAATAAAAGGAAAGGCAAAGAAAAGTACATAAAATCTAACAAATGGTTATAATACATAAAGAGTTTAGTCTATAAATAGTTGATCTAGATTAGTTTAGCTTTATAGCATTTAAACTTATAAACATCTGGATAAAACATAGGTAAATAATATATTGTTTCTTGTGCATAGATAACTTACTAAGTAGCAAAAGATACATGTGCAAAGGTGCCCGGGCGATGCCGCGGGTTTCAAAAAGCATGTATTTTAACATCTAAAGAGTTATTGCATACTTAACATACATATACAAACATCTAAAGAGTTGCTAGTTTTGTAAGGCAGTTGAAGGTACCAAAAAAGTGCCCTCAAACATAGTGTACGTGTTATATGCCATGTTAAAATATATCAATATTTTAACAATGCAACCATCACTCAAAAAATTATCACAATGGTAAATACATAATTGTTTGTTCAGAATTCTAACATCTGACAAAGTTTATAAACATGCTAGTAAGGTGGGGAAGTTTGTTGAATGCTAGTGGCGAACTGAGCTTTCTTCTTTTTTCTCCCTCTTAGGAGTCTTTAATTTGAGGCTGCATACTTAGAAAAAGGAGTGTTACTGTATAAAATCTGTAAAATTGGGAAAAAAACACAATCAAATATTTTCTACAATTTTGTTGGAATTCTAAAAGCTATTGTTGAATATTAGGAATGATATTTGTGATGAGCAAGTTTGATATGCATGTTAAATAAATGAAATTAAGATGAAATTAAGTTGGACACGCTGGATACCATCATTTGCCACGTTTATGAAAACGTGCAAACCTTGCTTTGCAGATGATAGGAGTGCCCTACAATATATGCAAAAGAGTTGATTAGGACCGTTAAAAGAAATATAAAATCATGCAAGCATATGTGAAATAAGTTTTTGTTGGAAGAATTCATAAGGATGTGTATTCTATTGGAAAGAAGTCACATGTAAGAGAAGGGGGTTAATGTTTTTACCTTGGACTGTTCTGAATTGAGGTAATTCAATTGTTCAACAGTTTTCTTTTCTGTTTGTTGTAGCTGTTCAACTGTGAGGCGTGGAATTGTAGCAGATGACATATTTTTTATGGGAGATGTGAACCTCTTGAAGCTGCATTGTTGGAAACTGTTAATTTAGGTTTAAATACATCTATATATTTAGAGTGAAAAAGAAGGGAAAAGTATTATACACTGACTGATACACTGCTAACCCTAGTATGTTCGGATTTAAAAAAGATACAGTTGCAAGTGTGCTATTCAGAACAATTTTTCCTGCAAATTATTGAACATGAGGTTATATTTAATTTAAGGAAAATAACTTAAGCATGAGTAATAGAATTAAGGGGAAACAAATTTAATACCTTGAAACTCCTTGACTCTAAGGCTTGTGAAAACTACGAATGTGGGTGGAGGCAACTCTAGTAAAGTGTGCCTATCAAAAGCTGTTGCAGTGTCTCCCCATAATGTCACTCTAATCTTGTCCTTGCTGTACCAACAAAGGGAACGAGAAATATTGTAATTTGGGATATTACAATTTACAAATGCCTAAATGTTTTGTTAGTATTTTCACCTGATATTTTCCATGTAGACTTCACATGCCAACACATAACTTGTGCCCACTTTTCTTGGATGCAAATCTTTTACCGCAATTACGTGTCCAACAACATCTTTCAATTTCAAAAACATAAAAAATTCTAAGATAATTAAAAGTTGGCAGATTTGCTATTTCACATATAATAAGACTGAAAATAAATATATGAGAGTTGCAAGAACTATGGAACACAATATTCAAGAAAATATTGGGATATATATATTGCACCTGTTAAGATATTCTGAGTTAGGCGAAGACGCAAGTCGTTGTAGTGAATCAAGGAGAACCGATGTGTCGGAAAGGATACCGGAACATTTGATAATTTGTTGAAACTTGTCTTCCCGTTAAACTCTATCATTGCAGAATGCGGAACAACTTGGAAATTGTTATTGCTCTTGATGGTGTGATATCGTGCAATTTCATACACACAACCAACTTCTATTTTAGAATGAAGCAGATCATAATTAATCTCTTCCACCTTGGCTTCAATAGCGTCTCCCTGTAGAATTGGAAAGAAGTAAATAAACCCAACGCAAAAGGCTAGTTACAAAGTGGCTTAACAATGAATATTGCTTAACTGAAGTTATGTCTATAAGTAAGTACAACTACTAATTAATGTAGTTATCTCATTGCACTTGAATTGTTTTCATACTACTATTGTACTTTTACTGTTTTTAGAGATTATATTATTTTATTATTTTAGTGTGATTTAAGTACTCCTAATTAATCTAGAGTCACATATAAAGAATTTTGACAATGCATAACAAAACATTATATGCAGTTGTGACATGAATTAAAAAAACTGTCAAATTTGGGATGATTAAGCAGTTGGCTTCAAATGGAGTAATAACTGCAAGACTTGAGAAAATGGGTACTGAAGTTGTTAAATGATTGAAAAAGGGTGGTTTGTCTGATCACTTGTCATTTTTCAGTAACTTGATCTAACATATTCAGATAATATTGCTTTTGTTGGTAAGTTGATAAAAACTGAATTTTGAAATCATACACTGAAATGATAGAGCTGGTGTTCCTTGAGTTAAAAAATAAGGAATATGACAAAAAAAACTATATATGAAGATAGAAAAGATAGAAAGAAACATTAATTGTGAAACTTCACATATGAGGGAGTATCAAAGATTCACGTATGTAGTTTAGTATCTGAAAATTAGCTATCCTAGGGTGATGTTCATGTGATTTCAATAAGCTTCTTCTAATTAGAAATACACATATTAAGAAGTTGCTATTATGATGAACTCATTAGATTAAATGAACAGAATACTTGTAACCTGATAGTCAACCAAACGCGAACCACAATTTGTTTTCCTTCTAGTTGAGGCCGCAAGTCTGCCATTGGAAAACCTTTTATATTACACTATTTAAACATGAAAACAGATTGTTAAGATAAGAGAGTAGATATGCTAGATTAATAATTTTTTATATTAACTTAATACTTAGAAGATATACTAATAAACCACAATTCAGAAAGACAATAATATTTTCATAAATTTTGAAGTACATCTTTGAACACAATATTTTTTGCAAAGTTATTTGGCAGCTCATCACTATTCTCAATTATAATTTTTAAACTTTCTCTTGAAGTAACTCTAGACAAAGCAACACAAAGTTGGCCATGGGTGAACACTGATTGAGGCAAATATAGGCCAGCTTGGCGTAAAGATTGACCTTGACTCTTGTTTATAGTCATTGCATAGCAAGGTCGGACTGGAAATTGCCTTCGTTTCAAGATAAATGGTCATTTCGTTTCCGTTGCTGTAAGAATACTTCTGGGAATAAAGACTGTATGACCAACATTAAATCCAGCTAGAATTTTGGCTTGAATGACTCTATTACCCAGTTGAGTTACAATCAATAATGTTCCATTACACAGGCCTAGAGATTGATTTAGATTTCTCAACAACATGATCGACATGCCTACTTTTAGAATTAAACGATGCACAGGCAAACCACTGAACTCTAATTGGTTGAGGAAATCTACAGGGTACAAAAATTGGAGGTGTTATGAATTTTCAGTAGATGAACACATAGAATCAGAACTTAAATAAGTTTGGCTATCTCCAGGAACAAATTGCAAAGCAAACTCATTTATTTCTGATACAGTAGAATTCTTAGGAGTGATAATCGCTCTCTCTCTCTTAAATAAGTAAAATCATCAAAACAATTAATAAAATCTAGATAAGTGGAGGCAAAAATGGCTGCAAGGGCATTTGTGTGCGTATCAAGTAAAAGATCAGGAGGAATCTCAATCCAAGATGCATCCTGATCGTATCCATCAAGCTCACCAGAAAGTTGACCATTGCCAACTTGCAAAATCCAATCAGCAAACTCACTAATTTCTTGTTTTGTTGGTTCAGAAAGACCTTCCCTCAAAAGACGCATATTTTCTGTCAGACTTAAAACGGTGAAAAATGGCAATAAATAAGAACTATTGAGAAATGCATTGACTATTTGTGCTCTACTTCCTGCAGGTATTACAGGAAGTATTTATCTAAAGTCACCACCCAATAAAACAGGCTTTCCACCAAATGACACATATTGTTCAGCAGTATTTAATGGTAACAAAAGATCACAAAGAATTTTATCTAAAGCTTCAAAGCAATATCTATAATTCATAGGTGTTTCATCCCAAACAATCAATTCAGTTTCCTCAAGCAATTTTGCAGCATCTGTGTTTTTTTAATTTGGCATGTTGAGTGTTCAGTAACAGATAAAGGTATTATAAATCTTGAGTGGGCAGTTCTACCACCAGGAAGTAACAACGATGCTATACCAGATGTTGCAACTGCTAACACTATTTTTCCTTCTGATCTAATCTTGCTTAGTATCGTGTGCCAAAAAAAGGTTTTTCCAGTGCCTCCCTGACCATGAACAAAAAACAATTTTGCCCTTCTATTAACAACAGCATCAATAACAGAATCATACACATGTCTCTGACCGACATTTAATTGGCTGATTAACCTAGAATGTTCACTTTTCAATAGAACTGTATCATAACATAATTCTTCCCTAAATAATCTATTCTTAATTGCAACCATTTGGTTTTCATCAGGTAAAGGCAAGCCAAACTGTTGTAAAGAATGTGAAGATGCATGCAACAACTCCTCTAATTTATACAAAAGGTAATTTTTAATATCAGCTTCAGGCACAATTAAGTTAGGCATATGAAAAAGCTGACGCTGAGTATAAATAATATCATCACACATATGCTGCCAGTGAGTATCAAACAATGCTGCAGGATTGGTTATGTCACAATAAATCAACAAAGTAACAAACAATTGGCGTATTTGTGGACAGGATCCTATAGCTATAACATCTGCCAACGCTTATACCCATTCATTATCATCACTCAATAGACCTAAAGCTTCGCAAGCAGACTGATATGAAGGATACACAGTATCGCCATTAGTTTTTAAAGCTTCAAAATTGATGACACCTTTTTGAAAATGCAGAAGCATGCGTAAATAGTATAATTCACCACACGCAGGATTGATGTATGTCATTCTACCTATAGAAAAACTTTTTTCCCTAAGTTTCCAAATCTTTTGTTTTCATTTCCAAACAAATTTTATCCGAAATTGAATATAAGTCAATGTTTTTGCCTGTGGAAACAATGCATTTGCCTCAAACCAACGTGTAAGTTTTGTGTGTTTGATATCTTCTTACTGTACAATTGAATTCATGTTTTACTGGCTGTGGAAGATCACACTTTGTTCCAAAGGCAAATGTATAGGCAATATTTCAACTGAGGGATGTCTAGAGTGAATTGGATATTCAAACAATCGCCAAACAGACTCATAAGGAGACAAATATCGGCAATTCAAATAGGCTTGATTTTCATCATGTGGTGTATCTTGAATAATCATTCTAGCTCGATCTGTGCCTTTTGTTATATATTTGAAAAGATATTTTATCAACATTGATTGACAACAGGATTCAACATTGATATGTGCATTGTATCTCAAAAAAAGTGTTGCATTATACGGCACTACAAAAGAGTTATGAATTCTCATTCCATCCCTAACAACAAATTTAGTATCATGATCACGACGCATATACGTAGGAAACTGTACAGTTTCACTCACATATGGTTTAGGAAAGAATTTGGAACACTAACCAGATTTCATGCAAGGAGAATTAGGATTAAGTGGGTCACAAGGTCCATGGATCATAAAATGATCAACAATATCATTCAATATTGGATCAGTTGACTTGTTTGGAATTTCAGCCGAAATGATTGAGTTAAGATCCTCAGCTGAAAAGCATTTGTACGCTTGCTTCAACCAGACCAACAGATGAGCATGAGGCAATCCTCTTTTTTGGAACTCAATTGTACAAACATTTATTTGAAATCAAGTGGGGTAGGATATTTAAGAATACATCACAAATTGCCAAAAATTAATTGAAGAAATAGAAAATAGTGAGTTTTTTCCAAACTGACCTGCATCGACTTCTCCAGAAATGTGCCCACTCTTAATAAAGGCAATCATATCAATCAATTTCATCTTAAACACTCTGTAAACTATGTCAGGTTTATCATCAAGCTTATATTCAGGGAAGTTTTTAATCTCTCTCACAATTTCTGGTCATTTTACATTGCAAGTAAATGTTATAAATAAATCCGGATTACCAAAATGTCTACAAAGAGCCATGGCATCTTGGTAGTTGTTAAGCATGTATCTACTGCTCCCAGTATAAGAACTTGGTAAAATAACTTTTTTCCCTATGTCACTGCCATATGAATTACCCTGCACAGCTGCCTCATAAACATTTTTATAACTTTCACTTCTGAAGTCCTTTTGATTTCGTTTAAGATAACCTAATCGGGTATCTTCAACTGTTGCATAGGCATCAACCAAATACTGTTGAAATAAACGGCCACCTTTTAACAATGTACTAAGTGCAGGTTTTCTTTCTTGAAGATAATACACAATAAAAGCTCGCATTGACACATTTTCTCTCTTTGGATCAGGACCAGATTATTGACTACTCCATTTTAATCCTATGGAAAAACATTCTTCACCATAAGGGAAAAGAAGTGGATAATGGAGGGCCATGAATTTAGGATGTAAATTACTAATGCGTTGAAGCTCTCTTGTTTTATGCTCAATAATAATATCTCTATTTGAATCACTTAAATCAATATCACCCACAATTAAACCACCTATTTCATCACTGCTTACTATCACTCACTTCTCTGCCCAACAATTGCATTTTCATATTAATAAGGTTCCCTTCTTCAAATTTATCTCTTGCTGTTCGGAAAAGCTTTGTTAACTCATTGACCTCATCAAACATTTCAATCAAGGCTGTAACAATGGATTCATCAAGATTTTCATTTGGTATATTTGAATTGACAGCACTTAATCGATTTTTAACTTCATTATATGTATCATAAATATACAGTTGGGCAAATTTGGGACATTTTCCCTCTGGAGGAACCAACGATCCCATTAAATGGTGAATCTGACCACTAATTTTGAAAATGTATGGTCCCGACCCATTGTTCACCGAATGTTCAACCTTGGCTCCCATTGAGACAAATGCAAGCATGCTATTATAAGGGCGGATATTCTCACGAAATTTCATACTTATATGTCCATTAATGAGATCCAACAAATATTCTAAAAGAGGAGGAGTTGGGTTTGGAAATGGAAGGCTGAGTTTTCCTTTAAGGCAATAAAGACTAAAAACGGGCTGATTGTTGATAGTTTTCTTTTCTATTGCTTCCTTTAACCAAAATAGAGCTCCACAATATACGCACTCAAACGTTTTATCACCAAAATCTTCATATTGGATGACATTCCCTATAAATGCCACAAATGCGACATAGAGAAATACATCACAAATTTAGACATCTGAATACTGAAAGGAAGGTTAGTAAAATGGACATAACAACAAACAATCAAAGAAAACCTACTTTGAAGTGTTTGTTGAAACGCCGCCTAACCCTTAACAATGTTTGTGGAGCTGCTACACCCAACTTCAGCACTTGGTACCAAAAGATTCACAGGGGGAGTAGATAAGATGCTCTCATTTGTGTTATCAGCAGGTTCAATGGATACAGAAGGTTGGACATGCAAATTAGCTCCATCAAATTCGTTTTCGGCTTCACCTTGACTACTTGGAAAAAGGCTATGCTCAGGGCTCACATTTGTGTTTGGACCAACAACTACTGTCCTACCACTAATGCGTGGCCTTTGTAGCCGACTTTGACCATGTCTGGTCACTACAGCTGCCTCATCAGAGGCAGCAGGCAATTGAAGGTCTCCTGAACTCCAGCAACTCGCTGAACGAAGGGACCTAACTCGCCTTTTTTGGGAGGGAAACATTTACATTACCATACTGAAATGTCTATATGTCTTTCTTACAACGAAAAATGCAAATTACATTACAATATACAAAGACGAACAACTATTTTACATACCCTATAGAAACAACAACAGACATACACTCACACACAAGAATTACGCAATCACAACACTCAAAAGCAACCGAAAAAACAAAAGTAAATTAAATGTGCAATAAACCTAAGTACATATACTAATAGACAACCAGATAAAGTTGCTAACCTATTCTACTGCAACCACAACATCAACACTTCAACCAGCTTTTGAAAAGCAACCAGAGAAAAACCCGGAAAAACCAAGATAACTCATTGTTATCACAAAGCACACATAGAATGAAATTAATCCAAATCATGAGAAATCGTATAAAAAAAATTAAATAAATTTCCACAAAAAATAATATAAAGAAACTTGATCAATATTTGTTTTCCCTCAGTCAAGAGTTGCTATCACAGAAAACAAATGATAACAATAGAGTGCTCCCCATTAAGTATTAAATGTTTAAACCTAATACAATCCCATGTTAATACTCATACTAACACAAAGTAAAAGATGCACATGAATCTAAATCCACCAAACACAGTACATTCACTTTAAACAGCTCCAAATGAAACCAAGTAGACTATCATTCAACAATAAAGTTATCAACTACACCTATTGATATACCTATTGATATGCATGACTGGATGTTCAATTTGGAATGATGGTTTCTTGGGTCTGCAACAACGTGTAGCAAATGACGCTGATGGAAGAGCTCTATAAATCAGACTTTCAGCTTAAATTTATGTTGAATATGTGGCTAAGTGACAAATAATACTAACCCTGGCCTCTTGAGCGGGTCAGCGACTGACCCTGGTCTCTTGAGCGGGTCAGCTACTGACCCTGGCTGCTTAAGCGGGTCAGCGACTGACCCTGGCCGCTTGAGCGGCTACAACAAAATTTAAGCAACATAACACAGAATACAACATAAATACTGAAACTATTTCTAAGATAGATGAACAAAACTTGAAAATGAATCATTATAATATAGAAGAAGTCAATCAATACTTAGTTTACCTCTGTTAGCGGTTGCTAACACATAATACAATATAAATAAGTAAATCTAATATAATCAAATGTACAAATAAGTAAATGAATGCTTATAGATTTACGCTAAATCTATAAATCTAATTTTAATGCCTATTTAAATTCATTTAGTTTTTTTGCAGTAATTGTATTTTGTACTAAATCTATAAATCTAATACAATCCTATGTTAATACTCATACTAACACAGTGAAAAATGCACACCAATCTAAATCCAGTAGACATAGTACATTCACTTCAAACAACTCCAAATGGAAGCAAGTAGACTATCATTTGAGAGCAAAGTGCATCTCATAAATTGCACTCCAAACAGGATGAAATACAAAATTTAATCTTTATCAATAAAGTGGCCAAGATGAACCTAGAAAGACCAAATGACACAAAGATGAATACTTGAATAATAAAAGGTAACTTATTCTAAGAAACAAATGAAGAAAACATTTAAATTTAGACTTGTGATCACCTTGTGGCGAAGAAAAAGCTGACCAGCAAGTGAAAAGTACTTGTCGATAACACGAAACAGCAGCTGCTAAAGACGATAGAAAACATCTTTATTAGAATCAGTAAACATTCATGGAGTAAAAAATTTTACAATTGATTCATCAGAGGAACATTGGTAGACAACATAAAAATTTTGACAATTGATTCATCACAGGAAGGTTGGTAGACAACATGATGGAAAAAAACAGTGAAATAAGAGGATTTTAGCTGAAGTCAAATGAAAGCTTTCAAAAAAACAGCTTTGCAGGTAAACAACAACGTTTTATGATCAACTATTGGATAAAAAATCCAAAAATGGCAATGAAACTTGACCATTAAGAAGCATATCATAATTCAATTCAAATGGCAATGAAAACTTGACACCTTTTGCTTCCATTTGCACCTACAAACTATAAAGAATCCTTGATCACAAAAGCAAGCTAGAAAACAGAAGCACCTCGTTTTATACACCACTATGCCATCTATATATCAAAGATTATACAAGGTACTTTAAATGAAGACATCAAACTCATATGCCAGAGCATTTCTTTCAAATTCCTGCGAAATGAAAATAGTAGCCATTTTTGCTTCCCTTCGTTTAAGAGTTGGTTTATTTTGATTACGTTTTGCATGTTTTAGTAAACTTATCTGGTTTTTGTTATCATTTACTATTGCGTATCTGTAGATCATGGTTTTTTCAACAATTATCATTTTAAACTCCCTCTTAATAAAATTTATGACAATAAACTGCAAGCAAAGACAAAAAGACTTCAAAGAAATCATGAACTTCTCCAAACTAAACGCCAGGTAACTCCATGCCAGCTTAAAGTAATCCAGATCACATGACATGCTGAATAGTTGGCCATTAAGTATATTACATTATAACTTCTAAGAAGCAGAACATAATGGTAATTACACCAAAAACAAATATAACATAGTATGCGCTACACATAATTTATGAGCAACAGAGTATCAATGCAAGCATAATCAAAAAGAATTCATTCAAACAATGTGCCTCATTTGTTTTTACAACCACTAATCATAAAGTATACACCTAATTTAAACGGTGAACTATTCTGAAACCGTAATTACACCAATCCAAAAACAACCACCAATGAACCAAGAACTATGAACCCATTCATGACCAACTATGAAACCAAACAACCCTTACTTTCAGTATTCAAATTTGACTACTTTACAAAAAAAATCAGAAAATCCAGAAAGCCCACATCAATTCTCTAAATTTCCATAGATACCAACCTAACCCACCGGGTCAACCCCAAATCAAAAGGATTAAAAACCACAGAAAACAGAACCGAACTAATTGACAACGGGAAGCACTCACATAATCAAAAACACCAATTTTCTAGAGAAGAACTTACCCAGTAGTAGAAGAGTGAAAACAGCGAGGCTACAATCTGCAGTAAATGGAAACGACAGAATGAACAACCTTTTGCAAAACACCAATAAAAATACGTGATTAACAAAGGGAAACAGAAAAAGGAAAGTGATGTAAAAGCTTGGAGAACCCAACTAAAAGAGCAAAGACAGAGAGCTGAAAGCGCAGAAACCAAATATGAAAAAGTGAGAAAGAGAAAAACACACTTATCTGATACAAATGAGGAAGAGATTTCTGATGCCGGAGGAGCAGGTGAAGAGAGAAGCCCCAAACGATGACAACACAACACGAAACAGTGGCGCTTGTCGCCCCCTCTCAACTCGCCCGCAACAGCCGGAACCAAATAATAACCCATCCAATTTGAAGCTGCTCTCACATCCCTAACCAATTCGCTACAGGTGAAGGTAGGTGAAGGTGGAGGGCATGGGCACCCCATTTTTCCGTTGTGCTCTCTCAAAAAAATCCCAACTACTCTGAAACGACTGCTTGGAGCGAAGAAAGGTCAAGCGTGAAGCAAAGGAATCGTAGAAAAAGTGAGAGGGCAACAACTGTGGAAGAAGAAGAAAAAAGAGGATTCAGCCGGACAAAATAGTAACTTGTCAATAATTATGGCAGGAGTCACAAAACTGTGCAAAAAGCCGCAACTCACCTTTGGAGAAGGGCAAAACGGGAATTGTAACAGTAGTATAGTAGGTTCACCTTTCATAGTATTTAAATTTCACCAACCCATGAGGAAGCCCCACCAAGTTGATCACCTCAGATCCACCAGTACCACTATTACCCCAATCCCAATTGGGCTTCCAATTTCACCAGTACTCAGTTCCTCATTGATAGTGAGGAGAAGGCATGGTTGCAGCCATGGCAGATTGGTGAAGAGAAAAGAAGACGATGTTGAAGATCAGATCAAAGAGAAAAGGAAAACCTTATTTTGTTACAAAATACAAATAATACAAGCATATTATTTCTAATGTAAAATTAATTATTGGCTGTTAGATTATTGAAAATTCACATATCATTTCATGGGTCACATTCCTAAGACACTATTTTGACACATCAAAAAACACACCTCTTGAGCCCTTAGATCAGTTTGGTACTTAAACTTTAAAAAACAAGACTATGCAGTACAATCCGCCAATTTTCCATCAAAATTTCATTAAAATAAGAGATAAAATGATCTCTAACATTAATTTTTCAATAAAATACTATTTTTGAATTTTCAACTTCTATATAAATGTGTTTTATGGTATTTTGAGAAAAAAATATATGCATATGGCTTCTGCAAAATATTAGACAAAGTGATGAACACAAATATATTCAAACGTTAAAAATATTTCTAACATAAATTAAATAACGGTGTTAAATTAAATAATGGTAAAAGTCTACCACAATTAAGGGAAGCGGGCAAAATTGGTCTCTTTATTGTCTCTCATGTTTTTATCTAAATAAAGGTCCTTAATTATGAATCAATCTGAGTGAAACATCTTTGATTATTTTGCAATGGAGCCAGCATGAAATAAACTAGAAAGAGAAGCATGAAGCATGAAGCATGACATCATACCACCTTTTTTTGTCTAATAAAATCAAAATTAAAATGTGGCATTAGACAATATATCTTCTTACGAAAAAAGCATTTTAGTTCTTAATTTCTTATTAATTTTGCTCTCCATCGGACTAAAAAACCGGATTCAAAAAACGGACGGGCCTTTTGAGGCAAATTGATGGGGCCCATTCAAAAAGTTGCTTTTTCTCCTAGCCATTAAATCAAAATTCAATGGCTCCAAATCAAAGTGTGGTTTTAAGGTCCGGTAGAGAGAAAAGTTGAATTTCTTATAACGAAGTTGACGTCCTTAGGGCTTGTGTGTTGAAGACGCAATATGGGAAGATGCCCCTGAACTCACAACTCGCTACCCAGATTTGAAGCCCGATCTCAAGGAGGGGAGCCCACTATCTACTGGGCCTATCTTAGTCTAATTATTAGTCCAATGGGCCTACTCTTGTATCATATTTTTGCTACAGTAAACTTAATCAAGCCAGTACGAGGAAAAACCCTAGCAAGGTTTAAGGGGTGCGGGTCTTAGCTTCATCTTCTCTCCCTTCTCCTCTCTTCTCCCAACAATTTAATGGCGTTGATAAAAAAAAACAATTTGTCGGCCGCCTCTGCACCCAGTAAGAGGAAGGGCGGAAAAGCACACAAGGACGACACGCCCAAAAAGAGGCAGAAGAAAGGGTCGTTCAGCGCGAAAACGACAAAGAAAGCAGCCCCCGTTGACGATTCCGACAGCCTCAGCGAAGACGAGGTTGCGGAACATGCGGAGTTCGGCGGATACGAGGAAGGGCCTGAATCTGATTCTGACTCTGGGTCCGGTTCCGACTTTATCTTCGGTGATGATCCCCTCGCTGATGAAGGAAGGGGTGATGGAGGTGTGGGTTCTTTTTACGTTGTGTGTTTTTGGCTGTTTGGTAGTTGGGTGTCATGCGTAATTATGATTTGATACCGTGTTTTTCGCTATTTAGATGTTGTTGCAGAGAATGGTTCAAGGTCTGATGATTCGGATGAGTCCGATATCGAGAAAAAGGCGAGAGCTATTGATGAAGAGAGGGCAAGGAAAGAAAAAGAGGCTAAAGATGAAAGGAAGACGAACATTAAGGAAGAATCTGAGTTTAGATTACCAACGCAGGAGGTTTGTAATTAGACCCAGGTTATGTGTTTTTTTTTGCTAACTAGTTATTGGAATAGTAGTTGAAATATTATGCTTTCATGCTTACGCTCGCTTGTTTTCGTACGGATATAGGAACTAGAAGAAGAGACCCATAGGCCTCCTCATATCGATAATCTCAACAGGAGGATAGAAGAGAGTAAGCATGATGCAATTAAGCTTGTATGGTGTAATGCATTTAAATATTTTGATTCTTTTGTTTGATCTGAGGGGGGTTTTTTTTATATGTAGTTATTCAAGTGCTGAGAAATTTCAAGGCTTTGAGGCAAGATGGAGTACCAAGGAAGGATTATGTTGAGCAGCTTAAGAGGGATTTAATGTCATCCTATGGCTACAACAGCTTTTTAATGGGGGCTTTGCTAGAAGTAATGATACATTCTTTGGTGTCGTTTTTATAGTGTGTCAATTGTATTACATTCATTATTTTTCTTATTCCTGCCTCTGTTTTGATCTTGGAATCTTACTTGTCTTTCATTCTGTCTCTAGATGTTTGAACCTCATGAACTTAAGACACTTCTAGAAGCTTTCGAAAATCAGCGTCCCGTATGTATCCGAACTAACACCTTAAAGGTAACAAAACCTTTCCCTATCTACATTGTAACCTGTGACTTGCTTTGATGTTGGTCCTAATACTAGATTGACTAGTTTTTAAGATTCTGTTTTCCATTTTGCATAGACACGAAGGAGGGATTTGGCAGATATTTTAATAAACAGAGGAGTAAACGTAGGTCCAATGAGCGGTTGGTCGAAAGTAAGGACTCTGTATCTATCATATTTTCTCGTTTTTAAATTTATGATCAACATTCCGATTGGTGCTTATACAGTGAGTCTGGTTGCAGGTTGGACTTACTGTGTATAATTCACAAGTGCCAATTGGTGCCACTCCTGAATATTTGGCTGGCTATTACATGGTAGATTCTTCATGAGTTGGCACTGTAATGTTCTACTCGATTTCAATTTTGAGTGATTTACCAATTAGTGTTATCATTGGTTTTCTCAGCTCCAAGGTTCAAGCTCCTTCTTGCCTGTCATGGCACTTGCTCCTCAAGAAAAGGAAAGAATTGTTGATATGGCGTGAGTGATTGGTTCTTTTAATTTTGGATTTCCTACTTGCAAGCCTTTAATTTAAATTTTCAGTATTCCTTAATGAAGTTATCACCCTTGATAGCATGTTGTATGCGAAACATCAAATGCCTGTTTCCGTAATAATTGCTGTGCTCCATTTTTAACTTGGCCTGCTTGTTGGGGACCCAAAGTGGAGCAAGGCATACGCGTTATTTACAGTTAAAGTGGAACCAAACGCTGTATTAGAATTTGAATACCTGCCAAAACCTGGTTCTGTTAAAAAGGGTTATCTTGCCTATATTTAAGCATATAACCTTGCTCATGCAGGCAGTGAAAAATAAAGAATGAGATTAGGTTCATGTTTCGAAGCTTTAATTTCGTGTAATCAAGAATTCTTGGTTTTCTCTCTTCAGAGGAATATGTCCTTGGCATCTTTATGCTTGCATGTCATGTTATGTAACAAACCCAGAGTGGTTTTACTGTGTCCTACATGTCCATTCTGATAACATTTGTCCTTCTACAGGGCTGCACCTGGTGGAAAAACAACCTATATTGCTGCTCTCATGAAAAATAGTGGTACGTGAGGTGGTTGGATTGATTCAACACCTTTAAGTTATGCTGCTATAGAAAGAAATATAAATTTGTCTCTAAATAGATTTTGTTCTAGACGTGATCTCAATTTTTTACCCGCCCAACAGTGCGAGGTAAGTTTTATTTCCAGGTTCATGCTTTTATTATTTCTTTCCATAGACCACTGTGTGTGAAATACAATGTTTCTATGTGAATGCTAATACTTGGTTACTTAAGCATGGGTCTTTTTCTTGTTCAAAATGACCACACTTACGTGCACGCTTCACCTCTGAAGTTAATTTTATGTGAGCAGAAGTTCAGGAGTCCATTTTGTTCTTGTGTGCTTTATCCCTTATAAATTCTTTTCGGTGTAGAAATGAAAAATCCAGCATCCTCTCTTTGCCAAAAATTCATAATGATATTCTTACGTAAAAAAAAAGAATAATAAATGATATTGCTCACACTTCACATTCAGTTAAAAACGCTGGTTGCATATTTTGTTAATTAATTGTTGTGTAAGGTTTCATTTGATTTCCTCTAGAGAACAGGTAGAAAATCCATCCGTTTCATTTCTCAATTGTTCCGTCACATTTCTTTTCAGGAATAATTTTTGCCAATGAAATGAAGGAGCCAAGGCTTAAGTCGCTCACTGCTAATTTGCACCGTATGGGGGTGACAAACACAGTAGTTTGTAACTATGATGGCAAGGAGGTTCGGTTTTTCTCCTGAACATTTTCAATCATCTAAGAAGTACAATAATTGATTCCTTGAAATGTGTTGGAATATTTGTCTTTTCTTTCCCTTCGGTTGATTAAATTCTTTATTTCAGCTCCCTAAGGTTCTGGGTGTCAACGCAGTGGATAGAGTTTTATTAGATGCTCCTTGCAGTGGAACTGGGGTAAGAAACTGGGTGTGGATGTGCACCAATTTTACCCTGCTTTATTGGCTTTGGGGTTTTGGTTTCCGAATTTTTAATGACACCTTTTTGCTCTTGTTTGCAGATTATATCTAAAGATAACTCTGTTAAAACTTCTAAAAGCTCCGAGGAAATTCATAAATGTGCCCATCTGCAAAAGGTATAGTTGTTCTTTTGGAGTTTATTATTTATTCTTTTGAGGTTTACTGGAGACCTTTGGTGCTGACTCATGATTCTAGATTAGAACTTGGTATAAATTTGAAGATATTATATTTTATATTCTGATAGGAATTTGCAGTCTAGTCTTTTTCAATGGCCAATTAACATCCAATATCCCTGTGGTGGGCAGGCACTATGAATTTTACCCCTGTGGTGAAAAAACTCTCAATTAAACCCCCGTGGTGGGTTTTCGTTAGCAACTCACACCCAAGCTTCAAATTCTTTAGTTTTTCTGTCCAAATTCAGGGCAAAATTGTCTTTGGCTGTTCATTTTACCGCCCCCCTCCCTCTCTCTCTTTCCCTCCCTCCCCTCCCCCCCCCCCCAAAATTTTCACCTCTGGAGGAATTTACACCGCATTTTTCAATTTCACTTGCTTTTCGAGTTCATTTTCGCCTTTGATTAATTCCTCTTGCACCAATGATGAGTTTCTCTTCTTCTTCTTCTTCTTCAACTCCTTCACCTTGTTCTTTTTGTTGTGATCATCATCAAACCCCATACCCATAGTTTTCGGCTCATTTCGGTTCGAATTGGAGTTAAAATTCCTTGATTATTCTTGCGAAGGCCACCTTCTTCATAACCCATCTTCTTCAGCATTGTCATCCAATGTTCTTTGCTCCTCTGAAACGCCCAAATTGAAAAAGGTTGTCACTTGGGTCTTTTTTCATCTTCTTACCCAGCCCCGTCTGCTTAAAATTGATCCGTTTTTGCCGCTGTCGCCTCAGGTGGGATTCGAATTGGAACCTAAATTACTAAACCCCAAACTGTACTCGCTACTCTTGCAAAGGTTGGACCTTTTGTTGGTTTGGTGATCGGAATTGTTGTCGGGATCTTTTCTCTTCTGGCCTTTGTATGATCTGGTGCTAACGTTGCCGTCTATCGTCCGGTGAATAAAAATCGAATTCATCTTATTGTCATTGTGGAGTAGCTTTGGGATCAGGAATCCAGGTATTGAAAAGCTTTGTTGCAATTTTGACTGCCTTGTATTTGGCTTTTGAAGTTCAATTTAGCTTCGCAAGTTCATGGCTTGGTGCTATGTGGAGTTGCTGCCAATGTGTTTTGAGGGTTTGTATGGTATATGTTGTTGTTTGGATTAGTGTTCGTGCTGGGCTTCATGGTGGTTTTTGGTTCGATTCATGGTGCTGATATGTGGAGTTGCAGATGATGGAAGGCAGCCAGAGAAGATAAGTGAGAGATGGACAGAAAAAGTTAGCAAAGAGGTGGTGGATTACAATAGTGGGTGAAGGAGGGGTTAAAAGTTTGGAAAATAATGTTAAAATGACAGCCAAAGACGATTTTGCCGTTAAGCTGGACAGAAAAACTAACGGTTTTGAAGCTTGGGTGTGAATTGCTAATGACAACCTACCACAAGGGTTTAATTGAGAGTTTTTTTCACCACAGGGGATTAATTGATAGTGTCTGCCCATCACAGGGATATTGGACGTTAATTGACCTTTTTTATTGACAGGACTCATTTTTTTAGTATTAACAAGCAACCATTCTTTCTAGAATATTATAGTTTTTTATTGTGTTGATGGGTTGTTAACTTTGTCTGGTTTTTCTGTAGCAATTGATACTTGCTGCAATTGACATGGTGGATGCCAACTCGAAATCTGGGGGATACATTGTGTACTCCACATGCTCCATTATGGCTGCTGAGGTTGGTTTGTGGAACCCTTAGTTGCATTTCTTGTTTCAATTTTTGTCCTAACTATTTTACGTGCATCTTGCAGAATGAAGCAGTTATTGACTATGCACTCAAGAAGAGAAATGTGAAACTTGTCCCATGTGGACTTGACTTTGGGAAGCCAGGGTAAAAATAATTTTCCTTTTTCTGTTGCTTAGTGAGGCAAGACTCTTTAAAGTACTGAAATTAATGCTGATTTCTTATTTGTCAGGTTTACCCGGTTCAGGGAACAGCGGTTTCACCCATCATTGGAAAAGACTAGGCGATTTTACCCCCATTCTCTCAACATGGATGGCTTTTTTGTGGCTAAGGTAACACTCAGTGCATGGTTTGATTTTCCTTGTTTTACCGATTACCTTTAGGGGCTCTTTGATAATATACGGTGAAACTAAAGGCTCTCCAGTCAGGCTACTTATTGATTATTCAATGCTTGCAGCTTAAAAAGATGAGCAACTCGAAGCCAACTGGTGCACATTCGGATCAGGATGAAACGGTAGAACAAGGTTCCAGTATTGACCAAAAGGAGGAGTCATTCGAAAATGTTGAAGAGAAGGAGAAAAGGAATTTCCCTTCCTTTTTCACTCATCTGAATGCAAAGAAAATTTCCTTAGAAAAGAAAGAAGGAACAAAAATGAAATTCCCAAAGTTGAGGAGGGAGGCAATCTCAAAAGCCAGGTAAAATTCCCTCACATTCTTTGAACTTGATCTCGTTAGTCAAATTCCAGTTCACTTGTTCAATTTCTTCCATAAAAATAATGTCATTTTTAATTCGAACTAAGCAGAGAATTTCTGAACTCCTGCAGGGAAGAAAAGAGGAGAGCTGTGAGGGAAAAGAAATCTGCCACCAAAAAAATTGGTGGAGAATAATGATCAATGGACAGCAGGTCAAGTAGGGCTGGTAAATTATTGTTTCCAACTTCTAGCACCATTGAGAGAGAAAGATCACACCAATGTAGCAGAGAGTAGATGCTTCTCTGGGAAGTGCACGGGCCTTTACAAACTGAGCTGGGATTTGTTATATTCTGATGTTTTCTTTGGATCAGTATACCAGTTTGATAGGAGTGGCCTCTCTGCTGTGTATGTTACTTAGTCTTTGTATTCCTTTGGTTTGTTGAAAACAGTAAAACGACTTCACATTTGTGTTAGTACTAAACATAAATGGTGTAATGACTTGCAATATCTTTGATTAATTGAAAGTTGAGGGAACTGTGGCGTAGAGTTGCCTTATTTCGTATTCATTCATTTAAAAGACAATGTCAGGTGTCTCATGGAACAACATGTTTTAGTTAAATGGAAAAAGTAGTGCTAGGATCAACATATTTTTTTAAAGGGGGTGCTTGTGTCCGGAGGCTTCAGGACCTCCAGTCCTGATCAAGTGAGGTGGCCCAATGCTATACTGCCTTGTGTCTTTTTGTATTAAATTGTCTCTAATTGAACCAAGATTTATCTAACAAAGAAGAAAAAGAAGTAGGAAATTCAATCAACGGACGCTGCAAGCCCACAACCTCCATAGAAATCGATGACGACTGCACTTCAACCATCGACACTGGGGTGACGGCTCCATCTTCCATTTTTTTAAATTTAAATTCAGTTTCCACAATCTTTTTTAAAAAAAGATTAGTGCAGATTTTTCTCCACTCTCCTGTGTTCAAGCATCCAACGAAATCGGTGACGGCGAACCTTGTACGAGACCGGCATCGAATGGTATTACAGATGCAGCGTTCCGGAGGATCCATTGCCGATCTTGGTGATAGGATTTGGGAGGTCCGCCTGGTGGGGGGTGGCTTGAACAGAGAGGAAGGAGCTTGAGCGAGCGATGACTTTCTCAATTTCCTTTTCTTCTTTTCTTTTTTCATATTAAAGAAATTGTGGAAATTGCATTTAAATGAAAAGGACATGTGGCAGTATAGGATTGGTTCACGTGAGTTTGGTCAGGACAAGAAAAACATGCTTAGACGACAAACATGTTTTGTCGTCAGAAACCTCTTTTGGTGTCGTCTAAATAATGGCGCCAATTACAACATATGGCGCCGGTTGGGGGGGTGACAAAATTGGTTCGTGGGCCGACAAAAGTGTGTTTTGTCAGTATGAAATTTGGACGACAAAGCGTAATATTGGTCACCTAAAGAAGTCATGGGACCCACTCGGAAATGTTTGGCGGGATAATTGGCGCCATCCCAATATTCTACTCTTTTTGACTAAGCTCTTTGATTTTTCTCTGGGATCTTCAAGCTCTCCGCCGTCGCTCCCCCCTTCTTCACCTCGAATGGTCTTCCGCCGTGTTGGGTGTGTGTATTGGGTGTGTGTATTGGCCTCCCCAAAATTCTAATCTTATGGTCTTTGTTTCAATTTGATTGTGTATTGGGTGTGTGTATTGGCTTTTGTGATCTCACACTCTGGTGCTCGAACCTTTATAGAAAAGTTTAGAATCTTAACTTGATTGGTCTATGCTGGTATTTCATGTTTGCTTCAGATAAAAGCATTTCTGAATAGCAATTATAATTTCTTCGTTTCACAAAGTAGAATGCAGGAGATGTGATGTTTAGCAGATGGGTCTAATTGGTTGTGATTATGATTATCGATCTGCTGATCTTTTGTTTACCCATTAGGTGGCCACAATGGGTATGATAAGCAGATATGGGAGGTAGCAGAACAGAAAAAAGGCGATAAACTGTCCATTACTTTTAAGTATCGCAGTAAGGATGGGAGGAAGGCTACCCAGGGAATCTTTCAGTCACTGCAACTTATGCACTTACGGTGAGCGCAACCTTGAGACTTGACATGGAAACAATGCCCGAGAACAAGCCCACCTTGGTCAGCTTAGCTCAGCACGCCTATTGGAATTTGGCTGGCCATAACTTGGGCAACATACTCGACCATAAGATTCAAAGGACAGCCACCGCATTTCTTTCAATGACACTTTCAAAGAGATAAGACTCTATAATCTATTGGTGTTTGACGAGACAAATGAATGATTTTTTGTGAGCTTGGAGATGTTAGAAAATCGATAAACTTTACAAATGTGTTATTTATTGGGAATTTCTGTGAATGTTTTGTTTGGAAGCTCATATCTCCTTTCACTTAGTTTGATTAGTTAGTGACAGAAAGTGATCGATTTCACAGAAAGAATTGGGTGTTAATTGGGCTGTTGAGTTGTACGGTGAGTTGCTCAAGATTGGAGGTGGAAAAGAAAGGTATAAGTCTATCTCAAAAGACATCTAGCTAGATTGTATTGGCCTTAATGGTTTATACAAGCTTGATTGAGCAACTCCAATTTAGTTCAGTGCAGAACTTTATCTTGTGTTTGTACTCAAATGGCTTTGGTATTTGTAGGATGACAGCGTATTTCAACAAAACCGGTTGGCCAGAAAAAGCTCCGAAGAGTGAAGACGAACGAAAAGCGTTCATAGCCTCACTTCACAAACGAAAGACGGAGTTGTTCATGGCCCTTATTGAGAAAAAGTTGCTGCCTCTTTGGCCAGGGGTTGCAAAGTCGGTTACCATCTGATCTTCTGCTTTTTCTGGTTCTCTTGTGCTGCGATAAGGATGTGGTTATGATTGTATTTCTGGTTCTATGGTTTTGTTGTTTCTGGCAGATACAGGGGCTCTTTTTACTTGTGTAGATGGCTCATTTGGTCATCTTGGGCATGGTGAGTGTAGGTCACATTGCTGTCCTCTAAAAGAAGTGTAAAAATCACTAGCATTGCTGCAAATGCAGATCATAGTGCAGTATTATCTGGTGAGTCCAGCAAGTCTCTCGTTCACCTAGTAAAGAAGCATATCAAACATTGCCTAGTAATTTCCTTTTATGTTTTTGCCTCTGATATTAGCTGATGGGCATTTGTACACTTGGGGGAGAGGGTTCTGTGGCACTGCAAGTGTTCAGTCCCCTCAGATTTTATATACACCATACTTGTTCCCCCAAGTTTTTGTTGGATGGAATCATGCTTTAGCATTAACTGGTATGCACATTCATAACCAGTTCTGCTGGTTCATTTGTTCTCCAAATTTCTTCAATTTTTCTGGTGAAAAGATATTGTTTGTAAATAGAGTTGGAAATCATCATGAACAGGTGAAGAAGTTTTCGTGCTTGGTGGAAATCATCGCGGAGTCCTTAGTAATCCTTACAAAATGATAGATGTTTGAGTGTTAAGTTCAAAAGATGTTGTGCTCATGGGGACCTTGATCTGTATATAGAGGGAAACAGTTTACTACTTCATATCACAATACCACTCCAATTGCATACTTAAATCCATACTTTAGTACATAATTGGAAGGACTCACATGCAAGTAAAACACTAACAATAAGTTGTATGACTTTTGTTATTCAGAGTCTTGTTTGAGGAGATAGAGAAAAGCAGTACATGTAATTGGTGAGCAAGAGGAAAATTGACAGGTGAAATTTTGTGTTTTCATTTTGACTTGGTCATGCCTTTCATAGATGTAGATCCTTATTACTTACACTATTGCTCAGTGAATGAATATTCAATAATCAAGAGTTATTGTAGAGGGATTTCAGGATTAAGTTATCATGAAATGTTTCTATGGATTGCTCATAATGAGAAAGTCTTCTAATGATGTTTATGTGATTGTCTTGCTGTACTTGGCTTTGTGTATGTTTATGTAGGATGTTGAAGATGATGGTGCCTTTGAAATTAGGTTCTCGTTTTATCTTGGGATTTATCATGAAGGTGGTTGAAGAGCATCATGAATTTGGGTTGAAGAAAAAGTCGTTGCTTTAATTTTCTTTCTTAACGTTCAATGTACACTTGTATATAAAATCTTCTATTGATTCAAAACTCTATATATATATATTTATTTACCGTGCATACATTCTATTCCCTCACTCTGTTTACCGTTATGGTATCAGAGCCATAAGTGTTTTGATCAGTTAACTCATCCGCCCAAGTGGCTGGTTATCTATCCTTTGATTCTCTTATTGTTCATCATCTATTCTTCTATCATTGTTCATCTGTAATCCTAGAAGGTTTTCCCACACCAAACAATAAGGCTTGTTTCCAAACAATAAGTCCCAGGTGAGGCATGAGCGGAAGGCGTGAGCGGAGAAGAAAACCCATAGTTTTCCAGGTACACATGATAGAGTATAATGATAAACAGGAAGTCTTTCAATCTATAGATCTCCTTTCTCTTGTTAGAATGAGTCGACTTTTTAGATCCAACTCCTCTGTCAATTCTAGATCTAATTTAGGTGGCATTCCCGATATAGTAAATGAAGAACATATTGAATACTAGTCAGAATCAAATAAACAATCACCCACAGTAACCGATTTTGAAGTCACTCCCCCGTTTAACTCTCAATTATTAACTATGAACAAAGAATTCAAAATTAATTGGGAAATGCTTAACAAACATTTAACACATGAACAAAATATTCAAAGACGAAACCAATTTCGCAAACAATTCTCTGAAGAAGAGAAAAAAGAATTATTCAAACAATGGAAAAACACAATGATTGAAACACAAACAGAAACCTTTTTCCTTGACTTCGTTGAACAAAAACACAGTAACATCAATGTAGTTACAAAAGAAAAATGGACAAAATTAGATAAGTCACATGCGTCCACTAGTCATCCACCAGCTGAAACAATAGTCATTCCACATTTAGAAACATCAATTATTGCTTCCCCATTCAAAATCCCTAACAAAGATTCTAAAACCAAAAAGATAATTGAGCAGAGTAACTACACCAACCAATGCCTCATTACCATTGGAAAACAGCTTGACAAAATTGAAACCAATATAGATCATCTCCCGAGTCAAAACCTTTCTGCCAAGACAGAAAGCCCCTTAGTCAAATTTGAAGCCAAACCAGGTCCTAGTCTGAAACCCAAAGATTCCACGCTAGTCAAGATTGAGCAAATGTTAAAAGAATTAACACCAACAAAATCAGCAACCACAATCAACGTTGTAAATGCCTCTCAATCTGATTATATGTCAGATTCAGTTACTGAATCAGACAATATAAGTCAAATTGAAAATGCATTCAAAGATCTTGAGTTAAAAAGAATCACATACAAAAAAGTCAATCCTACCAGCCTCACAAAACTGGTATCCACGACCAACACCCCCAGACATGCAATTTGAAGAAAGAATGTTTCAAAATCAGTTCGCAGTATCTGCAGACAAGCTTTATGAATGGAACATAGATGGTCTGTCAGAACAAGAACTATTGAACAAATTACAACACATGTCAATGGTCGCCAACAGTTACACCACTACCCATGGTCTTAGTCAAACCCAAATCCTAGATTTGTTAGTCACAGGCTTCACTGGGATATTACTATCCTGGTGGGAAAAACATCTCACTCCAGATTCTAAGCAAGCCATTAGACAAGCAGTAAAACAAGACGAAGATGGATTGCCAATATTCGATGAGAATATTGGACAAGGAATTCCAGATTCAGTCAACACACTTCTTTTCACAATAATAGAACATTTCATTGGAACAACGAGTAACATCACTTCCCGAATCCATGATCAGTTAAGTAACCTTAGATGTCCAACCCTGAGTGATTTTAGATGGTATAAAGATGTCTTTATCTCCAGAGTCATGCTCCGTGATGATAGTAACCAACCATTCTGGAAAGAGAAGTTCATCAATGGTTTACCCAACCTTTTTGCCCATAAAATCAGGCAAGTCCTTAGTAATGAAAACAATATCATTAATTACGATAGCCTTGCCTACGGAAATATAATCAACACAATCCAACAAGAAGGTCTAAAAATGTGTATTGACATGAAAATCAGTAAACAAATTAATAATGACAAACGAATTGCCAAATACAAGATGGGAAATTTCTGTGAACAATACGGTTTACCCCCAATAGCCCCTTCTAGAAAAATCAAGCCCAAAGAAAACTACCTCAGTAAAAGAAAACATTACAAATACACAAGTTACAGGAAAAACAGACCCGCTCAAGACGAATTTTATTCAAAAAGTAAACCAAAGAAACATTGGAAAAAAGATACAAAATTCGAAAAGTATCAGCAAGACAAAAGTAACATCACTTGTTTCAAGTGTAAGAAAAAAGGTCATTATGCAAAAGATTGCAGAGTCAAAAGAACAATTAACCAGTTAAAAATCTCCGAAGAAGAGAAAGTAAATCTGTTCAAAATCTTACAACTCCAAGAAACCGATAATGATGAATTAGAGTCAAACCCAGAAACAGAGTCTACCGCTAATAAGTCCAGTTATAGTTCTCCTGATATCAATTTTGGTTGTAAAGACACTTGCTGCAAAACAGTAAATGTTCTTACAAAACAAGAAGAACAGGAAGAACTTCTAATTGACCTCATCAGTAAACTTGAGAACCCAGAACTAAAAACAGAATACCTCAAGAAGTTAAAGAAAGTCATGATCCAGTCAGAAAAAACACCCAACAAAAAACCCCAGATACGAAGATATGCCTTAACACAACATTAGAAAGATTCAGTAAAAAAGATAAGTTACCAACAATCCAGGATCTTCATTCCGAAGTCAACCAACTTAAAACTGAAGTCAGAATTCTAAAACAACAAAACCAAGATTTAAAAACTGGCCAACATATAATCATTCAAGATATGGAAATATTCAAATTAAGACCTCCACAAAAAGTCCCCTCTGAACAAGAGAAAAACAGTTATGAACAAGTCCTTTCATACCTCGAAAGAATTCAAATCAGAAAATGGTACTCAAAAATCACGATAGTTATCAATGATTTTAAGCTTGAAATCCATGCCTTGATAGATTCAGGTGCAGATCTAAACTGCATCCAAGAAGGACTAATCCCTACCCAATATTATTCAAAAACAAAAGAATCCCTAAAGTCAGCCAACGGAAGTAAAATGGAAATTAACTATGAAATCTCAAAAGCAAACATCTGCCAGAGTCAAGTTTGTTTCAAAACATCATTTGTTTTAGTAAAAAACATGACAGACCAAGTCATTTTAGGTCTTCCTTTCATAGCTCTGTTGTATCCTTTCACAACAGAAAACGATGGAATCACGACTAACCCAATGGGCGAAAAAGTCAAATTCAAATTTCTAAACCACCCAGAACTCAAAGAAATACATGCCCTCCAAAATTATTCCATTTCTAAGTCAATCAATTTAATCACCAGCAAAACCAAATAGATTAATCACCAGAAAAATGAAATCAAATTTAAAAGAATTGAAGAACAACTATTTCAAAGTCACTTCAAACAAAAACTTCTTTCATTCGAAGAACAACTCAGGACTGAAGTATGTTCTGATCTTCCCAATGCTTTTTGGAATAGAAAGAGACATACAGTCAGACTTCCTTACATCAAAGAATTCGATGAAAGGAACATTCCTACCAAAGCTCGTCCCATTCAAATGAATCATGAACTAATGGATTTCTGCAAACAACAAATTGCAGATTCAATCAAAAAAGGAATAATCAGAAAAAGTAAATCTCCATGGTCTTGTGCAGCCTTCTATGTCTAGAAAAATGCTGAGATAGAAAGAGGAGCTCCTAGACTAGTCATTTATTACAAACCCCTCAACAATGTCTTAGAATGGATCAGGTATCCCATACCTAACAAAAAAGACTTAATCACTAGACTTAGTCAAGCAGTAATCTTTTCAAAGTTTGATATGAAGAGTGGATTTTGGCAAATTCAACTTCATGAACAAGACAAGTACAAAACAGCTTTTGTTACACCTTTTGGTCACTATGAGTGGAATGTTATGTCATTCGGTTTGAAAAATGCCCCCAGTGAATTCCAGAATATTATGAATGAAATATTTAACCCTCTCAGTCACTTTTCGATAGTTTACATAGATGATGTCCTAATATTCTCTAATTCTTTAGAAGAACATTGGAAACACCTAAAGTCGTTCCTCCATGCAGTTAAAACCAACGGTTTAGTTGTCTCAGCTCCCAAAATTAAGTTATTTCAAACCAAAATTAGATTTCTTGGTTACCACATCCACCAGTCAACTGTCACTCCCATAGATAGAGTCATCCAATTTGCAGATAAGTTTCCAGACAAAATATTAGATAAAACTCAGTTACAGAGATTCCTAGGATCACTAAACTATGTCGCAGAATTCTACCAGAGTCTCAGAATAAAATGCAAACCGTTGTTTGATCGGCTTCAGAATAATCCTCCTCCTTGGACCGACAATCATACTTCTATAGTCAAAGAAATCAAGACATTTGTCAAAACTCTTCCATGTCTTGGGATTCCTACAGTCAATTCCTTCAAAATAGTTGAGACTGATGCCTTAGATCTTAGTTATGGCGGCGTCCTCAAACAGAAAGTCAACAAGTCCGATCCTGAACAAATTGTCCGATTTTATTCAGGAACGTGGAATCATGCACAGAGTAATTATAGTACTATCAAAAAAGAAATTGTATCTATTGTATTATGCATTTCCAAATTCCAAGATGATTTGCTTAATCAAAAATTTCTAGTCAGATTGCAAAAGCGCAAAACATGTTTTGGAAAAAGATGTTCAAAACATTGCATCAAAGCAGATTTTTGCCCGATGCCAAGCTATACTTAGTATTTTTTATTTTGAAATTGAATACATCCAAGGCAGTCAAAATTCTATCCCTGATTTCCTTACCCGAGAATTTCTACAGGGCAAATAAGATGGGGTCTAGACTTCCCCAGAAATCAGAGTCACCTTCATCCCAGAAAATAGTCAAACAAGAGTCACCCTCCAAAGGACTTGTTCCTTACAGTCAATCCTCGCCAATTTCAGTTTTAAACATGTTTACAACCATTAGTCAAATCCGCCCTAATTACCATTCAGCCTTAGTCACCCAATATGATCCCTACAGATCCATGACCCAGTCACAATCTTCTGGTCAACCCACCACCAGATCCAAAGCTTCATCCCCTTACTTTCCTAAAACAATCCCCTATTCTATATCGAAACATGTCTCAGTCATATTTCTAATCCAATCCAGTTAGCCAAAGCCTACTTCCCTCCAGGCTTTCATTATGCCCCTTTTCACCCCAGTAAAACCCTAACATATTTTAGGGACATTCTATTTACCACTGAGTCAATCTCGATCAAGCCAATATATGACAAGAGTGATCAACCCAAAATACTTTACCACTCCATTTATATTCAGAAAATCATCACCCAAGAACAATGGGGTAGTCAACCATTCAAGCTCAAAACCCTTCCTTCTCAGAACTCAGAAGGAAACTCATACAATTATTATGATTACATGGAAGCATGGTTCAAAATATTCATGCACCAAAATGAATCATTCAGTCACTCCTGGATCATCAACTTTGACAGTAAATTCAAGGGACCACTTCCTTTATGGTTCCAAAAATGGTGGACTAATTTTGGTCCAACATTTGAACTTCTCCCCAAAGAACTCTAGGATTCAGTCAAATACTTCTCTATTCGTCATAAGACCAGTCAACAGAATGCTCGTTTTCCGCACCTACTGCATTTCATAGCAAAATACAAAGTGCCATGGATTATGAAATGGCATTATACAGTCAATACAGATATCCTGGCAAGACAAATCTCAGTCAAATGGTGGGATAAATTCAACCACATGCGAATTATCTCCCAAGTTAATGAAGAATTTCTAGCAGCACAGCCAAAAGAAGTCAAGCCCTCTACATCACAATCATCCACTTCATCTCTCAGTATTGAAGGCAAGTCCAAATCTGAACTGAAAGAGATGACAAACCAGTTATTACTCTTAGCTAGCCAGAAGGATGGCAACGAAGAAGACAAAGTCAAAGAGGAAAATTTATCCCCCACTTCCTCCACAGCCTCTGCATCACCTGCTTCCGGCCCAGCAAAGAAAATGCTCTGGTCCGATTACCCAGATGAAGTTTACCAAGATGCTCAGGACCCCTATGCTGATACTCTATCCTTTCGACATAGCCGGTTAAGATGGGCAGTTAAAATCTGTGAAGCTACAGCACAGTCAGCCTAGTCATCACCTCCAGACAAGTCACAATACATCAACAGTAAAAGTCTCCAGACAATTCACTATTCATGACAGTTCTACCGCAATTCCCGCATCTTTCGGTGGTACCCAATAATGCCTCCACTCATCGATGCTTGCAGTTTCTATATAAGAAGGCCCTCATTCACAAAGAAGAGGGGGCTTCAAGATCCCAGTTAACTCTCAAGCCAAATTTACCAGCAGGCTTTAGATTTCAGTTAACCCTCAAGCCAATTTACCAGCATACTTACCCAGTTTTGAGATTAAAAGATTGTCCTAGCATACTTGAGTTGAGATATCAGTCTGTGATATTCATGTACTCTATGACTTTCAATACATCTCCCTATCCCCAGTAAACTGCTGTATTCAAAGTAAGGACTTATTTTCAAGTAATAAATTGAAATAATTTCCAGTACTAGTCTCTTCCATTTTATATTCAATTATTTCCAATCTTTACTTTCAATCTCTATTTTCAATTAAACATGTACATCTTCCGCATGCATACATTCAATTAAACATAGTTTATTTTCAATTTTATATATGAGTTATTTGTCAATTTGATTGTTCGTTCTGAGTATTAATTGAAGAACTTTCTTTGTCATTAAATCCCATGGCAATTGAGTCATGGAATTTTTTTTTTAAAAACTTGAATAACTTTCGTGACAAATCTATTTTTTGTCATCTAAAGCCTCTTCTCCCACCGAAATTCTTTGTCGTCTAAGTTATGACGAAATGATTTTGTTGACTCAGTACAACTTACAAGACAAAATATTTCGTCGTCTAAACGTGTCTTAGACAACAAAATTGTTATTTTGTCATCTAAAGTCTGTCCTCTTGAGCTTTGCATCACAAAGCTCCTTACGAAGCAATTTTGTCGTCTAAGGCCTTTCCTGACAAAATATGGCCTTTCCCAACAAAAATCTACTTGTCGGCTAAGTACTTTTTTTCCGTAGTGTGAAGCCTCTGGACCCAAGCAACTCCCTTTTTTAAATCATCTTTTAAATCATTTAATGTGTCAATCAATCCAATCATTTAATATTTAATGAGATAATTATAAATTTAAAACATAGGCAATGCCACGTAAGATGGTTCAAGAAAATTGGTTGGATCTTTGCAATTGGTTGTTCCAGTGGAACGCATTTTAAAGTATTTGTACAATTGCCAATCCCCTACTTTAGAGTGACATTCGGCATGGACTTCAAAAGTATAAATTTGCCTGTGAGAGAAAAATGTATCTGTCAAATCAGGAGTTATGCACATGGCCGATCTATACAAAAAAGTCACCTTTGATAAAAGCATGCATGTCTAATTAAAATGAAAACAGTTATTTTATTTTATTTTATTATTTTATCAAAAGGAATGCTTTCATTAAAAAATAATGGGTTTGGCCTTAAGCCAAACAAAGTGTACAAGGGAACAACAACAAAGCAGCAGTCAAGGCCTCGATAAAAATCTTAGAAAGAAAGAGGAGGAAAAGAGCCCGATACTCCTAACTAGAACAAATAAATATTCGAAAAACAAAGTAAAGTGGGTGTAAAGCTCAATCTGAAACCTCCCCTCTCCCTACGGCAAAGCCATCAGGAAAGAAAGCAGGATCCTAGTTGACCTCCTTACACCTAACCATCAGAGAGAATTAGGCTCAGATTAAGGTCCACCAAACTACAGAGGCATATCAAGTGAAAGAATTGTATCCAGCCAAAGAGGCGTGTCACCTTCATAGAAATTTCTTGAATGATTAGTAGGAGCGTCTTGAGCGAGATAGAGTGCCACACAGTTTGTCGTCTGTTGCTGTTGAATAATCTTTTCCACAAGAGAGCTCTACAAAGACACTTAATTTCCATAATTATAGCTACGTAAGGTGCCAGTCAGTATAACTCAAATTAATACATTGCTCGACCACCACGCTATCCATAATCACCTCATTCGGTTTGGTGTTTTGATCCAAACAACACTGCAAGCTAGCTTTTAAGCTCAGCAGCTCACTTGAAAGAGCAGCACTTTTTGGGGGACCAAGTTCCATATACGCCCACATTTCCCTCTATCAACATCTACAGCACCATCAACATTTAATTTCAAGTTTCCTTTCTTTGGTGGTTTCCACTTCTCTTGAGTAGCATTGAGCTTTGGTGTCAAGACCCTATTTGTTCTTTCGAATTCAAGGTGCAATTGGATTGCTTTTTCAGCCAAGTCTTCAAGATTTAAAACTTGATTTCCATATAATTCTTGGTTCCGCTAGTACAACGCATTGATGAAGCTAGCAAATCTGTCAACCCCTTTTGAACCGTCATGTCGTTGAACATGCACCACCAAATATTCAAAAGTTCCCCAGCCCATCTCGATATAGTTTGCAAATTCAGTTAACCTCCAAAAGGCTTTGCTTTTCTTGCAATCCCATAGTGCATGGAGAGCACTTTCTGGCCTTTTTTTTTTTCAATGATGACATATAATTGAGATCGCCGTCTTTCTTGCTATGAGCTTTTATGTTGTAGGTTAGATATTCTTGACAAGCACGCCAAAGGAAGTGTTTAGCTTTCGGGGGAGCTGAACAATACTATAACTTCTTTTGGAAAAGATGAGTCGCATTTATTGAGGAAGAACTTCCCAAATCTTGCATTCGCTCATCTAAATTTAGAGCTAGCCTGTACCCTGATTTGACACTATAACATCCCTTTTTTTTTCTTTTTTTTTTTAAAAAAAATTTTATTTTATCATAAAACCAACTTTCTTTGTCATCATGTCATACACTAGGAACCATGGAATGAATAGATGTTATCTCCTTAGCAGTAAAATAATTTTCCAAAAGCATATCATTCCAACCATCACTTTCCGTGAGTAAATGACTGACCTTCCAATTTGGGGGAATTGTAAAGAACCTATGCGGTTGGTAATTTAGCCCCAGGGGGACCCAACCCCCCATCCCACTACTTTCTTTCCCCCCCCCTCCCCCCCGCATCAAACCTCTCTTTTTAAAATATCTCTCCCCCACAAACTAACAACCCACATAAAAAAGCCGCACTTGGGAAAAGAAAAAGAGGAAAACATGAGACTCGAAGCACTTGAGCTTCAAGAAAACAAGAAAGAAAAGCAAGGATGTTACGACCCGTCCCAAAATTTGGTGTGAAATGACCAAAATGCCCCTGGAAGCTTGACGTTGACTTTTGGACCGTCGGACATTGCATATTCAATATTGTACTCGATGCGAAGAGCTCGTCGATACGAACACGTCCGCGAAGACGGAGTTGAATTCGGAGTTGTATTGGAGGCGTTATGAAGGAAAAATGGATTTGTGGTATTGGGTGGTGCTGCCACGTGGCAAGCTGTGATTGGCTGCCACGTGATATTTGTGGAAGGCGGTGGTGCGGGTTTAAAACCCGAACACTAGAAGTTTCCTCTTCGGGAAACTTCCAAAACCGTCGCGCCCCTCACCACCAACGAACGCCATCCAGCCACCGATCGGACCTCCGACCACCACCATCAGCTCCAGCTCGGCGAGTTGAACTCAGAGCACCCAGGCTCGATGGCTGCAACCTTCGAAATCACCGGCAACGAGAGCTTGATGGAGTCGGATTTTCCGACGAGAATTCCGGCTGATGCCGGCCTTGGTAAGCCTCAAAACCTTCATTTTTGGATTCTTCATCATTCGTAGATGAATTTCCATATAAAGATCATTTGATTTGGTTGAGGATTGAAGAAGTTACAATTTTGGGGAAACCGACCGGAATAGTCGCCGGAATCTGGAAAATTCCGGCGACGGCACAGCTGCGTTGAAGAACACACGGGAATCTGGAAAATTTCCAGGTTCCGATGAGTTTCCGGCGGCGGCGTGGCTGTTCCGCAATGGCGCGGCGGCAATGACGTCAGTGACGGTGTGCTGACATCAGCGCCGAGTCGCGCCACGTGGGTGTTGTGTCAATGACACGTGGCTGCCACATAGGCACCACATCAGCGCCACGTTCCAGCCACGTCAGCACCACGCGGTAGACATGTAAGCGCCACGCGGAGTCACGTTAGGACACGCCGGTGCTGACGTGGCAACTTTTGACCGCCGTTGACTGACCACTTTTTGAGTGGAAACGATGTTCCAGACCCGATGGTGAACTCCGTTTCGCCATCCGAGATACGGTTAAACCCCTATTGAGCAAAACATGGAAATTAAGGTTTTAAAGGTGATATTTAACTTGGACTTTCTGATGAGATTCATGGAAGACTTGTAGGTATCTAAGCTCCAATGAGACGTCGCAGACAAGTAGTATAGATAGAGGACTCGGCAGCCCAGATTCATTATGAGTGGATGAGTTTTGTTCTCCTAAAGTGTTGGTTTATTTGAAGTTCAGTGATATCGGTAGTATACAGATTTATAGATATATAAAGGGTTATTATCATGAATGGTGCCTGAACTTTCATTAACAGGACTTCATGGTGCCTGAACTTTAAAAGAGATCAATTTGGTACCCAGACTTTTAAAAACCGGACTTCATAGTGCCTGAACTTTAAAAGTGATCAATTTGGTACCCAGACTTTAAAAAAGAGGACTATGTGGTACCCAAACTTTCAAAAAGAGGACTATGTGGTATCTTAGTCAGTTTTTTTAATCAAATTCCGTTAAAATGAAGGATAAAATGGTCTTTTAACATTAATTTTTATGTAAAATATTTTTTTTACCTCTCAACTTCCATAAATATGTTTTATGGTGTTTTGAAAAAAATGAAAATGTCATATAGCTATTTTAGATAAATAAACAAATTGATTAATGAAAATATAGTTGAACAGTAGATTTTTTCAATCTCTTAATTTCTATTAGAAATAATTTTTAATGTTTGAGTATATTTTTATTTATCAATTTATCTATTATTTTGCAATAGTTATATGCATAAATGTTTTTTTTGAAACATCATAAATCATATTTGTATAGAGGTTGAGAGGTATAGTATTTTTGAAACATCATAAACCATATTTAAAAACCCTTTTTTTCTATTAATTTTCATGTAAAATACTATACCTCTCAACCTCTATATAAATATGATTTATGATGTTTAAAAAAAAATTATGCATATAACTATTGCAAAATAATAGATAAATTGATAAATAAAAATATATCTGAACATTAAAAATGATTTCTAATAGAAATTGAGTATTAGAAAAAGTCTACCGTTCAAGTATATTTTCGTTAATTAATTAATTTATTGTTCTAAAATAGCTATATGCACATTTTTCATTTTTTTCAAAACACCATAAAATAGTTTTTTTTTAACTTCTCAACCACTATATAAATATGTTTTACGGTGTTTCAAAAAACATTTATGCATATGACTATTGAAAAATAATAGATAAATTGATAAATAAAAATATACTCAAACATTAAAAATTATTTCTAATAGAAATTAAGAGATAGAAAAAATCTACGTTCAACTATATTTTCATTAATCAATTTGTTTATTTATCTAAAATAGCTATATGACATTTTCATTTTTTTCAAAACACCATAAAACATATTTATGGAAGTTGAGAGGTAAAAAAAATATTTTACATAAAAATTAATGTTAAAAGACCATTTTATCCTTCATTTTAACGGAATTTGATTAAAAAAACTGACTAAGATACCACATAGTCCTCTTTTTGAAAGTTTGGGTACCACATAGTCCTCTTTTTTAAAGCCTGGGTACCAAATTGATCACTTTTAAAGTTCAGGCACTATGAAGTCCGGTTTTTAAAAGTCTGGGTACCAAATTGATCACTTTTAAAGTTCAGGCACCATGAAGTCCTGTTAATGAAAGTTCAGGCACCATTCATGATAATAACCCATATATAAATATGAGTTTTCAGTACCTTATTTTCCTAGTGCACCCAGAATCACACGTACATTATTAGTACTCGGACTACGGCCGTAGGACACAGCTCTCACATCGTTGCCTGCACCGAAGACCCCACTTGCTAGCCTTACTTCTTCCGGTGATGGCGGTGCCTTGCGCATTTCCAGGGCACTGTGGGTGATCTGTGAGAGAGAGTACACGGGGTTTATACATTCAGCTGTACACAGCGGTGCCCTGCGCATTCCGAGGGCACTGTGTGTGATATACTATGTGTACTTGACCGGCGCCGACCAGAGTATGTTACAGTATTTTCAGTTTTTCTGTGCAGTTATGTTTTACAGCAGGGGATTATTTATACTGTTTTAGAAAGGTTTTCAAAAGCTTATTTGTTTTTCCATCCGCTCAACCTTTGGTTTTGTGCCCCCTCAGGGATTAGTAGCTGAGTTGACCAGAGATGCGACGAGAGGCAGTTGGAGGGCTCTGCATCCGTCCCGAGATTGTAGGGACGTCTCCTGTTCAGTTCCGGTTGTCTATCGTTTCCGCTGTTTCTATTCTTTTGCCGTAGATGCTCTGATGCTGTTGTGTTTGTTTTTGTGTGATAGTTATGGTCCCAATGTGTCTTTTGTGATTTTATTTCCGTGATTTTATTGTCTGAGTGTGCGGGGGTAGGCTTCGTTACCCTCCGGGTGATGGCCGTACATCCCGGACCCACTTTTTGGGGACGGGGTGTATCATAGGTACTGTGTGTATACGCCGTGCAAGTTTTGCAAGCATTGCCCGATTAAAATATTTGAAATCTCTGAAGCCTAATCCACCATCCTCTTTGTGTTTGCACATGTAGGTCCAGCGCTTCTACGCCATTCCTTTTCAACCACTTTTGCTCCACCAAAATTCTTCAATTGTCGGTTCAACATATTGCAAATGGAAAATACATCTCAAACAATTAAAACGGATGAAAACGTTTTAAAAAGTACAATTGAGTCAAAAGTGGTTTTAAGTTGATGAAGCACTTGAAAGTGATTTCTTACTACGTGCTTCTTTAAGAAGGCCATAAAATTTTATCAAAAACTTTTGTCTTAAAAATGAAGAGGAAACCAAACAAGATAGAGGGGACTACTAAATTTATTGTTATAAACTAGGCAGTGTAAGATAAATAACTGAATCTCAGGCTCCTACTCTTTCTGAACTTATACGGGATGAGGATTACAGAGAACTAAGGAAGGGAAGAAGAGCAAATTGAAATTCTTCTTGCCATTAGTCTTGTAAGACTCATCTCCTTTTATAGGAAGGAGATGAATGTATGCATAGTAGACTACCACTCACTTTACAATGCTAAGTGGATTTTCATACACATTCATTGTTACATGGTGATTTCTTTACACAACATTTATGAGGTGGGCTATCTACCCATCTTTCACAACACTTATAAATTTGTTAATTAATTGTTGTGTAAGGGCATGATAGACGCTCAACTTATATAAGTTACTGAACTTAAAAGTTAATAAGGCACCACTTAGTTGCATATCACTGTATTAATCAATCAAAACATCCCTAAAAATTAAAGTAAGAATCATTCCTATCCTATCTTTAAATCAGTTTAGCTTTTGAATTCATTTTTGCTTTCACAATCCAAGATTAACCGCAAAACTGAAAAATAATGTGCTGTGTAATGGCGGCAAGAATTCTGTTATCTTCTTTCTGATGGACTTGATATATATGGAACGTGTGATGGACTTCAAGTTCACCACAACTAACCAATTGCGTTTGTTTGCACAAACAAAATGCTCATATTGTTCATTGATTATGGGACGAGTTGTCTGGAGATTGTACTGTTCCACTTTTACCATTTTTGCGATTCACGTTTCAGTCTTCTTCTTTTAGTCTTCTTCTTGGGAGATTATATCCACACCCATCAATTATCTTCCCCCACCCAATACTATATTTTTATTCCTAAAACTTCCCAAAATACCCCTAAGTGAAAGACAATATTTCATAAGAACCCCCACACACCCCACTTTTCAAACCCAACTTTTTTTCACCAGACCATTGACGTTGCCACCGCTGACGATTGTTCCCTCCCTCTATCTTTCCTCCTTCTTTTCACTTCTATGTACCCTTTCTCCCCCCGTCTACCCCACCCCATTTCTCTTCCATTCCCTTCCTCTACAATTAGAGTCTTTAAAGATAACAAATTTGCCTAAAATTGGCTATGATGCGAATTCCCATTCTCCAACTACTCGAGTGTGGTTAGAATATTTTATGGGTTTTCAATATTCTGATCGAAATAAAGAAAGACGCAAAGGAGAACGGCGGTTGTGGGTGAAAGCCTTCCTGTTGAGGGCTGATTCAATAATGCTTGTTGGCTGTACAAAGAAAAAGTGCATTTACGTTCTTGTATTATTGGTGGGTAATTTAGGAATTTTAGAAGACAAAAATATAAAATTGGGTGGGGGGAGATAATTAATGGGTGTGAATAACAATTCTCCTTCTTCTTTCATCATCATGCAAATAGTCTTCTTTGCCACCTTTATTTAATTTTACCGCCTCATAATTTCTACTAATCTTACCACACCTAATTTGACCACCCATAAGTTTACACATTATCATTTCACCTATATTACCACTTCAGTCATCTTTTTCTCACCACCATATTTCATATTTCCTCATTCTGTTCAATTTCTCATTTCGAACTTTAACTCTTCAGCCTTTATTGAATTCCATGGAAACTTTTTTGGAAAATGATATTGATTTGGTTGTTTTTGTGCTATAAATTTTGTATATTTAATTTTACTTGTTTAGATATAATATCTAATTAGTTAGAAAAAAAATGTGAGAAAGAAATTGTGTGTAGAATGGAAAACATTAAATAATAGTTAAGATAAATTTTTGGGGCATTTTCTTTTCAACCCAGTGAACGCATCATATTTTAGAAGTAGCCCTAAGTAACTTTTTTTTTTATTAATGTTTTACTTCTCAATTTTTATGTCAATTTTTCCCTAAATTAAATTGATATTATGCATCAGCTTTGCCGTTGAATTCCAAATTTTGAATCACCCCGCAGAACATATATCAAAGCCAAAAAAAAAAAAGCGTAAGTAGCAGGTTAATAAGAATGATAAAGCAAAAAAACATTTGGAAGAGATACATATATGGCATACCTTCGAAAGAAGAAGACAAAAATAAAAGACATTACTTGTCCAATATACATGTGAAAGAGGAACTTAAGAAAATGGGGGAAAACCATACCTTTGAAAGAGATAAGAACTACACATATAGCATACCTTCAAAAGAGGAAGAAATAGATATTACTTGTCTAATATGCCTGCGAAAGAAGAACAATGGAAAAAAAAGAGAGGGAAAAAGCATACATTCAAAACAGGAAAGTAAATATGAAATGAACAAAAAATAAGCATACCTTCGAAATAGGAACAAAAATGAAAAAGGAGGGGAAAAGAACATACCATTGAAAAAAGAAGAAATTGAAATATACCTTAAAAGTGTTATGAACTAGGTAGTTTATGACATAAATAACTAAATATATTTATTCTAACTCTTACTCTTATAGAGATTGCACGGGGATGCGAATTATAGAGAATAAGGGAAGAAAAGAAGAAAGTATTGAAAGAAGAGAGAGTTAAAGGTTTTCTTGCTTTTAGTCTTGCAAGACTCATCTCCTTTTATAGAAAGGAGATGAATGCATGCATAATAGACCATCATTCACTTTACAATGCTAAGTGGATTTTCATACAAATCCACTAATACATATTGGTTTCTTTACTAACATTTATGGGGTGAATTCTTTACCTAACATCCATGATGTGGGCTATCCATCCATCTCGCACAACAAAAAGAAGGAAGAATATGAATTATCTACATATAATGAAGGGAATAGAAATCCACAAAACATAAACATACTCAAATCATAAGAAGCCAAAAAACCCCATATAGGAGAACCTCTGACTAAGAGCTCCAACTTTAAACTAATTGCAAATCACGAGGATGGAGGAACTTTGAAGTTGTGGTGGAGTTTTAAATGAATTTCTAACATAAGTTACATATATAGGACCTAATTATATAAGGAAAGGTTTTTTATTTTATTATTTTTTTTTCTTCCTTCTAAAGATGTAGTCTACTATGGATCATGAATGCCATTAAACCGTGGGAAAATTAATGGTTAGAGAAATAAAGGTTGTATGAGGGTAAATAGGTACAAGAAAAAAAATTTGACATAGTAATACAAATTTTATTATGGAAAATTTGCTAACATGGAAGATGGTCAAAGAAATTTTAGGACTTTTACTCGAAGTGATTATAATCACGAGTTAAATCAAAATAAAAGAAAACGAATGAGCAGCCCTAAAAGATGAAGATTAACACATTTCTCTCGTTTTCCCACCAATTTCTCATCAACCAAACAGAATCTCAAATCAACACATACTCTCGTTCAAATTTTTTTTTTTTCTGCCGCCGTCTCCCCATTACGCGCCCGTCCATGTACAAAGTGGTGTCTTTGATAAAAGGCAGGTGTTGGGGGGTCTCGGTGGGTTGGGGTGGTCTTTGCGAGTAGGGTTTGGTTCGTGTTTATCTTTGGTAGGGGGGGAGAGACCGTGGCTTTGTTGGTGAATAGACGTGATGGTATCTTGGTGGTGTTTTTAATTGTTATTCTCTTGATTATGAGGAGATCCGTGCTTGTTAGTCATCTTCCCCGCGGCGGCTCTTGCACTTGATTTGGAAGCCCTTGAAGAAGCGCATACTTCTGATTTGACAAACACAATAGAATTCGATTGAATGGAGATTTGAAAATTCTCTTTGTCTACTACAAGGTTTATGTTTCCCTCTTGGATTCATCATTTTTCCCGCGGAATTCATTGAGCTCAATAGAATATAGAAATAGGTATGGTGTTTGGGTTGTCGAGAAGCTGGAGTTCATGGTGAGCGGTGGGATGGGGCGGGCGACGGCAAGGGGTTCTAAGGGCATTTCAGTCAGTTAGTAGGTTTTGTAGATTGAAGTTTTACAAATTATTTTTTTGAAATTATGGATTAATTTTTGCATTTTAAAATCCTCGTTCAATTGAACCTAAAATCAAAATCCAAAACCCTAACTTCCCTCTCCTTCACTTCCGTCCCTCTTTCTGCACAATTTTGATTGAAGACCTGCATCAAATCAGTGGCGAATGTGCATGCCAAATTTCAATGAATCTGACTGATTCGCAAAATTTGAAGATAATTGCAAAATTTGAATTGAATGGAATAGAAAGTAGAGAAGATTTGATTTGAACCTTGAGATGCGCCAAAGAGGAGAGACTAAGAAAAGTAGAGCTCAAGAGCCAGCTTTCGACCTCTGGTTTGCGATTTGAGAAGAGCTTCAAAGCAACTTTCGAATGTTTGGTGAAGAAGACGAATGAAAACGACGACTGCCGTGAAGAAGAAGAATGAAAAAGATGAAGCGCATTCGTCTTAATTATAGAATATATTTTACTAACCAATCATCTTAGGGCTCGTTCACTTACATTCGGGAATGAGAAACAAAATGTGGGAATAGGAATCGGGAATGGGAATTGGATACCCAAGCCCCCCTTGGGTATCCGATTCCCATTCCTTGGGGTGTTTTTACCCCGAAATTGGAGTAGGACCCACTAAATTTTGATTCCCTAGTGGGTTAGTAAATGTAGGGTAACCAATGAATGAGAATGATTCTCAGCGATTCCCATTCCTCCTATTTCCATTCCCTGTAAGTAAATGAGCCCTTAGATTTATATGACTCTTATAGTATTAGTGACGAATTGCCAATTTTGGTCACAATCTTAATTTCATTAGTGACCGCTATATATTTAGTCACTGAAATTTGGCCACTACAGACTAGATTTCTTGTAGTATTATTTTGGAGGGCTAAAGGCATTTATCTAGGCTTTTTTTAGCTACGGTCTTTGTGCTCTGTCACATGTCTCACTTTAGTCCCTGTGCTCTAATGTGTCTCACTAGAGACCTCTATGCTTCAACTTTCGGTCCCAAGTTACTCCAATCTGTCAAATTTTCACCAAGTCCGTTAAATTTGCTTATGTGGCAGGACATTTTTGTAATTTTTGACACATATATGTCCAGCTAATCAACGCATGTGGTGCAACTGACACATTCCTATTTAATTTATGTAGGAATATTAAATATCAATTTTATGGTTTGACACATTCCTATTTAATTTTGCACAAAATTAAACTAGTCACTTATGTGGCTTTTTTATTTTTCTTTTTGACACATTCCTATTTAATTTTGCTTATGTGATTTTGGATTTACCAAAAGAAACATGTTCATTTGCTTTTGGAATTAGGCATATTGGTACATTTAGGTATGAAATGGGTGTTTTGCTAACCATTTAGTACTATTTGGAATGTTATATTGATATTAGAATGTTGAATATCAATTTTATGGTTTGATTTGAATATGGTTGTTGAATACCAAGATGTTCAAATTCTATTGAAGAACAATGATAGTACACCATATTGTATGAAAAATTAATAATTTTTTTATTTTTAAATCACCCCAAATATCTCATTGTTCAAAAAATAATAAAATTTGAGGTGGGTCTCAAGGTTTGCATAGCTGGAGATATATGTGTCAAAAATTACAAAAATGTCGTGCCACATAAGCAAATTTAACGGACCTGGTGAAAATTTGACTGATTGGAGTAACTTGGGACTGAAAATGGAAGCACAGGAGCCTCCCCTGGTGAGACACGTTAGAGCACAGAGGCTAAAATGAGACAAGTGAAAGAGCACAGGGACCATAGCTAAAAAAAACCCTATCATCTATACATCTTTTTAACCCTAAAAAAATGTTCATTATGAATGGAGATAAGACAATTTTGCCTCAATTTTAGTCATAAGGCAAAGCTGACTCAGCATTTGCCTTATTTGTTGTAGGTATGTTTTGCTGATGTGGCGCAACAAACATAATTTGCTACGTCAATTGTCTTGTTTACTGACGTGGAGTACATTGCATTATTTCGAGACCCTATATTATTCCAACCAATTATTTGAAGACTCGTTTAATCATTCATTAGAGCCAACACAACTTAAATCCGAGATAGCCTAACTATTCGAAAGCCCAACTTAATGAAGCAAATTCGATCGGGTACTACAGGGGATCAGGCACGTTTCAGAAGAACAACTCACTATGACATTGTGTAGAACATTCTGTTTGAAGCGTCTTGATCTTTCCAGAATCGGTAACGTCTTTGGTGAGGTCGGCAAGCACTGGTCTAAGAAGAAGATATTCCCTGGTCCCACGTCCCCCACCCCCCACCCCCCATTCCCCACCCCCAATCATTGGATGGCCTTTTAGTAAAGGCCAATCAGTCACCTTATGTACAAAAGATCAAAAAACTATGACATGTTAAATTGTGGATCGTTGAGATTGATTTCTCAACCACACGGCATGACTATCTCCACCTATCCAAGACATTAAAGTTGGCTCCTTTTTCAAGGTGGAAATGCAACTTTCGGTGAACTCTATAAGTTACAACCCTACTTATACCAAACAATAAAAAAAAACACAAACAAATAAACAAACTTGTAGTGAAATTGTTGTCAAGTAATTGGCCCTCGTGGCGGATACAACCAAATATCCCACTTCGTACCAACAGGATCGACCCTGTCTAAATTGGGGCCCAAAGCAAGATAAATTTGGAGGGGGACTTTATAGAACAAAATTTTGCATATATAAGACTAAATAAAATTTTGGGCTTTTATATATACAAGGCTAAAAAAAATTTTGGGGGTCCAACGCCTGGGCTTTGTTTGCCCAAGGGGAGGGTCGGCCCTGCGTACCAAGGGCCCCAGATGCCAACACAGCAAGCCTTTGAGAAATTTGGGAAATGGCCTAAATTGAGTATATTTGGGAAAATTCTTCCTAAAATGTGTGGGCAGATCTGGGCAATTTCAACTTAAGCAATATATTGTTTAAAATTTGCAACTATACCCATGAAATAATTGTATCATTGTTTGCAATTATACTCCTGATGTCCTTCGTCTTCTCCGTCATCTGACTTCTCAACCCTGATGTTATCTTCTCCTTCCTCCAACTTCTTTCAGCCCCTCTTTGCCTTCTGTGTCCTCATCCTGACATCAACCCACCCTTCGTTACCGCCATTCCATCATCGATGAACATCGCCATTGTCACCATTGGTAAACATAACCATAGATGAGTTTCTGCCATTGATGAAGCTTGGCTCCCCACTGATAAAAAATTGCCCGCCATCGATGAAGTTTCGCGCACCAGATTCAACCCATTAAATTGAAAAAACATAAAGATAAAGAGGAGTGAACTACGACGATTCTATAAAAGTTCTATGACTCTATAACGATACTTAAGGGTACTATGATGTACATATACACTTGACTATATGCATACTATGTGAGAGAGAAATATAGTGTCCTTATAGTACCCATATAGTATTTTTATAGTATAGTTATATTCCATAGGAACCTCGGTTAGCAAATAAGAAAACTTGTGCTTAATTTGGAAAATATAAAACTGCCCGCACAATTTGGAAAAAAATGTCTCAAATATGCTTATTTTAGCTAACTCCCTGAGAAATTTCCGATGAACTTTTTCATGTGATTCAATAGTTTATTAAATACGTGATTTGTTAATAAAGCGATACCAGTAGTTCGCGTCACTTTTATATAGTAATTATAAGGTAGTTATGTTACATAGTAGGTCTTGTTAATGTGTTGTACGACGAGTGAATATTATTGGAAATGCTTTTCCCTAACTAGGGATGGCTATGGGCCTTGTCAGCCTGGAAATGACTTTCCCATTCTCGAAATTTGGGTTTTCGGGGAAACACGTTGGGTATTCAGGCACCTAAAAATTATATTTTTTGCTACTTTTTTCAATCAAATAGTATGATATATTGTGAGAAAAAAAAAACATGTATTAATCTATGTAGTACAATATTTAATCATCCAATCATATAATTAAAGTTATATATCACATATAACTTTGTACTAATAAGTATAAATAAAATTAAAAATTTTAACATTATACATCTATGTTTAATCATATTTTTAGTTAATTTGGGAATTCGGGCGGAGGACGGGTATGAGGATAGCGATCCCATTCTCGGCCCAATCAGATGAGGCCTTATGGATTTTTGGAGATCGAGTATTATTGCCATCCCTATCCGTAACCTACTTTCCACCAAAACGATAACATGCGGTCAAAATGTATTATGTGTAGACATATAAGAGGGTCCCACGGCATAATATCTGCATCCACGCATGGATATACAGATATTATAAGACCACTATATATATAATCCATGAAGTGCAGCAAATTTCGGAGAAAAGATTGATCGAAAATGGAGCGAGAGATCATTAGACAGGATGAAGATCAAGTGTACTTGGCAGCGGCAATTGGAAGTGTAGAAACACTAAACACTTTGATCCGAAAAGACCCCCGCGTCCTCCGAAAACTCTCCCTGACCAACCAAACTGAGACGCCGTTACACGTCTCGGCTTTGCTTGGCCACGCTGAGTTCACCAAAGCCCTTTCCGGTCATTATCCCAAGCTCGCACAGAAACCAGACTCAGCGGGACGCACACCGCTGCACTTGGCCGCTGCGGAGGGCCACAAGGAGACCGTGCCAGCGTTGTTGTCTGTGTACGCCGATGCATGCTTGGCGTACGACGAGTCCGGAAGAACCCCCCTGCACTATGCGGCCATGAGAGGTGAAGTTGAGGTGGTGAAGGAGTTGATAGAGGCTAAGCCCTTATCGGTGTATTCTCGGGTTGAAGGCAGATCAGAAGAAACAGTTTTGCACTTGTGCGTTAAACATAACCAGTTGGAGTGTCTGAAGCTATTGGTAGAAAAGGTGGGAGCTGAAGATGGTGAGTTTCTTAACTCGAAAGGGGGTTGTGATTCTGGTATCACCGTCCTGCAGTTAGCTTTGATGCTAAGGCACATTAAGGTACGTACATGACCCGCATGTCTTCATAAACCTAGTCAATTAATTTTAAATTTTTTTTTGAAACCATTAGCGTATAATAGCGTATAATATCAAGGGTTAATGGGATATAAGCCCATAAAATTTACATTTAATAAGATTCAACCCAAGAATATTTTTCTTGTTAGATTCAACCCAAAATTTAAAGCAGATTCCACGTAAGATTATACACTGTCCATATATTATTTAGAATTTACAATTTGTGCCATTAGCATTTAATGTTTTTATTCATACCAAATTCCTAGTTTTAATTTCAGTTAAATTTTTGGAATAAATTTCAACATATCATGAGAAGAAAAATGTGAAGATAGGAGTCACCTGAACTTCTCCACCTAAGAATAGAATACGAATTCAATCCATATGTATTGGTGAGCATACCCAAATTAAAAGTACTTTAATCGATATCTACCTCAAGAAAGTACCAAAAATATTTAATCTAAAAGAAGATACCTAAGCCAAATTACACCACCCAAAGAAAACACATAATTACCTATGTAATACCACCCAAATAAGCCACCTAGTAGAGTAACCTAAAATATACATGCACCATATAAAATACTTAACCTAAATTTAAACACCTAATCAAAGTACAAACCCTAAATTTGGGCACCTAACTTAATTCATCAAATAAGACATTGAAAAGTAGATAACTTCTTCGATCAAATAGATTTTTGAATTAGATATAAGTAAGGAACAAAATTTCCATTGAAATATCGAAATTTCCATAATTTTAGAGATCCGAAACTATTGAAATATACCGAAATTTCCATCGAAATTTCCATAATTTTGGCTATCGAAATTTCTATCGAAACTGAAATTTTATTCTTTGGATATAAGTATATTAATATAGGTAATTTTTGAATTAGGTTCATTAATACAGGTACATTATAGGTACACTTATGTAGACATTTTTTCTCTATGAATTCATATAGTATATGGGCATTTGAATTTGATTTGCATTTAATCTAATACTAATTGTAGCAAATTTTATGTAATGAAATTAATAGGGGTGTTTTAGGAATCTAAAAATTACATGATCTCTATATATAGCAAGTTGATGATGTAAAGTCTTCGTCATGGGGTTTCATCATATAAAAAAAATTGGGTTGGTTTCATGATAAAAAGAATAAAAAACATGGGTATTTTTCTCATTTACAATAGGATGGATGTGAGTTTCAATCTAAGAGAAATGCTGATCATACTTGGTTAACAAAAACAATAAAAAATAAAAAAAGAATTTAGTTGTACGGATGGAGTTTGTTGGTTATGACAAATAGTTTCTCATGGATTGATTATGCAGATCATACGTTACCTGCTTTCCTTGGCCGTTGTAAGAGCCGAAGCAAACGCAGCGCGTGGGACCACCTGGACCATGTCAGATGTCGTCGAGCACGGCAGTAGAAGCCTGGAAATTAACCAGATTTTGATCAAGGCCGGAATCAAAATCGAACACAACGAATATGATCGGCTCCCATCTGTATCCGAAGCGGCATCCTCACCAGATCCCATTTCAAAACCAAAGCCGACGAAAAAGCGTCGCCTTCGCCACAAACTGGGGCCGAAAAAAAGAGCAAACGGCGACCGAGGGGAGTACTGGAACAATGTGATCAAATACGTGAAACATCCGAGCGATTGGCTGGGGGAGAAGTGTGACATGCTGATGGTCGTCTCTATCATGATCTCCACCATAAATTTCAATGCCATGGTCAACCCGCCCGGCGGCGTCTGGTCAGAAAACAACACCAACTTCACCTCGACAGTTGGGAACCGAACCGAGACGGTATGCAGCGAATCATCTCCGTGTCTCGCCGGAACCGCGGTTTCGGGGAACCTCTGGACGGCCGACTTCCACAACTTCATAACCTACAATACGGTGTCGTTCCTCGCTTCCTTGACCGTCACGCTTTTGTTGGTCAGCGGGTTTCCGCAACACAACAGGGTGTGCATGTGGTTGCTGTCGATGGCCATGTGCGTCGCGCTCGTCTTCATGGCCCTCACCTACGTCAATGTTTTGTTCCTGGTGGTCCCGTTCGGCGATATTTTGGGTGCATCTTATGAGACGTACAAGAAATGGTTCACGGCTTGGATCGCTTTGCTAGGGTGTGTCGGTTTAATGCACACAGTTCGGTTTTTGTTTTGGGGAGGGTCGAGGTTGTGGCCGGTATACTTCAAGTCAAAATCGGGTCTCGAGAAGATGATCAGTAGCCCCTTTGTAAGTGAGACTCCGATGGATTCCGAGGAGAAGATCGCGCATGCTGTTAGTGTTTAATTAAGAGAGAGAACCTCACTGTATGAGTTTTTATTTGAAGGGTGTACGGATACTTGTTCAATTAGTTGTTACACTTTTAATATGTAAGTGAATGCCACTTTTCGATTTTATTTGGTTGAAATCGTTCGTTTTCTACACAATCATTTAAAGATGATCACGCACACCTACATTAAAAATTAATTTACGTATTAAAATTACTTGGGATGCTTCTATTCCATTAAAGGCATATTTATTTACAAGAGGGAAATAAAAACAAGAATTGAGAATTCGAGAATCGGGAATTGAATACAGATTAGCTATCCATATTTCCATTTCTTGAGAGTTTTATTCCTAAATTGGAGTATAACACACTAGATTTTGATTCCTAAATGCGTAAATAAAAGTAGAGAAATAAAAAAATCGACATCATTCTCATTTCATCAATTTTGTTTCCTCTTAGCAAACATGCCCCGATCCGAAAGAACAGCCATGTAACAAACTCCTTTCATTTAGTGTTGGCCCATGCATGTAAAATAAAGCACAGAGAAGTGAACATGGCCCTACAACTGAAAACATTACAGATTTCGTAAGATAGCAATGGTTACAGATTTCGTAAGATAGCAATGGGCCGGGTACGTGAGCCCGCAGTATGAAGGCCTACAAATTTCCAATCAGGAGGAGTTAATGTAACACTTTCTCGCATATATTAAGACATGGGCCTAAACATAATCTTATTCGTTTACGGATATTAATTTGTGATGTCGGTTACCTTCCTGGTCCCCCAGTCGGGCCTCAAACATGTTCCATGAAGGCCTACAAATATTTTTCCATGCGAATGGAAAAAAAAAGAATATCGCAATGGCGTCTTTCAATTTTTGTCCATACGTCTCTAGTAGAAAAAACCCCTTTAGCGACTAAATTTTAGTGACTAATAAAACTTTAGGCACCTTTGCCCTCAAAATAGTGACCAAAAGTGTGAATTAGTCGGGAAAAAGTTGGAGAACACGGAAGGAACTGTTCAACTTATCTCTCTCCCCCTTTGGCGACTAAATTTAAGCGACTAATACAATTTTAGTCGCCTTTGCCTTAAAATAGCGACTAAAAGCGTGAATTAGTCGGGAAAAAGTTGGAGAACACTGTTCCACTTATCTAACTCTCTCTCCTAAATGATTTTTCATTCACTCCCACTCGTCCTCTTTCTCTGCAAGGTCACGCAGGCGACGGAACTATCTTCCCATCCTCCAACCGCTTCCCCAATTGCCGTCGCTGCAAACCCATTCCTCACCGGTAAACACAGATCTACAAACCCTAAATCTCGAATTCGCCACCGTCCGCTTCCCCAATTGCCATCGCTGCTTCCGCTCTCCAAAACCCATAATTCCATCTCTGTCTCTTCGGATAACGTCTCAATTCTCCGCATCGCCGTTCCCTATAACTCCGACGCGATGGCTTCCGAACCCAAGAAGCCGCCCAAGCAGCCGTGGCTAGTCGTCGGAAAAGGTTCTCTATTTTTGAATTTTATTATCCATTTCAATATTACAATTTGTTTCACTAGTAGTAGTTTGGTTAGTGATTGAATGGTGGATCAGAATTTGTTTGTAGTATAGTTTGATAAATTGATTCTTAAAGCAATTTGGAAACTGAGTTTGCTAACTTTGTTTTTCTGAAGTCGTGATTTTTGTGTGTGTATTGTTTCACGTGTGACTGCAATTTTCAATCTCATTTTGTTTATGTACTTATGGCTGCTTTATAGTGCTTGTGATTGTCGATAGTTAGTCCTTGATTTCATATGCTTATAGTGAAGTCCGGACCCTCCACCTCCCCATCATCGTCTTCTCATTCCTCGCCTGCACCAGCCAGCTCATTAGTAATTTTGTTATGTTTGTTTAGTATTTAGTCAAGTTCTTATGTTTTATTCTTTAAAATGCATTTTGGTGTTTTAGTTTTTCTTTGGGTAGCTGACTTTAGGGGAGAGCGGCTTGTGGTTCCAACGCAAAAAGAAAGACCTCCTTCTTCCTCACCCCTTTCTTCCTCTGCTTTTTCCTTCCTCATCCGATTTCTCCTTTCCCAATTGACTCTTGAGAGTTAGAAGAGTCTAATCACCCAAAAGTAATGATTACAAGGATAAGTTTCAAATTTTACTTTGGATTTTAGGTTGGGGATGGTATAAATGATGAGTTGATCCCTGAAATGAGTTGATCCCTGAAAATTGTGGAGAAGCAAGAGTGAGGGAGAGAACAAGAGATTTCGGGGAAGAAAGTAAAAAATTCGAGGTGGAGGCTTCAAAGGTATAAATTTGTGTTTTTCGGGACAATAATTATTGAGCTTAGAATTTGATTGTTTTGTTCTTGGTTATGGCTTTGAGATTGATTTCTATACTCCTTAAGGTTGTCTAATTAGCTTAGAATTGAATTGAGATAGATAATCTTGAAGAAATTGTGATTTGGGGGTTTAATGTCCAAAATATTTTCTAAGTGGAATTATTGAATTTAGTGAGGTTTAGATGAGTTTAAAGGCTGTTTCAATGTTATTGTGATCTTTAGAAATTGATTTAATTGGCTAAAATTCATTAGAGAACAAAATGGAATTGAAAGTGTAAGTTTATAGAATTTTCGCAGGTTGCAGACCCCCAATTTTGAGCATTGCTTTCTCTTAATCTAGAGTTCCTTTTGTAAGGTTTTCGATATAGAATCGAAGTATACATAGAAAAGATCACAGGGCACCTGATTTCGTGTTTTTTGGTTAAGTTTTGATAGGTTAACTGTGCTTTTCGTCATGGGCTAACTGTCTTACTTTTCTCAGATACGTAGTAAGCTGACACCTATACTTAATGATGCGAAAGCTCCGCTTGACGTGGTAGCATTCACTACGATATCATTAGGCTTGATATATGTTGGTTCCTGCAGTGAAGAGGTTGCTCAGGCAATCATATTTGCATTAATGGACAGAGGTGACTCTGAGTTGGGAGAGCCCCTTGCTCGGCTAATTCCTCTCAGCCTTGGACTTATGTACCTTGGGAAGCAGGTAAAATACCCCTGGTGACGTTTTATGGAATCTGTCATAGCTTCTGAACTTTCTAACATTACTTTTGATGTTGTCCTGCTTTGGTCAATCTTTTTGTCTTGCAGGAAAGCGTTGAGGCCACTGCTGTAATTTCGAAGACAGTCAATGAAAAAAAAAAGAAAACACTGTGATATGACTTTACTTTCCTGTGCTTATTCTCATTTTTGTTTTTAATTGGTGATTGGTTTTCTCTGCTGGTTTGTTGTTCTTGTTGTGCGTGGTACTCCAGGGAAGTGTGTATTGCCAGTGTACATTAGGGGTTTGATATATGGTGTTCATGAAATTTATGTGGTCAACACACCAACTTAATCTTTCTTGCTGGTCAGATTCATCAATATTATTGCAAGTGGTTGAGTTGGTCCTAGTTTTATATAGATCTCATTAACTTGCTAGTGGTTCACTGATTTAAGGCTCTTCTATGTGTTTACTTGTGAAGATTTTGCTTTGCTGGACTGTTTTTGGATTGAGAGGTATAGAAGCTCTTTTAAATTCAGTTGGTATTGACTAAACATCACTCATCCATTCAGTGTTAATTTGTTACTACAATTTGAGTTTAAGTGTAAGCCATTGAATTTTCTTGTTTGTGTTGACATACTTGATTTTAGTTTCCCCATTTGTACTTGTAATTTCTATGTGCCGCTGGTCAAAAGTAATTCTGGTGTATATGCTTTGGATTTCATGAATATAATCTATTGGCCTCACAGTCCGTTGTTAGCTACTGATAATGCTTCTTTGTTTCATACATTTTCATTCTTCTCCTACATATTCTATCTAATATGGTTTGCTTTATTTGTTTCTTTATTTGTTAGTCTGTTCTTTTTTTTTTTTTTGAAAAACTGCCAGGTTACTTCACTTTATGAACATGTGTGTTGTGCAATAATTTTCATTTGCAATCTGAATTCATTTGTGTTTGCTCATGGGCTTGAACAAAACACTTGTCTCTTCTCAAGTACCCGATTTCCTATTCTTGTGATGTTAGGCCCCGTCGGCCTCGTCGTCGCCGAAGAGCAAGGACGATGGGAAGGGGAAGAGCGGCGACGAGTTCATCGGGAAGGGTGCGGTTGGGGCAGGTTGTTACACCCCGTCCAAAAAAGTGGGCCCGGGATGTACGCAATCACCCGAAGGGTGACGAAGCCTGAACCCGCACACACAAAAGACAACCCAAAGGAAAATAACAACACAAACACACAGCTGGGCCCATTACAATCACACAATACAAACACAACTGCATCAGAGCATCTACAACAAATGAATGGAAACAGCGGAAACTACAGACAACCCGAACTGAACAGGGAACGTCCCTACACTCTCGGGACAGATGCAGAGCCCTCGAACAACCTCTCCTCGCGTCTCTGGTCAAATCAGCTACTAATCCCTGAGGGGGGGCGCAAAACCAAAGGGTGAGTAGCGGGAAAAATAAATAATCTTTCAAAAACAGTTTGAAAACGTACAATATAATCCCCTCTGTAAAAACATATATAGTACTGAAATACTAAAAATACGATTACATACAAGAGTCTGCGCAGTTCAAATGCACACGATATACCACACCTAGTGCCCTGGGAATATGCAGGGCACCGCTGTGTACAACTGAATGCATAAAGCCCATGTACTCTCCCTCACATGTCACTCCCAGTCCCCGGAATAGCGAAGGGACCGCTAGCACTTGAAAATAAGGCTAGCATATGGGGTCTTCGGTGCAGGCAACGCTGTGAGAGTTGTGTTCTACGGCTGTAGTCCGAGTACTAAAATGTACGTGTAATACTATGTGCACTAGAATATAGAAAACTAGTAATATATCTCAATAAATCTGAATAATACTTCAATGTACTGAACTTCAATAAAACCAATAACTTATGAAAACAAAACCCATCCACTCACCGTGATTCCAAGCTGTCGAGCTCGCCTGCCTGTACTGCGCATCTGTGGCGTCTCATTGGAGCTCGGATACCTATAAAGTTCCCACGAATTAACCGTCAGAAAGTCCATAACTAGATAGCATCATCAAAACCCTAATTCCCATGTTTTGCCCAATCGGGGTTCAACCGTATCTCGGATGGCGAAACGGAGGTCGCCATTGGATCCGGAACGATATATCCAGTCGGAAAAGTGCCCGGTCGACGACGGTCAATGCCGGTCAACGGCTGCCACGTCAGCAAGCTGGTGCTGACGTGGCACTAACACAATGCTGATGCGGCGCCCATGTGGCAGCCGCGTGGCAGCTGACTGTGTGCTGGCGTCAGGCTGTCGCGTAGAACGTCGGAGCCGCCGTGCCGGAATAGTGTCGCCCGATGGCGGATCCAGGATCAAATTCCTAAGGGGTCAGCATGTAAGTAGCCTAATTTTTTTAAATAAAAAATATACTCATATATAACCAAAAAATCCATAAACTTTCACAATTATTCCAATAATTTACGACGTTTTTTCATGCTTTGGTATCGTTGCATGATAGGTTCATTCTCAATACAAGTAAAAACGTCTTTCTCAATGTAAACAAGTAAGCTATCATTCAATCATTCATCTCCCATTCTATTGCGGAGTGGGCCTTTTAAAATTTTCATAGCCGAAAATGCCCTCTCAACTGATGCAATTGCAACCGGAAGAACCAATGCCAGTGTAATAAGCAAATATACATGGTTAAATGTCCTATGCAACCCTCTCTCCACCAATCCTTTTGCAAGACTAGTAATTCCTTGCATTTGAGAAAAAGCAATATATGACCGCATGAAATTGATATAAATCCCAAGTTCATCTTCAAGAGCCAATAGATCTCGACTTGAAAAATCATGAGAATAAGACCGAGCAAGGTCAAGTAGCTTTGGTTGTGTTGGGGAAGATAGTTTATTTGTTTTCATTATTATAGAGGGATTGGGTTGGGAAGCACAATTTTGGGTTGGGGAAAGCTTTTATTTGTTTTAAATGTTGAGCATTGCTATTGGGAAGTACAATTGGAAAAGGGGATGTACGGGTTGTTGGTGGAGTACAAAACAAGTTTATTTTGGACAGCAGCACAACAGCCCGTTGACAAATAAAAAAGAAGAAAAAAAGACAGCAACACCGCATCACATCTCCTGCCAGAAGCTATGAAGGTAGACAAGTTTTACCAGACTTCAGGGGTTAGAGGGGAAATTCTCTTGGGGGTTTCTACAACTCTACGGGGTCCGCTGACCCCTTATGACCCCTCCTCCATCCGCCTCTGGTGTCGCCGTGCCGGAATTTGGAAAATTCCAGAACACGGCAACTTCATCTTAGCCGCCGTGGGTACGCTGGAAACTGTAGCTTTCGCCGGCAAATTTCCAGTTTTCCGGCGAACTCCAAAATGCTCACTTCTCAACCAATTCCAACGATCCATATATGGAAATTCATCTACTCAATCCCAGGAATCCAAAAATGAAGGTTTGGGAGCTTACCCAGATCGGACGTGGCCGGAAATCGCGTCGGAAACTCCGGGTTTCCGTTGATGTCGTCGCCGGCGATCTGCGGGGTTTCCAGCTCCGATCTTTGGTGCTCTGGACTCGCGGCGTCGAGCTGAAGGCGATGGCAACGCTGGCAGGTCCGATCCGCGCCGGCGTCGAGAGAATCGACGACGGAATGAGAGAACGGCGTCGGGTTTCCCTTTTGGGAAACTTGGGCCGGTTCTGGGTTTTTAAACCCGATTGGGCGGTTGGAGCTTTCCAGAAAAGTCTCCAACCCTCTGCCCACTGAGGGCTCGCCCCGTGGCGGCCCACTCAACACCATAAATCTGTTTTTTTCGGCCGTAACTTCTTCGATATAGCTCCGAATCCAATTCCGTCTTCGTGGACGCGCTCGTATCGTCGAGCTCTTCGCATAAAGTCCAATATTGACTATGCGATTCTCGAGTCCTTAAAAGTCAATGCTAGACTCCCAGGGGTAGTTTCGTCATTTCACCTAAAACTCGGGACGGGTCATAACACAGGTGTGCCAGGTGATCGGCGCTGTCATCGACGTGAGGTTCTAGAACAGCCTGCCGCTGATCTTGACGACGCGGAGGTGCTGGACAACTCGATTCGGCTGGTGCTCAAGGTGGCTCAACACTTGGGTGAGAAGATGGTCAGGACCATTGCTTGGGTTTTGATTGTAAAGATGTTGATTTTGGATCTGCTAACACCTTGGGTTTTGCAGAACCCAGAAAAATTGAAGAAGGATTTGGGTTTTGTAAAACCGAGAAAAAAAATTGGATCTGGATTTGGGTTTTGCAGAGGCGAATTGGAAGAGAAGAAGTCAATTTTTATTAGGTTCTACCAAACATGTTTTTAAATTTCAAAAATGCCAGATTTATCTTTTCATTTTCATTCTTTAGGTGTAAACTACTGAAATACACTGCGAAAACGTTACCAGACGGCCCCTTATGTTCTTCCGATATTTGCATCTTAAGCAAGGGCCCGGAGATTGATGGAAAAACCAATTTTACATTTATATAATTAGTTTTTAGGTTTTGTATGATGTATTACCTTAAAATCTCTTTATTATTTTATATAAATTTATGATATTTAGGTAAATTTATTATATGAGTTCAATCTTTTTATTTTTTTAATTTGTAAAAGTATCCCCAGACAATAATTCATGGCTTTGTGACTGTGTGGCTGACGATCGACTACCCATTCATAACGGCTACTGGGACTCAATACCCATTCACTAATGATCATGGGACCAGAAAAAATCAGAAGTCTTTTGTTCACTTCTCTATACAGCGTTCGCAGTTCCGATGGGGTTTGAAGAATTTTCAAGCTAAGAAACTTTTTGAAGGGCTTGACGCGGATTCATCATTCACCGTGAAGTAATTTCTAGCTCTACTGCCCTCTGCAAACATTTGCGTAATTATTTGAACGATTCAAGATGCATATATGCGGACAACTATGGCCAGCACATGAACATGCATCCAAAGAACTATATGTGCAAAACATTATTTGAATTTGATTTGCATGATAATAGTCATCGCAAGCTTACTTCGATCATTTAACCAAAAGTTCAAATTATTTGGAAATTACTCACTATATGAACGACATTAGGTCATTTCAAGTGCCTCGGATGCCGAAGCATCGAACGAGACTTTAGGGCTGCGAGAAGTAATTCTAAGAAACATTTTTAGGAAACAATACTACAAACATACTCATAATTGAAGGGTAATATTCCTAAATCGTCAAAAAAAAATTACAGAGTAATATCGTACGCATAATTGTAATTACAGAGGACTACTCTCTCATGGTTAATAAATATCTACTGTGGTAATTAATTATAGGGTTCCGTATCTATAATAATTAAGTCTAGTAATATCAAATTAGTTTACATAGATAGTAGTTGAAACAAGTTTTTGAGAGAAAAATCAAATGTCTATAGGCTATGGACATTTGATATCTTTGATTTCATTAAATTCAATACCGTTTCTGTCCTCGCTTTTCTCAGCGTCACGCTGTTGCTCATCAGTGGTTTTTCCTCTCCACAATCGGGTGTGTGATTTTGTCGATGGCTATGTGTATGACACACATGTTTATGGCACTTACGTATCTGAAGATTCTGCTCTTGGTGTTGCCTTTGGAACTTTTCGATTATTCTACTGAGATGTACAAGAAATCGTTCAAGGTGTGGATAGGGTTGTTGGTGATCGTGGGTATAATGTACACCGTTCGGTTTTTGATTTGGGTGGGGAAGAAGTCGGGACCAATTAATGTATTTCAGGTCAAAAACAGATTTCCGGAAGATGATCATTAGTAGATGGTGTCTAAGTTCTAGATAAGTGTCTATTACATTATTAAAGACTATTTGTTTTCTTTCTTTGTTTGAAGGGAAATTCTATTTACACCCCATTTTTTAGTTAATGCACCCCATTATTAATTCACCTCATATTGAATTTTTTTTATTATTATATTAAATATCTTAATGTATCCCAAATGTACCCTCAACTACCCTTAATACTAAATATTGAGTTCATCCCCCTATTATGATTCACCCCATCGCTTATTATGAATTCACTCCAAAAAATATTAACTTTTTAAATTTTATTGCAAATCTAAAGGAGGGGGATCCTGATGATAGATCTGGATAGATGACCCTAATCTCCTGCGACCCAAACACATATAGCTTTTCAATTTTCAATTTTGATGGTCGCAGGTTTGCACTACAAATCATGAACATGTTAATACATACAATCAGAGCTTAAGCCAGCATCCAGTTTTGAAAAAGTTGGTTAGGCATGATAGCCTTTAGATACATACAGAGGCGGAGCCAGGATTTTGGGACCAGGGGGAGCGGAACTCAAAGGGCACCCGGTTTTGAAGTTTGAATTGAAAGGGCAGCGGCGTTGGAGACAAGTGTCTTACATAGATGATAGATCAAAGAGCCTTTCCTGCAACAGCGACAGCAGCCAATACTTTAGGATATAACTGGTGAAACTGATGAGTTATGTAGCTTAACTTACATTTTGAGTAGTCCGTCAACAAATCTATGGCCAGTCTTAGATGTACAAATTTAAAGATATTTCATATTTTCATTCAACTGCAAAGTTCTTGGTACATTAACTTGCCATCCACCCCCACCACATACAGATGATCCCACACACATCAATAATATTAATACACAGGTTAAGGTCCAGATTGTAGGCAGTGTTTATCAAACAACTTGATCGTCAGTCTAAATAGTGCACATCAAATCCACTACACAATCTCATTAAACTGCAAAATTCACTGTACATGAACCCCTCACCATCCCCCAAATTCACAACACGCGACCAATTGGAAAGGCAATTTAACATCCACAACTTCAATTGAAAAGTAACAGACAACATTCATAAACGCAACCACGACCAAAACGAAAAGTAACAGACATTGATCAATTTAACTTCTCATTTCAAATACCAATCAGGAATCTTGAACTACCAATTTAACATTAATCAATTTAAAGCAAATCACGACCTCAATTTAACATTAAGGACTTCAATTGAAATTTAGGAGATTTAGGGATTTAAATTTTAATTAGGGATATTTACTTGGAAGTTGGAATAAAACAGAATAGGAGGATGCTCTCGGATTGGAAGTTGGAATTGAAAGCGCAGCGGCTTCGGCGGTGGCGTCGGTGGTCAGGGGTGGCGTCCGTCGGCGAGCGGCGATTCGGCGTTGTTGTTTGCTCCTTGAGTTTGCGCGGCTGGATAAGCTTGTGTGAATGAACGGAAGAAACAAACGACGCCGCTCCAACACTGATGTACGCCTATCCAAAAACGACGCCGCTCCACTTTAATGAAATGATGTCATTCCATCTTTGCAGTGAAAACGACACAGTTTGGCTAAACAAACGGCGCCGTTTTTTCTACTTCTTCTTCCGCGAGCGTGCAGCCCAGAATTTTGCAGCGGCTGGAGTATGCAGCTCCGATCAGTGGCGGAGGAGGGGAGCGGAGCCATACAGACCCGCTCCCAGCCCTTACTTGTTCCGGCGAGCAGGGGAGCGGCCGCGGACGTCCGCTCCGGGCTGGCTCCGCCTCTGGATACATATCAGAGCATCTCCACCCACGTAGGTGCAGGCGTAGGCACGAAGTGGGCAATTGCCCACTGCTTGCTTGCAGGAGATGAATAGACCTTGCCCTCGCCTTCCGTTGAAAAAACAGCTTCCACCCACGTAGGTGTAGGCGCAAGCGATTTCTATTCACATATATTTTTAATATATATATATATATATATATATTTGAATGTAAATATGTAATAAGGTAGAAAAAATCAAATTATTTTTGTGCTTAAAATTTAATATTACATACTTGAAAAATTTGATATAAAAAAAAATTGTGAATTTTTATAGAAAACATCAAAATTGAATACTTCTTCACACAAAATTGAATATTACATACTAATAATTATCATAAAAAACATGGAGAATTATCATATGTTAAATTGAATATTTGTGTTTCAAATTTAATATTACATACTTAAAAAATTTGATATAAAAAAAATTGTAATTTTTTTATAGAAAAGAAAATGTTGATTTTATCTTAAAAATTAAAAAAAAATTGTTTTTAAGTGTTTGGCAGGCTGCCGAACACTCATTTCAGCCCAACAAGGGCCGTTCGGCCTCCCCTCCCGAACACGGAAGCCCCCTTCACTCGCCCCCACTCGCTCGTGAATTGCACACGCCCCGAATAAAAAAAAAAAAGGAGTGCGTTTTGACGTCAGCGGGGCCCACACCGTACTAACACGTCTGCATGCGCAGGCGGGGGGCGACGCCCGCCTTTGCCCTCGCCTTCCGATGTCTCGCCCGCCTCTCGCGAGCCTCTTTTTTGCCGTTGGAGCGTCAACAGTCCCCTCGGCAGGGGAGCCTGCGCCCTCGCCTCTCGTTTCGCCCTCCCGGTGGAGGTGCTTTCATAGTCTTTAGAAAGAGAGGAGGGGCGAGCGGGGAAAGAGGAGGTGGGGCCAAAAAGGGGCCAGGGCCGCTATGTATATGAAATTGGCATATATAATATATAATATTATAAAAAAATGTGATTATCCATAGGTTTACTAATTAGGATTTGAGGAGTTGAAGAAGATGAACTTGAGAAGGAAGTTGAATGATGTAGGAATTATAATTAGAGGTGTAAGCTCATTAATAATTTTTAAGGTATACAAATATTTTGTCCTTATTAGTAATTGGGAAATTTTATTTACACCCCAATTTTTAGTTAATGCACCCCATTATTAGTTCACCCCATATTAATTTTTTTTTGTTACACAAAATATCTTAATGTACCCCAAATGTTACCAAAACTACCCTCCCTAGTATGAATTTACCTTCTGTAGGATATTTTATGATTGGCTATCCTTGTCACAAAAACATTGTAAAGAATGTAACAAGCTCAATTAGTCTTTAGGTTTTATTTCTAGATTTTAGGAAATTTGAAGAAGCTTGGAAGTTGTGAAGATAGATGATGATTGAAGATGCATTCACATGTAGGGTTCATTTGCATTAATATTTTGTCAAAAACTGGTCCTTATGTTTTCTTGTCAAAAACGTTTTCAAAACACTTTAAGGTTTTTCACTTGTTCCTACAAGAATAAGGAATTCAGTTTTGCTGTGACTAGTCATCTTATTCCTGCACGTGAAGTTGACTGCTTTATCTGACAGTTGATTAAACAGCCCACTCTATTAACCGCTGGTCAGTCAACTGCACTCCACTCACTCGGATCTGCCTAGGTTCCGGTAAAAGAGAGTTTTAAGGTTTCATCTTGGCCGTTCATCTCTTATCCTTTTGTGTCTATATAAACACAACCTCATCCTCTATTACGGCTAGGGTTTTCAAGCTAAACATCATTCATATTTTCTGAAAAACTCTCTTAACTAGCTGCATTTTTCCTCTCCGGTTCTTACTTGTCTTCTTGAGTGCCTAGATCACTTATATAGAAGCTTTATGAGAAAGTGAGGACAGCTAGTAATTGAATCTTGTTTTCAAAGTTGTTTTCCATTGAAATCACATTAAGCTAACTTTGAAAGAAGGTTCATCTTTCCTAGTTCGGCTTGTTTTAAAGTTTCCATACTTTGAGTCGAGTTAGGAGTGTGCAACACTAGTCTCCCATGTTCATACATGTTTGTAGACTTTGTTGAGTATTAGAGGTCTTTGACCTTAGTAGGTTTGCTGCCCAGTTTATAGCTGCAAGCATCAAACACAGCCACGATTTATTTCCTGCAAGTTTACAACTTTCTGGAAATAAGTCTGTGACTGGTCACAAATCATCACAGCATACATTGTCGGTGCCACGGTAGAGGAATACTTGTGTATGTCCTTGTAGCGTGTTGACCAAGCAAGGATCCACTGGAAGTGAAGTGATTGAGAAGAAGCCGCACGAGGGACTGCTGCATCTAAGTTAGGTAACTAGATATTGAGCTTGGTTTGAACCTTGTATTGGGCATCTTTTGCCATTTCATAGTGGAAGGCCGGTCTTCTTATAGACCCCCGGTTTTTTATCCCTTTGTGGATTTTTCCGGGTACCAAAACTCTGTGTCCATCTCTGTGCACTGTTAAACATTCGGCTAAACTAAAATTGGATTTAATTTTGCACAAGTTCACTTAACATGCAAACTGGATAATTATGTCTGACTGGTCATCTTAACTGCTGCATTAGAAACGCTGGTTTGATATAGTTGTAGTTGTGGATAGCTCACGAATATCAATCTCACTGATTTCGTTGAGGACCTAAGTTGGCATTGCATACGAGTGTTGTTGACCAAAGCACAAGCATCCACAAGTAATATCCATCAAGTACTTAATCTGTTAAAGTTCATCACACTGTGACTGGTCATCTGTGTGATCTGTTTGTGTTGTTTGTTAATTAAGAGGGAAATAATTTAAAATACCCCCTTCATTGCCAACCTGCAATTGGTATCAGAGCAGGGCTTTAGACATACTTAAAGTAAGGTCTTGGGTTGGTTGGTTTAAGGGTCTAGACAATGGAGAGAGATCGAGTAGCCGGTTCGGTGAACTCACCTCCATACTTCGATGGCACAAACTACCCTGCCTGGCGAGATAAGTTCGAAATCTTTCTTGATGCGTATGATGAATTTGCTTTCCAATATTTGTCTGTTGAATGGCGTCCTCCGTTTAGAATTGTTGACGGTGAGAGAGTGAACATACCTAGAGATGACTGGACACAGGTTCAGGTCAATGCATCAAATGCTAATAAAAAGGCTAGGAACGCCATAGCTGTTGCAGTCTCCAGTGCACAATATTCACATATTCAGCACTGTACAACAGCTAGGGAAGCGTGGGACAGGTTGCGTGTCATTCACGAGGGTGATGACCAGGTTAGGGACCTAAAGCTTGAAATGGTCCTGTCCGAGTTTGAAGAACTCAGGATGACTGATTTAGAGAACTTCTCTGATTTCTATCTCAGACTTGAGAGTGTCACCAATGCCGCGATGAGTCTAGGAGCACCTATTTCAGAGTTAACAATTGTTCAAAAGATATTGAGGGTGTTACCGAAGAGGTTTTCCGCGAAGAAGACCGCAATCAAGGAATGTCAAAACATGTCCGACATAAAACTTCCAAAACTTGTAGGAAAATTGAAAACCTATGAACTTGAGTTAAAATTGGAAGAAAGCATGCATAAGAAGGATAAAGGTGTTGCACTGCAGAGTGTGACTGATCAAGTTGAGCTGAAAAGTTCAAAAACAGAAAAGTCATCTTCGATTGATGATGACATGGCTTTGTTTGTCAAAAGATTTAGAAGAATTCTCAAGGATAGGAAGGATCACAAGGGTGGTGCGAACTACCCTAGAGAGTCAAAATTCAAACCACAGGGTGAAGGGTCAAATGAAAGGAAATTTGAAAAGAATTTTGGATCAAGAGATAACAAGTTCAAGAAGGGTCCAGTTAAGTGTTATATTTGTGGTGGGACTGGTCATATTTCTGTGGATTGTGCTAACAATAGGAAAGGGTCTAACAAAGGCAAGGATAAAGCCTTGAAAGCCTCTTGGAGTGATAGTGAGGATGAGGAATCACATCACTCTGACTCTTCTTCAGATAATGAAGATGATGAGATTGCCTTTGTTGTTAGAATTTCTGATCACAACTCAGCGGGTGAGGAATCCGAGTCGGGTTCACAACACATGACTGATGACGACCAGTCACCTGAGATGTATTGTCCTGTTTTTCATGACTATGACTCTCTTCCCGAGAATCAAACTTATGAGAAGATGTGTGAAAGGTATGATGCCTTATTTGATGAAACTTGTGTGATCAAACCTGATAGCATTGAGCTGAAAAAGCGTTGTAATGAATTAGAGTTGGAAAAAGCTGCACTTTGTCTCACTTTGCAAGATTACGAGACCGGTCAGTCTAGCAAAGGAAGAGAAAATGCAGATGCCCAGTCGCATAGGTCAAGACTTGAGATTATGTATGAACAGTTGTCTGTTGATTTTGAAAGAGTTAAAAAGGAAAATATTGACCTTAGACATCAGTTGAGTAACTCGGAACACAGTGTTAATCTTATGCATAGTAAGAGTCTTAAGTTGAAAGAAGAAGTTGAGTCACTCAAACAATCTAATGTCTACTTGGTTGGGTACAATAAATCACTGCAAGAAAAGGTTAATGACCTGTCAATCGGTTCAGCAAAGTTAGACAAGATGCTTAATGTTGGAAAAAGTTTTCATGATAAAACTGGTTTAGGATATGTTGCTGGTGAGTCATCTACTTCAGTTTCTCAACCTAGGTTTGTCAAAGCTAGTGAGCCACACTCACCGAAGTCACTAGTCATCACAGTTCCACAAGAACCTAGGGGAAATAATCATAAGAAGAGTCACCAAGTGTTGTCTAGTTCCACTGCTCACACAAGAACCAGATTTGTACCCACGTGTCACCACTGTGGAGTAACTGGTCACATCAGACCTAAGTGCAGTAAGCTAAAAGTCAAGAGTTTGTCAAAACACAATAGCTCACTTAGAGAACAGGTTGATTTGTTGCTTGTTGAAGTAACCAGAATTTCAAAGCTTGTTGAGTCATCCTCTTCACCACCTAGTAAGTCCAAGACTAAATGGGTAAAGAAAAAGGAAAAGTGTTTGGTTGCCTTGTCTGTCTTGAATTTGCGTGATCCAACTCGTTGGTACATCGATAGTGGCTGTTCCAAACACATGTCTGGTAACAAATCTGTCTTTGTAAAGCTTAATGATTTTGATGGTGGTTTTGTTGAGTTTGGGGGAGGAGAAACAGCAAAAATGACTGGTCAAGGAAGTGTTCAACTTCCGGGTTTGCCTCTACTCGAAGGAGTAAGGTATGTAGAAGGCCTTAAGTCCAACCTCATTAGTGTCTCACATTTATGTGATCAGTGGGCAGATGAAGTCTGCATGTCTACAAGAGGTTGTAGGATTGTTGATAGCAATGGTCATGATTTAATTCAAACAGGTAGGTCAAGTGACAATTGCTACACACTTGATAGTCAAATCTTGGCTGCCAAGTTGACCTGTCACTCTGTGACTGATAAGACCACGTCCTTATGGCACCTTGGGACATATGAATATAAATGATTTGTACACCTTGGCTAAGAAACAACTTGTTAGAGGTCTTCCTAAGCTAGACAAGCCGTCAAAGCACATCTGTGGTCCTTGTCAATTGGGAAAACAGTCACGTGTTGCACACAAGAGAGTCAAAGATGTTGGAACTTCACATCCTCTTGAACTCATTCACATGGATCTAGTTGGTCCGGTTCAAACCGTGTCTGTAGCAGGTAGAAAGTACATTCTTGTGATTGTTGATGATTTCTCTAGATATACTTGGGTGTCCTTCTTGAGAGAAAAGTCGGATGCTTTTCAAAATTTTGTGACTGTATTCAAACAAATTCAGAATGAGGTGTTGGCTGGTCATCCCTCTACTGTCAGAATTAGGACTGATCATGGTACTGAATTTGAGAACTCTTTGTTTGCTGATTTCTGTGCTAGCATGGGGATCAAACATGAATTTTCGGCTCCAATTACTCCTCAACAAAATGGGATTGTTGAGAGGAAAAATAGAGTCTTGATTGAGATGGCTAGGGTGATGCTAAATAGCAAAAATCTAGCCAAGAATCTGTGGGCCGAGGCCATTAACACTGCTTGCTATATCTTGAATAGAGTCTACTTGAGACCAGGCACGGACCAGACTCCCTATGAGATCTGGAAGGGAAAGAAACCCATGATTAGTCATCTTAGGGTGTTCGGCAGCACTTGCTACATTCTAAGAGATAGGGAACACTTAGCGAAATTTGATCCAAAGAGTGATGAAGGCATCTTCCTTGGATATTCCACTACTAGTCGAGCCTATAGAGTCTTCAACCTTAGAACCAATACCATCATGGAGTCCATTAATGTCACAATTGATGATCTTGATGCATCAATTGATCAAGCTGTAGATGATGATGGGTTGTTCCCGGAAAAGGTCACTGAGTCTGCTAGTGAGACTCAGGCAGAAAATGATGATGGGTCATCAGATTCTGACTCTGACAGTTCAGAGAGTTCTAGACAGCCACCGAAAAAGAAGCCAAACTGGGTAGTGTCTAGACATCCTGAAGATAATATCATTGGGTCAGTCAAGGAAGGAGTAAGGACTAGAAGTCAAATCCAAAGTGAAATTGCAAATGTTTGCTATGTGTGCACTGTGGAACCTAAGAATATTAAGGAAGCTCTTGTCCATGAGGAATGGATAATTTCTATGCAAGAAGAACTAAATCAGTTCGATAGGAACCAAGTGTGGACTCTTGTCAAGAGACCCGTCACTTCAAATGTCATTGGGACTAAGTGGATCTTTAAGAACAAGAGTGATGAGACCGGGAATATTGTGAGGAACAAGGCTAGACTTGTTGCTCAAGGGTACTCTCAAGTTGAAGGGATTGACTTTGAGGAAACATTTGCACCCGTAGCTAGACTTGAGTCCGTTAGGTTGTTGTGTGCTATTGCTTGTCATCTTAAATTCAAGTTGTACCAAATGGATGTCAAAACGGCTTTTCTTAATGGTTACTTGAATGAGGATGTGTTTGTTGAACAACCAAAAGGTTTTGAGGATCCTCATATGCCGGATGGTGTTTTTAAGTTGAAAAAGGCATTATACGGTTTGAAGCAAGCTCCTAGAGCTTGGTATGATAGACTGTCTAGTCATCTTCTGTCCAATGGATACACTCGTGGATCCGTTGACAAAACCTTGTTCATCAAGCGGTTAAAGAATGATGTGGTTGTAGCTCAAATTTATGTTGATGATATTGTTGTTGGGTCTACTTCGGAATCTCAAGTTCAACAATTCATAAAGATTATGACTAGTGAGTTTGAGATGAGCCTAATTGGTGAATTAAATTACTTTCTTGGGTTGCAAGTTAAGCAAGAGAAGACTGGTCTCTTCATTTCTCAATCCAAGTATGCTGCAAACCTTGTTAGCAAATTTGGATTCTCCTCTGCCAAACCTGCTAGGACCCCCATGAGTAGAACCACTAAGTTGTCTAGTGATAAGAAGGGCAAGAGTGTTGACCAGACACTCTACAGAAGCATGATTGGCAGTTTGCTGTATCTTACTGCCAGGAGACCAGACATCTCCTTTTCTGTTGGAGTTTGTGCACGATTTCAAAGTGATCCTAGAGAGTCTCATTTGCATGCTGTGAAAAGGATCATCAAGTACGTTAGTGGGACTCTATCATTTGGTATTTGGTATACTTTTGATACAAATACTAACTTGGTTGGGTTTAGTGACGCCGATTGGGCGGGTTGTAGTGATGACCGGAAAAGTACTTCCAGTGGTGTGTTTTACCTTGGCAATAACATGGTCTCTTGGTATAGCAAGAAACAAAATTCAGTGTCATTGTCTACTGCCGAGGCTGAATACATTGCGGTAGGAAGTTGTTGCACACAGTTACTATGGATGAAACAAATGCTTTGTGACTATGGTATTATCCGTGACCAGTTCACCATCTACTGTGACAACACTAGTGCCATATGCATATCTGAAAATCCCGTGCAGCACTCTAGAACCAAGCACATTGATATTAGGCACCACTTCATTAGGGATCTCGTTGAGTCAAAGATTTTAATGCTCAAATTTGTGCCTTCGGAAAAACAACTTGCTGATATTCTGACCAAACCCTTAGATGATCAGGTTTTGACTGGTCTTCGAAAGAGTCTTGGAATCTGTGTTATGGAATAACTGTGACTAGTCGTAGTCGGTGCTTGTACATATTTCAGTTTCCTGCATATCATGCATCATGAAAAATGGAAAATTCCCAATCAGTCTAGTCTCTTTGGATTGGTACTCTCAATTAAATGCTTGATGAATATAATTGAAGTCCTAGGTTAAGTCACATGTTCATAATCCCATTTCTTGTCAAAAGAATAAAGAGTATGAGTTTTAAAAGCTTGATTGGTTTAAATTTGTTCTCTTCACTTTTCTAAAAACTCTTATTTCTTTATGATGATCTTTTGTGTAACCTCTTGTGATTTCAAAAGAAATGTGTAGTCAAAAATGGAGAATTTCCTCGAAAATGAAAACGAGAAGGACAATAAGGCCCTAACTCAAAAAGAAAAATAAAATAAGAATAAAAGTTTTGGGCTTGAGTCAAAATAAAGATGTGTCAATGTTACACCACTCCTTAAAAAATTTAATGTGTTCATCACATACCTACACTTAAAATCAAATTTTCAAGTTGTCACTATTTTGAAAGTCTATAAGTGTTGTGGGTACATGATTTAGTGTGTAATCAAATGGTAGTCAATTTATCTTTGGAATTCTTACTCAATATGATCTAGACTTCCCATTCCCAAATGTGTCATGTGATCTAGTCATTAAATCTATTATATTCTCTAATCATGTTATTAAACCCCCCCCCCCCACACCCCCCTTTAATTTTTTGTTACACAAAATATCTTAATGTACCCCAAATATTTCCAAAACTACCCAATCCCTAGTATGAATTTACCTTCTGGCTCTTTCTAACCTTATACCCTGTCCAATTATATGCAACAAAATCATCACATCAACACATAGAATAGAACTACCACAGTACACCTACAACTACATTTCGTCCTTCCTTTCTCCATTGCAACACCCCTAACCCAACTCGACCAGCTAACCCCGCCACCTTTTTAGTACAGTTAAACATACTTATACACAATCAACCTCATAACCTCTCAAACACAAAAAACAAACAAAAAACCAAAAAAACCAAAAACAAAAACTTACAACATAACAAAAAAAAAACAAAAACACACTCCACAGCCCAAACCAAAACTCTCAACCAAAAAACAACACTAAGAAAAACAACCAAAATACAACACCCCAACGCAAGTACCAAAACAACACCAACAAAACATAAAACAAACAAAAAACAAGATAACAACCAAAAAATCAAAATAAATAAATATAAAAAAAAACTAAAAATCATATAACAATACAACAAACACCCCCAACAAAACCCTCAAACATCAACACACAATAAGTGACCACCCCCAAAAGACACCAACAAAATAAAAAAAACACCACACAAAACAAACCCAAACCCAACCAACAAAACAAGGAAAAACAAAAAAGAAACAAAATAGGATATTTTATGATTGGCTATCCTTGTCACAAAAACATTGTAAAGAATGTAACAAGCTCAATTAGTCTTTAGGTTTTATTTCTAGATTTTAGGAAATTTGAAGAAGCTTGGAAGTTGTGAAGATAGATGATGATTGAAGATGCATTCACATGTAGGGTTCATTTGCATTAATATTTTGTCAAAAACTGGTCCTTATGTTTTCTTGTCAAAAACGTTTTCAAAACACTTTAAGGTTTTTCACTTGTTCCTACAAGAATAAGGAATTCAGTTTTGCTGTGACTAGTCATCTTATTCCTGCACGTGAAGTTGACTGCTTTATCTGACAGTTGATTAAACAGCCCACTCTATTAACCGCTGGTCAGTCAACTGCACTCCACTCACTCGGATCTGCCTAGGTTCCGGTAAAAGAGAGTTTTAAGGTTTCATCTTGGCCGTTCATCTCTTATCCTTTTGTGTCTATATAAACACAACCTCATCCTCTATTACGGCTAGGGTTTTCAAGCTAAACATCATTCATATTTTCTGAAAAACTCTCTTAACTAGCTGCATTTTTCCTCTCCGGTTCTTACTTGTCTTCTTGAGTGCCTAGATCACTTATATAGAAGCTTTATGAGAAAGTGAGGACAGCTAGTAATTGAATCTTGTTTTCAAAGTTGTTTTCCATTGAAATCACATTAAGCTAACTTTGAAAGAAGGTTCATCTTTCCTAGTTCGGCTTGTTTTAAAGTTTCCATACTTTGAGTCGAGTTAGGAGTGTGCAACACTAGTCTCCCATGTTCATACATGTTTGTAGACTTTGTTGAGTATTAGAGGTCTTTGACCTTAGTAGGTTTCCTGCCCAGTTTATAGCTGCAAGCATCAAACACAGCCACGATTTATTTCCTGCAAGTTTACAACTTTCTGGAAATAAGTCTGTGACTGGTCACAAATCATCACAGCATACATTGTCGGTGCCACGGTAGAGGAATACTTGTGTATGTCCTTGTAGCGTGTTGACCAAGCAAGGATCCGCTGGAAGTGAAGTGATTGAGAAGAAGCCGCACGAGGGACTGCTGCATCTAAGTTAGGTAACTAGATATTGAGCTTGGTTTGAACCTTGTATTGGGCATCTTTTGCCATTTCATAGTGGAAGGCCGGTCTTCTTATAGACCCCCGGTTTTTTATCCCTTTGTGGATTTTTCCGGGTACCAAAACTCTGTGTCCATCTCTGTGCACTGTTAAACATTCGGCTAAACTAAAATTGGATTTAATTTTGCACAAGTTCACTTAACATGCAAACTGGATAATTATGCCTGACTGGTCATCTTAACTGCTGCATTAGAAACGCTGGTTTGATATAGTTGTAGTTGTGGATAGCTCACGAATATCAATCTCACTGATTTCGTTGAGGACCTAAGTTGGCATTGCATACGAGTGTTGTTGACCAAAGCACAAGCATCCACAAGTAATATCCATCAAGTACTTAATCTGTTAAAGTTCATCACACTGCGACTGGTCATCTGTGTGATCTGTTTGTGTTGTTTGTTAATTAAGAGGGAAATAATTTAAAATACCCCCTTCATTGCCAACCTGCACCTTCCTTTATTATGAATTCACCCATGATGAATTTACATGGGGTTAGAGTTTTTATTACGATTTTTTGTGGGGGGATCGAATTCACCCATAATAAACAGAGATGCTTTACATAGGGTTAAGAGTTTTTTTTACAATTTTTGCGGGGTGGGGTGGGGGGGAACAAAGATGATTTACTCTTGAGGGGTATAAAGATGATTTACTGGAGGGGGGGGGGGGGGGGGGGGGTGGGGTTGTTATGCTTTACTGGAAGGGGTTGGCAGAAAGCTTTCTCTACGCTGCCTGTGCGCAGTAGTTATTGCTTTTATGAAAATTTTTTTAGAATAGGCCCCAAGTGAGATGCCCAAGATAAAAGGAACAAAGTGACTTATACTTTCAAAACTGGAATTGGCACAATATCATCAAAGAATGTGATTATCCATGAGTTTATTAGTTAGGGTTTAAGGAGTTAAAAAGATGAACTTGAGAATGAGGTTGAATACCGTGTGAATTATAATTGTGGTGTAAGCTCATAAATAATTTTTAAGGTACACAAATATTTTGTCCTTACTGGTAATTTTAGAGAAGGTTAAAATAGTTTTTTTTTTTATTAAAAACCAAATTGGGATGTATTTACTAAAAACTGGGGTGTAAATAAAATTTCCCTTAGTAATTTTAGATAAGGTTAAAATTGTATTTTCCCTATTAAAAATTAAATTGGGGTGTATTCACTAAAAACTGGGGTGTAAATGAAATTTCCCTTGTTTTAATTAGAAGGTTAAGTGAAATTAGTTTCTTAGTGAAAATTTATGAACTAAAGCATCCGCCAATCATCAATCTCGAAGGAAAAGAGATGTCTTATGTTTTAATATAATTTGTTATGAGATATTCTGTGAATTCAAGTGGTAGTCACTTGTGATTAGAACCGGTCGTAGTCTAAATTAGCATTTACGTACCGTTTCTGCAAAAATCTATTCACACATTGGCTATTGTTTAATCAGATTTTTTTCTCCTTTACAAAGAGGCAATATATGTAACAAATGTTCGTGAAAGAGTCTAATAGGGACCCTGTAAACACAGACGTCTAAATCAAAAATCGTTTGGTGATCTAATAGGGACAAAAGCTTTTGAGTCTGCCCCAAGTACAAATAATTCATGAAAGAGTCCAATACATAGAGCGATACTAATTATTAATCATGTAGAAAATTAGATACCAATCGAAACACGAAACACAGGTAAGGTCACGCATCCTAAGACATGTCCAAGGCACCTTCCGAAGACAAAAAGTTGGCTCGTTTTTCAAGGTGACTTTCGGTGAACTCTATCGATAGCTATGACGTTGCAGACGCAGACGCTTGTAACCCTACCTTCATTTGTTGTACAATGATACAAAGCAACAAAGAAACAAACAAACCTGAAGTGAAGTTATTGTCAAGTAATTGGCCCTTGTGGCAAACACAACCAAATGTCCCACTACGTACCAAGGGCCCCGGGATGGCAACACAAACTTACACATAATTATAAATGTCCCTCTCATGGTTACTACGTATCTATTATAGAATAAGTCCAGTAATATCGCATTAGTTTACATAGATAGCAGTGGAAAGTTGTTTTTGAGAGAAAGATCAAAGTGTACGTCTGGAAGTGTACAAACACTAAATACCTCGATCCAAAGAGACCCCCGGATTCTCCAAAAAACTTTTCATGACCATCCAAACCAAGAAGCAGTTACACATCTCAGCTTTGCTCACCAGATTCAGTTCAAAGAACAAAGACAGAAGAGCTTATTCGCCAAAAAGTAGAATCGGCGGCGGTAAATGTTTAAGAAAATATCTCACATAGGAGATATAAAGAAGTATCATATATTCTGTACGTTTTGCAATAATACAACATATATATTTAATCTCCCAAATATATATCTCTTCATGTCCATGTGAGTATGTCTGTCCAAAACATGGAAAATTAACAGAAATTTAACAGTAAATATATCCAAGAAAGAACTAATAATGAAAGACCTACTGTACTTTATTCTGGAAACTATATTCTACATAGATACTCAGTTACATTGAACATCAAGGGAATACATAAGAAACTTTGAGTTTGCCCCACACGTACATAAATTCATGATAATTCCAATACACGAAGACACTAATTTATCATGGACTTAAACTGTCCAATCAAAACATGCAAGGTCACTCATCATGACTAACTTATTTACTGCCCTCAAACACTCACTAGTGGAGGGAATTGATTAATAATTAACCACACAAGATCTTGTAATTAATTAAACATGTACGTATACAGTTGAAAATATAAACTTATAGATATTGAGGCCCTCTCTTAATTAAACACCATCTGTAGCCCCGAACTTCTCCTTGGAATCTCTCGGAGCCTTACACGAGAAGGAGCCACTGATCATGCTTTGGAGACCCGATTTCGACCCGATGTACCCCCGCTGGAAACTCTGGAACACCCAAAACAGAAATCGAACAGTGTGCAATACCCCGACACCTCCCAACAAAGCGATCCAAACCGAGAACCACGCCTTGTACGTCTCGTAAGACGAACCGAAAAGCTCGCCGAAGGGCACCACCAGGAGCAGAACATTAATGTAGGTGAGCGCCATGAACGTGAGCGTGATGCACATGGCCATCGACAGCATCCACATGAAAACCCGGTTGTGGAGCGGAAACCCGCTAACCAACAATAGCGTGACGCTCACGGAAGCGAGGAACGACACCGTATTGTAGGTTACGAAGTTGTGGAAGTCGGCCTCCCAGAGGTTACCCGACACGGCAGTTCCGGCAAGACACGGAGATTGTTGGCTGCACAGGGTCTCGGTTCGGTTCCCTACGGTCATAGTGAAGTTGGTGTTGTTTTCGGTCCAAATGCCGCCGGGCGGGTTAATTATGGAGTTGAAAGTCATGGTGGAGATCATCGTCGCGACGACCATCAGCATGTCGCACTTCTCCACCAGCCAATTGCTCGGATGTTTCACGTATTTGATGAGTTTCGTCCAGGACCGGTGCCCGTACCCTCGGCCGTTCGCCCCCTCTTCCGGCGGTGCCATTGCCAGCAGTTTATTGTCAAAACCAAGATTTTTCATCTTAGTTCCCGCCGCTGGGAAATGATCGGTTTCGTCGTGTTCGGTTTGGATTCCGGCCTTCATCAAAATCTGGCGAATTTCGAGGCTCTGACTGCCGTGCTCGACGACATCTAACATGGTCCAAGTCGCCCCATGACCAACGTTCGCTTCGGCTCTTATAACAGCTAGGGAAACCAAGTAACGTATGATCTGCAAGACAAATAATCCATGAGGAAAAACAAAAGGCTCATTTCCAATTTTTTAATTGTTAAGTTTTCTTAGCATTGTGCCCCACGCCACTTTTTCCGGACCCTAAGTCATGTGATAGGTGTATTATTTTGTCCCCCTTTTTAGGAGTGTACTAGTCTTATCCTTCACTATTATAATTAGTGACAGGTTGATACAGAAAACATAGGTATCCTAGTACTTTTCTAACTCCATTATGCTTATTACTAGACTACTTCACTAGTAAAAATGTTGGCAGTAGTAACCATTTTTTAATAACCAATAAAAGAATGGTTAATAATACCACTAATAATTACATTGATATTCAAAATTAGTAACCAATATTGGTTACTAATACTCTTTAGTAACCAAAACGAAGGGGTTATTAAAACCCTTTAGTAACCCCTCTCTAGGTAACCAACACCTTATTGGTTACTAAAGGGTATTAGTAACCAATAATAACCAATAGTGGTTACTAAAGGGGGAGATAGTCACCAATATTGGTTACCTTTGCCAAAATTTTTACTAGTGGTTGTTTCATTAAATTAGAACAAAACCTTAAAAGAAGACAGAAATAAATTTTGCATGAACACCGGCATCGATACTTTCATTTTTATCGATATACAACCCATATGCGGACAAAAAACAACCCCTACCAAATGTTAAACTTCACGGCCAATTAACATTGAATAAATATATGGTGGATATTCACTAATAATTTTACTTATATGACAAAAGAAATTAATAATTATACTCCTGTAGTGGCTTTCTATTATGAATTTGCATTCAAGCATCATTTTCAGCTAGGTTTTATGTTAAATTGGGCATGTGACCATGTTATGTGAAGGAAAAATGATCTTTAAAAAAAATCCAAGTTTTTAATCCTTCACCCACTGAATAATCTTTTGCGATAAATTCTGCATGATTATTTCAATCTTAAAACACTGAATGCATTAAGCCACCACTACTACAAACAATATCATGTTGCCAAAATAAACAAAGAAAAAAAAATGGAAAAAATAAAAATTCATAGCCAAAAGTTAAAAAAAATCATTTTTTTTTTATTTTGTTAAGGGTTAAAAAATAGATTAAAATATAACACAATAAAAAAGATGATTTTTTTTACTGTTTTGAGATGAAATTGTTATTTTCTTAACCAACTTGGAAAGAAAATTTAACTGAATTAGTATTTAGATGCAAATTGATAAGAGAAAGACACCACAAAGTACAATTGATAATGCATGTCTACCACAAGAATTTTCAGTGTCAACTGAGCAATAGTTCACCAGATTGTATATATAAAATCTTACATGCTCCTAAACGTACTACAGCCGCGGTGAACTATATTCAAGTAAAGATCACTCGTGAGTGCAAAAAAAAAAGGTCATGATGTCATTCTTTATTTGACGAGCTTTTTTTATTTATAGAAAAAACATGCAGTTGGTTACTTGCCAAGCTTTTACAAAGTACGTGGGTCTGGTCAATTAACAAAGGTAGAAAAATTCGGGTTTATCTTTTCCGCAAAATTTTCAAAACAAAGTTAAAGTTGGCGATCGAGCTCATGATTGAGATAATCATGAAAGTACTTTCTGAAGACGTTAAGAGACATGAGAAAACTTTAATGAATATAAATGTATGCATCCATCCATATACCTTAATGTGCCTTAACAGCAAAGCCGACTGCAGGATGGTGACGCCGGAATCCGAACCGGCTTTCAAATTGAGAAACTCACCATCTTCATCTCCAATCTTTTCCACCAACAGCTTCAAGCACTCCAACTGGTTATGTTTGACACACAAGTGCAAAACTGTGTCTTTTGATCTACCTTCAACCTGAACATACACCGACCCGGGCATCACCTCCACCAACTCCATCACCACCTCAATTTCCCCTCTCATGGCCGCATAGTGCAGGGGGATTTTTCCCGTCTCGTCGTACGCCAAGCACGCCTCGGCATACGTAGACAATAAGACTCTCACGGTCTCCTTGTGGCCCTCTGCAGCAGCCAAGTGCAGCGGGGTGCGCCCCGCTGAGTCTGGCCTTTGTGCAAGCCTGGGGTAATGAGCGGAAAGGGCTTTAGTGTACTCCGCGTGGCCAAGCAAAGCCGAGACATGTAAGGGCGTCTCGATTTGGTTGGTCAGGGAGAGTTTTCTGAGAATTAGGGAGTCTTTTTGGATCAAAGTGTTTAGTGTTTCAACACTTCCGGTTGCCGCCGCGGCGTACACTTGATCCTCGTCTTGTCTATTCATCCCTCGTTCCATTCTTTGATCGAAATATCTTTCTATGAAATTCGCTTCACCTCAAAGATTATATATTTATATGCAAAAACTTAATAGTTACATCCATCCAAACGTTGAGTGTATTTGAATTTAACAGATGGGTAGATGCAGACATTATGCACTAATACTATAGTAGGGCAAAATAAACAGTGAATCTTTGGAGGTGAAAAATGCACGAAAAAGATTCCTAGGAATTCTTCTCCAACTCTTGTTCGATATTGTGTCGGCATTACATTGGTTGTATTAGGTGAGGCGGGCCAAATAATTAATGCAGCACACCGACTTCAGGTCAAGTTTGTTTGTTTGTAAAAAGTATAGTGAATATACTGTTACAAACATCTGCCACAACAAATTCGAATTCCATACCTTTGATTTTTTGAGAAGGAGCCCATTTAATTAAGGGTTATTAGCCCAAAATATTTACAATAATTAGATTGATACCAAAGCATATTTTTTTCCATTGAATTAAATTTAAAATTTAAATATAATGTCACATAGATTTTGAAAATAGCCAAGTCTCTCTATAATATTTAATTGGTTCACATATTAATTTAAGGGCTGATATCTAGAGATCCAAAATAAGACTCTAAATATCTATATAGTCCAAAAAAGATATTAAATATTTATATAGTCCAAAACCAATTCAAAACTGATGCCAACTCAGCAAAAGTAACTAATTCTCATTCACAACACATGACCAGTTGGTCTAACGGTATTTCCTCTCCCCAGTTTGGTGGAAGAGAGCTCAGGTTCGACTCACAGTGGTGGCAAGATCGAGAATATTTTCAGTGACATCGATATTACATTGTGGGCCATTAGCGCCTGTTATGGGTAGGCTACACACTCATTGTACATCGTTGTAAATTGTAAATATTCTATCTTTAACAAAAAAAAACTAACTAACTTTCATTCACGGATGTCATCTTTCTCTCTCATATATTTTTTTTTTTCAATTTTTTTGTTTCTCTAAATTAATTATAACTTTTGATATAGAAGCCGTAATGAAAATTTGTTTTCACTAATGGATTCGTAGAAGTGAGATCTAATTTTTAAGATCCATATTGAATATTTTTTTCGTAGAAAATATTTTGTTACTTTTGAATGCATAGACAGTCAAGTGTATATGCAGAGACACTTGACTTTTTAAGATCCATATTGAATATGTTTTTCGTAGAAAAAATTTCATTAATTTTGAATGCATAGACAGTCAAGTGTATATGCAGAGACAGTCAAGTGTCTCTACAGTGATAGTCATGTGTCTCTATAGAGACAGTCATGTGTCTCTACAAACACAATCAAGTGTCTCTATAGAGACAATCATGTGTCTCTATAGACACAGTCATAGTCAAGTGTCTCCACAAAAACAGTCAAGTGTCTCTGTAGGGATACCAAATTCGAAAGTACTAAACAAAAAGAACTATAAAATATACAGAGACATTTAAGTGTCTCTACATAGACAGACACCTGTCTCTATAGAGACATACATCTATCCCTGCAGAGACACTTGAATTTGGTGTCTCTGCAGACTATTTCTGCATTCAAAACTTACAAAATATTTTCTGTGAGAAAATACTCAATATGGATCTTAAAATGTAGATCTCACTTATACGAATGTATCGGCGAAAACGAATTTTAATTACGACTTCTATATCAAAAATTATGATTAATTTAGAGAAATAAAATAATGAAAAATAGGAGAGAGAAAGAGAAAAGGGGTTGTTATGCTGTTCGTTTTAACTAAATCAAAGTTGACCAATAAAATTCTGACATATTGACAATTTGGACTATTTGGATATTATAATAAAGTATTTTACTTTTTAGATATTGTTTCTGAATTTAATTTAATTAATTGTTTCATTTGGTCAAAATATTTTCATTAATTCTTTCACTTAATAGGTGTATTTTTTTTTATCAAATTAATAGGTGTATTAGGAATAGGATAGGTGGTTTTACATTGGTATTTTTGTACATATTTTACTTGGTTTAATTAGGTTCGTTAAGTTTTTACTGAATTACTCTACTATTACAGGTGGTTTTCACTTCATAGGTGTATTCGGCTAGGTAACTTTACATCGATGTTTTTGTACATATTTTACTTTGTTTAATTAGGTTCTTTAAGATTTTACTGAATTGGTCTACCTTAATAGGGTATCACTTCATAGATGTATACGGCTAGGTGGTTTTACCTTTTTTTTAGATGGATTAGTTGAAGTACTTTTATTTTGGGTATGTTTAGAGTAAGGTGGATTGGTTAAGGTGGCTTCTATTTTCACCGTTTCATTCTCATTGTATGGGCGATAGAGTACTGAAATGAAGAAAGTGAAGAAGTAAGACATGACATACAGAAAGTAAGAAATCAATTTTCATTGATATATCACAAGTCGGTTACACACTTTCAAAAAAACCATCACAAAGTTAATAAGGTCAACTTAGGAAGTTAAAATTTATAATATGGAAAGTTGCTAAGGTGACATCTAATCATGGCTTTCAATTACAAAGAAAATATATGATGTGTTTCAACTTGAATAAAATATTTTTTATGAGTTTATGTCTCATTTCCTATGTAATTAATTTCATTGTATACAATGATGTCTTGGAGATATTTGTGCTATGTGGCCGGATGCTAAACCAATGCTTACCTCCAGAATCCACGATGGCGATTTCACCTTATCATTAATAATCTGCACTAAAAAAATAAGTAGGAGCACTACAATAAAGTTGCGCACTAAAAGGTGGGGGGTAGTGCTAGAAACATAAACAGAAACAGACACGTATATCCTGGAAAGATCAGCAAGGTTCAAACAAAATCGTCATGCACAATTTGAATTTCAATATATATATAGGCTTCCTATTGGGGAATAATATAATCGGAGGAGAGCGGCTCATTCTTCCAACGCGCCCTGGGCTTGCCGGACTCGAATTTGCCTCCTTACGTACATTTGGTTATAATTGACTAATTGTTATAAATAATGAAGAACACAGAGAGAAAAATTGAGAGGATTCAAGTGTATCTTTCTTTTCTCATAAGTCTCATATATATGTGCAACCAGATGGTTAGAAAGTGACCATAAAGTCCCAAGATTTACGTCAGATATAACTCAAAGATATTATCTAACTACACTAGTACTAGTAAATATATATGGTATTAATGAAGATGATACAAAGGATTATCAACATTTACATAAATAATACGAAAAATCATCCACATTAATATTATCACAACAATAATATTTATCCATTTTCTTTTGTAAATTCAAATATTTATTTGACATTTGGAAAATAATTAATTGAAAATAAAGTCTAATAGCACATATTAGATATAATGTATACTCATGACATTTGGAAAATGTTTCTTTGAAAATAAAGTCTAATATATAGCACATATTACATATAATGTATATTAGAAAAGTAATCAGCCTAGTCTCCCGTGTAGGCCCAAGCTCTTCCAAGCTTCTGAACAATATTGGTGATTGCACACACTTATGACCTGGTTGTCTTACAAGATCTATGAGTGAGGTTTGCTGTATGTTCCACGTCGAAAAAGTCCAATATTGATCATTGTCATCTTTATGATGACCAATATGTTCATGATCATGATCATTATGTTCATGATTATGATCATTGTCATTTTTATCATCACTCACAATTGTTTCTCCCACTTAATCATGATCATTGACAATATCGAGGTCATTAATATCATCTTCCATTTCCAATGATTCTAATTCTTGGATATGATTAACCAAATCAGTGCCAATGAAAGTTACATCTCTACTTTCTACCAAGCCATTTTCAGAATGATAAAATCAATATCCTACACTATTTTTCAGGGTATACAACAAACTTACGTTCCAAAGTCTTGGATTTTAATTTATCTCTACGTTGCTTTGGAATGAGAACTATCGCCTTGCAACCCTAAATTCTTAAGTTTGACAAGTCTGGTGAACGACCATTACATAGTTCATACGGTGTCACTAGTTTAGCCTTGGTTTGAACTCTACTCAAAATATATGCTGCAGTTGACAATGCTTCTCCCCAAAATTGAAGAGATAAATCGACATACGACATCATAGATCTAGTTATGTCCATGAGAGTTCGATTACGTCTTTATGCAATTCCATTTTACTATGGTATATAAGGCATAGCATGTCTTATACCATGTTCTTTGCAAAAACTATCAAAGGCTTTGAATTTACCTCATCTATCATTGTTTAGGGTCTTCATGGATTTGCCTAATTTATTTTCCACTTCTTCCTTGAATTCCTTGAATTTCTCAAAGGCATCTGGCTTATGTTTCAAGAAGTAGACATATCCATATCAGGAACAATTGTTAATAAAAGTGATAAAATATTCCATACCTCTATGATTCTTTGTCCTCGTAGGCCCACATAAATTTGAATGAACTATTTCAAGTAAATCTAATGAAGTCCAATGTTTAGAAAAAGACTAGCAAGGGTGCCCGCGCGATGCTGCGGGATTGTGAAAACGCATAATAAAAGCGAATAATATTTACATACATATGGAAAAGCAAATAGTGACATCCTGTTATGTTTAGATTAAGTTACAAAAAGTTAATTGAAAATACGTTATAGATGCTGCTTATCAGGTTAAAACGGTCACTTTAAATCATAGAAGCAACAATCTAAAAAGTACTGTGGTAGTCATCAAAAGAGTGGCAGTTTTGAAATGCTCATTGTTCAGATGCTTAATTTTAAATGGAAAGAGGGCTTCTTTCTCTCACTCTTCTTCTTTTCACTGGCTTTTTCTTTCTCTCACTCTTCTTATTCCTCTCATTCTTCACTGTTCTTTGCTGGGCTAGTTGTGCTGCAGAACTGACTGGTTTGCTTCTTTTTCTTTTGAGAGGTTGGTCGAAACAGATCTATGCAAAACAACTAACACAAATTGGCAAACACCTATAATAGAATAAAACCAAAGGACCCAAAATGCAAAGTAAATCAAATATTTATAAGAGAATTAAACCATCAGTAAGTTTGTTGCACACACATATTCTATGCAGAACATGAAGTGAAAGAACACTAAAACAACACCTATAAGACAATTAACTACAATGACGTGCTAACCAAGCAAAAGAGACATACACCTACAACACTAAAACGATAGCAAACTAATGCAGAACAGGCAAAAAAGCAACTATAACTACTATGCTTGATTTCTTGAAAAGAGGAACAGATAACTAACCTCTTGTCCAGCAGCAATAAGAATAGCCTTTAAAGCAGCCCAGGAAAAAGCTATACACCACCTATGAACAACTGCGATGACAGAAAAACTAAATTTGAGTAACAATGAAAAAGAGAGAAGAGGACAAACCATGCAGATTTTATCTGTTACAACGGTCTATTAATACACATAAATTAGACCAAGTAACAAACAAACTATCACTGGCGGAGTATAATAGATAAACTAACTATGATGCCGATCAATTTTTTGCAGTTATTTTGCATACTGAACGGGCCATTACCAAACTACTTAGGTACCCCTAAATATCAATTTTCTTAATATTGGATCTTTCTAGGTCATGCACTACGAAAAGACACTAAGCAAATAAGCACATAAATGAGTTTGTTCATACCTCAGAGTCAATAGAACCAAGTTAAAGGTGCAAATCAAATTAAAATACATCTACACCAATCAGAAATATGTCAAACAGATATTCCTTTCATTTCTTTATGCATAAATTTCTCTACACAATCTGCCGCCAGAACAATTCATCCCATATTTTAAAAAGGCCAAGTAATCCGAAACAAATTACTGCTTAAAAGCACAGAAAAGGAATATAAAAAATACAAAAACAAAGCCAGAAATGTCATGGTATCTGGAGACAAATTTTGCAGGTTGTATTGTCTTTCTAGTTGCACCACCTCTGTATGCAATCTCTATGAGCAAACTGAATCAACAGAAGTCTAGGTCATTAACAATGATCCCAGTTCAAAAAATACGAATTCCCTCAAGCATAAAGTTACTATCATGCATGCAATATGAGTTACCTCACTCGATGGGGTCACAGTATTCGCACCAATTTCCCTGAAGCCTTTTGACTTTGCTGCCTGCAGGAAATCAGCAGTTAAGTAGATATTGGTGAAACCTGAGTTCTTTATGACTCATGGAAAACATAGTTAATTAATAATTTGTTGAAGAATACAGAGTGTAACTCGATGATAATTTATAAACTTGAGTGCTTTACGAATCATCGAAACCCAGAAAACATTTAACGAAACTAAGACTGAAATTGATTGAGAACACATAAACTTGGAGCAAAATAAAAGTGCGAAGCTCTGTACCTTCGATAGATGAAATAACAGCGCAGGCAAAATTGTTGATTTTGTCACAATTCGAACAACACATGTGCTTCGATTCAAATTCCTGGAGACAATACTGAAAACTGTAAGCGAAATTGTTGATTTTGTCAGAAAGGGGAAAAAGACTCCTAAAAATTGAAGAAAAACGCCGGAAACACAAACCCGAAGCCACAAAACCCAAAAAGCAGGCAATATGGAAGATGAGGAAAACAGCAGAGACACGAAACGTAACTTATCTGAAGGGGGGAAGAAGAATAGGAAAGACCCACAAGGAAAGAAAAAGGGAAAAAGGAGGGAAAGGCTTTAAAAGGGGGAGAAGCGGACAAGAGCCCCTTTCTTTTTTCCCTCCTTTGGGACCAACTTTGGCCTACAAAAACGATCAAACCGAAACCAAGCATGAGTATCCACCAAAATCAAAAACCCATGAGAGAAATTATGAGAACCCGAAAATGAAAGAGAAAACCTTGATGGAGAATAGAGGAGAGGAGTGAGAAAGAACGCAAGCAAGCGAGCAAGTTGGCAGTGAAGAGAGGCGGCTGGATGGATTGGGCAAAGATGGAGAACAAAAAGAAGGAAAATTGGTAAAGAGAGAATGGAGATCGGAGGGAGTGAGATCGATAACAAAAGAGAAAAATCGAGAGAGGCGGCGGTAAAAGCAACATCTAGAAGCATCCAGAGAACAAAACGCAGGAGCAGGTTGAACAAAACGGCAGATGGCAAAATTGTGATTTTTGTGAACAGGTTAGCTACAGTGAATTTGGCCACTCACGTTTAGTATATATATAATTTCCTAAACATTTTCCATTGATACACGATTTACATATATCAAAGTCATCTGAGGTAACATTCCTTTTTTACTAATTCGAACCATTTTGTTCTTATTTATATGACCTAATCTTAGACGTCATAATTAATACTTTTATTGACAATTGTCAACTCTTATTCCCCTTACATAAACACCACCCTACATACAAATAGAGGAGAACAATTTATAAAATTCTTCTAAAAAAAACCCTATTAAAAAAAAAGGCAAACCAAGAATAGATATCTATAAATATACGGAACAAACAAAACAACAACAAAAACAATGATTGTTACTCCACCAGCAATCATGCAATTACCTTCACCAAAAACAAACATCAACCAATAAACAACAAAAAAAAAACACCCAAAACCCAAACCCAATGCAACCCTACAGTTCCATATTTAGTAATTCCCGAACTCTTTCTTCTGTATTGAGGATCATCGAAATAAGCAAGAATACTATTTCGACGATAACTATTGCTGCCCATATAGAGACGATGTTCTCCGAGTGCCTTCTCCTTGAGGTTAAAAAAAAAATCCCTTTGTCCTTTGCAACATGTCTTGTGGCACTAGAGCCAATGCACCATTGTCCTTCACTTTCAGTAAGAAGTGCTTCAGAGACAGTCAAGATCAGCTCCTTTCGATATCTTGTAGTTGTTGTTGCCTTTCTTGTTGTTGCCGGTGGTGGCGTTGTTGTTGTTTTCACTCTAATATGTCCAACTTCGTCACACTCATAGCATGCATTTTTCTTCCCTTTGTACTTGTTATGTTTTCTATCACTACATTGTGGGAAAAACCAAAGCTTCTTATTGTGATGTGGTTTACTTTTCTAAGAATCTTCGACTAGTAGCAGTTTGATTTTGCTCTTTTCCTTTTTCCTTTGGTTCTTGCGCACTTCTTCAATGGCCAACATCACAAAATTCTACTTGACCATAAGTCATAGAAGTAACTACGTTTTCCCATGATTTTGGGAGGCTATTGAGAAGCACATTTACTTGAAACCATAAGCTATACTAAAGGATTTCGAACTGTGAAGCTGATTTTTCAATAAAAGCCTAGAGTATAGAGTACCAAAATATCAAACAAAATAATAATTTGACAAAACTGCATTAGGAGGCACAAGATTTTGCCTTTGGAAAACATCAACACGACGAGGAAATTATTGGGAATAGTGAATACCAACCTTCCATAACCACCAAAGCCCCACCTAATGTTTCACGATAAATCGTAGCAAAGTTAGGAAACATGAACATATCAAAAAATTGGAAGCAAAACAAAGCTAAATGCATATTAAGTTACTTACGTATAAACATAGCCTTTTGCATCCATCTGCCACTGTAATCCAAAAACAAGTACAAATGTTCAGTAACCAATAATGACACAAGTTGCAGCATGGAATACAGAGACACAATCAAACTACCCAAAAATTGGTACACATATGCATTACAAAACCAAAAGTGCCAAAATACACTAGTTGCCCTTATATTACCTAAGGCAACCAAACATACACTTGAACTAAAAAAAAACTAAGTACCAAAAATTCCCCTACCCTAGCTGCTCTTATAGTACCTAACATCAAATTACCCAAAAATTGGTACACATATGCATGGTTCATGAACTTATCTAACCATGCACACAAGTGAAAAAGATTACATCAATCACGCATAGCATAAGAGTACACAAACCATACACAAATCTTCCAACTTTCATGTAAAACTGAATTAGCAAGACATGGTGTGAGAGTGAACTTGTACGACGTGTGTGTGTGTGATTGAGCGAGTCAAAGAGAGACAGATTGATATCCATAATACTAGATGCATTAATCATGCTTCACGTTTAGGAAAAGAAAACGAATTTGATCCACTTATACTCACCTCACAACATGAAGATAGCAATAGTTCTGCTAAGCCAGCACTCTTGGTCGGAAACTGAAAGGTTCAACAAACCAAGACCAAAGAAAGAATATAAGCGCATGCCATAAGAAAAAGTGGTTAGTCAAGTATAAAGCATGCAGAAACGCATTCACAGATTTCTAAAAGCTGAAAATCGATCAACACTCAAAGAACAATCTTCCCATCCCACACATTCACATGTTGGAAATACCAATAAAGCTGCGAGACTCATGGTTGGAAAACTATAAAAAGTTTTCCTATAATGTAAATGCAGATCATGTAGTACTCAGTTCAAACTCCAAATATTTCATTTGAACAATTTGGAATGCTTAAACAAATTAAAAGTTCTAAAGAAATAAAGGTCAAGACTATCAAAATAGTGGTTGTAATCATCACCCAACCATTCATAAAATTCATGCTTACTGAAGACAATATCATAACCTTGTTCTTTCCCTCTCTTCACAGCCTGACTAATAACTATTCAAAGCACTTTAAGACTATTAGCCAGTAGTTTTCCCTTTTCAGTTCAAGTCTTAAACGAAACGTATATTTTCATCTATCTCCTTTGTTCAAGTAATCTACCTGATGCAGCTTTGGCCTTATATTTTTCAGCCACAACAATCTCACATCCAGTCCTCTCAGCCCATATCTCTAGTTGGTCACTGACAGCTGTTCGAAATGTATCCCCAGCTGAAGAGAAAGAAAGAAAAGCTTTTCTTTCTCTCCAATTTTTTGCCAATCTGAAAAACCAGAAGAAAAGTGAAAAAGACCCTTTCACATTACATAAGAAAATCAAAGAAAAGTGAAAAGGACCCTTCCACGGTCATCATTTACCAGTCTGCAATTACCAGCACTGAAGACACATTATGTTCGCTAAATAACACCAAATAACATTGTTTGGTGATGGTCTGTGGTAAACGCTAAACAACACCAAGTAACATATTTAGAATCTATATGGTTAAAGAAACTTTCTCTACCTGGTTCTGTTTTTACAAAATACAAATGTATGAAAGCCATAGAAAGTAGCATCTATACAAGGGAATTATTATCCTTTAGTTAAAGAAACTACAAGTGCAAATCTGTTATGCATAACAAGATGTACACATTAATGCCGAATGAACATCCAATTTAAACCAAAGCAACAGTCTATGTGATAATCTATCTAAAGTTACTCTTTCCAAATGTCAGAAGTACGATGAGTGAATGGCAAACCCAACTTGCAGAAGTTCCAAAGAATATGTTACTTACCAATAAAACATGTGTCAACTGCTGGTTCACCTTTGTAGACAAATTATGTAGGAAGAGACAGCCTACAAAAGAGAATTGTCTGAGTAAGATAAGTAACAATTTAATCTCCATATTATACATTTAGGCTCGTATTAGATACACAGTTTTCCATAATCGTGAGATCAAAGAAGACAACAAAAGTGGATATAGCATCCCAGTTACTTTTATCACCTCTAAGTACTTATATTCAAATTAAGGAAAAAACTTAGATATAGCAAAGCAAAAAAAAGTTCAGAAATATGTAGTGTAAGGGGTAAGTTCAAGAATCATTAAACCCGAAAAGAAAGATGATCATCCTAAATTATGAACCAACAATAATATAGTTTTCGGATGTTGGTGGTGAGTTTGAAATATCTGATGCATTCTCAAAATTGAAAGGAAACATGCTGAAATTGAAGATTCCAAGGAAGCAGATGGGCATCAATTTGGACAGTTTTTAATATGTAATTGTACAGGGAACAAAAAGCTGAAGTATTCCTACAAACATGCTGCAATACCACGACCCTCACTCTGAGCACAACCATTTTGAAACGTTAATACAACTACAAAACTGAAAGGAAACATGCTGAAATCGAAGATTCCAAGGAAGTGGTCATTTTGGTTAAGAGATGTACATGGCAATAAATAAAATGCTGGTTCGAAATTTACAATCAAGAACAGGAACTGACCAAGAGTGAATTACCAAGGCTCTGCGATTTTATAGTATTGAGCAACTAAGATTCATAGTCTGAATTCAATTTCCACAGCAATCAATTTCCAGTTAAATGCAAAACAATACAGCCCAAGCATTACAGAGACCCAGATTTTAACACAGCTTTCTCCTTGTTTGCCTAATTCTAAATTGGAAACAACCACTTTTAACCCGAGACCCGAAGCTGTCCCACCCATTCCTTAAGCTATCCCAACTAGAAACTGTAAACCAGTATCACCCAACATCTATAAGCCTCAACCCCCATTTCTAGAAATCGAACCCAGAAACCAGAGGACCAATACAACTTTCAATGCCGCAAAAGCTGGATCTACAAAAGGAGATCGAATTGAGAAACTATAGACACATAAAATTCGTGAGAGTGAGTGAGAGAACGAACCCAGATTGCAGAAGGAAATGGAATTATGGGATGGGTTTTTGTATCTGGGTTTGGGAAATCATATTCATTGTTGGTAGGAACTGGGTTTGGGAACGGGTGTATGGGACAATGAGTTTCTATTGTAGTGTTGGGTTTTTTTTTACCAAATATCGATTTCAGCTGGGAGGGAAAGAGGGCGCCTGTTTTCTTCTTTTTTTCCCCTAAGAGCATTTCCACCGCGCCAGCAAAGGCGGGTGCAAAGGGGCGGAAAAGAGGTGGGGGCCCGCCGGAAATCGCCCCTCCAGCCAAAAAACTCGTTTCCACCGCAGAGGGGCGGGGCTGCTACTGTACACCGAGGGCGGGGCGCTGGGGGGGCCGCTAGTGCGGTTTTTCGCACCGATACTGTAGCAGGGGCAGAGGTGCGAGAGCGTGCTGCGCGTGCTGGGCTGAAGAAGAAGGCACGTGCGGCGCGTGGGGGGTTGGGGTTGAGGGGCTTAAATTTTTTTTGCCAAGTGGCGTGTTTTGGGCCCTTGATGAAAACATCCAACGGCCCAGTTTTTTTGACAAGAATTTTAAAACAAATCCGAAAATAAATTCAAAAAATTATGAAAAATAATAAAAAATTGTGAAAAAATTTAAAAAATTATGTAATAATTTGCTGTTCTATTTTCAAATAAAATTTGTTGTATTAATATTAGTAACGGATACCAAAATTTAGGACTATTTGTGGGTGAAAAACATACCCAAATGGTTTTAATTTTATGTAATGGTTTGTTTGAGATTTTAAATAAAAGTTGATGTATTTTTTTATTGGATGTCAATTAAGCAATAAGTTTAAAATTTATTTAAACACACATAAATTTGACTTTAATTATAAATTACAAATAAACAAAGCTTTTACAACAAGCTTTGCCATTAATTCAAACATACTTAAATTCCATAAAAACAAACATAAGCAATAAGTTTTTAATTTTAGGATATTTATTTTGGTAAATAGTGATCGCCCCATTGCCACTGCCCTTGTGAGTGGAACGAAAAATAAAAGACAGGAGCAATTCGGATGGGTCCCACATGAATAGTACCCACCTTTGGGGCAAAAAACTTGCCCCTTGCACCCGACCCTATGAGAGCATTTCCACCCATAGGGGCAGGTGCAAGGGTGCAAAAGGCAAGGGTGCAGCCCCAAAAGCGGGTACTATTCACACAGGCCCCACCCGAATTGCACCTACCTTTTATTTTTCGTTCCACCCAACAGGTGCAGGGGCAAGGGGCGGATACTATTCACTAAAATAAAAAAATAGATAAATATCCTAACAATCTCTACCGACCAACTTTCTTACCCGTCGTAAATACCGATGACATTTTCACAACCGACTTTCCTTCAGCAAAGTTTTTTCCAACCGACTTTCCTCCAACCAACCTTCCTCCAACCAACCTTCCTCCAACCGACTTTCCTTCAGCCAACCTTCCTCCAACCAACCGTCCTCCAACCAACCTTCCTCCAACCAACTTTCCTTCACTGACATAATTGTCAATAAATATCAGCCGAGCAACCTGCACATATTCAGTGTGTTTGAATAAGTGGCAAAGTTTATTACTTATGGTTGTTTTTCTGTATTTTAAGTGTGTTTGAATATGTGGCAAAGTTTATTACTTATGTTTGTTTTTCGATAATTTCAGTGTGTTTGAATAAGTGGCAAAGTTGATTACTTATGTTTGATTTTAATTTATAATTTATAACACAAAAACTTTGTTTATTTGTAATTTATAATTCAAGACAACTAAAAATACATAAATTTTTATTTAAAATCTCAAACAAACCATTACATAAAATTAAATACAAAATAATAATTGATACAATCCAACTTATTCTTCATCAGGATTAATCCAAGTTTGCTCCGGGTAGTATCCGGTTTGATGACTTCCTTGACCAGTGCTTGACTCTCCACCTAGCTGGGGATCATCAACGGGAAACAATTCTCTACCCGTGAATCCCCTACGTTTTGCCCTCCAATATTGAGCCGTTAAAGGAGAAAACTTTGATGTATCCATGGACATAATTTTAAATTCTTTGTCCTCTTCATTAACCTTGGCAATTGTATCCATTATTTGTTGGAGTTCCGCCTTTCTGTCCGCTTCTCTTGCCATGTTGTGCTCCATAGAAAGGCGGGCTTGTTCTGCCATTTGGTCAAAGAATCTTGAATTTTCAGAGGGAGTTTTCTTCTTTGCCGCTCTTGCTTCCTTAGCCAGTCTTCTCCCTTGAGGCCTAGTTATCCGAATGGGAGTGTTATCATCGGATAAATTCTCCGGAACTGGAGAATCTTCATCGGGCGTGTCTTCTGGGATGTGCATATTGATCGGTGTATCATCCACAATTTTGAAGCGATGACTATGCTTCACAATATCCCATAAATCAAGGTCAGTGAAATTCTTTGTGGTTTTTGCCCTGGATTTGTAAAATGCTTGTATGGCATCTTCCTACACACACAAAAAAAATCATGCAAACTTAGACAAGTATATAAAGATAAATAAAAAAATTATATATAAATAACAAGGATAAAAAAAAATACCAAAGCTTGTGCATTTGAACCACTTGGTTGTACAACGGCTCGTCCTTGTCTAATAGCATACCGCCAAGCATTGAATTTGACGACCAAACGTTTCCAGTGAGTTTGAATACCTGAGGCGGTGCGGGATGTTCCGGGACATCGCTTATCGAATTCCTCCTTGATTTTATTCCACAATAAATCTACCTTTATCTTGTTGCCGGTGATTGGATCATGACAAGTTACCCACCAAGCTTCACACAGGTGGATGTTTTCCTCATTCGTCCAAGTCGAGGTATCGGATGCCGACATTTTGTAACTAAAAGAAACACACAAGTGAAAGATAGCTAAAAGAGGGAGAGAAAATTTGTGAAGATTTGTTGTGGTAAGTGCAAAAATCTGATTGGGTATTTATAAAAAAAAAAGTTTACAATTTTTCTAATTTTTTTCCTACATTTTTTCACCTTTTCTGTGATTTTTGTGCTCAATTAATCGTGGCCATCCGATCTGGAGATCGATGGCCAGCAAGAAGCCACGTGGCACTTTTAAAAAATTTGCCCGTTTGTAGCCGTTTGGGCTGACGTCAGCAGGGCTGACGTCAGCAAAAAGAGCCGTTGGTTTCAAAACTGTCGGCAGCAAATTCTTCCACGCGCCGCACGCGCTCCACGCGCCGCACGCGCCCCTGCTGGCAGATCTGCACGCGCCGCACGCGCCATCCCCAGCCGCACCTCACGCTCTTCTCTTCTGGAACGCGTCCTCCGCCATCGCGCCCCGCCCGCTACAGTGGAGGGGCGAAAGGCAGCCCCTCCACCCCGCTCTTTGCACCTGCCCTCCGTGAACAGCGATTTCGTGCACCTCCCCGGTGGAAACTCATTTTCGGCTGGAGGGGCGGTTTCTCGGTGAACAGTGGCGGGCTCCACCCGCCTTTTGCCCCCTCGCCCCCCTCCCGGTGGAAATGCTCTGAGTGCAAATGCTCTTTTGGAGTTTATTATTTATTCTTTTGAGGTTTACTGGAGACCTCTGGTGCTGACTCATGATTCTAGATAAAAAACTTGGTATAAATTTGAAGATATTATATTTTATATTCTGATAGGGTCTCTTTTTCCCCCCCAATTTTAACCCTTGGGGGATTTACACCGCACTTTTTTATTTCATTTTTTTTTCTAGTTCCTTTTCCCCTCCGCCTAATCCCCCCCCCGCAGGCGGGGTGGGCCGGTGCTTCTTCTTCCCCTTCCTCTTCCCCCCCTCTTTCACCTTTTTCTTTTTGTTGTGATCATCATCAAACCCCATACCCATATTTTTCGGCCTCAAATTCCTTGATTATTCTTCCAAAGGCCACCTACTTCATAACCCATCTTCTTCAGCATTGTCATCCAATGTTCTTTGCTCCTCTGAAATGCCCAAATTGAAAAAGATTGTCACTTGGGTCTTTTTTCATCTTCTTACCCAGCCCGTCTGCTTAAAATTGATCCCTTTTTGCCGCTGTCGCCTCCGGTGGGATTCGAATTAGAACCCAAATTACTAAACCCCAAACTGTACTCGCTACTATTGCAAAGGTTGGACCTTTTGTTGGTTTGGTGATCAGAATTGTTGTCAGGATCTTTTCTCTTCTGGTCTTTGTATGATCTGGTGCTAACATTGTTGTCAATCGTCCGGTGAATAAAAGTCGAATTCATCTTGATTGTCATTGTGGATTAGCTTTGGGATCAGGAATCCAAGTATTGAAAAGCTTTGTTGCAATTTTGACCGCTTGTATTTGGCTTTTGAAGTTCGATTTAGCTTCGCAAGTAATGCCTTGGTGTTATGCGGAGTTGCTGCCAATGTGTTTGAGGTTTTGTATGGTATATGTTGTTGTTTGGATTAGTGTTCGTGGTGGGCTTCATGGTGGTTTTTGGTTCGATTCATAGTGCTGATATGTGGAGTTGCAGTTGATGGAAGGTAGCCATAGAAGAGAAGTGAGAGGTGGACAGAAAAAGTTAGCAAAGAGATGGTGGATTACAATAGTGGGTGAAGGAGGGGTTAAAAGTTTGGAAAAAATGTTAAAATGACAGACGATTTTGCAGTTAAGTTGGACAGAAAAACTAACGGTTTTGAAACTTAGGTGTGAATTGCTAACGACAACCTACCACAGGAGTTTAATTGAGAGTTTTTTCACCACAGGGGATTAATTGATATTGTCCGGCCATCACAGGAATATTAAACGTTAATTGACCTTTTTTATTGACAGGAGGAGTCATTTTTTTGGTATTATTGGACGTTAATTGATCTTCTTTATTGACAGGAGGAGTCAGTTTTTTGGTATTAACAAGCAACCATTCTTTCTAGAATATTATAGTTGTTTATTGTGTTGATGGGTTGTTAACTTTGTCTGGTTTTTCTGTAGCAATTGATACTTGCTGCAATTGACATGGTGGATGCCAACTCGAAATCGGGGGGATACATTGTACTCCACATGCTCCATTATGGCTGCTGAGGTTGGTTTGTGGAACCCTTAGTTGCATTTCTTGTTTCAATTTTTCACTACGCCAGCAACGGCCTATAATAGCCTGCGAAGAACGCTATTGCGGGATCTCTTAGCTTTTGTTGGAACGCTGTATTTGCCCACGCTAAGAAAAGTGGGGGTCTATTATAGCGTTTTTGTAGTGCTATAAATAATTCAATTTATAGCTTTTTTTAGGCGCTATTGTATTTTTTTTATAGCTTTGCGCATTGCGCAAATGCCGTGATTGCATCTCATGCCACTATTGTATCGTATTGGTAGGTATACACATTTGTATTGGTACAAACAATTTATTTCATCCATCCACATAATCCAAATTTCTTCATTAATCTCAATCCACACCAAGTATTTAACATAAACTCACACTAGGCCAGAAATACCATTTTACAGCAGCTCAGAAACGCTATTGTAGAATTCAATGGCGTTATAGAAACCGCTGTGTTATGAGACGCTAAGAAAGATAAACGCTATTATATGTCCTTTTCCACAGCGTTTGAAAAACGCTATGTTAAGATCTTATAATAGCGTTTTAAGAACGCTATTGTGGGAGCTTATAACAGCGTTTTAGAAATGTTGTGGTATAGTTTTAAGATAGCATTTGCAGAAATGCTGTCTACCTTCAACATAGCGTTTCCACAAAAGCTGTCCATCAAATTCATGCATTTTACTAGAGCTGAGCAGTACAGATTGTTTTTATGATAAAGTAAAATCATATTGAGCAACAAAAGCCAACCATGAAACAAAATGACATTTGAAGTAGCATTTGCATTACAAACCATTCCAAAATACATAAATCCTACTTATTCAAGGATCAATTTAGCTTACATAACATTGTTCCAAGTTTTCTACCAAAAACACAATACTAAATGATAACCTGACAAGCAATGCTAGAAGAAATGAAAGGCGAGGGATGTTGCCATTATCAGCTTCTGTTCTGGGCCCTCCAATGTTGAGTTGTTCTAAAAGCTGCATATACAATATAATCATGTAATAATTTGAAAAGGCAAAAGACAGTACATTGTGTACCGATAAAAACCAGCAAAAGACAATACAATATGGCATGCACAGAGAGTGCAAATGGACATGTATTTGAAAAACATGAATGAGGCTGTAATCCTTGAACTTACAGTAGCATGGGGTCAAGTATAACTGGCTCTCCATTCTTGCCAGAGCTGATATTTCCGCTACATAAGTCCCCATGTAACAAGCATGACTCAATTTCTAAATTATCAAAGAGAGGTCCCATACTCTTCACCAATTTTTGTCCTGTTAAAGATATGATAATCCGACAATATATGAATATAATCTTCAGTAATGATCTGTGTACTTGCATATGATACAATTGGTAGATACAAAATAGGCATTCAATTGCATATGATACCACTTATGTGTGTGGTTGGACTGCTAAGAAGTAAGTAAAAGAATTGGGGATTTCAACTTCGATCTCTTCCAACATTGAAAGTCAAATGCCAGTATACTAAAAGCTCTAGCTAGAAGGAACAATAACACCACCAATATTGCGAGAAGAACTTCAGAATCCTAAAGGTTGGATTGCACTTTGGTCTTATGGTGCAAGTTAGTTATTTCCTTTCACTTTGGTTGTTCAAATCACCTTTCCAAAGTTTTCTATCTATATCATTCAAGTGGATGATATTTACCTTTTTCATAAATGGTACTATCACCATGCAGGTCCAATGCTAGCTGCAACTGATAACCCAATCTATGCTCCCCATAAAATGAATCCAATCTGATGACCAAGTATTTATCTGAAGAGTGCTGCAAGGAAAAGTTCATCAGTTGTGTATACCTACATTTTTAAGTGACTGTCCTTAAATTTCAATACTTGTCCACACATAACTAAATCCCCAATTTCTCCCATGTTCTTTTTCAAGCCTTTTCAAATATACTAGCACCTGTTTAAAAATACCAAAAACCCTGAACCTTCTAATCCTAGCAGATAATAACTCCCACATTAAATGAAAGGCGAGGGATGTTGCCATTATCAGCTTCTGTTCTGGGCCTCCCGGGAATGTTGAGTTGTTCTAAAAGCTGCATATACAATATAATCATGTAATAATTTGAAAAGGCAAAAGACAGTACATTGTGTACCAATAAAACCAGCAAAAGACAATACAATATGGCATGCACAGAGAGTGCAAATGGACATGTATTGAAAAACATGAATGAGGCTGTAATCCTTTAACTTACAGTAGCATGAGGTCAAGTATAACTGGCTCTCCATTCTTGCCAGAGCTGATATTTCCGCTACATAAGTCCCCATGTAACAAGCATGACTCAATTTCTAAATTATCAAAAGAGAAGTCCCATCTCTTTCACCAATTTTTGTCCTGTTAAAGATATGATAATCCGACAATATATGAATATAATCTTCAGTAATGATCTGTGTACTCATATGATACAATTGGTAGATACAAAATAGGCATTCAATTGCATATGATACCACTTATGTGTGTGGTTGGACTGCTAAGAAGTAGTAAAAGAATTGGGGAGTTTCAACTTCGATCTCTTCCAACATTGAAAGTCAAATGCCAGTATACTAAAAGCTCTAGCTAGAAGGAACAATAACACCACCAATATTGCGAGAAGAACTTCAGAATCCTAAAGGTTGGATTGCACTTTGGTCTTATGGTGCAAGTTAGTTATTTCCTTTCCACTTTGGTTGTTCAAATCACCTTTCCAAAGTTTTCTCTATATCATTCAAGTGGATGATATTTACCTTTTTCATAAATGGTACTATCACCATGCAGGTCCAATGCTAGCTGCAACTGATAACCCAATCTATGCTCCCCATAAAATGAATCCAATCTGATGACCAAGTATTTATCTGAAGAGTGCTGCAAGGAAAAGTTCATCAGTTGTGTATACCTACATTTTTAAGTGACTGTCCTTAAATTTCAATACTTGTCCACACATAACTAAATCCCCAATTTCTCCCATGTTCTTTTTCAAGCCTTAGAAGAAATGAAAGGCGAGGGATGTTGCCATTATCAGCTTCTGTTCTGGGCCCTCCAATGTTGAGTTGTTCTAAAAGCTGCATATACAATATAATCATGTAATAATTTGAAAAGGCAAAAGACAGTACATTGTGTACCGATAAAAACCAGCAAAAGACAATACAATATGGCATGCACAGAGAGTGCAAATGGACATGTATTTGAAAAACATGAATGAGGCTGTAATCCTTTAACTTACAGTAGCATGAGGTCAAGTATAACTGGCTCTCCATTCTTGCCAGAGCTGATATTTCCGCTACATAAGTCCCCATGTAACAAGCATGACTCAATTTCTAAATTATCAAAGAGAGGTCCCATACTCTTCACCAATTTTTGTCCTGTTAAAGATATGATAATCCGACAATATATGAATATAATCTTCAGTAATGATCTGTGTACTTGCATATGATACAATTGGTAGATACAAAATAGGCATTCAATTGCATATGATACCACTTATGTGTGTGGTTGGACTGCTAAGAAGTAAGTAAAAGAATTGGGGATTTCAACTTCGATCTCTTCCAACATTGAAAGTCAAATGCCAGTATACTAAAAGCTCTAGCTAGAAGGAACAATAACACCACCAATATTGCGAGAAGAACTTCAGAATCCTAAAGGTTGGATTGCACTTTGGTCTTATGGTGCAAGTTAGTTATTTCCTTTCACTTTGGTTGTTCAAATCACCTTTCCAAAGTTTTCTATCTATATCATTCAAGTGGATGATATTTACCTTTTTCATAAATGGTACTATCACCATGCAGGTCCAATGCTAGCTGCAACTGATAACCCAATCTATGCTCCCCATAAAATGAATCCAATCTGATGACCAAGTATTTATCTGAAGAGTGCTGCAAGGAAAAGTTCATCAGTTGTGTATACCTACATTTTTAAGTGACTGTCCTTAAATTTCAATACTTGTCCACACATAACTAAATCCCCAATTTCTCCCATGTTCTTTTTCAAGCCTTTTCAAATATACTAGCACCTGTTTAAAAATACCAAAAACCCTGAACCTTCTAATCCTAGCAGATAATAACTCCCACATTCAGTAGAAAAGGATTCATACCTCTCTCCTAGCTAATCCAGTAAGAGATAGCTTAACAACAGGATTTGAATTGTTGGCAGCGTCAGTGCAGTCCTATTGATTGGGTGATGGAACTTGCATTGTTCGCCAAACTTGCATATGCATGTCTTCATATAGTACTACAACATGGAAAAATTCACAACAGATAAACCATGGGTATGCTTCTGTAGGCCTGGCCCCAATCCGGCAAGCATTTTCTTTGTTTCTTTCTCCATTTGAAGCAATACTCCTATCTGACAAGGGCCTTTTGGTGCTTCTTCTTTCCAGGCCCTGCTGAACATTTTTCTAACTTTAAAAGAGTCTACCTACACAAACTACATTCCTAAAGACCAAAAGCTAAACAAGGAAACTACCTGGTTTCTGTGTCTCTTGTATCTCTCCATGCGATGAAGGAACTTTTCATATGCTTTCTCTAACTCTCCAACAGGCTCTGAAGGCTGCTGCGTTGCCCGGCTCTGCAAGGCTGCTCAGCCGTTGGTGAGATGCAACAATAGCAGCAGTTCAAAGTTTCGAAAACGTACACACCACTAATAAAACCCCTCAATTAGCAAAATGACAATATGAAAGGAGTATGTAGTACAGTTTCAAACCATTAGCGCCCACAGAAAGTAGCTGACAATATACAACCCAAGTACAGCAAAATGAGTAAGATTGATATTTTCTGTTTCAATGCTATCATACCAAGACTTTACAATCATTCAAATTGCTGCCATCCATAGGCCAAACTCTTGACTTATACCAAAAAGTTGAATAGAAAATTGGCATGCGAACTTCAAATTGGCCAAACAACGTATGTATCAAAGGAATCCGGCACGATTTCAGTTTCTGAATACATTGAGAGCATCACAACAGATTCAACAAACAAAATTCTGAAAACACTTACTTTTGCACTCCCAAGCGGTACATCCCGTCAGCCTCCTCAAGCTTCTTGTTCTTTTCATAGTAGAGCGCATATGCCTGGTAGAACAACGAATGCTTCGTCCCGATTTGATTCGCCTCCATCGTCCTCAACAGCGCCCTCGGATCGTCCACAAAATCCATCTGCTCCACAAAACCAAAGAATCAATCAAAACTAATCCAAAACTAAACCAAAGAAGTGTAGATTGACCCATACCCATGGTTTCACTACATCCCCAGTTAAACTATCTGTTAGAAGATAGATTAGAGAATCTACACTTCTTAAATAAAATAAAATGCAATTTTTGAAATTTAATATCAAAAAACTGACTTAGTATTTGTTTGCAGCACATGAGTAAGCTACAATTACCACACCAGCTGATGTTCGTACAGATAATACACGCATACTGAACCAAATGAGAACTTTTGAAATTAAAAATCAAAAAACAAAAATCATACCAGAAGTCTCCATGGATGCACGCGTGAATATGTTAATTTGTCAAACTGTCATCCCTCCCTTCGTCTCTGCAATTAAAGAGAGAACCAAAAACAACAATCAAATCAACCAAATCAGCCGTCAAATACTATGAATTGAATGCCCAATCAATCAAAGAGATAACGAAACTAAAACCATCGTGACAAAAACCCCAACAGGGATTTAGTTGGAGCGACAAGTGGAACCTATAGGAACCAGAGATCAATTTCCAATTCCAAACTTAAAACTTTGAGAAGAATTGAGAAGAAATGAAGTTCTTACCGCTGGATGGCTTTGAGGAACTTGTCGTGCTCGGGAACGATAGAAACTCACCGCCGATTCACATGAATCAAACCCAAATTAAATTCATTGTTGTAAACCCCTTAATCTGAACCCTAAATTGAAATTTAACCACCCTAGCCTCATACCCACTATATATTACTTCAAATTAAAGACGAAAGCGAAGAGAAGACCGAAGACGATGAAAGAAAAAGACGAAAGCGGCATAGATATACTTACCCAGAGAGAGTGCTGAGACGAAATCACAAGAATAGGAGACGAAATCACATTGAGATGAGAGAGAGGAGTCAATTTTTTCAGGAAGAAAGAGTGGTTGGGTGATGAGAGCCGATAGTTGGAGGCGAGATTTTGGAGGTTTGGAGTTTGGAGGCGAGAGTGGAGGTTTGGAGCCGATAGATCTGTTTTGATGAAAGAGAAATGCCCTAAAATTTTATTATCCCGCGCGCTCCCGCCCAATCTTTTAATGCAATATAGCGTTTCTACAGTAAATCCCGTGCCTGCGTGCGGTAGTCTTTTCCCTATAGCGTTTTCAAAGCCCACTAACAGCATTTAAAAAAAAATGCTATAATTCAATGCTATAAAAATCCAATTTTGGCCTAGTGTCACATTATTCACAAATCACAAGTCTTACACAATAATTCCTAGTTTTCCTATCTAAAAAGTATGAGAACCTACAACGTTCCTCACTTGAAGTCCTTGGTCCATGTCCAATAAAACTCCAGCCATGTCCAAAACAGATGTGAAAGTGTTTTCCACAATCAGTGCAGCAACCTGCAATGCATAAACAAAGCAAAATATCTCAGTCTCCGAACTCTCTTTCTTGTTCACACTCAACCTACCGACTCAGAATATACACCGTAAGGATCCTTGATGGTGGTCAATTTTCATGAGAAATATTTGAAAGTGATTGAAAACATGCTCCCTTTTCGGTCAAGTAATAACTTGAACAACATTCAGATGCAAAAGGTTTATTCGAATCATACCTTATTAGGTATGTTTTTAGTAACCACAGCTCCAACTGCACCACCAAGAGACTTTCCAAAGACAACTATTCTAGATGTGTCAATATCAGTTCTCTGATGGAGATGATCCAATGCAGCCTAACAGAAAGAAAAATTATACAGAGAGTGCTAAATATAAAGAGTAGGATAGAATTTCAATAAATCGGTTAAGGGAAAAGCATACCTGAGCATCTTTGGTAATCCCATGCTGAGAAGGATATCCTTCACTTGCTCCATAACTGTTATATCGATGAACATTAGCATTGAACAAGACTCGATACGGAACACTAAACCAACTTTGTGGACAGATGTTGAAAGCTAAAGTGAAGTGATCTAAAAAGCAGAAGAAATGGTGAAAGCACACAGCTGTAATGAAAAATCCGAATTGTTAACATCCACAAAAAGTCCAAACTATATATATTTACTCAAATCTATTTTGAACTTGTTTTCTGACAATTAGTTGTCTCACATTTCACCAGGGATCATAGCAGCCAATCAATCAGTGTTAGAAGTACAATCAAAATGCCACTTTGATTTAATGGATACCCGATATCTCTCATTAAACCGAGATTAAAAAAGCAATATAGATTTACAAAAATATTTTATATGAACTCGTACCAATGACCTGAAGAAGTTGTCTTGCCAGAAAGCAAAATGCGAGGGTACACGGTAGGAAGCTCTGAGGTATACTTTATAAGTTCTTTATGTTTCAAGTGTATGTATGAAGCTGCAATCAACACATTCTTTGTATTGTCACTGTAATGACAGAAATATACAAACTCCTTTAATGACATATTCAAATACCAACTACAGAACTCAGAAGTTTCAATTAGAATCAGCAGGCAACAGTACCAAGATACTTCGCCCAAAAAATGTAACATGTTACTGCAACAACATTTAAAAACACAAGAGCATGACTAACAGAGAGCTACTTCTATTCAAATAGAATACAATTAGTTGGTGAGGCATGAAGCAGTTATTGACTATGCCCTCAAGAAGAGAAATGTGAAACTTGTCTCATGTGGACTTGACTTTGGGAAGCCAGGGTAAAAATAATTTTCCTTTTTCTGTTGCTTAGTGAGGCAGGACTCTTTAAAGTACTGAAATTAATGCTGCTTTCTTATTTGTCGGGTTTACCCGGTTCAGGGAACAGCGGTTTCACCCATCATTGGAAAGACTGGGCGATTTTACCCCCATGTTAACAACATGGATGGCTTTTTTGTGGCTAAGGTAACACTCAGTGCATGGTTTGCCTTTCCTTGTTTTACCGATTACCTTTAGGGGCTCTTTGATAATATATGGTGAAACTAAAGGCTTTCCAGTCAGGCTACTTATTGATTATTCAATGTTTGCAGCTTAAAAAGATGAGCAACTCGAAGCCAACTGGTGCACATTCGGATCAGGATGAAACGGTAGAACAAGGTTTCAGTATGATTCAAGACAGCAATGAGAACAATGCTCAGAAAGATGATCAACAGCTGTTGACAGAAGATGACACCATAATTGAAAATAAGGTTTTGAGAAAAGGCGTTACTGAACATGGAAAGTTAGACTCGCTAGACACTATTGACCAAAAGGAGGAGTCATCCGAAAATGTTGAAGAGAAGGAGAAAAGGAATTTCCCTTCCGTTTTCACTCATCTGAATGCAAAGAAAATTTCCTCAGAAAAGAAAGAAGGAACATAAATGAAATTCCCAAAGTTGAGGAGGGAGGCAATCTCAAAAGCCAGGTAAAATTTCCTCACATTCTTTGAACTTTATCTCGTTATGCATAATCAAATTCCAGTTCACTTGTTCAATTTCTTCCATAAAAATAATGTCATTTTTAATTCGAACTAAGCAAACAATTTCTGAACTCCTGCAGGGAAGAAAAGAGGAGAGCTGTGAGGGAAAAGAAATCTGCCACCAAAAAAATTGGTGGAGAATAATGATCAATGGACAGCAGGTCAAGTAGGGCTGGTAAATTATTGTTTCCAACTTCTAGTACCATAGAGAGAGAGATCACACCAATGTAGCACAGTTTAGATGCTTCCCTGGGAAGTGCACGGGCCTTTACAAACTGAGCTGGGATTTGTTATATTCTGATGTTTTCTTTGGATCAGTATACCAGTTTGATAGGAGTGGCCTCTCTGCTGTGTATGTTACTAAGTCTCTGTATTCCTTTGGTTTTCAAACAGTAAAATGACTTCACATTTGTGTTAGTACTAACAGAATGGTGTAATGACATGCAATATCTTTGATTAATTGAAAGTTGAGGGAATTGTGGCGTAGAGTTGCCTTATTTCGTATTCATTCATTAAAAAAAACAATGTCAGGTGTCTCATGGAACATGTTTTAGTTAATGATTAATTGAAAGTTGAGGGAACTGTGGCGTAGAATTGCCTTATTTCGTATTCATTCATTGAAAAAACAATGTCAGGTCTCTCATGGAACAACATGTTTTAGTTAATGGAAAGAGTAATGTTAGAATGATCATATTTTTTTTAAAGAACGGTGCTTGTGTCCAGAATATGGGTGCGAATAGCCGAGTTGAGCCAGGACCAGGGTGCTCAAGCTGGTAGCATAAAATTTCTAAAGCTCAAGCTCGTATAAACTTAAATTCAAGATAGCCCAACTATTCGAAAGCCCAACTTAATGAAGCAAATTCCATCGGGTACAAGTAGAGGGGATCAGGCACGTTTCAGAAGGACAACACTATGACATTGTGTAGAACATTCTGTTTGAAGCTTCTTAATCTTTCCAAATCTGTAACGTCTTTGGTGAGGTCGGCAAGCACTGGTCTAACAAGAAGATATTTCCTGGTCCCACGTCCCCCACCCTCCACCCCCCATCCCCCACACCCAATCATTGGATGACCTTTCAGTAAAGGCCAATCAGTCACGTTATGCGTTTTTTCTTCCGTTCAGAACTGGTTTAAAACCAGACCAAATTGCAAGGCAAAAAAAAAAATACTGTAGCGGAAGTACTGTAGCAAGAAAAAAATTGGTGGATTCTAAACCTGTTCTGAACTGAAGAAAGACTGCACGTTATGTACAAAAGATCAAACCTGTTAAATTGTGGATCGTTGAGTTTGATTTCTCAACACACGGCATGAATATCGCCACCTATCCCAAGACATTAAAGTTGGCTCCCTTTTCAAGGTGGAAATGCAACTTTCGGTGAACTCTATCGATAGCTATGGGGGTGGGGGCGGTTGGCACCACGGGGCTGGGAATGGGTTGAAATCCGACCCATATTGCCAACAATCCGACTCAACCCATATTGATAATAACTCAATCCAATCCATAATTAATGGACCCAACTATATGGGTTGGGTATTGCACCCGACCCAATTATTATGGGTTGGGTATAGACCCGACCCATCAAACCCATCTTTTTTTTCCTAGTTTTGAATTATATATTTAGTTGTGTACATTGAGCTGCCCATACAAAAAAAATATCAAATATTTCAAAATGCAACATAACAAATTTCAAGTTCAATTCAAACACAAAATATCAAATTACAAACTAAACAAATTACAAGTTGTTATAATAGTTAAAAGTAGCCTCTTATAGCACACAAAAAAAGAAGCTTCTGGAACTTCAAAGGTGAAGGGAGGTCAACTTAATGCAACATAACAAATTTCAAGTTCAATTCAAACACAAAATATCAAATTACAAACTAAACAAATTACAAGTTGTTATAATAGTTAAAAGTAGCCTCTTATAGCACACAAAAAAAAGAAGCTTCTTGGAACTTCAAAGCTGAAAGGAGGTAACTTTCTCAGGAAAAAAGTCACAGTGAACCACAAAAATAATCGAAAATATGGTTTTGCACCCTAAAATCATAATTGAAGCTCAATATTATTGATTGCTTGAAAAAAAAAACTCATTTTACTATGAATAACCCTCAAGTACAGTAACCCTCAAATCCAATCAGATTATCCAGCCCCATGTCATGGCAGAAGAAGAAAAAAAAGAATAGGATCAGAGTTGCTTACCCATCAAGAAGTATTGAAATTTGGTTGTCTTCTGCTGGCGGTGAGAAGGACGATGAAAAGAGGCATGAAATTTTGGTTGCGAGCGGCGGCTACTTGTTTGAGAGAATAGCGTGTAGTTTCAATTTTTGGAATAAGAGCCACATTTTTTGTTTTCAAACCATTATTTCCTATACAAAATAGTAATTTTAATGAATATTTACCAAAATACCCTTAAAATATGGGTAAGATGGGTTTGACCCATTTATAGTTATAACCGACCTGTGCACCTGACCCATTAATAAATTCACCCGACCTGCACTCGACCCATCGACTATGGGTCGGTAGATGGGTTAAACCTATCTAGAAAAAATAGGTTGGTTATGGGTCAACTATGGGTTGACCCGACCCATGTCCCAGCCCTACTTGTAACCCTACCTTCATTTGCACAATGATACCAAAAAAAAAAAAAAAAAAACAAACTTGTAGTGAAATTGTTGTCAAGTAATTGGCCCTCATGGCGAATACAACCAAATGTCCCACTACGTACCAACAGGACCCACCCTCTTTAAATTGGGGCCCAAAGCAAGATAAATTTAGGGGATTTTATAGAATAAAATTTTGCACATATAAGGCTAAAAAAAAATTGGGGGCCCATTCCACCTAGGGGCCCAACGCCTGGGCTTTGTTTGCCCAAGGGGAGGGTCGGCCTTGCGTACCAAGGGCCCCGGGATGCCAACACAATTCAGCAAGCCTTCGAGAAATTTTGGAAATGGCCTAAATTGAGTATATTTGGGAAAATTCTTCCTAAAATGTGTGGGCAGCTCTATGTCCTCATTCTGACATCAACCCACCCTTCGTTGCCGCCATTCCACCATCGGTGAACATCACCATAGATGAGTTTCCGCCATTGATGAAGCTTGGCTCCCCACCGATGAAAATTTGCCCGCCATTAAATACGTGATTTGTTAATAAAGCGATACTAGTAGTTCACGTCAGTTTTATATAGTAATTATAAGGTACTTATGTTACATAGTAGGTCTTGTTAATGTGTTGTACGACAAGTGAATATTATTGGAAACGCTTTCCCCTAACTAGGGATGGCTATGGGCCTGGTCAGGCTTGGAAATGACTTTCCCACACTACCAGAAAAATGGTGTTTTACAACGGAGAAAATCCGTTGTCTGAATGGGGGTACTTTCTGTTGTTAAATCGCCTGTCTAGTATTGAACACCTTCAGACGACAGATAAAATCCGTTGTATGATAAAGTTTGACACAACAGTTTTGAACAAAAACCGTTGTCTTACAGTTCATTTTACAACGGTTTTACATATCTATGTTGTAATATCTATACTTGCACTACAGATCATGCCTATAACTGTTGTGCTTCAGGGATTTCCAACAACAATTTTTGTTGTTTTATGTGGTTCCCTATATTGAATTGATTTTGTAGATAAATACTATTGACTATTAACATTGGCTCAAATAGCTTCAAAAATTTGCTTTTCATTGATGATAGAAAGTTTACAAATTGTTCAATGAGGTACATCACTCGAGTAGAAGCTATATACACTAAATAATGAGGCGCCTTCACCTATCAATTGTAAGTTAGCCTCTCAATCATCCTTGAAGGCCTTCATCATCTTCTTGAGCTATACTGCACGCACAAGATATAAAGAAGCAATTAAAATAGGTTTGTCTCCATCTTCTCAATTGCTTCTATAACTGAATCATAGGTACGCCCATACAATGGATTTTAGTCAACCAAAACAATTTCTAAAGATCAAAACAACAATTAAACAGCCTTTACCCTCATCTAAACTTCAAAAAACTCAATAATTTCACTTAGAATCTGTGAGATGATTAAAGTATGAAACTCACGACAAAGTGCAGAAAGTTCAGACCTCTTCAGCACAAGCAGCCACTTCACAATAGACACGAACATGCTGCAGATCAAAGGTCAATAAGCACATTACACAGAGTTGTTTATGCAAATGGTGGTGATGCAATACAAAATTGTGAGAATCATTCCATAAACATATAAGAAACATGAACCGTACTATGACATTTAATTTATGCATAGATATGAAATGTGGTGATTAATCTTGTTATGTATTCTCTCAAAAGTTTAACACCTAATTCCATTCTGATAGCTGCAATTCAAAAGTCAAACTTCCTACTTAACTTTTATGGTAATTCACTGAAAAATACAGCTAGCATATCTGATAATCTGTAACAAACTAAAACCCCAAACTGAAAATTTTTATATGCGCTGAGAAACAAGAACTCCAAGGAAGCAAGAACTTGAAATTACAGCAAACCATAATATCAAATTAAACAAAGATGAATCAGAGACTGAATAGAATACCTCCTTTGTCTCTAATTTCAAGATTTGAACCAACACAAACTCTATATCTGAGCTGTCCATCTATTAAAAGAACATGACACAATTAGTAACTTATAGGTAAAACAGCAATCATAACAGCTACTCAACCTATTCTTGTCTTTGGCAAGTTACAATTTGGGGACATTTCCATATGCAGGTATACAAATATCAAACATCTAAAACTATAATACGCATAAATACTGATATGAAACATAATAATTTTTTTAAAAGTGTAATGAACTCCAACTTTACCATAGAACTGATGCAAATTAGATCACAATATTTAAAGCGACAAATAGCTTAACCGCACTACATACAATATGCACGTTAATTGCCATGAAAGAAAGCATATATCATTCAGTTTCAACTCAACTCAGTCATACAATTTGGAAGTAATAAATCTCGAACTCATTCCTGTAAATTTTGAAACCGCTAACAAAACAGAACAAAAGTGTCCTTTCATGTGTAGCATTTGGCAACTTCCTACCACAAACTGCTTCAGCACACAATGAATACCTCTCTCGCTCAACTTTACTAGATTAATGGGAAGGATGTATTACTGTTGTGATACAGTTCATGCAAAGTGTGAAAGCAATTCAGCTATGATCATTACATAAACCTCTAATAGCATGTTTTACAAGGAACAATGAACAAGTTGATACAATTATAGGATATCATGGTTTAATAGGGCCTGGCAATAAAGCTAGGATACCATTACAAGTCTAGCTGTTCCAGTAAAGCTTCTCCAGTTGGAAGAAGGGTGATGGTGATCGTAGGCCCTTGTGCAAAGAAAATTGAAAAATTGCACTGCCTTTTGGATGCAAATAAAATGAGATTTCAGCTTAATGTAGTAAGTAAGCTCATCTGGTAAAGTAAACTACACAAGCACAATGCACTGCATTCTACATTCCTCATACTCATTCAGAATTTTATCCAATTTTCTTCAATTTTCTCGACTCCCAAACATAGGGTCTGAGCAACAAGCTAACCTAATTAGCTAAACCCCAAAGAAGCCAAATATTCCTCGAGAACCAAACATAATCACCATCTAAAGAACAGGTAAAACACAAAACTCAGTCAATAAAATCACTAAATTGAACAGAAAAGAATCCGAAAATAACTTACTAAAGATTATTGGGCGGTCCGATGATTGTGAAGCTCCATTCAAAGATATTGGTTTCATCGACAGATCGACCGAGAACTCGTTGACCGGGTTCTTACAAAGATCTGAAAAACCAAAAAAACCGTAGAATCAGATTCAGAAAATTGAAAACCCAATCTGATTCAATTAAAAACCACACAAATGATAGAATTGGGTTGTCCGATTATACCTTTTCTCGCCCCCATGTAGTACTCGTTGGGCTCGTCAGGGTCGCTGTTGGATCCGCCCTTCGCCGACCGATTCAGATCTGAAATCGTGGTTTTACTGCATTAGCGACTCGCAGCCGGCGGCTTGGCGTCATCCTTTCCTGAGGCAGTGCGCTTCAATCAGAGCCGGTAATGCGCGCAGGACGAGGTGGACGACGGCAAGCGGGAGTGACGATGACGGCTTGTAGCTGCTCGAACTGGGCTAGGTGGAAGGACGATTCCGGTTTCTTCGAATCCAATGAGATTGGATCTACTTTACGAAGGAGGACGGGAAGATCTAGAACGATTTGGGAGTGAGGGGGAGGGAAATGAGGGTTTATACATGATGAAGACCCGCGAACGAATTCAGGAGGTCTGGAATTTTGGATTTACAATTTTAGGGTTTGGTTTGAAATCTGGAGAAGAAAAAGGAAAGTGTCGAGGGCAATGAGGGCTTCAGAGAAAAGAGAGAGAGAAACACGATTGAAAAATAAGAAGAGAGAGAGAAAGAAACACGCAAAAAAAATTTGGGACGCGCAAGCGGGAAATCACACGTTCCTTTTTTTTTTTCCGTTAAGACAACAGAGAGAACTAGAAAACTGTTGTAAATGCACTTAAGTAAAAATTGAGCCCATATATCTGTTGTATAAAGAGGTCTTTTACAACATATTTTCAAAAACTGTTGCGAACATTCATAATACAACGGTTTTCATCATTATCCGTTGTAAAACAACTGTCGTCTATTGACGTTTTTCTGGTAGTGCCATTCCCGAAATTTCGGGTTTTCGGGGATACACATTGGGTATTCGGGCACCTAAAATTATATTTTTTGCTACTTTTTTCAATCAAATAGTATGATATATTGTGAGAAAAAAAACATGTATTAATCTATGTAGTACAACATTTATTCATCCGATCATATAATTAAAGTTATAAATTATATATAACTTTGTACTAAAAAGTATGAATTAAATAGAAAAATTTAACATTATACATATATGTTTAATCATATTTTTAGTTGATTCGGGAATTCGGACGGAGGACGGGTATGAGGATAGCGATCCCATTCTCGGCCCAATCAGACGAGGCCTTATGGATTTTTGGAGATTGGGTAATATTGTCATCCCTATCCCTAACTTACTTTCCACCAAAACGATAACATGTGGTCAAAATGTATTATGTAGACATATAAGAGGGTCCCACACTATAATATCTGCATCTACTCCACGCGCATGGATATGTAGATATTATAATATGTAGATATTATAAGACCACTGTCTATATATATAATCCATGAAGTGCAGCAATCTTCGGAGAAAAGATTGATCGAAAATGGAGCGAGAGATCATTAGACACGATGAAGATCAAGTGTACTTGGCAGCGGCAATTGGAAGTGTAGAAACACTAAACACTTTGATCCGAAAAGACCCCCGCATCCTCCGAAAACTCTCCCTGACCAACCAAACTGAGACGCCGTTACACGTCTCGGCTTTGCTTGGCCACGTTGAGTTCACCAAAACCCTTTCCGGTCATTATCCCAAGCTCGCACAGAAACCAGACTCAGCGGGACGCACACCGCTGCACTTGGCCGCTGCGGAGGGCCACAAGGAGATCGTGCCAGCGTTGTTGTCTGTGTACGCCGATGCGTGCTTGGCGTACGACGAGTCCGGAAGAACCCCCCTGCACTATGCGGCCATGAGAGGTGAAGTTGATGTGGTGAAGGAGTTGATAGAGGCTAAGCCCGTATCGGTGTATTCTCGGGTTGAAGGCAGATCAGAAGAAACAGTTTTGCACTTGTGCGTTAAACATAACCAGCTGGAGTGTCTGAAGCTGTTGATAGAAAAGGTGGGAGCTGAAGATGGTGAGTTTCTCAACTCGAAAGGGGGTTGTGATTCTGGTATCACTGTCCTGCAGTTAGCTTTGATGCAAAGGCACATTAAGGTACATGACCCGCATGTCTTCATAAACCTAGTCAATAAATTTAAAATTTGTTTTTAAACCATTAGCGTAAGTCTAAGTGATTCATCTAATGGTGGAGGATAAAACTTCAAAACGATACCAACACCAAATATATAAGACTATATAATATCAATAGGATGAGGTCTAGTTAGTAAAATACCGAACGGGTATAGTACGTTAAACATACGTATGTGTATTACTCGGCAAAAATTTTCAAATAATACGGTGAAAAATTGGGTCATTTATAATATATTACTTATTTTATTATAATTTATTTTTTTTCAATAATATGGATAAAATACGTGAATAATTGTTAAACTTCTAAAATATACGCGTATTATTAGTCAAAATTACGTCAATACGCATATAATTTGCGAATAATACGTTTAAGGTCAAAGATACAAGTTTTTTACCGTATCTTTGAAATAATTCGGATACGGTTTCAAATATTTATACCTACGTGTATTATACGAGTATAATATGCGAATTAACTAACTAGGGGCGAAAAACAAAAACCTAGAACCACTCAGAGAAATGCTGATCACACTTGGTTAACAAAAAAAAAATAGTTGTGCGGATGGAGTTTGTTGGTTATGACAAATAGTTTCTCATGGATTGATTATGCAGATCATACGGTACCTGCTTTCCTTGGCCGTTGTAAGAGCCGAAGCAAACGCAGCGCGTGGGACCACCTGGACCATGTCAGATGTCGTCGAGCACGGCAGTAGAAGCCTGGAAATTAACCAGATTTTGATCAAGGCCGGAATCAAAATCGAACACAACGAATATGATCGGCTCCCATCTGTATCCGAAGCGGCATCCTCACCAGATCCCATTTCAAAACCAAAGCCGACGAAAAAGCGTCGCCTTCGCCACAAACTGGGGCCCAAAAAAAGAGCAAACGGCGACCGAGGGGAGTACTGGAACAATGTGATCAAATACGTGAAACATCCGAGCGATTGGCTGGTGGAGAAGTGTGACATGCTGATGGTCGTCTCTATCATGATCTCCACCATAAATTTCAATGCCATGGTCAACCCGCCCGGCGGCGTCTGGTCAGAAAACAACACCAACTTCACCTGGAAGGTTGGGAACCGAACCGAGACGGTATGCAGCGAATCATCTCCGTGTCTCGCCGGAACCGCGGTTTCGGCGATTTCGGGGAACCTCTGGACGAACGACTTCCACAACTTCATGACCTACAATACGGTGTCGTTCCTCGCTTCCTTGACCGTCACGCTTTTGTTGGTCAGCGGGTTTCCGCAACACAACAGGGTGTGCATGTGGTTGCTGTCGATGGCCATGTGCGTCGCGCTCATCTTCATGGCCCTCACATACGTCAATGTTTTGTTCCTGGTGGTCCCGTTTGGCGACCTTTTGGGTGCATCTTATGAGACGTACAAGAAATGGTTCACGGCTTGGATCGCTTTGCTGGGGTGTGTCGGTTTAATGCACACAGTTCGGTTTTTGTTTTGGGGAGGGTCGAGGTTGTGGCCGATATACTTCAAGTCAAAATCGGGTCTCGAGAAGATGATCAGTGGCTCCTCGACGCCGATGGATTCCGAGAAGATCGCACATGCTGTTAGTGTTTAATTAAGAGAGAGAACCTCAATGTATGAGTTTTTATTTGAAGGGTGTTCGGATACTTGCTCAACTAGTTGTTACACTTTTATTATGTAAGTGAATGCCACATTTCAATTTTATTTGGTTGAAATCGGTCGTATTCTACACAATCATTTAAAGATGATCACACACATATACATAAAAATCAATTCACGTATTAAAATTCAAATACCTCTTACCTTCTATTCTATTAAAGGCATATTTATTTACAAGAGGGAAGTAAAAACAAGAATCAGGAATGAAAACTGAGAATTGGAATCAGATTGGGTATCTATATTCCCATTTCTTGCGAGGTTTTTGTTCCTAAATTATAGTAGAATCCACTAAATTTTAATTCATAAATACGTTAATAAAAGTAGAGAAATGAAAAAATCAAAATCATTCTCATTTCATCAATTATGTTTCCTCTTACGCAAACATGTCCCAATAAGAAAGAACTGCCATGTAACAAATTCCTTTCATTTAGTGTTGGCCCATGCATGTAAAACCAAGCACAAAGAAGTGAATATGGCCCTACAACTGAAAACATTAAAGAATTCGTAAAATAGCAATGGGCCAGGTACGTGAGCCAGCAGTATGAAGGCTTACAAATTTCCAATCAGGGGCAGTTAATGTAACACTTTCTCGCGTACATTAAGACATTGGCCTACACATAACGTTATTCATTGATAAACCATGAAGGTTATTGGGTTTTTATCTAAAATAGGCCAACCGGCCTAAATCTATTCCAAAATAGGCAAGGGGCAATGGGCTATTCTTCAGTAGGCAAAATACTACAGTAACTTTGCAATTAAACCCCTGGGGTTATAGGGCGGCCATAGTGCCTCGTAGTGCACTCATAGTGACTTATAGTCTCTCATAGTGCACCCATAGTGCCTCATAGTCCCTCATAGTGCCTCATAGCCTTTCGAATACAGAATTGTTATAATTCATCAACGCGTTCATAGTCCCTTATAGTGCATCCATAGTGCCTCATAGTCCCTAATAGTGCACCCATAGTGCCTCATAGTCCCTTTGCTTCTTCTCCGAACTCCACCGAAGACGTTTTCGTTTGCTGGTGGCAAACCGCTGGGAATTTGGGGTTGAACCTTTGGGGATATATTCTTGAGGTTAAGAGGGAACTTTTTGTAGTTGGGATCGTCGTCAATCGGTGACCACAAAACGTAGAACGGAGGGAGGTTTGTCGGACGGTTTTTGGCAAAAAACAGATCAAAACGTTTTCGTTCGCCGGCGGCAAACCGCTTGGAATTTGGGGTTGAAACTTCGTGGGAGTGTGCTCGTGGATGTTGGAAAGCTAGTCCAGGTTTTCCGAATGGAGAAAGTGGCCGGAAAATTAGCGACGGCGGCGAGAACTCCGACGGCTCAATTTTACGTTTGGTTTCACCGGCGGCGTTCCACGCTGTCTTTGGCTCTGAAATTTTGGGGATATATTCTTGAGGTTGAGAGGGAACTTTTTGTACTTCGGGTGGTCGTCGATCTATGGCCGGAAAAGAGAGAACGGAGGGAGGTTTGTCGGACAGTTTTTGGCAAAAAACAGAGAAAAAAGTTTTCGTTCGCCGGCGGCAAACCGCTTGGGATTTGGGGTTGAAACTTCGTGGGAGTGTACTCGGGGATGTTGGGAAGCTATTCCAGGTTGTTCCAAATGGAGAAAGTGGCTGGAAAATTAGCGACGGCGGCGAGAACGGAAAGAGGTTTGTCGGATGGTGGGCTTCTCCTCTGCCGTTTCTTCTCTGTAAAAATGGATTTGTGAAGGGACTTCTCCTTTGCAATTAGGCAATACTCTTGCCTATTTTTAGAATGAAATTGGCTGACCTAAACATTTTGGAATAAGATTTGGCCGGTTGGCCTATTTTAGATAAAAACCCAAGGTTATTCGTTACGTATATTAATTTGTGATGTCGGTTACCTTCTTGGTCCTCCAGTCAGGCCTCAAACATGAACCATGAAGGCCTACAAATATTTTTGGGTTTTTATCTAAAATAGACCAACTAGCCTAAATCTATTCTAAAATTTAGGGTTTTTATCTAAAAAAGGCTAACCGGCGTAAATCTTTTCTAAAACCTACGGGCAGGAAAAATTTTTCTAAAAACAAGCAAAAGGGACGCCCCAACAGAAAAGGGAAACCCCTCTTGCAGGTTGGCAATGAGGGGGGTAATTTTCAATTAAGTCACGGCAAGTACAAACAATTCACACAACAGATTACTTAGGTGACCAGTCACCTAAAGTAATGAACTCTAACCTTTGTTTCTGTACTGAACAACGTGACCAGTCACTTGGTTTTCACACTAAAATAAGTGATCAGTCCTTTAATTAACAGTTTGTGTATGCTTGTGAAGTTGTTCAAAACACATTCGAATGCTATGCCAACTTAGGTTCCCAAAACAGATTCAGTGAGGATGAACTCTGCGGGCTATCCACAACTACAGCCTACTCAATTCCAGCGGTTCTAATGCAGCAGTTTATAGGATGACCAGTCACTCGATATTGTCCAGATTGCATGTTAAGTCAAGTTGGTGCATAATTAAATTCTGATTTTATGATTAGCCAAGTGGTTAACAAATCAAAGAGATGGACACAATGTTTTGGTACCCGGAAAAACCCCAAAGGGTAAAAAACCGGGGGTCTATCAGAAGACCGGCCTTCCACTATGAAACGGCAAAAAGATGCCCAATACAAGGTTCATACAATGCTCAATATCTAATGTACCTAGTCTTAGATGCAGCAAATCCTCGTGCGGCTTCTTCTTCAATCGCTTCACCTCCAGTGGTACAGATGACTGGTCATTCACTTTCCAGAGAATACACACGTATGTCTGGTCAGCGGCACCAAATGTATAAGCTGTGATTATATGTGACTAGTCACCAGCAGAGTTACAGAGAGCTAACGAGCTTCAGTAAAACCGCTGGACAACTGAGTGTTCTTCTGCGACAGTTACAAAACTGGGCAGAAAAACTCGAAGTCAAAAGACTCCTAAATATCAATCTTGTCTCAAATAATGTGTGAACATGGGAGACAAGATCAAGGACCACTATTTCAACTTCTAAATTAAATGAGTTTTGAAAAACAAGGAAGTTGAAACGGTGAAGATGAGAACTTCTTCAAGGTTTCCTTCAAAGATATGATTTTGAAAAGAACTAAAACTTAGAAGAAATTCATGCGCTTGCCTTCTTATGAATCTTTGTAGAAACTCAACAAGAATGAAGATTCACAAAGATTTAAGATGTGTTTCCGAACAAGGAGGCAGCAAGATAAGAGAGTTTTTGAAAGATGAATGTTTGAAATGTTTTATGCAAAAACCCCAAAGAAAAGTGGCGGATAGAGTTTGGTATTTAAAGCCAAGGGAGAGGTGAAAGGGGCGGCTCAGATCTCACAAGAGGAGCGGCTGAGATTTTCTTAAGCAATTTTAACCTAGGCAGAATCGAGATAGTGGGATGCATTTGAATACACAGCGGTTAAAAGCATGCTTCAGCCGGATAAAGACATGACCTGTCTAAACCGGGTAAAAGAGTGTTCTGTCAGGTGACCAGTCACCAGTTGACTACACAACGGTTAAACAGATGTTCAGTCAACCCGGATAATAACATGATCTGTTAAAACCGGATAAACCACTGATCTGTCAAGCAACTGATCACCAGTCGCTGTCAGGAACTGAGCTGTCAAAAGCAATGCTTAAGGTGACCAGTCACCAAACATGTGAAAACTGGAATTTGATGAAGAACACATTTTTCTCAATTTTAAACCTAAGTTTATGAAAACCTTATGCATATGCAAATGATGCTATATGTTGAATTAATCACAATGCAACTGAACCTGTCTTCATTTCTTGATCTTCACTTCAATCACTTATTTCTAAGCCTAATGCTAAACTTCTAGAACCTAGATTGAGCATGAATGATATTACAATGTTTTTGTTGCAAGGATAGCCAATCTTACAATAAGTCTAAGATACAAATATCCTACAATCTCCCCCTTTGGCTTTCCTTGACAAAAACTACCCGATATGCTCACATCTCTCACACTCACCAGGGATTGACTAGAGAATGACTAGTCACCAGATGTTCCTGCAATAAACACATATATATCTATGCATGCGTGACTAGTCAACAAGTGACTGTGACTAGTCAATGAATGTTCCTGCACTGAAACTCAAGAAATGTATATGTATGCAATTTCTCCCCCTAAGTACCATAACATGATATTCACAGTTAAGGGAGTTAGCCAGAAAAAAAAAACAAAGCAATTATGAGCATGGCAATTTTTTATACTCCCCCTAACTCCAAACTTACTCCCCCTTTTTGTCATGGGAAGACAAAGGATGAGCACAAACGGAAGCTTCAGACATGATACACAAGGAGAGTTAACTTAACAAACTATGCGGAAACAGAGACAATGAAGAAAGCAGTAGCATAGATATGACTAGTCAATAAAAATTTAGAACTTCACACAGGACTAGTCAGATAACATTAAGGAAATATGCAGAACTGAATAAGAATGACAACATAGCTATGTAGTACTCAAGAAACTGAAAGCAGAACAGCATAACTACACAAAACACAAACACAAACACACAAAAGCCTCAATGTCCAAGAGGGCTAATTAAGTTACAACCAGCAAAAAGACAACTAACATAAATATTGTTCATAGGGACTAGACACAACAGAAAGTAAACAACAAACACAAACAACCGCACAACAACAACACTTGATCACTCCTGATTAGTCGCCTTCGAAGATGAGGTCTTGGACTTCTTCTTTTTCTTCACACCAAAAGCTTCGAGAAGCTGTGATGTGGCCTTCTTAACAGCAGCGTCAATGGTGGCAGACAGTGACTCCTCAGTGACTGATCCTAGATTGACCTTACCCTTTCGAGCGTTGTTAACCGCAGTCTCACTCTTTTGCACAAAATCCGCAGTCATAGGACTGGTGGGAGCCTGAAACACATCCTCAGGACCAGACATGTCGACTCCAGAGGTCTCACACAGATGATGGATCAGACAAGGGAAGACAATAGAACCACGTGACCCTTCCATTTTCCCACAATTCCTAGTCTTAGACACTATTGCATCATAAATGAGGTGACCAAACGGAACAGGAAAACGATGATACAAGAGAATTGCTAGACGGGCTGCTTCTAAGGTGACATTGGCTGCATTGCCGGTAGGAACAAGATTGGTTTTAATGAAATGCACCAAATACCTAAAGCTAGGGGACAAGTGGTGTCTAGACGGCTTTGTACCATGGGCCAAGACTAATTCTGGGTCATGAAAAGCTAAGACAGAAAAATCATGCATAAAATATCTACTCGACTCGTCAAGATAGGTATCATATGCATCATGACTTGAAGGACTAGGCAAAGAGAAATGATCATAAATTACAGAGGGACTCAACCTAACCACTGTGTCTCTAACCGAAACCTGTATACCATACTCAAATTCTTCTACAACAGGGAAGTTTGCATAAAATTCACGCACAACTGACACATTAAAACGGAAGGAACTGGGAAACCCAGCCACCAAATTCTCAAGCTTTAAGCTCCTAATGACTTCTTGAACCCAACCCATACCTAAGGACTTGACCAATTTGGAAGGAAAGTTTAGAATGGGATACCCTCGTTCGGTCACAATCATCCGTGTAGAGACTTGGCTGTAATACCTCTGCGCATCTTCATCTACGAAGCGAGACTGACTGGTCGTCGACTGAGAGGTGGATCCTCGTGCTTTTCGCGGTGGAGCCAGGTGCTTCACATGTTTGCCGCGGCTATTTGGAGGAGGAGATGGGTTGGTCTGGACAGAAGATGGGCGAGCAGAGGACTCTTCAGGAGGTTTATCAGAGTTCTTTTCATGGTTGTCAGGACCAGCCAAGGGTGTTGAAACAAAGTCTGACTGCGATTCTGCGGCGTGTTCAGACACGACGACCTGAGGCTCCTCGTCGGAGTCAGATCCGTACCGGAGATGCACCAAGTGTGCAATTAGTAGTGCCAGAAACATGGTGGCGGTGAGAATTGAGAGGGGCTTGAAGGAATTTCTGAGAAGTTAGAGAATTTTGGCAAAGGTTTGAGAGCGGCGATAATGAGATGAAATGAAGAGAGGCCGAACCCTTGCTTTAAATACCCACTCAACCCTAATTCGGAACCGCTGCCATGGAACTCGAAAGAACACACTGGTCTATGACCAGATCACACGTGGCAGAACACTAGACAACCTGGGAAGACGTTTTTATTAAAGTGGAACCGGTTCACAACTATACCCCTTTTCAAAAAATGTAACGGTTATTATGGTGGTCTATACCAGTCAACCAACACACAAAAATATGAAGACCCACTCACATTTCGGATTCCGAAACAAACACATTAATGATCAAACATTTACTTATAGCCGACAACTAAACATTATTGATTAGTACAACCTTCCATGGTTAGTGCTTGAATTAATGTGATGCAAAAATAAACAAATTTAACTAAGTGCATGAATTTATTTTTGGACCCAAACTGATTCTCACACTTTAGTTTGACATTCCCAAGAGCATATTCAACGGATAGAAATGATTCAATGGCTAAGTCAGACAACATATTTGGGAGAGGGATGACTAGTCATATTGAGTGTATAATACAAAGAAAACAGATTACCATTTGATGACCCACTATGCCGTGCACCCACAACATCTTTAGACTTATTAATCAAGTGAAAACTTGTGAAATTTAATTTTTAGTGTAGATCAATGATAAGCATCTCAATTTCAAGGAGTGGTGCAACATTGGCACATCTTTTCTTTGACTCAAGCCCAAAACCCTAATCTTTTGATTTTATTTTTCTTTTGAGTTAGGGCCTTATTGTCCTTCTCGTTTTCATTTTCGAGGAAAATCTCCAATTTTTCTTTTTACTACACACTTTTTGAAAACTCAAGACTCAAAGTGATTAGTTATCATCAAGTAGTAAGGGAGTTAAGAAAGTGAAGAAGACAAATTTAAATCAACAATCTTTAGAATATGCACTCTTTACTTCTTGATCAAGAAAACGGGATTATGACTATTTGACTCAACCTAGGGCTTCAAATATATCCAATCAAATATCCAATTCGCAATATCAACCCAAGGGAGACCAGTTTGAGTGGTGTTTTTCAATTTAAAACATGATGCATGATATGTAGGAATTGAAAAATGTACAAGCACTAACTGTGACTAGTCATACTAATCAATAGAGCAGATTCCAAGACTTTTGCGGAGACCAGTCAGAACCTGATCCTCCAAAGGTTTTGTTAAGATGTCAGCCAGTTGTTTTTCCGAAGGAACAAATTTGAGCATTAATGTCTTTGACTCAACGAGATCTCTAATGAAGTGGTGCCTAATATCAATGTGTTTAGTCCTAGAATGCTGCACTGGGTTCTCCGAGATGCATATAGCACTCGTGTTGTCACAGTAAATGAGGAACTGGTCCTGGACTATGCCATAGTCACTGAGCATTTGCTTCATCCAAAGCAACTGTGTGCAGCAACTACCTACCGCTATGTACTCTGCCTCAGCAGTGGACAACGAAACCGAATTTTGCTTCTTACTATACCAAGAAACCATGTTGTTTCCTAGATAAAAGACACCACCGGAGGTGCTTTTCCGATCATCACTACATCCTGCCCAGTCAGCATCACTAAACCCAACAAGATTGGTATTTGTGTCAAATGTATACCAAATGCCATAAGACAACGTTCCACTAACGTACTTAATGACCCTTTTTACAGCATGAAGATGTGATTCTCTAGGATCGCTTTGAAATCGAGCACAAACTCCAACAGAGAAGGAGATGTCTGGTCTACTTGCAGTAAGATACAGCAGGCTGCCTATCATACTTCTGTAGAGTGTCTGGTCAACACTCTTTCCTGTTTTATCACTAGACAACTTGGTGGATTTGCTCATGGGGGTCCTAGCGGGTTTGGCAGAAGAAAATCCAAATTTGCTAACAAGGTTTGCAGCATACTTGGATTGAGAAATGAAGAGACCAGTCTCTTCTTGCCTAACTTGCAAACCAAGAAAATAATTCAATTCACCAATGAGACTCATCTCAAACTCACTAGTCATAATCTTTATGAATTGTTGAACTTGAGATTCGGATGTGGAACCAACAACAATATCATCAACATAGATCTGAGCAACCACAACATCATTCTTGGTTCGTTTGATGAACAAAGTTTTGTCCACCGAACCACGAGTATAGCCATTTGACAGAAGATGACTAGACAACCTATCATACCAAGCTCTAGGAGCTTGCTTCAAACCATACAAAGCCTTTTTCAATTTATACACACCATTGGGCATATGAGGATCCTCAAAGCCTTTTGGTTGTTCAACAAACACATCCTCATTCAAGTATCCATTGAGAAATGCCGTTTTGACATCCATTTGATACAACTTGAATTTAAGATGACAAGCAATAGCACACAACAAACGGACTGACTCAAGTCTAGCTACAGGGGCAAAAGTTTCCTCAAAATCGATGCCTTCGACTTGAGAATATCCCTGAGCAACAAGCCTAGCCTTGTTCCTCACTATGTGACCAGTCTCATCACTCTTATTCTTAAAGATCCACTTTGTGCCTATGACATTTGAGGTGACTGGTCTCTTGACCAATGTCCAGACTTGATTTCTCTCAAACTGATTCAGCTCTTCTTGCATGGCAAGCACCCATTCCTCATGGATAAGAGCCTCTTTGATGTTTTTGGGTTCTACTGTGCAGACATAACACACATGTGCTACTTCACTTTGGATCTGACTTCTAGTCCTCACACCTTCTTTTGCTGACCCAATTATGTTCTGTTCAGGGTGTCTAGACACTACCCAATTTGGCTTTTTCTTTGGTGGTTGACTAGACTCATCTAAGCCTTCAGAATCAGAACCGGATGACTGGTCATCTTGTTCTGTCTGAGTCTCACTAGCAGACTCAGTGACCTGTTCTGGAAACAACCCATCCTCATCTAAGGCTTGATCAACTGACGCATCAAGGTCGTCAATTGTCACATTTATGGACTCCATGATGGTATTGGTTCTAAGGTTGAAGACTCTGTAAGCACGACTGTTCATGGAATACCCAAGAAAAATGCCTTCATCACTCTTGGGATCAAACTTAGCAAGATGTTCCCTATCTCTTAATATGTAACAAGTACTGCCAAAAACTCTCAGGTGACCGATCATTGGTTTCTTTCCTTTCCAGATCTCATAGGGAGTCTGGTCTGTGCCTGGTCTCAAGTAGACTCGATTGGAAATATAACAAGCAGTGTTAATGGCCTCAGCCCACAAATTCTTAGCTAGATTTTTGCTGTTTAGCATCACTCTAGCCATCTCAATCAAGACTCTATTTTTCCTCTCAACGATTCCATTTTGTTGAGGAGTAATTGGAGCCGAATACTCATGCTTTATGCCCATGCTGGCACAGAAATCAGCAAACAAGGAATTCTCAAACTCAGTGCCGTGATCAGTCCTAATCCTGACAATAGAGGGGTGACTAGTCACCGCCTCATTCTGAATTTGCTTGAACACCGTCACAAAATTTTGAAAAGCATCAGACTTTTCTCTCAAGAAAGACACCCAAGTATACCTACTGAAATCATCAACAATCACAAGAATGTATTTCTTACCACCAACAGACACGGTTTGAACTGGACCTACAAGATCCATGTGAACGAGTTCAAGGGGGTGACTAGTCCCAACATCCTTGACTCTCTTGTGTGCGACACGTGACTGTTTGCCTAGCTGACATGGACCACAGATGTGCTTAGATGGCTTCTCTAGCTTTGGAATACCTCTAACAAGTTGCTTTTTGGCCAAGGTGTACAAATCATTAAAATTCATATGTCCTAACCGTTGGTGCCATAAAGCAGTGGTCTTATCGGTCACAGAGTGACAGGTCACCTTGGTAGCCAAGGTTTGGCTATCAAGAGTATAGCAATTGTCATTTGATCTGCCTGTCCTGACTAGATCCTGACCCTTGCTATCAATAATCCTACAACCTTTTGTTGACATGCAGACTTCCTCAGCCCACTGATCACACAGGTGTGATACACTGATTAGGTTGGACTTAAGGCCTTCTACATACCTTACATTTTCAAGGACTGGTAGACCCGGAAGTTTAACACTACCTTGACCAGTCATCTTAGCAGTTTCACCACCTCCAAATTCAACACAACCACCATCAAAATTCTTAAAATTTACAAAGACAGATTTGTCACCAGACATGTGTTTGGAACAGCCACTATCAATGTACCAACGAGTTGGATCACGCACATTCAAAACAGACAATGCAACAAGACAAGTTTCATTTTTCTTTACCCACTTCTTTTGAGAAACACTGGGTGATGGGGAAGATGACTCAACAAGTTTTGCTATTCTAGTTACTTCAACTAGCAGTCGATTAACCTGTTCTCTGAGTGAATTATTGTGACCAGTCACACTCTTGTTCTTTAGCTTATTACAGTTTGGCCTAATGTGACCAGTCATTCCACAATGATGGCATGTGGGCACAAATCTAGAATTTAACAGACCAGTGGAACTTGAAGACACTTGAAGACTCTTTTTGCTAGTGCTGACTCTAGATTCCGGTGCAACAGACTTGACAGGTGATTTAGATGATGTTGCTACTGTTGCTTTTACAAACCTCGTTTGTGAAGTTGAGGGACCAGACCCAGCAGCAACAAAACCTAGACCAGTCCTATCATTGTGACTTTTCCCAACATTAAGCATCTTATCCAACTTAGCCGAACCAATTGACAGATCATTGACCTTTACTTGCAGTGATTTATTGTATTCAACCAAGTAGACATTAGATTGCTTGAGTGACTCAACTTGTTCCTTCAACTTAAGACATTTACTATGCATGAGATTGATGTCATTTTCCGAAATGCACAATTGATGCCTAAGATCTTTGTTTTCCTTTTTAACCTTTTCATTTTCAACACACATCTGTGCATACAAGACTTCAAATCTAGACTTAGATGACTGGTCATCTGCACTCTCCCTTTCTCTATGTGAGTGACCGGTCTCGTAATCCTCTAAAGCGAGGCAGAGTGCAGCCTTTTCCAGTTCCAACTCACTACAGCGCTTTTTCAGCTCAATGCTATCAGCCTTGATCACACAAGTTTCATCAAATAAGGCATCATACCTTTCACACATCTTCTCATAAGTCTGATTCTCTGGAAGAGCATCATAATCATGAAAAACAGGACAATACATCTCAGGTGACTGGTCATCATCAGTCATGTGTTGTGAACCCGACTCGGATTCCTCACCCACTGAGTTGTGATCAGAGATTCTAACAACAAAGGCAATCTCATCATCTTCATTATCAGAAGAAGAGTTAGAGTGAAGTGATTCCTCATCCTCACTATCACTCCAAGATGCTTTCAAGGCCTTATCCTTGCCTTTGTATGACTTTTTCCTATTGTTAGCACAATCAACAGAAATGTGACCAGTCCCACCACAAGTAAAACATTTAATCGGACCCTTCTTGAACTTGTTATCTCTAGACCCTGAGTTCCTTTCAAATTTCTTTTCATTAGTCATTTCACCTTGAGGTTTGAACTTTGACTCTCTAGGATAACTTGTACTACCCTTGTGATCCTTTCTATCCCTTAAGATTCTTCTAAACCTTTTCACAAATAATGCCATATCATCATCCACAGAAGATGACTGGTCAGACTTGAAACTCTTGGGTTCTGGGTGATCGGTCACACTCTGCAGTGCAACACCTTTGTCCTTTTTGTGCATACTCTCTTCCAATTTTAACTCAAGCTCATAGGTTTTCAATTTTCCAACAAGTTTAGGAAGCTTTATGTCAGACATGTTTTGACATTCTTTGATCGCGGTCTTCTTCGCAGAAAACCTTCTAGGCAACACCCTTAAGATTTTTTGTACAACCATAAGTTCTGAAATTGGTGACCCTAGACTCATTGCAGAATTAGTGACATTCTCAACTCTAAGATAAAAATCAGAGAAGCTCTCTGAATCGGTCATTCTAAGCTCCTCAAACTCGGAGAGGACCATCTCAAGTTTTAAATCCCGAACCTGGTCATCACCCTCATGAATGACACGCAATCTATCCCAAGCTTCCCTAGCTGTTGTACAGTGTTGAATATGTGAATATTGCGCACTGGATACAGCAACAGCTATAGCATTCCTAGCTTTCTTATTTGCATTAGACGCACTGACTTGGACCTGTGTCCAGTCATCTCTTGGAATGTTCTCTCTCTCACCGTCAACGATTCTAAACGGAGGACGCCATTCAATAGACAAATACTGAAATGCAAACTCATCATAAGCATCAAGAAAGATTTCAAATTTATCACGCCAAGCAGCATAGTTTGTGCCATCGAAGTAGGGAGGTGAATTCACCGAACCGGCTACTCGATCTCTTTCCATGACTAGACCCCTAACCAACCAGTCCCTAGACCGGCTTTATGTATATCTAAAGCCCTGCTCTGATACCAATTGCAGGTTGGCAATGAGGGGGGTAATTTTCAATTAAGTCACGGCAAGTACAAACAATTCACACAACAGATTACTTAGGTGACCAGTCACCTAAAGTAATGAACTCTAACCTTTGTTTCTGTACTGAACAACGTGACCAGTCACTTGGTTTTCACACTAAAATAAGTGATCAGTCCTTTAATTAACAGTTTGTGTATGCTTGTGAAGTTGTTCAAAACACATTCGAATGCTATGCCAACTTAGGTTCCCAAAACAGATTCAGTGAGGATGAACTCTGCGGGCTATCCACAACTACAGCCTACTCAATTCCAGCGGTTCTAATGCAGCAGTTTATAGGATGACCAGTCACTCGATATTGTCCAGATTGCATGTTAAGTCAAGTTGGTGCATAATTAAATTCTGATTTTATGATTAGCCAAGTGGTTAACAAATCAAAGAGATGGACACAATGTTTTGGTACCCGGAAAAACCCCAAAGGGTAAAAAACCGGGGGTCTATCAGAAGACCGGCCTTCCACTATGAAACGGCAAAAAGATGCCCAATACAAGGTTCATACAATGCTCAATATCTAATGTACCTAGTCTTAGATGCAGCAAATCCTCGTGCGGCTTCTTCTTCAATCGCTTCACCTCCAGTGGTACAGATGACTGGTCATTCACTTTCCAGAGAATACACACGTATGTCTGGTCAGCGGCACCAAATGTATAAGCTGTGATTATATGTGACTAGTCACCAGCAGAGTTACAGAGAGCTAACGAGCTTCAGTAAAACCGCTGGACAACTGAGTGTTCTTCTGCGACAGTTACAAAACTGGGCAGAAAAACTCGAAGTCAAAAGACTCCTAAATATCAATCTTGTCTCAAATAATGTGTGAACATGGGAGACAAGATCAAGGACCACTATTTCAACTTCTAAATTAAATGAGTTTTGAAAAACAAGGAAGTTGAAACGGTGAAGATGAGAACTTCTTCAAGGTTTCCTTCAAAGATATGATTTTGAAAAGAACTAAAACTTAGAAGAAATTCATGCGCTTGCCTTCTTATGAATCTTTGTAGAAACTCAACAAGAATGAAGATTCACAAAGATTTAAGATGTGTTTCCGAACAAGGAGGCAGCAAGATAAGAGAGTTTTTGAAAGATGAATGTTTGAAATGTTTTATGCAAAAACCCCAAAGAAAAGTGGCGGATAGAGTTTGGTATTTAAAGCCAAGGGAGAGGTGAAAGGGGCGGCTCAGATCTCACAAGAGGAGCGGCTGAGATTTTCTTAAGCAATTTTAACCTAGGCAGAATCGAGATAGTGGGATGCATTTGAATACACAGCGGTTAAAAGCATGCTTCAGCCGGATAAAGACATGACCTGTCTAAACCGGGTAAAAGAGTGTTCTGCGAGGTGACCAGTCACCAGTTGACTACACAACGGTTAAACAGATGTTCAGTCAACCCGGATAATAACATGATCTGTTAAAACCGGATAAACCACTGATCTGTCAAGCAACTGATCACCAGCTCGCTGTCAGGAACTGAGCTGTCAAAAGCAATGCTTAAGGTGACCAGTCACCAAACATGTGAAAACTGGAATTTGATGAAGAACACATTTTTCTCAATTTTAAACCTAAGTTTATGAAAACCTTATGCATATGCAAATGATGCTATATGTTGAATTAATCACAATGCAACTGAACCTGTCTTCATTTCTTGATCTTCACTTCAATCACTTATTTCTAAGCCTAATGCTAAACTTCTAGAACCTAGATTGAGCATGAATGATATTACAATGTTTTTGTTGCAAGGATAGCCAATCTTACAATAAGTCTAAGATACAAATATCCTACACCTTCACAATTTGATTTTTACAAGAAGAAACGGGGAGAGAAGCCCCCCCCCCCACACCACCCCCCCCCCTCCCCCCCCCCGCCCCTATTCCCCCCCCCCCCCCCCCCCCGAACAACCAAGAATAGCCCCCCCCCCCCCCCCCACACCCCCCCCACCACTCACCCCCACCCCCCCCCAAGCCCCTCGCGGCGCACCACAACCTCTCTTCCCTCCTACTCCCCACAAACCTCCCTCCGTTCTCTCTTTTCCGGCCATAGATCGGTGATGACCCGAACTACAAAAAGTTCCCTCTCAACCTCAAGAATATATGCCCAAAATTTCAGAGCCAAAGACAGCGTGGAACGCCGCCGGTGAAACCAAACGCAAAACTGAGCTGCCGGAGTTCTCGCCGTCGTCACTAATTTTCCGGCCACTTTCTCCGTTCGGAAAACCTGGAGTAGCTTCCCAACATCCACGAGTACACTCCCACGAAGTTTCAACCCCAAATTCTAAGCGGTTTGCAGCCGGCGAACGAAAACGTTTTGATCTGTTTTTTTGCCAAAAACCGTCCGACAAACCTCCCTTCGTTCTATGTTTTCCGGTTACCGATTGACGACGACCCCAACTACAAAACGTTTCCTCTCGATCTCAAGAATATATCCCCAAAGTTTCAACCCCAAATTCCCAGCAGTTTGCCACCAGCAAACGAAAACGTCTTCGGTGGAGTTCAGAGAAGAAGCAGAGGGACTATGAACGCGCTGATGAATTACAACGATTCTGTATTCGAAAGACTATGAAGCAATATGAGGTACTATGAGGCACTATGGTTGCACTATGAGGGACTATGAGTCACTATGGGTGCACTATGAGGCACTATGGCCGCACTATAACCCCAGGGATTTAATTGCAAAGTTACTGTAGCATTTTGCCTACTGAAGAACAGCCCGCTGCCCCTTGCCTATTTTGGAATAGATTTAGGCCGATTGGCCTATTTTAGATAAAAACCCAATCTTTTTCCATGCGAATGTAAAAAAAAAAATGAATATTGCAACGGCGTCTTTCAATTTTTGTCCATACGTGCCCATACTAAATGTTAAATGTTCACCATCTAAGCTTATGAATGCTTTACCACGTACTAGACAAGTGGCCCAAAATGTTTGGTTATGAATTAGGGCCCAAAATTAACGAAATGACATAGAAGAAGAACAGTACCATGCGTAATTATCGCTACGAAGTTTAGTCGTCTCGCCATTTTTCTGGTGCTTTGATTAGGTGAAATGATTTTGGTGGCGTATTCGTTACGTATATTATTTTTTACTATCTTTCTCCATCCTCTCTTGATACTTTTCCTTTGTTCTCCACTTTCCCCTTTCACAAACTCTAACTCGATATTGAATCAAGTAGTTAACCAATTCAATTGATTAACACATTAAGGTTTGCATATCTTTTTCTTTCTATTTTATTTAGTGCTGTAGTGTTCTTTCACTTATATTCATTGTTTGATTGATTTTTTTCCATGTCTGATTTGCGCTATGCATATGTATATTTGTTATTTTCAAACTTTCAATGGATTATCATTTTTCAATTGTGGAATTTTAGTTGAGAGTGCGATGCCTCTGGCTATGTTTTGTTTTGATCTCGACTCTTGACTCTTGTCTGTCCATGCTTTTTAGGCTATGTATGACAATGATGATATAGTGTATACAAAAAAGTTTAGGCAGCGTTTGGTAACGTTTTTACAGCTCCATTTTTGTTTTCGCACCTTGAAAAGGGCCAAAAACGCATTTGGTGGGTATCGGCTAAAAACAGGTGCGGAAACGATGGAAATGGCACACTGTTTCATTTCTGCAATTTTACAAAGAAAGCGCGAAAACATCAAATGGACGTTTTGCTCAACCCAGCACCATCGAGTGAGTTCGCCGGCGACATCGAGAGGGACGACGTCGACGACGACGACGGCAAGGAGAAGGACGGCAACTAGACCAGAAGGACGACCAGCCAGTCGTCAAGGACCCACCGACCACAACGAACCCAAGGGCCACGACGACCTACCGTCAAGGACCCACCGGCAACGACGAAACGACGGCCTACCTCCTCAATACGTCGCCCAGTACGCGACCGCCGCCGAGGCCAAGCCGGCCTCGTCGTCGCTGAAGCCATGCCGGCCTCATCGTCGCTGAAGAGCAAGGACGCTGGGAAGGGGAAGATCAGCGACGAGTTCATCGGGAAGGGTGCGATTGGGGCAGGTGTGCCAGGTGATCGGCACTGTCATTGACGTGAGGTTCAAGGACAGCCTGCCGTCGATCTTGACGGCGCTGAAGGTGCTAGACAACTCGATCCGGCTGGTGCTCATGGTGGCTCAGCACTTGGGTGAGAACATGGTCAGGACCATTGCTTGGGTTTTGATTGTAAAGATATTGATTTTGGATCTGCTAACACCATGGGTTTTGCACAACCGAGAAAAAAAATTGGATCTGGATTTGGGTTTTGCAAAGGCGAATTGGAAGAGAAGAAGTCAATTTTTATTAGGTTTTACCAAACACGTTTTTAAATTTCAAAAATGCCAGATTTATCTTTTCATTTTCATTCTTTAGGTGTAAACTACGGAAATACACTGCGAAAACGCTACCAGACAGCCCCTTATGTTCTTCTGATATTTGCATCTTAAGCAAGGGCCCGGAGATTGATGGAAGAACCAATTTTACATTTATATAATTCGTTTTTAGGTTTTGTATGATGTATTACCTTAAAATCTCCTTATTATTTTATATAAATTTATGATATTTAGGTAAATTTCACTACGTGAAAAAATGGCTATGCCGACAAGTGAAAGTAGCCGGCTAAAGCCATTGTTCGTCGGCAGAAATCTGTGTTGACGAAAAAATTTTGTTGGCAGCTTAGTCGCCTATATACCTCGTTGTGGAAGACTTATACCGACAAATTCAGGGTTTCGTCATCTAAGACTTCACTTCTGCTGACAAAACGTTTCGTCGTCTAAGGTTCCACCTCTGCCGACAAAAATTGCTTCGTCGTCTCCCTTTGCCGACAACATGGTAGTAGTCACAAAGCTCCTATCCCGACAAAAATCACTACTATTTTTAGCTGTCACCCACTCTTTACCCAACAAAACGGTTTGTCGTCTCAGCTCTTTAGACAACAAAAGCCAATATCCAAAATAATCTTGTATATACAACTTTTGCCCAATGAATTTGAATATAAAACATACTGTATAGTAACCAATACCAAAAAGTTTTACCCATATATTAATTGCTATCAAAGTTATACAATTTCAGTGGTATAGATGACCACAATTTGCAAAATATAAGGCCACTTTCAACTTATCACATGCTTAGCCTATAGCGTTCCATATAAACAAGCTCTATATCTTCCCTGGTTATCTTCCTTAGTAATGTCTACAAACTTCTCTTCGTATAGCCAAAGTTCAGTCATCGTTTCTTGTAATCCTGAGATCAAGTTCAACCATTTTTCAATTCAATGACATAATAGAGGAGATGCAAACCAAACAAAGAAAGATGTTTCACCACAAAGTAAATTTCAAACATTGACTACCATAGACAAAGCAATGATGCTCACTACTATCAATGAAATAAGTTCCAACTTTCAAACTATGTTATAGCACTCAAACAGTTTCAAAGTAGTTTCACAGAATAATGAACAACAAAAACAACAAACAATTCAAGTAATTTCAACTACCAAACTATTTATACTATTCCAGTAGCAAGAAGCTATCAATATCATAACAAAAATCTGAAAGCTACAAGGACAACCACACACTCGGAACTTAAATATGGAACTACATTAACTGAATTCAGCATTTTGGATCTTCGCACAATATTCATACTAAGTAAAACACAGATTACATCCTTCAACCCTATACAATTAAACAAAATCTAGAACTAGAACCAAGACAATTTCAGCAAGATAACAAGAATAAAAATCAGGACATAAAAAAATCAGGAGCATAAGCTTACTTGAGCCTTTATATTTGTGCATCCAGTCTGTATTTGCAGTCTCCAGCCACTCTTCATCCTGAATTACACTCTTCTCCTCTAGTATTTCCTTAAAGTAGCTGATATCATCAGCAATTAACTTCGAAAAAGAAGGATTCCAAATAAACTTTGTTCTACCTCCTTATCGCCAATGATGTATAGCTTTGAAATTCTTTCCTGGCCATGCTTTTCAATGATTGATCTAACATTAACAAATAGAAAATTGGTTTTAGCATAGTCTCATATCATCCATGTAGCATAATGTTGTAGACTTGCAGCACAATTTTCAGCATATCATATTTATACCTATAGGTACCTAAAGTAGATCATAACAACTATCATCTTGATAGATTATAAAGCTGGCTGTGTATTGCCCATCCAATGAACAAATCACATAAACCACAATGGTCCAGAAATCATCTATTGTATTCAAAAGAAGTAAAACAAAAAGTCAGTCTAGGCTAGTCTTTCATGCCTCATACATTTAACTCAACATTGGCATGCATTGATCATAGATGCAATTATAGAGTAGAAAATCTGCAGCAATATACTTACATGAATGATGAGAACAGGACAGTTGACCAGTGGAATTTTATCAATATGCTGCACACATATGACACGAAAATGAATACTATTAGAAGGTCATAAACTTGCCAATCAAGTATAAGATATCAAGTTAAAAAGAGTTGTCTCGTCTTGCCTTATAAATGTCAAACCAGTATGTGCACTTTACAGGATACATGGTTCTTACACCAGATAGTATGGGACTATCACTATGCAGAACAACAGCTCTTAACTGAGGCAGCCAAGCATCAAGCTCTAATGTGGGGCAATGTCCAACAGATTGGCCATAGAGAATGATATTTTCCTGCTTAGTACCATAGCTTTCTTCAAGACACTTGTACGCAGCTTCAATATCTGCATATGTATTCTGCTCACTTGTCTGGAACGGAGAAAATATGAATCACCTACTACAATGCATATGTATCAAGATCTATGGTGACCGATTGATGGCGATAGCAACAAACCATTAGCACCCTAGCATGATTTGGCTCACTTGTCAGAAGAATCATCACAATCAAGTTGTGTACGAATTAATATCCAGCTATGGAGAACATTTTGCTTAGGTATATTGTATAAAAAAAAAAGTAACAGCATTATAAGATTCATCCATCAAAAATATAAAAGTTATTTATTTCATACCTTCACGAAATTGAGATGTACATAAAGTCTCCTGAGTTTCGTCCCCGTGCTTGCGCTTGAGAACACTCAAGATGAGAGCTAGTTGATCCCAAGTTGCAGCAGTTGACGTTATTCGGAAACCATTATCCCAACGTCTGTGGCTAACTTCACTGGGATATAGAAAATCTAGCTCCACAACCTACCAAATTGGTAAATGAGAATCCAGAAACATAAAGCAAATGCAACACTATGTGTCTTAGCTATCATGAATTGCTAATTATCATGTTTTATATACAGAAGAAGCAAGCAAATCCCTTTTCCATACAGGACTCACTTGTTTACCAACCATATCCAATGATTGAATGCGCACAAATAGCATAAACCAATCCATTTGTAATCATTTGCAGTTAAATCCAAATTGAAATAAACGGAAATTTAACTCTGGTTCTATTTTAGAATGAATTAACATAAATGCATTCATGTTTCCCTCTTCCCAACTAATGATTCAACTACTATCACAAAGTAAAGCTATAAAAGAAATCCCACAAAGCAGTAGCAAATGTTACTTGTGTTGATGCCCAGAAATGGCTCGGGTCAACGGTCAATGAAAGTGAAGGGATCCTTGTTCGGATTGATGTGTATGTTTCCGGGAGCTGAGAGGCTAGCTCCGGATGATGGCTTCCGGGAGGGCCCGGAAGGTGATCGCCTGGAAGGGTGCGTCCGGATGAGGGGAGATGTCTTCTGCCTTGACTCAACCAGGGGCGGAAAGCTGACTCCGGGGGAGGACTCCTGGAACCTGCACACAAAGAGAAGTAAGCTCGGAAGGGCACCGGTGTGGTACCGGCCTAGATCCTCTGGTGCTTAAGTCAGCCGAGAAAGAAGGGAAGTCTCTAGCTTGAGAGAGAAAGTGGGTGAGAGCATTTAAGAGAGAGAGTTGGAGCCCTTGACCCTTTAGAGGGTGCCTTGAATTTATAGAGGAGGGCGATGACGCCCTTGTAAATGGTGGCAATGTGGGGTAGGTTCCCCACATTGCCCTTTCTTGGAGGCTTATGGAAGCCTTGTGTCACCAAGGCATTGGTTGCCTGGGTGGCCTTTGATTATGGTGGCATATGGGCCTTGATGGTGTGGTCTGGGCCTTGGTTGGCCTCGAGGTGAGCTTCCGGAAGGGCATTCCCGGAAGGCAAGTCTCCGGGAGGAATGTTTCCGGGCAAGCTTCCGGGGATGTGCTCCCGGAAGGTAGGAGTTGTTCAAATGTCTTCCTTCAGCAGGTAACATGTGACCGGTCGGGTATGGTATCAACAACTTGTGCCACTCAGAGAAAGATTAGTGGCTTCGCAAAAATCAGAATCACCAAATAATGATAATAAGATAGGCATAGATCACCTGATCACTGAAACCAGCATTGCGCGACATAACAAAGAATAGAACAAATGTTAAGATTTGACATGGTGAATAATTTTGAATTGATTGTTCATGATCATGCCATACATGCTTAAATGCATAGAGGACATATTTGATGACTATGCTTTACTCAGAGGAAGAAGCCTTTAACACTCACACGATAGTTTTGCATTGCAAGACAATCTGTACTCAACTTTTTAAGCAATTCTGGAGGAAACCTACAGAGAGAGAGTGTGCTAAATGTTAGTGGATGCAGCAATTTAAATCACCCTGGAGAGATGGTAACATGAGTTTCCATATCAAAGTGAAGCATATAATAAATAATACACATAAGGCACCTTACAACTCATAGAATATAAACCATTCTCCCTTTAAAATTATATTACTTTTCAAAAGTATCAAACAGAGATGAAGGATAGAAGTACATCTCTTAGCATATATACTAAATATGATTAGTGTGCCGGTCCAGAGAAGGAATCAGCTCTGCAGAGCTCTACTACTGTTATTTACTGATTTAGAAGTGAACTGGAGTGTTTGCCAAGTTCAATCCAATATACTTGAGAGTCTGAAAACCATGTACCTTTGAAACATGATTCCTTCAATAATTGTAACAAGTCCTTACCGGATCATTAGCTCTCTGTAGAAATTGAATCAAAAGGTAGAGTACCAAGTCAATAACCTTTAAGACATACAGCTTCTGAAAAATCATACAAGGTGAGAAGCAAAATAAGAAATGATTACCTTAAGCAACTCTGCATCTACAATGACCACTGATCTCGTCTCAAACTCGTCTTCTTGGATATCTTTAAACCTTGATTCTCTTCCCCGGTGACTATATTCTGCAAGACCATTTACATTCAGGCTAAAACCTCGAAAAGGATATTCCTTAAAACACAACGGGAAACCCCAATCCCAGAAATAATCTTACTTACCCATAACATAAACCATCAAAACTCAATTTAAACAATCATTAGTAAAATTCACAAGAATATTGACTAATACCCAATTCTCATCAATTCACAACAGCTAAAAGCATACTATAAGTATAAAGTTTCAGTGTCGGAGTCGGCATCACCGTCGTCTTCGTCTTCAGTGTCGGCACTATAATCGGACTCTTTGGCGGAGATGTTGAGCCATTTGCGCAAGACGACTCGGACCCCAATCGAAGACCAGCCCTTGGATGTTCGGAGAAGAAAATGGGGTTGTTATAGGAGAAGAAATTGCACCGATAGAAGATGGTGTTGATGGGTTTTTGTGATTTGCATTTGAAATGGGTTCAAGATCGAATTTTGGTATTTTTCGACGATGGTAGAGTCGGGTTCGGAGAGATGGGTTGGGTTCTCAGGTTTCGGTTTGGGAAGAGATAGAGAGTGTGAAATTGGAGTTGGGTTTGCTAATTTTGGGTGATTGGAGTTGAAATTGACAAAACATGAACGGGTTGAAGTTGAAAGTGGTGCTGCTAGTGGTTTTAGTTCGACTGAGAATTTGAGGAGTAAGAAGGATCTCAAGACATCAGAGAGGGATAAAGGGGCGTAAAAGATGAGAGGCACTGAAGAAATTCAAGACTTGGACTTCATAATAACTTTTTTTCTTCCACCTTGAGTCGACGAAATCCACTGAGATTGTAGGCAAAATTTTCGTAGAGGCGGGACACCAAAATTAAACACCCCGCCATTTTCTATGCCGACCAACACCAAAACTTTGTTCGTCGCCTACGACTCGTGGGCATTTTAGCCTACAAAAGCTTACTTTCGTTGTCTAAAATTTCTAAGTCGACGATTAATTTCATCGTCCAAAATCTTTTATTCGTCGCCCTAGGTCTACATAGAATTTTTTTTTTCCACCTAACCTCTCCCGACAAAACAAAATTTTTGTCGGCACAAGTGGCTTGAGACGACAAAATTCTCTTTGTCGTAAGAGATTTCGTCGTAACAACCATTTTTCCTTGTAGTTTTTATTATATGAGTTCAATCTTTTTTCTTTAATTTGTAAAAGTATCCCCAAACAATAATTCATGGCTTTGCGGCTGTGTGGCTGACGATCGACTACCCATTCATAACGGCTACTGGGACTCAATACCCATTCACTAATGATCATGGGACCACAAAAAATCAGAAGTCTTTTGTTCACTTCTCTAGACAGCGTTCGCAGTTCCGATGGGGTTTGAAGAATTTTCAAGCTAAGAAACTTTTTGAAGGGCTTGACGCGGATTCATCATTCACCGTGAAGTAATTTCTAGCTCTACTGCCCTCTGCAAACATTCGCGTAATTATTTGAACGATTCAAGATGCATATATGCAGACAACTATGGCCAGCACATGAACATGCATCCAAACAACTATATGTGCAAAACATCTATGGCCAGCGCATGCATTAATTTAAACTAATTATTAAGATGGGATGGAAGGCACAAGTGTGAATATTAACCAAAAGTTCAAATTATTTGAAAATTACTCACTATATGAACGACATTAGGTCATTTCAAGTGCCTCGGTTGCCGAAGCATCGAACAAGACTTTAGGGCTGCGAGAAATAATTCTAAGAAACATTTTTAGGAAACAATACTACAAACATACTCATAATTATAGGGTAATATTCCTAAATCGTCAAAAAAATTATAGGGTGATATCGTACGCATAATTGTAATTACAGAGGACTACTCTCTCATGGTTAATAAATATCTACAGTGGTAATTAATTATAGAGTTCCGTACACTACAAGAAAAATTTGCTTAGACGACAAAAACGTTGGTGACAAAAAATGATTTTGTCGTGAGAAGCCTCTTTTGGTGACAAAGCATAAGGTTTGTCGTCTAAATACTGGAGCCAATTACAACCAAGGTTCAAAATTTCGGCCGAAATACCGAAATTTCAGTAATTTTGGGGCACCGATATTTGAACCGGGGTATATTTCAATATCATCAGGAAAATACCGAAATTTCAGTAGTTTCGGTGAAATTTCGGAAATATGTTGGAAATTTCGGTACAATTTCTGTGAAAATTTTATGTTGGTTTTGGTGAAGATGTTTTATTTACATACTGTCTCTCTACCACCTCCACCGTCAATTATCAAGCTAACAAACAAACAATAGGCTTCTTACATTATGCTTTACTTCTCTCTACCTTCATCATCTATCATACAAACAAACACTAGGCTTCTTCTTACTTTATGATTCCCTCCCACCTCCACTCCTCCGTCAATTAACAAGCTCAAAGCAATAGGAATCTTTACATAGATAGTCTTTTTGAAACACTTACAATATGCATGTTGAATATTACATTCATTCCGCCTGCTACCAAATGTCATGGGAGCAATGTTGTCAGTTCCAAGATAATATATCAAGAAATAAACATGAGCCTCATCGTAATAGTTTTATGTATTAGAATAGTATGTGTGTGTAATTCTGATGTATTATATTCCTTAAAACTCTTATAATGTATTGTAATGTTAATGTAATGATTATTGTATGTTTTAACGAGGTAAGCTTAAGTATTCCACAATAACATTTAAGATATTGTGCTAATTGACAGCTTAGTGGAATGCAAAATACGGATTCTTCTCTCTTATGTATATAAAAGTTAATCATATGGACGATGTTGGATAGCTTAAATATTAAATTGCATTATTTGTTGATTTTAGAACTTATAGAAAGTAGATATATTAATATATAAAAATTTTTTGTCAGCATGAAAACTGGACAACAAAGCCTCGGATTTGTCACCTAAAGAATACGTGGGACCCACTTGAAAATGTTTGGCGGGGATAAATGGCGCCATCCCCAAATTCTAGCAGACAAAAAAGAAAGGGTTTCGTCGTCTAATAAATTTTATAATCTTAATAAAAATTTTGGAATCCCACTTTTTAAACTTGTTTCTTTTTTCTCTGGGATCTCATCTCATCCAAGACGAACCTCTCGGCCGTCGCCCTCCTTCACCCCGATGTTCTTCCGCCGTTGAGACCGGCCGGTAGGTGGGCAATGCTCGCTCGCTCCTCTTCTCGCTGGGCTTCCGTCATTTTCTTAACGCCGTTGCTCTGGGCAATGTTGTAAGTTAGTCAATCTACCCCCTTCTTGGATTCGATTCATTCTGAATTTGAGTTCTTTGATTTCGATTCTTCTGTTTCCAACCAGAGATTTTTGAGTCATAGTGGATGCGGGTTTCTCTAAAGTCTCTGGTTTGCTTGTTTCAAGATATAGCACCGAAAGAGAAAAGCTCCTAGATCTACGCTTCATTCAGGTAATTTTCCGTAGGGATTTAGGTTTTCATTTATTGTTTGCTTTTGGGTTTAAGTTTCTCTAGCTCAATTGTGTTCTCATTCTGTTTTCGATTTCATTGTTGTCCTGAACTAATTGCTTTCATTGTTTTCCTAATGTCAAAGAAGCAGTGAGACTAGCTCTTGGGCGTATTGTTAATTTTTAAGCATGTATTGCAATTATCACTGGTAGGCGTTTCAGCATTATCTCAGTTGGGTATGTCGTCGTTTCTTCATATCCTCCTTGGTTGTTGAGAAAAATTAAAGCTTAAAGAAGCTCAGGAGCTTAATTGGTTATGAAAGTTTTGATCTTTACCACTCTTGAGAATTGGGTTCTATTTAAAATTTGGATTTATGAATATGAAATTGATTTTCCATTGGTTTTTGTTTGTTAATTAATTGGGTTGTAACCGCAAAAACTGATTATGTTGACATTGTCTCCCTTTGAGCTGGTTTTTCGGTTGATGTTGATGTATCATGTGATATTTGAATTTTCACTCCAAATAGCTTATTCTTCTTCATCTATGATTGTGTGAAAATGATTGGTCAAATGTCTAATTCACGTCGTAATCGCGTGAACTATTCTAAATCATGGGAAGTTGGAGGAAAAAGAAAAGAAAAGTCTCAGTCTTTGAAGTCGTATCATTGCCTAGGCAAATCTTGACCTCAAAATTCTACTCTTGGGTTTGGTCTTGATTGTATTTCAAGAATGCCCACAAAGTTAACCTCACATTGTCTTAAAAGCTTGTGTGCTTGAAAAGTTTTATATAATCTTTTGAAGCTTCTTTACTTGTTTTAGGTGTTGTCGTTGTTGGTGGGCGTACATCTCCCTCCATCCATGTCTTAGGTGGTTCTGTGTCCATAAGTTTTCAAAGATACCATTTTTGTTTGTAGGCCCTTTTTGTGTGGTTGTTTATGAGATGTTTTCCCACCACTATGGTGGGACAATGAAGCTGTTTATGGTATGCAACTACCAGTCACATATCTTCTCCACCAAGTATCAGCTGTTTGCCCAGAGAACTTACAAATTTTTTCTGTCATGTTCATAGCTGACATCTGTAGTATACTTGTATTCGATTGCGTTTGTGTAATGTGAGTCATTACAAGTTCTTTTAGTCTACAAGTTGATCGCATTGAAGCTTACGCATGTGTTTCTGAGTTATGTTCTGCAACTAGCGTACTAATCTAACTCTTGCGAGAAATTTCGTATGTTCTCAACTCATATAAATAGCTTCTCTGCATTCTTGTGTCCAAAGTTTTCATAGTCTGCCTTCTGAACAATCTAGTTATTTTGTTTAAAGTATAATGCTTCAATATTAACCTGTGCTTAGCTTAAGAAATAACATTACCTTGCATGTAGAGGCTAGTGGCAGGCTGTATATTCATATGATGTGTGGCTTTGCCTTGATTTCCATTTGTGCAAATGCCTCCGATTACGAATACGCATAAGGTCACTAGCCGGTTTAATCCTGTGCTGGCCCGTTCGAAGCTAATTCGGACTAATTCGACAAGCCAGTTCATTGCTTCATCGGCCCAGACTTCTCATGCACCCAACCAACACAGTGCTCCTCCAAACAAGACTTCTCATGCCACCACCCAGCATATCCCTCCCCGGAGAAAGACTTCTGCTCTTCCAAGCAAGACTTCTGCTCCTCCAAGCAACACTTCTCATTCCACCGCCCAGCTTGTCCCTCCCCTGAGAAAGACTTCTGATGCCAACAACCAGCATGTCCCTCTGAGAAATACTGTTTATCCCACCAACCAAAATAGCATTCAGCTGAACCGAGCAGCTCAGGGGATTTCCCAGCATCTAACTCCTGCAGAACAAATTTCAGAAGCCACTACTCATCACATTCAATCTCATCAGGCTTCAGAGGCACGTATTTCGCAGACCACTCCAAATCTTCCTCCGTTACCTCTCAAACCAATGAGTGCAGTTCGTCGGCACAGGAGCTGTGGTAGTCGTTGGGTGGAAAGTATCAGGATTTCAAAGGATCATCCTTATGCATATGCATCTATAATTAGCTTTACTCTGTGCAATTTCAACTATAACTTCCAAACCATGAGAATTGAACTGCTTGACTTCTTTGTAATTTATTGTTCTCTTTTGCAGCTCATTTGCCAGATGTACCGGATAAGAAGCCAAAACGAGGGGCATGTCGACAAGTTAAGACCATACGGATCACACGTATCACGAAACAGCCGATTAAGGTTGTTTATCATCCCGTGAACAGAAAAGCAGACAATAGTGAAGTTCATAGCTTGTTGGCTCATGACATTGGAGCACTTGTTCGGGTACATTGTCCAATGGGGGGTGGTTATTGGAAAAAAGTTGATAAAGAAGATAAAGAAAGGCTTATTACTCTTCTCACAGTAAGCCTATCTTACATGTTATTAAATTCGAAGATTTCCACCCACAGTTTTTGCTTTCTTCATTTCATACTAAACTTTTCATTGTATTGATGTTAGGTAAACTTTGAGTTAGACCTAAAGGACCCTGATGTTAATTGGTATGTCGATGATCTATTTAAATCAAGATTTAGAGATTTTAAGTATGAGCTACATGACTTTTACAAGGACTTCGACCCTGTTGAGGCAGTGGATAATCCACCTTTAGAGATGCTGAGGAGAGATGCACTGCAATGGGTTCTATTGTGTGAACATTTTAAGAGTGAGAAGTTCCAGGTTAGTAGGCCATCAAACCTTTATGTTGATTGATTTGTTACTTGACTTTTGCTTATAATTATGATGTCCTATTTCCTCATTTAGTTTTTTACATGTCCTAGAAACAATCTGAAGCTAACAAAAACAACCGGGCTAATTATGATGTCCTTTTGATCACCGTACTGGTTCTCGTCCTTTGTCGTACATAGTCGAAGACCTGGCAGCGGTAATCAGTAGTATAAATTTTCTGTTTGAAAAGTACTTGACATGATAATTTGTTTAAATTTAACAAAATTTACTTTCAAATTCAGGAAGGTTCACAAATGCCAGAGATTGATGCTTTTCAGAGAGCTTATGCTGGAAAAAACAAGGAATGGAATAATGATTTGGCTAAATCGAAACATGTAAGAGTTTTGAATTCATGATGAGAATTTGAATGAGTTAAGAGTTTTATTCTATATATTTGAGATGCTTTTTTAACTCCAATCAGCAGCTTACGATTGACTTTATAAATGTTTGAGTAGACCATCATACACTTTGTACTTTTATAAGAGATCAAGAAGCTTGTCCTCTTGCATAATAGGTAAGTTTTTAAGTATGCAATCATATAATTTAGTGCTTATATAAGTGATGAGGGAGCTTACTAGCTATTGGTACGGTTTAAAGTCCCTTCAGTCTCTTGATGTAAATTTCTGTATTTCACAAGAAAGACCTAATTGTGCTGGTCTTGTTTCCCTTGAGTGATCTATGCCAAACCGCTACCTTTATCTTTATTGAACTCTCAAGAATGTAATGGTAGTAGACTTATCTCTGTTCGTCGCAAACTTCGTTTTCATTCTATTGGGAGTTGTTTTGTTGTTTTCATGTGTATGATATTCTGTGACTTGCTGTACAAAATTTCCAGATTACCTTCTGTACATCATTTGTGTATTAAGTATTTGAGTCATCATTTGAACTCCGATTCCCTTGAAATTTTGACAGAACTTAGTTCTATATGTTGACTGCTGATCTGCAAATTTACATACTCATAGCCCAAAGGATTATTTTCTAGTGAATTTTATGAAAAAGGTCGTTGCTACTGGTTTTCTACATAACAGCTTATCCTTTTCATGTCGTTCACCATTCGTTTCCAACACAATTATCCTTGTGTTTCCATAATGAGATTGACGAAACGAAATAGTGTCCTTTCCTCTGAAACAGCTATCAATTAGAAACTGGTTTTATGTTTTCTGCTACTTAGCATGATTTGATTATGTATACCATGTTGATATGCTGTGGAACTGAAAGATTACTTAATGTTATCATAGTTTGGTTAACTTTCCAACTTTTTAAGGAGGAGATGCTGGCAAAGAGGGATGAGTATCTTCAATCTTTGGCAGAGGAGTATCCAGAGGGCACACCATTAGAGGATATACAAGTAACTGATGAAAATGTCGGATTGAACATCATGACATCTGTCCTTGGTTCTAAGCCTGGGCGCCAGATTCGTGGATTGGGGAAAGGGAGATGTAGAGAGGTTGGGGCATCTTCTCGGGCAAGTCTGTCAACCATTTATCAGTTGCAGAAAGCACTAGAAGCAGAGAAGGAAGCTCGAGAGGCAGAGAGAGAGGCAGATCGGAAGGAGTTTCACTTGTTGAAGCTGGCTATAGAGGGAAAGTTTGGGTTTTCCATACCAAGCTCATCTGGTTCACTACCACCTCAGTCAAACCAACATATGAATGAGAATGATGATGAAGCTACCACTTCTATGGGATAGGTGATGGGTATTCATATGAATTTACTTAATTATAATGGCTAGTTAGGTTGTGTTTGCCTTTTGACTTAAAAAATATGGGCCCAACTCCTAACTATTTTGTATATGGGGGATTAGAATGGCTAGTTAGGTTGAGGTTGTGTCTGCCTTTTGGTTAAAACATATGGGCACAACTCCTAACTCTTGTATATGGGGACTAGAATGGCTAGTTAGGTTGAGGTTGTGTTCGCCTTTTGGTTAAGCATACGGGAACTACTCCTAACTATTTTGTATGGGGATTGTACTGTATTATTAGTTGTACAATTCCGGCAACTTAACTATATATATATATATAGTCTCTTTTGTGAAATTAGTTAATTTTGTATTAGTTCAATGTGGTTTCGATGAAAGCCATGACAATTAGATTCCTCATAAAAAACTTAGAATGAGTTGTCACTACAGGGCTTACTTTAGATGGATTGCAAATCATTTGGTTGTGTAAATCTTACATAATTTGTCACCAAATGAGCACCAAGGCGACAAACCATTTCGTCGTGGGAAAGTCTGCCCAAACAAAAAATTTTTTCACACAAAAAACCCTTATAACACACACCTTTTCCTCACGAAAGTGACTCTTTCTTAATTCAATTTTTTTTTTAAGAAAGGCCACAAATATTACCTCCCAAAAAAATACTTCTCTCTTCTTGACTCTTCTCTTTCGTGAAATCACTTTCGGGGAAATCAGTTTTTCCCGACGTTTGGTAAACATTCTGTCAAAAGCTTTGGATGATCCAAAATCAATTTTAGGTGTTTGGTAAACATTTTTAGGGAAAGTCCTCTGAGATGCATATAATGATCAAAACAGACATGTTTTTGAATAACTATTTTAATAAACTATTTGTACAATTATTTTTTTTTAATTATCAAGTTTATTTTTTAAAAATAAATTTCATATAATAGTTTATATTTTAAAACACACACATTTCCTATGTAACAAATTTTTATACTACCATCCAACTACAATATATTAGTAGCATTTCTGCAATCCTTATGCAGAAATGCATATAATTTAGAAACACCAATTTTTTTTAGATCAAAGATATTTGAGAATGGCAAGAATTGGTACAAAAATCCTTTGCAGGAGGAAGAAGAGAATTTCATAAATGGTGACACAATTCAATAATCAATACAACTTTTTTTATTACAAGCTTACAACAAATGCCATTTCGTCTACCCCGATGCTAAATTATCAGCAGAACTTCATACTAGTAGTTGGATTTCACGATTGTATTTGCAAGATTTGCTGTTATCTTACATCTTCAGATTAATTATCTATTGGCTAGGTTGAATTTGTGAGGGAGTTTGCATTGTGATTTCTTTTCCAGTATGCACTCCAGCGTGCGAAGTTATCATGTTACCAATTGTTTTCAGAATCAAGGAACACAGTTACCAGATTTCATACAATTTGCCTATCTTTTTCATTCCAGCTTTTGTATGTTGAATTGACAGAACAAAATATGAAGCAAGCCAACACAAAATCAATCCGTCTTACATTTTGTAAATTCAATTCAACGAAACTAATGCAACTCTGAAGGTGTGTTTTTCAATGGGGAAATTTCAGCACAACAAAGCATACCAGTAAATTAATCAAAGTGTTGAAGAACACCACATTTTTACAGAAACCCAATAAACCCAATTCGATTCCGAATCCAGAACAACAAAAAAACCCAATAAACCCAATTGGATTCCTGCCGTCTACATCCTCTACCGGCCCCCACCGCCCGGAGTTCACCGTCTCCTCCCTCCACATTGGTAAGCTCAATCTCACCACCAACGCCGACGCCACCTCCTCCCACCTCGTCGCAGTCTTCAACCACACCGTCTCTGCCAAGAACCCCAACAAACACATCATCTTCTCCTCTCCTCCGCCGCCGTCCCGGTCGGAAGTGGCTCAATCCCAAAGTTCACCTCTGGCACCGACAACAGCACCACCTTTCACGCCATCCTCGCCGCCGCACAAGACGTCGACGTCGAGTCGGTGAAGCCGCTGAGATCGGATCTGAAGAAATGTTTGAGGCGGTGGGCGGTGGGCAGAAGGTTTCGTCGAGGGTGCGATGGGGGACGGAGGAGAGGTCGCCGCCGCCGTCGTCGTCGTCGTCTTGCTCGGAGAAGGAGAGGTGGGAACTGAGGAAGTTGAGGTCGGCACGAGAGTTTTAAGGATGAATGGCAAAATGATGTAAATCGAAATGTTAGAGAAGGCTAAAATTGGAAAAAAAAAATTTCATTAAGAATTTCAGAAATACCCAGCGTGTTCAAATGAAATCACTTTCGCGAAAGCTACCCGCGCCTTTCGGAAATCAGCTTTCGCGAAAGTGATTTGGCCGTCGAAAGTGATTTCGTCTGGGGTTTACCAAACGCCTTTTCCTGCGAAAAAGCTTTCGCGAAATCACTTTCGCGCCGAAAGTGATTTCGGAAAGTAATGCCAAACGGGGCCTTAGAATGAGTTGTCACTACAGGGTACTTTAGATGGCAAATCATTTGGTTGTGTAAATCTTACATAATTTGTCACCAAATGAGCACCAAGGCGACAAACCATTTCGTCGTGGGAAGTCTGTCCAGACAAAATAATTTTGTCACGCAAAAAATCCTTAGACGACAAACCATTTCATCACATAAGTGAGTCTGTCCCGACGAAGTAGTTGGTCGTAAGTTGTTCTCGCCACGATTTCATTTGTGGGCACATATTCGTCATTGGAGGATTTAGACGACAAAAAACTGAATTCTGATCATTGGCTTCCTTTCTTGGAAGGCTTTAAGAGATCATTAGTAGATGGTGTCTAAGTTCTAGATAAGTGTCTATTACATTATTCAAGACTATTTGTTTTCTTTCTTTGTTTGAAGGGAAATTTTATTTACACCCCAATTTTTAGTTAATGCACCCCATTATTAATTCACCTCATATTGAATTTTTTTTTTTTTTTATATTAAATATCTTAATGTATCCCAAATGTACCCTTAACTACCCTTAACAATAAAATAAACTAAATATTGAGTTCATCCCCCTATTATGATTCACCCCATCTCTTATTATGAATTCACTCCAAAAAATATAAACTTTTTTAGTTTTATTGCAAATCTAAAGGAGGGGGATCCTGATGATAGATCTGGATAGATGACCCTAATCTCCTGCGACCCAAACATATATAGCTTTTCAATTTTCAATTTTGATGGTCGTAGGTCTGCACTACAAATCATGAACATGTAAATACATACAAACAGAGCTTAAGCCAGCATCCAGTTTTGATAGCCTTTAGATACACATCGAGCATCTCCACCCACGTAGGCGCAGGCGCAGGTACGAAGTGGGCAATTACCCACTTCTTGCTTGGAGGCGATGAATAGTCCTTGCAGGCGATCACTATTCACATAATTTTAATATATATTTTTTAATTTAAATGTGTAATAAGGTAGAAAAAACCAAATTATTTTTGTGCTTAAAATTTAATATTACATACTTGAAAATTTTGATATAAAAAAAAATTGTGATTTTTATAGAAAACATCAAAATTGAATACTTCTTCACACAAAATTGAATATTACATACTAATAATTATCATAAAATACATAGAGAATTATCATATGTTAAATTGAATATTTGTGTTTCAAATTTAACATTACATACTTAAAAAATTTGATATAAAAAAAATGTGATTTTTTTATAGAAAAGAAAATGTTGATTTTATATTAAAATTAAAAAAAATTGTTTTTAAGTGTTCGGCAGCCACTCGCCGAAGACTCATTTCAGCCCAACAAGGGTCGTTCAGCCTCCCTCCTGAACACGGAAGCCCCCTTCACTCGCCCCCACTCGCGCGTGAATTGCACGTGCCCGAATAAAAAAAAAGGAGTGCGTTTTGACGTCAGCGGGGCCCACACCACACTAACTCGTCTTCGCCCTCGCCTTCCAACGTCTCGCCCGCCTCGTTTTTTGCCGCTGGAGCATCAACAGTCCCCATGGCAGGCGAGCCTGCGCCCTCACCTGCCGTTTCGCCCTCCTGGTGGAGGTGCTCTCATAGCCTTTAGAAAAAGAGGACGGTGAGCGGGGAAAGAGGAGGCGGGGCCAAAAGGGGGCCGGGGCCGCTATGTATATGAAATTGGCATATATAATATATAATATTATCAAAAAATGTGATTATCCATAGATTTACTAATTAGGATTTGAGGAGTTGAAGAAGATGAACTTGAGAAGGAAGTTGAATGATGTAGGAATTATAATTAGAGGTGTAAGCTCATTAATAAGTTTCAAGGTATACAAATATTTTGTACTTATTAGTAATTTTAGATAAGGTTAAAATTGTATTTTCCCTATTAAAAATTAAATTAGGGTGTATTCACTAAAAATTGGGGTGTAAATGAAATTTCCCTTGTTTTAATTAGAAGGTTAAGTGAGATTAGCTTCTTAGTGAAAATTTATGAACTAAAGCATCCACCAATCATCAATCTCGAAGGAAAAGAGATGTCTTATGTTTTAATATAATTTGTTATGAGACATTCAGTGAATTCAAGTGGTAGTCACTTGTGATTAGAACCGGTCGTAGTCTAAATTAGACTTTACGTACCGTTTCTGCAAAAATCTATTCACACATTGGCTATTGTTTAATCAGATTTTTTTCGCCTTTACAAAGAGGCAATATATGTAACAAATGTTCGTCATTTAAAAGTTGCACATAGTCATTGCTAGGTATGTCCATAAGAGCAGAGCCACCGCGAGGGCGAAAGGAGGGGCGATCCTGCGGGATTGCCCTTCGGATGATGATGGGCGCGGCAGCGGGAGGAAAAAGGGGGAGCGATCGGTCGGCGATCCACCGGGAGGCGAAGGCAGAGGCGGGGATTGCCCGCGCCTGCGCCTGCGAGCGGCGATGGCGATCTGACGTCACAGCGCACTCCGACCCATTTTTTAATCTTTCTTCTTCCAATCGTGGCTGACGTAGGTTGTGGGCGACGACAGGCTGACGGCGACGACCGGCGATTGGCCTTGGATTGGTGGTATCGACGGCGGCGTCGGGGGTGAGGCTCAGTGGCTTGTTCGGTGGCATCCTCCGAACTTTGTTTGGTGTGAGTTGGCGTGTTCGGCTGCATCCTCCGAGCGCTGTTTGGAGTGGGTGTGTTCGGCAGTGGCAGCCGAACATCTAAAAAATTAAATTTTTTTTTTCTATCAAATTTTTTTTACTATGTAATCTTTAATTTTATGCATAAATAAAATTTATCAGATCAAATGTAGTGTTTCGCCCTCCATGTTTTTGACAAAAAAAAATATTAAGCACAAATAAAATTTATTTGACAAATTTTTTATATCAAATATAGTGGATCGCCCTCGCCTTCCGTGGGTGCCAATTGCGAAATCCGGCAATATACTATTCATCACCCACGGGCAAAAGGCCCCCTTATTGCCCTTGCCCTTGCCCTTTGCTGTGCCTTTGCTCTAAACAAAGCTAAAAGTCGAACTAGGTGTAGAGTGGGGACCCTATAAAAACAGACGTCTAAATCAAAAATCGTTTGGTGATCTAAGAGCAAAAACAATGTTGAGTTAAAAACCCAAAAAGCTATCTGAAAAACCCAATTTTTTTTTCCCTAAATCTAAATAGTGTTGTAAAATTTGGAGGAATAAACCCAAATTGAGGGGGAAAACTGGGTATTTGGGGCTGTTTGCCTCTTTCCGGTCTGGGTCGGGCCGTAAGGGTATTTGGTCCTTCTTCTTGTTGGATGCGTAGGCGTGCCACCACCAAGCCACGAGTTTGGCCTGAATGGAATGTGACGTCGAGGTTTGCGCTCAAGTCTGACTTCTGATCTTGCGATTGTGCGACCAAGCAAGGAACCTCCTCTTGGTCTGAGTTCTTTCACTTCCTCGGGGTCAAGGATGATTAGGTCTCGGTTTGATATTTTTGGTGTTTTTTGGGTTTGTAAGATGCGATGAATGCAAGTGCAAGAATGAAACGATATGAAACTAATGTGAATAAAGCAATAAGTAAAAGGGCGATGAATTAAACTATAACAAAAGTGAATTTAAACTAAGAACTTTGAATAAAAGTGAAATTGTATTTAAGACTTGGAAAATAAACTTACACTAGAAATCGAAAGACTCGAACAAGAACCGAAATTGCTTGAATGATAAAACCCTAGACTATGAATTGAAAGATAGTAAAATGAAGAGTTTTTGTGTGTTGTGTTCGGGGCCCTTTCTCTTCTCCATCTGATGGTTTATATAGGGCTGCTTCAACCCTAGAGCTGGGCCATTAATTGGTCCGAGTCAACTTTGTTCCAAAAACCTCCCAAGTCTAGACCTGATTGCTTAGGCCTTGATGACAAATTTCTCTGAGTCCAGCTTGGTTTGCACGTACTTCCTTCTTGGGCTAAGGTAATCGTTGGCGCGTGATTCCTTTCCTTCTCAGGCCCCGTGATGAGTGGATCTCCAGCCTCGCAAATCTGATCCTTGTAATGTCACCTTGAAGATTGAGACTTGATCGCGTAGTGAGAGGACTTCGTCATAACTTCTCTTGATCTTCGCCCAACTATCCTGATTTAGTTGAAGGGTTTTGGGTCATCAAGCCTCGAAGTTTGACAGCTTCTGAGCTTTCTATCCTCCAAGGTCGTGTATCCTCCAAGGCCATCAGCCTTCTAGGCCTTCTATTCTTTGTTTCTTCAGGGCAATCGGCCCTCGAGGCCCTCAACCTTTATTTCTTCAGGGCCGTATGCTAGGCCACTAAATATGATCTTGAGGGCCACTATTTCTTCATGGCCTTCTAGTCTCGAGGGCCAGTTTCACTTCTTTTAGGCCTTGTGGCTACGAGGGCCACTTCTTCTTCTAGGCCTTGTGACCTCGAGGGCCACTATTTCTTCATGGCCTTCTAGTCTCGAGGGCCAGTTTCACTTCTTTTAGGCCTTGTGGCTACGAGGGCCACTTCTTCTTCTAGGCCTTGTGACCTCGAGGGCCACTTCCTCTTCTAGGCCTTGTAACCACGAGGGCCACTTCTTCTTCTAGACCTTGTGACCACGAGGGCCACTGGCCTTGTAACCACGAGGGCCACTGGCCTTGTAACCACGAGGGCCACTGGCCTTGTAACCACGAGGGCCACTTCTTCTTCTAGGCCTTGTGACCACGATGGCCACTTCCTCTTCTAGGCCTTGTGACCTCGAAGGCCACTTAGAAATTTCCTCGAGGGCCTTTCATTATTGGTTATGCTTTCAAGTCAAATCCATTAAGGCCATGTGGTTGAAATCCTATAAGGCCTTTCTGGCCCGAGTTAAACTCAAAATCAAATATGCTTGTCGAACGATGTCGTTTAGAAGCATACTTGAACCCGTTTAGGCTCCGAATCTGACCGTTTATGACCCGGTTCAAACAGGGGCTAAATTTAGCCTCTTATTTGCAGAGTTCACTGTGACATGGCGCACATGGGCCCCACAAAGCAGGGCAATAATAAAAAGACAAAAAGTTGGGCGTGCTATGTATGCAGCCACCTCATTGAGGCGTGAGGCATTTGGCGCGTGGAGAAAGAGCTCCACTTCAATTTGTTTGGCTGCTATTCTTTAAAGTTGGGCCCATATACTATATTTAATACCAAATTTAGTATTTGATTCTTTATTTTCACCCCAAAATAATGTTATTCCCCTTTGTTTTCCCCTTCCACATTACAAAATTAAACATTTTCCCCCATACATTTTCCCCCATAAGTTTTTCCCCCAACATTGTTTTTGCTCTAATAGAGACAAAAGCTTTTGAGTTTGCCCCAAATACAAATAATTCATGAAAGAGTCCAAGACATGAGCGATACTAATTATTAATCATGTAGAAAATTAGATACCAATCGAAACACAGGTATGGTCACGCATCCTAAGACATGTCCAAGGCACCTTCCGAAGACAAAAAGTTGGCTCGTTTTTCAAGGTGACTTTCGGTGAGCTCTATCGATAGCTATGACATTGCAGACGCTTGTAACCCTACCTTCATTTGTACAACCTTCATTTGTACAATGATACAAAGAAACAAACAAACAAACAAACAAACAAACCTGAAGTGAAGTTATTGTCAAGTAATTGGCCCTCGTGGCAAACACAACCAAATGTCCCACTACGTACCAAGGGCCCCGGGATGGCAACACAAACTTACACATAATTATAAATGTCCCTCTCATGGTTACTACGTATCTATTATAGAATAAGTCCAGTAATATCGCATTAGTTTACATAGATAGCAGTGGAAAGTTGTTTTTGAGAGAAAGATCAAGGTGTACGTCTGGAAGTGTACAAACACTGCATACCTCGATCCAAAGAGGCTCCCGGATTCTCCGAAAAACTTTCCATGACCATCCAAACCAAGAAGCAGTTACACATCTCAGATTTGCTCACCAGATTCAGTTCAAAGAACAAAGACGGAAGAGCTTATTCGCCAAAAAGTAGTATCGGCGGCGGTAAATGTTTAAGAAAATATCTCACATAGGAGATATAAAGAAGTATCATATATTCTGTACGTTTTGCAATAATACAACATATATATTTAATCTCCCAAATATATATATCTTCATGTCCATGTGAGTATGTCTGTCCAAAACATGGAAAATTAACAGAAATTTAACCGTAAATATCCAAGAAAGAACTAATAATGAAAGACCTACTGCCCTTTATTCTGGAAACTATATTCTACATAGATACTCAGTTATATTGAACATCAAGGGAATACATAAGAAACTTTGAGTTTGCCCCACACGTACATAAATTCATGATAATTCCAATACACGAAGACACTAATTTATCAAGGACTAAAACTGTCCAATCAAAACGTGCAAGGTCGCTCATCATGACTAACTTATTTACTGCCCTCAAACACTCACTAGTGGAGGGAATTGATTAATAATTAACCACACAAGATCTTGTAATTAATTAAACATGTACTTATACACTTGAAAATATAAACTTATAGATATTGAGGCCCTCTCTTAATTAAACACCATCTGTAGGCCCGAACTTCTCCTCGGAATCTCTCGGAGCCTTACACGAGAAGGAGCCACTGATCATGCTTTGGAGACCCGATTTCGACCCGATGTACCCCCGCTGGAAACTCTGGAACACCCAAAACAGAAATCGAACAGTGTGCAATACCCCGACACCTCCCAACAAAGCGATCCAAACCGAGAACCACGCCTTGTACGTCTCGTAAGACGAACCGAAAAGCTCGCCGAAGGGCACCACCAGGAGCAGAACATTAATGTAGGTGAGCGCCATGAACGTGAGCGTGATGCACATGGCCATCGACAGCATCCACATGAAAACCCGGTTGTGGAGCGGAAACCCGCTAACCAACAATAGCGTGACGCTCACGGAAGCGAGGAACGACACCGTATTGTAGGTTACGAAGTTGTGGAAGTCGACCTCCCAGAGGTTACCCGACACGGCAGTTCCAGGAAGACACGGAGATAGTTCGCTGCACAGGGCCTCGGTTCGGTTCCCTACAGTCATAGTGAAGTTGGTGTTTTTTTCGGTCCAAATGCCGCCGGGCGGGTTAATTATGGAGTTGAAAGTCATGGTGGAGATCATCGTCGCGACGACCATCAGCATGTCGCACTTCTCCACCAGCCAATTGCTCGGATGTTTCACGTATTTGATGAGTTTCGTCCAGGACCGGTGCCTGTACCCTCGGCCGTTCGCCCCCTCTTCCGGCGGTGCCATTGCCAGCAGTTTATTGTCAAAACCAGGATTTTTCGTATTAGTTCCCGCCGCTGGGAAATGATCGGTTTCGTCGTGTTCAGTTTGGATTCCGGCCTTCATCAAAATCTGGCGAATTTCGAGGCTCTGACTGCCATGCTCGACGACATTTAACATGGTCCAAGTCGCCCCACGACCAACGTTCGCTTCGGCTCTTATAACAGCTAGGGAAACCAAGTAACGTATGATCTGCAACACAAATAATCCATGAGGAAAAATAAAAGGCTCATTTAAAAATTTTTAGTTGTTAAGTTTTCTTTGCATTGTGCCCCACGCCACTTTTTCTGGACCCTAAGTCGTGTGATAGATGTATTATTTTGTCCCCCTTTTTTGGAGTGTACTAGTCTTATCCTTCATTATTATAACACTTAATATCCCTTTTGCCCCCTGCAACTCTTTTTGAGAGACATTTTGCCTCCTACAACTCTATTTGTATCCCATCTGCCCCCTGCAACTCATTTTTTGGGAAATTTTGCCCCTTTTGCCGTTAACCTTAACAGAACAGTATTTTTTTGCTGACGTGGCATGTCCATGTCAGCAAAAAATATTTTTTAATTAATATTTTTTTGCCACATCAGCAAAAAATATTTTTTAATTAATATTTTTTAAAAACTTTTAAATTTTTTTTTTCATAAGTTGTTTAATAATGGTACAAAACATTAAACAACTTATGAAAAAAAAAAAGGGAATTGTTATTCCCACTCCTTTTTTTTCAAAATGCACATAGATGGAGTGTATAATGAAAAAAAGTGGAGTATCAATGATATTTCCCAGAAAAACCAACTTAATAAATGGTACACATCACTAAACAACTTATGAAAAAAAAGCTACCAAGAAAAATTTTTTTAGTGATGTGTACCATTTATTAAGTTGGTTTTTTTGGGAAATATCATTGATACTCTACTTTTTTTCATTATACACTCCATCTATGTGCATTTTGAAAAAAAAAAGGAGTGGGAATAAGAATTCCTTTTTTTTTTTCATAAGTTGTTTAATGTTTTGTACCATTATTAAACAACTTATGAAAAAAAAAATATAAAAAGTTTTTTAAAAAAATAAAAAAGTTTAAATAAAATTTTTTTAATTAATATTTTTTTTAAAAAAATTATTTTTTGCTGACGTGGCAAAAAAATATTAATTAAAAAATATTTTTTGCTGACGTGGACATGCCACCTCAGCAAAAAAATACTATTCTGTTAAGGTTAACGGCAAAATGGGCAAAATTTCCCAAAAATTGAGTTGCAGGGGGCAGATGGGATACAAATAGAGTTGCAGGGGGCAAAAGGGATATTAAGTGTTATTATAATTAGTGCCAGGTTGATACAGAAAACATAGGTATCCTAGTACTTTTCTAACTCCATTATGCTTACTCCTAGACTAGTTGTTTCATTAAATTAGAACAAAACCTTAAAAGAAAAGAAAAATAAATTTTGCATGAACACCGGCATCGAGACTTTCATTTTTATCGATATACAACCCATATGCACACAAAATACAACCCATACCAAATGTTAAAGTTCACGGTCAATTAACATTGAATAAATATGTGGTGGATATTCACTAATAGTTTTACTTATATGATAAAAAAAATTAATAATTATATTCTCGTGGTGGCTTTTTATTACTAATTTGCATCCAAGCATCATTTCAGCTAGATTTTATATTTAAATTGGGCATGTGACCAGGTCATGCGAAGGAAAAATCATCTTAAAAAAAATTCTAAGTTTTTAATCCCTCACCCACTAAATAATCTTTTGCGATAAATTCTTCATGATTATTTCAATCTTAAAACACTGAACGCATTAAGCCACCACTATTACAAACAATTTCATGTTGCCAAAATAAACAAAGATAAAAAATAATGGAAAACATAAAAAATTCATAGCTAAAAGTTTAAAAATCATTTTTTGGTTATTTTGTAAAGTGTTAAAAAATATTTAAAAATATAACACAATAAAAAAGACGATTTTTTAACTGCTTTGAGATGAAATTGTTATTTTCTTAACCAACTTGGACAAAAAAATTTATTGAATTGGTGTTTAGGTGCAAATTGATAATAGAATGCCACCACAGAATACAATTGATAATGCATGTCTACCACAATTAATGAATATCTAAAATCTTACATGCTTCTAAAAGTACTTTCATGATTATCTCAAATATTTATTCAATCAATCATGAGCTCGATCGCCGACTTTAACTTTGTTTTGAAAATTTTGCGGAAAAGAGAAAACCCGAGTTTTTCTACCTTTGTTAATTAACCCGACCCACGTATTTTGTAAATTCTTTGGCAAGTAACCAACTGCATGTATTTTTATATAGAAAATACATGCAGTTGAATAAATATTTGACGAGCTTTTTTTTTATATAGAAAATACCTGCAATTGGGTACTTGCCAAAGAATTTGCAAAATACGTGGGTCTGGTCAATTAACAAAGGTAGAAAAAAAAACTCCAGTTTCTCTTTTCCTCAAAATTTTCAAAACAAAGTTAAAGTCGGCAATCGAGCTCATGATTGATTGAATAAATATTTGAGATAATCATGAAAGTACTTTCTGAAGACATTAAGATACATGAGAGAACTTTAATGAATATAAATGTATGCATCCATCCATATACCTTAATGTGCCTTAACAGCAAAGCCGACTGCAGGATGGTGACGCCGGAATCCGAACCGGCTTTCAAGTTGAGAAACTCACCATCTTCATCTCCAATCTTTTCCACCAAAAGCTTCAAGCACTCCAACTGGTTATGTTTGACACACAAGTGCAAAACTGTTTCTTTTGATCTACCTTCAACCTGAACATACACCGACCCGGGATTCGCCTCCACCAACTCCTTCACCACCTCAATTTCCCCTCTCATGGCCGCATAGTGCAGGGGGATTTTCCCCGTCTCGTCGTACGCCAAGCACGCCTCGGCATACGCAGACAATAAGACTCGCACGGTCTCCTTGTGGCCCTCTGCAGCGGCCAAGTGCAGCGGGGTGCGCCCCGCTGAGTCTGGCCTCTGTGCAAGCCTGGGGTAATGAGCGGAAAGGGCTTTAGTGTACTCCGCGTGGCCAAGCAAAGCCGAGACGTGTAAGGGCGTCTGGATTTGGTTGGTCAGGGAGAGTTTTCTGAGAATTAGGGAGTCTTTTTTGATCAAAGTGTTTAGTGTTTCAACACTTCCGGTTGCCGCCGCGGCGTACACTTGATCTTCGTCTTGTCTATTCATCTCTCGCTCCATTCTTTGATCGAAATGTCTTTCTATGAAATTCGCTTCACCTCAAAGATTATATATATATAGAAAACCTTAATAGTTACATCCATCCAAACGTTGAGTGTATCTGAATTTAACCGATAGGTAGATGCGGAAATTATGCACGGGTACTATAGTTTGGCAAAATAAACGGTGAATCATTGGATCCCAGGTGAAAAATGCATGAAAAAATTCCTATGATTTCTTCTCCAATTCTTGTTCGATATTGTGTCGGCATTACATTGGTTGTATTAGGCGAGGCAGGCCAATTACTGCAGCACACCGACTTCAGGTCAAGTTTGTTTGTTTGTAAAAAGTACAGTGAAGGTCTGTTACAAACATTTGCCACAACAAATTCGGGTTTCGTACGTTTGAGGTTTTTAGAAGGAGCCCATAAATTAATTTCATTGTATACAGTGATGTTTTGAAGATATTTGTGTTGAGTGGACGGGTGCTAGACCACCGATGCTTACCTCAAGAATCCACGATGGCTATTTAATCTTATCGTTAATAATCTGCACTAAAAAAAAATAATTTGGAGCACTACAATAAAGTTGCGCACTAAAAGGTGGGGGTTAGTGCTAGAAACAATAACAGAAACAGAAACAGAGACAGGTATTCTGGAAAGATCAGCAAGGTTCAAACAAAATTGTTATACACAATTTGAATTTCGATATATGTAGGAGAATAATATAATCGGAGGAGAGCAGCTCATTCTTCCAACGCGCCATGGGCATGCCGGACTTGAATTTGCTTTCTTACGTACATTGGGCTTTTTGAAAAGTTGCGCTAGGTGGTTCATCGTAAGGGTTGACATTGCCTTCGGAAATTTGTGCTATCTTCAGCTTAACTAATCATTCCAAAAGTTGTGTTCGCTCTCTAGTCAATGATTAGTAGGCCTTCGAAAAACTTCCGTTGGCTCTAGTAAATGATTGGGGCCCTTCGAAATGTTGCGTTGAGCTCCAGGGAATGAATAATTGGATTCTCGAAAAGATGCATTAGCTCCGCCATATGAATTGACCAGATTCTGATGTTAACTTTCCCATGAGGGGGGTAATCCTAGGGCACGTACAAGTTTATATATTGTCATGAACTAATCCGTTTGTTGACTAATTACTCCAGTGCAACTCTAGTCTACAGACCGGTGTGCGCTTACGTGAATATTCTCATTTCATTAGAATTCCCAAATTCGGAATGGATTTTCTAATAGATTGGGGAACTTTTTTTCGTCTTAGTAAAGCAAGGACGATTGGCTAATGACTTGTGGTTACTTTTGGTTATAATTGACTAACTGTTATCAATAATGAAGAACAAAGAGAGAAAAATTTAGAGCATTCAAGTATATCTTTCTTTTATATATGTCATGTATCTGCTAATACTATAGTAGTTAGATAATATCTTAAAGTTATATTTGAAGTAATTTATCACAACAATAATATTTATCCATTTTCTTTTGTGTATTCAAATATTTATCATGACATTTGGAAAATTTTGAAAATAAAGCCTAATAGCACATATTACATATAATGTACAATAACACTATTGGCACCAAGATGTGTTTACAAAGTTCTCAATACCAAGTGATGTGGCACAACGTGTCGCTTGCCATGTCATATAATAAATTTTTTTTTTCTACATTTTCATTTTGAATCTAATTAATTGATTTTATCATGTTTAACCTAACCATATTAAACAAAAGTAAAACCTAATCCAAGCCTCCACCATAACATAGCACCGCCACCAACATGCCACAACACTACCGCCACCATATCCATTAACGACATAAGATGGAAATTGGATCATGATTCTAGGTGTCTCATCATTTTCTACAATCCCAACCAAGTGATGTGTCAAAACATTAACTATTCAATTGCTTGGGCTTTAGAGATGGTAACGCCATCTAAAGGTATCTCTATTCTTTATCAAGTGGAAAAGAATCTTATCTTGGATAATCCTGTAATCACTGTCATTACCGCGATAGATAAGGTTGGTGGGATACGCCAGTGAATCTTCAATGGAGAAGAGGTGTTTAATGAGGGTTCTAGGGATCTAAGTGTTTCTTTGCGTGAGGGCGGCAAGGAGAGTTGTTTCAGGGTTGATGGTTATATGTGCATTGAATTTTTATTTGTTTGATGCTTTATTTTTATTTAATGATTAATTGATTTCATTTAAGATTTAATTGAAATACGCAATTGATAACTAATTATAACCTATAAGAGCATCTCCAACCGAGATGTCGATTTGCCACATGAGCAAAAATAACTAAAAGTGGGAGAAAAATTATCTTCCATCCGAATAGCCAAAATGAGGTGGTGCTGAGTTGGAAAAACAGCACCTCTAGTGCTGTTATAATTGACAGCATAGTCAATTCTTTATTTTAATGTTTTCAATTGGGCCCACATATTATTAAATCTATTTTTATCAATAAATTTTTCTTCCTTTTTGCAGATGTTCAAAACACGTCCATTTTTTTTTGCAGATGGTGTTTTGTCTTCACCCACCCAAACCTTATCTTGCCTTCACCCACCAAATGGTGTAATTCCCAAATGATGTTTTGTCCTTCTATTTTTTGATAAGTTTTGCTGAATGAATACAATGCCGTGGGTTTCCTTTTTCATTCATACATCACACGTGGGTTGACATTTCAACACCAGCACACAAATTCTTAATGTAGTGGGTTGACATTATCAGAGGTGAAGAATTGTAATGTAGTGTTCTTAATAAATTTTAATGTTCAAGTATGGTTGATGTGCAGTTGTATAGAAATTATAACAATAAAATATTATTATATTTTGACATATCGGATGGAGCTCAAAACTTCATAAAATGTCAATTTGCCACATCAGCCACATAAGATGATGTGGCACTTGCTACATGGCATGCCACCTATGTTGGTATTAAAATCTTGGTTAATTACTTGGTACCAATAGTGTTATTCTATAATGTATACTAAAAAAGTAGTCAGCCTAGTCTCCCGTGTAGGCCCCGCCTAATCATATAGAAGCTAGGCTCCTCCAAGCTGCCCGATTACCGCCTTTAGCGGTTTTTAGAACAATATTGATGATTGCACACACTTATGATCTGGTTGTCTTATGAAATCTATGAGTGAGGTTTGCTTTATGTTCCACGTAGAAAAAGTCCAATATTGATCATTGTCATCTTCATGATTATCAACATGTTTATGATCATGAAAATGACATTATCATTTTCAAGATCACTCACGATTGTTTCTCCCAATTGATCATGATCATTGGCAATGTCAAGATCATTATTATCATTTTCATTCCAATGATTCTAATTCTTGGATACAATTAACCAAATCAGTGCGTTTAAAGAAATTGCATCTCTACTTTTTATCAAGAAATTTACAGAATGATAAAACCGATATCTTACACTATTTTCAGGATATCCATATAATTTCATTCCAAAGTCTTGGGTTTTAATTTATCTATATGTTGCTTTGGAATGAGAACATGCGCTTTGCAACCCCAAATTCTTAAGTTTGACAAATCTGGTGAACGACCATTCCATAGCTCATACGGTGTCAATGGTTTAGCCTTGGTTTGAACTCTATTCAAAATATATGCCGCAGTTAACAATGCTTCTCCCCAAAATTGAAGCAGTAAATCGACATACGACGTCATAGATCTAGTTATGTCCATGAGAGTTTGATTATGTCTTTCAGCAATTCCATTTTGAGGCAGTGGCATAGTGTAAGTATGTCTTATACCATGTTCTTTGCATAAACTATCAAAGGCTTCAAATTCATCTCATCTGCTACTGTTGAGGGTCTTTATGGATATGCTTAATTTATTTTCCACTTCTGCATTCAATTCATTGAACTTTTTCAAATGCGTCTGACTTATGTTTCAAGAAGTAGACATATCCATATCGGGAATAATCGTCAATAAAAGTGATAAAATATTTCATACCTCTATGAGTCTTTGTCCTCCTAGGCCCACGTAAATCTGAATAAATTACTTCAAGTAAATATGATGAAGTCCAATGTTTAGAAAAATATTTCCTAGACATTTTCCCTTTGATACACGATTTACATATATTAAAGTCATTTGAGTTTACTTGAGGTTAAATGCCTTTTTTATTCATTTGAACCATTTTGTTCTTATTTATGTGACCTAATCTCAGATGCTGTAGATATGCAATTGCCCTCTCCTAGAACATTGATATAAGTGTTTTTGCCCATGTAGAGATGTGTTCTTCAAGTGCCTTCTCTTTGAGGTTAATGAAAAAAAACAATTGTGCTTTGCATCATGTCTTGTGGCACCAGAGTCAATGCACCATTGTCCTTCACTTTCAGTGGAGAAGTGCTTCAGAGATGGTCAAGATCTGCTCCTTCAATTTCTTGTAGTTGTTGTTGCCTTCCTTGTTGTTGTTGGTGGTGGCATTGTTGTTGTTTTTTGTCCTCTTAGGCAAGGTTCTAAAAAACGCTAGGCGGTAGTCGGGCGGACACCCACTTTTAGAGCCCAGAGCGCCTAGGCGGGGACTAGGCGGCGTCTAGACGGGTTTGCCTTTTCAAAAAAAATATACATTTCTAATATAATTTCTAATTCTAATTAGTACATATTATATATTTACATATTTGACTATAATATATACTAGGGGTAAGAACAAAAATGTATATATACACTGGGTGTTATGCATGTCGTCCAAGCCATAATATACAAAAGGCCCACAAACCACCAAGTCACCAACATCTTATTAATAAGATTATTATAATATATTAAATAAGTAAAAAACTAAAAAAAATTGCAAAAGGGAAACGGTGCGTTGCACCTATTGTCATCTTGGCTTGTCTTCTTCGCTCGTCGTCTTCGCGTGAGGAAATCAAATTTCCTAGCCGCCTCCGCTTCCACCACTTGAAAACAAAATTCTCCCAATTTTCCTCCCCTTTTCACCCAGTTTTTCCCGGATTTCGACCTCACCCATACTATATGAGACCTCAATCCTTCCTATTTTCATTCCCTATTTGCCGGAACCCATTTTTTTCGATTATACTCATAATCAGGGCGGCCACCCACCTTCTAGCGACTAGGCGCCGCCTAATCGGCCGCCTAGACCGATTTTCAGAACACTGCTCTTAGGACAGTTCACTGTAATATGTCCAACTTCAGCACACTCATAGCATGCACTTTTCTTCCCTTTAAACTTGTTCTGTTTTCTATCACTACTTTGTGGGAAAACCCGATGCTTCTTATTGTGATGTGGTTTACTTTTATGAGAATCTTCGACTAGTAGGAGTTTGCTTTCGGTCTCTTCCTTTTTCCTTCGGTTCTCGCGCACTTCTTCAATAGCCAACATCACAGGTAAATTACTCATCGTTAATTCTGCTTGACCATAAGTCATAGAAGTAACTACGTTTTCCTATGATTTTGGGAGGCTATTGAGAAGCACATTTAGTTGCATCTTCTCGGAAACAAGATGGCCAGCATTAGACAAGTCTTTTGCCATTAACTCCATCTTGTTTATGTGATCAGCCATAGAATCATTTTTGGACATCTTGGTTCCATTGAATTTCTCAAGCAATAATTGAATGTATGTTTGAGATTTAGTACCATATTTCACCTCACGTACATCCAAGATTTCTTTGGCCATCTCATAATCTTCGTAAAGAGGTATTAAATTATCTTCTATGTGATTGAGAATAGTTGCTTTGGCCATTTCATTATGTTCTTCCCATTTAGTAAACGCTGGAGAAGGTCCGAGAGGTCTCTCATCCCTTATTGTATGCAACGTTTATGTAATTCTTCCCTTCCATACGCGGTAATTCACATTATTCAACCTCTCTACTTTAGTAGTCTCAAATTTAGACTTACCAACACTAGCCATAATCCTTAAGTGTAGGATATTTGCATCTTAGACTTAATGTAATATTGGCTATCCTTGTAACAAAAACATTGTAAAATCATTCACATGCTCAATTTAGGTTTTAGAAGTTTAGGATGAAGTTTAGTGATAGGTGATTGAAGTGAAGATCAAGAAATGAAGACAGGTTCAGTTGCACTGTGATTAATTCAACATGTAGCATCATTTGCATATGCATAAGGATTTCATAAACTTAGGTTAAAATTGAGAAAAATGTGTTCTTTATCAAATTCCAGTTTTCACATGTTTGGTGACTGGTCACCTTAAGCATTGCTTTTGACAGCTCAGTTCCTGACAGCGACTGGTGATCAGTTGCTTGACAGATCAGTGGTTTATCCGGTTTTAACAGGTCATGTTATTATCCGGGTTGACTGAACATCTGTTTAACCGTTGTGTAGTCAACTGGTGACTGGTCACCTGACAGAACACTCTTTTACCCGGTTTAGACAGGTCATGTCTTTATCCGGCTGAAGCATGCTTTTAACCGCTGTGTATTCAAATGCATCCCACTATCTCGATTCTGCCTAGGTTAAAATTGCTTAAGAAAATCTCAGCCGCTCCTCTTGTGAGATCTGAGCCGCCCCTTTCACTTCTTCCTTGGCTTTAAATACTAAACTCTATCCGCCACTTTTCTTTGGGGTTTTTGCATAAAACATTTCAAACATTCATCTTTCAAAAACTCTCTTATCTTGCTGCCTCCTTGTTCGGAAACATATCTTAAATCTTTGTGAACCTTCATTCTTGTTGAGTTTCTACAAAGATTCATAAGATGGCAAGCGCATGAATTTCTTCTAAGTTTTAGTTCTTTTCAAAATCATATCTTTGAAGGAAACCTTGAAGAAGTTCTCATCTTCACCGTTTCAACTTCCTTGTTTTTCAAAACTCATTTAATTTAGAAGTTGAAATAGTGGTCTTTGATCTTGTCTCCCATGTTCACACATTATTTGAGACAAGATTGATATTTAGGAGTCTTTTGACTTCAAGTTTTTCTGCCCAGTTTTGTAACTGTCGCAGAAGAACACTCAGTTGTCCAGCGGTTTTACTGAAGCTCGTTAGCTCTCTGTAACTCTGCTGGTGACTAGTCACATATAATCACAGCTTATACATTTGGTGCCGCTAACCAGACATACGTGTGTATTCTCTGGAAAGTGAATGACCAGTCATCTGTACCACTGGAGGTGAAGCGATTGAAGAAGAAGCCGCACGAGGATTTGCTGCATCTAAGACTAGGTACATTAGATATTGAGCATTGTATGAACCTTGTATTGGGCATCTTTTTGCCGTTTCATAGTGGAAGGCCGGTCTTCTGATAGACCCCCGGTTTTTTACCCTTTGGGGTTTTTCCGGGTACCAAAACATTGTGTCCATCTCTGTGATTTGTTAACCACTTGGCTAATCATAAAATCAGAATTTAATTATGCACCAACTTGACTTAACATGCAATCTGGACAATATCGAGTGACTGGTCATCCTATAAACTGCTGCATTAGAACCGCTGGAATTGAGTAGGCTGTAGTTGTGGATAGCCCGCAGAGTTCATCCTCACTGAATCTGTTTTGGGAACCTAAGTTGGCATAGCATTCGAATGTGTTTTGAACAACTTCACAAGCATACACAAACTGTTAATTAAAGGACTGGTCACTTATTTTAGTGTGGAACCAAGTGACTGGTCACGCTGTTCAGTACAGAAACAAAGGTTAGAGTTCATTACGTTAGGTGACTGGTCACCTAAGTAATCTGTTGTGTGAATTGTTTGTACTTGCCGTGACTTAATTGAAAATTACCCCCCTCATTGCCAACCTGCAATTGGCATCAGAGCAGGGCTTTAGATATACATAAAGCCGGTCTAGGGACTGGTTGGTTAGGGGTCTAGTCATGGAAAGAGATCGAGTAGCCGGTTCGGTGAATTCACCTCCCTACTTCGATGGCACAAACTATGCTGCTTGGCGTGATAAATTTGAAATCTTTCTTGATGCTTATGATGAGTTTGCATTTCAGTATTTGTCTATTGAATGGCGTCCTCCGTTTAGAATCGTTGACGGTGAGAGAGAGAACATTCCAAGAGATGACTGGACACAGGTCCAAGTCAGTGCGTCTAATGCAAATAAGAAAGCTAGGAATGCTATAGCTGTTGCTGTATCCAGTGCGCAATATTCACATATTCAACACTGTACAACAGCTAGGGAAGCTTGGGATAGATTGCGTGTCATTCATGAGGGTGATGACCAGGTTCGGGATTTAAAACTTGAGATGGTCCTCTCCGAGTTTGAGGAGCTTAGAATGACCGATTCAGAGAGCTTCTCTGATTTTTATCTTAGAGTTGAGAATGTCACTAATTCTGCAATGAGTCTAGGGTCACCAATTTCAGAACTTACGGTTGTACAAAAAATCTTAAGGGTGTTGCCTAGAAGGTTTTCTGCGAAGAAGACCGCGATCAAAGAGTGTCAAAACATGTCTGACATAAAGCTTCCTAAACTTGTTGGAAAATTGAAAACCTATGAGCTTGAGTTAAAATTGGAAGAGAGTATGCACAAAAAGGACAAAGGTGTTGCACTGCAGAGTGTGACCGATCACCCAGAACCCAAGAGTTTCAAGTCTGACCAGTCATCTTCTGTGGATGATGATATGGCATTATTTGTGAAAAGGTTTAGAAGAATCTTAAGGGATAGAAAGGATCACAGGGGTAGTACAAGTTATCCTAGAGAGTCAAAGTTCAAACCTCAAGGTGAAATGACTAATGAAAAGAAATTTGAAAGGAACTCAGGGTCTAGAGATAACAAGTTCAAGAAGGGTCCGATTAAATGTTTTACTTGTGGTGGGACTGGTCACATTTCTGTTGATTGTGCTAACAATAAGAAAAAGTCATACAAAGGCAAGGATAAGGCCTTGAAAGCATCTTGGAGTGATAGTGAGGATGAGGAATCACTTCACTCTAACTCTTCTTCTGATAATGAAGATGATGAGATTGCCTTTGTTGTTAGAATCTCTGATCACAACTCAGTGGGTGAGGAATCCGAGTCGGGTTCACAACACATGACTGATGATGACCAGTCACCTGAGATGTATTGTCCTGTTTTTCATGATTATGATGCTCTTCCAGAGAATCAGACTTATGAGAAGATGTGTGAAAGGTATGATGCCTTATTTGATGAAACTTGTGTGATCAAGGCTGATAGCATTGAGCTGAAAAAGCGCTGTAATGAGTTGGAACTGGAAAAGGCTGCACTCTGCCTCGCTTTAGAGGATTACGAGACCGGTCATTCACATAGAGAAAGGGAGAGTGCAGATGACCAGTCATCTAAGTCTAGATTTGAAGTCTTGTATGCACAGATGTGTGTTGAAAATGAAAAGGTTAAAAAGGAAAACAAAGATCTTAGGCATCAATTGTGCATTTCGGAAAATGACATCAATCTCATGCATAGTAAAAGTCTTAGGTTGAAGGAAGAAGTTGAGTCACTCAAGCAATCTAATGTCTACTTGGTTGAATACAATAAATCACTGCAAGTAAAGGTCAATGATCTGTCAATTGGTTCGGCTAAGTTGGATAAGATGCTTAATGTTGGGAAAAGTCACAATGATAGGACTGGTCTAGGTTTTGTTGCTGCTGGGTCTGGTCCCTCAACTTCACAAACGAGGTTTGTAAAAGCAACAGTAGCAACATCATCTAAATCACCTGTCAAGTCTGTTGCACCGGAATCTAGAGTCAGCACTAGCAAAAAGAGTCTTCAAGTGTCTTCAAGTTCCACTGGTCTGTTAAATTCTAGATTTGTGCCCACATGCCATCATTGTGGAATGACTGGTCACATTAGGCCAAACTGTAATAAGCTAAAGAACAAGAGTGTGACTGGTCACAATAATTCACTCAGAGAACAGTTTAATCGACTGCTAGTTGAAGTAACTAGAATAGCAAAACTTGTTGAGTCATCTTCCCCATCACCCAGTGTTTCTCAAAAGAAGTGGGTAAAGAAAAATGAAACCTGTCTTGTTGCATTGTCTGTTTTGAATGTGCGTGATCCAACTCGCTGGTACATTGACAGTGGCTGTTCCAAACACATGTCTGGTGACAAATCTGTCTTTGTAAATTTTAAAAATTTTGATGGTGGTTGTGTTGAATTTGGAGGTGGTGAAACTGCTAAGATGACTGGTCAAGGTAGTGTTAAACTTCCGGGTCTACCAGTCCTTGAAAATGTAAGGTATGTAGAAGGCCTTAAGTCCAACCTTATGAGTGTATCACACTTGTGTGATCAGTGGGCTGAGGAAGTCTGCATGTCAACAAAAGGTTGTAGGATTATTGATAGCAAGGGTCGGGATCTAGTCAGGAAGGCAGATCTAATGACAACTGCTATACACTTGATAGCCAAACCCTGGCTACCAAGGTGACCTGTCACTCTGTGACTGATAAGACCACTGCTTTATGGCATCAACGGTTAGGACATATGAACTTCAATGATTTGTACACCTTGGCCAAAAAGCAGCTTGTTAGAGGTATTCCTGAACTAGATAAGCCGTCTAAACACATTTGTGGTCCATGCCAGTTGGGCAAACAGTCACGTGTCGCACACAAGAGAGTCAAGGATGTTGGGACTAGTCACCCCCTTGAACTCATTCACATGGACCTTGTTGGTCCAGTTCAAACCGTGTCTGTTGGTGGTAAGAAATACATTCTTGTGATTGTTGATGATTTCAGTAGGTTTTCTTGGGTGTCCTTCTTGAGAGAAAAGTCCGATGCTTTTCAAAATTTTGTGACGGTATTCAAGCAAATTCAGAATGAGGTTGTGACTGGTCACCCCTCTGTTGTCAGAATTAGGACTGATCATGGCACTGAGTTTGAGAATTCCTTGTTTGCTGAGTTCTGTGCCAGCATGGGCATAAAGCATGAGTTTTCGGCTCCAATTACCCCTCAACAAAATGGAGTTGTTGAGAGGAAAAATAGAGTCTTGATTGAAATGGCTAGAGTGATGCTCAATAGCAAAAATCTAGCTAAAAATCTGTGGGCCGAGGCCATTAATACTGCTTGCTATATTTCCAATCGAGTCTACTTGAGACCAGGCACATACCAGACTCCCTATGAGATCTGGAAAGGGAAGAAACCAATGATCAGTCACCTAAGAGTCTTTGGCAGTACTTGTTACATATTGAGAGATAGGGAACACCTTGCCAAGTTTGATCCCAAGAGTGATGAAGGCATTTTTCTTGGGTACTCCACGACCAGTCGAGCCTATAGAGTTTTCAATCTTAGAACCAATACCATCATGGAGTCCATGAATGTCACAATTGACGACCTTGATGCGTCAGTTGATCAAGCCTTAGATGAGGATGGTTTGTTTCGGGAAAGGTCACTGAGTCTTCTAGTGAGACTCAGACAGAACAAGATGACCAGTCATCCGGTTCTGATTCTGAAGGGTCGGGTGTGTCTAGTCAACCACCAAAGAAAAAGCCAAATTGGGTAGTGTCTAGACACCCTGAACAGAACATAATTGGGTCAGCAAAAGAAGGTGTGAGGACTAGAAGTCAGATCCAAAGTGAAGTAGCACATGTGTGTTATGTCTGCACAGTAGAACCTAAGAACATCAAAGAGGCTCTCATCCATGAGGAATGGGTGCTTGCCATGCAAGAAGAGCTGAATCAGTTTGAGAGAAATCAAGTCTGGACATTGGTCAAGAGACCAGTCACCTCAAATGTCATAGGAACAAAGTGGATCTTTAAGAATAAGAGTGATGAGACTGGTCACATAGTGAGGAACAAGGCTAGGCTTGTTGCTCAGGGATATTCTCAAGTCGAAGGCATCGATTTTGAGGAAACTTTTGCCCCTGTAGCTAGACTTGAGTCAGTCCGTTTGTTGTGTGCTATTGCTTGTCATCTTAAATTCAAGTTGTATCAAATGGATGTCAAAACGGCATTTCTCAATGGATACTTGAATGAGGATGTGTTTGTTGAACAACCAAAAGGTTTTGAGGATCCTCATATGCCCAATGGTGTGTATAAGTTGAAAAAGGCATTGTATGGTTTGAAACAAGCTCCTAGAGCTTGGTATGATAGGTTGTCTAGTCACCTTCTGTCGAATGGCTATACACGCGGATCAGTTGATAAGACCTTGTTCATTAAGCAAACTAAAAGTGATGTTGTGGTTGCTCAGATTTATGTTGATGATATTGTTGTTGGTTCCACATCCGAATCTCAAGTCCAACAGTTCATAAAGATTATGACTAGTGAATTTGAGATGAGTCTCATTGGTGAATTGAATTATTTTCTTGGTTTGCAAGTTAGGCAAGAAGAGACTGGTCTCTTCATTTCTCAATCCAAGTATGCTGCAAACCTTGTTAGCAAATTTGGATTTTCCTCTGCCAAACCCGCTAGAACCCCCATGAGCAAATCCACCAAGTTGTCTAGTGATAAAACCGGAAAGAGTGTTGACCAGACACTCTACAGAAGTATGATTGGCAGCTTGCTATATCTTACAGCAAGTAGACCAGACATCTCCTTCTCGGTTGGAGTATGTGCTCGCTTTCAAAGCGACCCTAGAGAGTCTCATCTTCATGCTGTAAAAAGGGTCATCAAGTACATTAGTGGGACATTGTCTTATGGTATTTGGTACACATTTGACACAAATACCAATCTTGTTGGGTTTAGTGATGCTGACTGGGCAGGATGTAGTGATGATCGGAAAAGCACCTCCGGTGGTGTCTTTTATCTAGGAAACAACATGGTTTCTTGGTATAGCAAGAAGCAAAATTCGGTTTCGTTGTCCACTGCTGAGGCAGAGTACATAGCAGTAGGCAGTTGCTGCACACAGTTGCTTTGGATGAAGCAAATGCTCAGTGACTATGGCATAGTCCAGGACCAGTTCCTCATTTCCTGTGACAACACGAGTGCTATATGCATCTCGGAGAACCCAGTGCAGCATTCTAGGACTAAACACATTGATATTAGGCACCACTTCATTAGAGATCTCGTTGAGTCAAAGACATTAATGCTCAAATTTGTTCCTTCGGAAAAACAACTGGCTGACATCTTAACAAAACCTTTGGAGGATCAGGTTCTGACTGGTCTCCGCAAAAGTCTTGGAATCTGCTCTATTGATTAGTATGACTAGTCACAGTTAGTGCTTGTACATTTTTCAATTCCTACATATCATGCATCATGTTTTAAATTGAAAAACACCACTCAAACTGGTCTCCCTTGGGTTGATATTGCGAATTGGATATTTGATTGGATATATTTGAAGCCCTAGGTTGAGTCAAATAGTCATAATCCCGTTTTCTTGATCAAGAAGTAAAGAGTGCATATTCTAAAGATTGTTGATTTAAATTTGTCTTCTTCACTTTCTTAACTCCCTTACTACTTGATGATAACTAATCATTTTGAGTCTTGAGTTTTCAAAAAGTGTGTAGTAAAAAGAAAAATTGGAGATTTTCCTCGAAAATGAAAACGAGAAGGACAATAAGGCCCTAACTCAAAAGAAAAATAAAATCAAAAGATTAGGGTTTTGGGCTTGAGTCAAAGAAAAGATGTGCCAATGTTGCACCACTCCTTGAAATTGAGATGTTTATCATTGATCTACACTAAAAAATTAAATTTCACAAGTTTTCACTTGATTAATAAGTCTAAAGATGTTGTGGGTGCACGGCATAGTGGGTCATCAAATGGTAATCTGTTTTCTTTGTATTATACACTCAATATGACTAGTCATCCCTCTCCCAAATATGTTGTCTGACTTAGCCATTGAATCATTTCTATCCGTTGAATATGCTCTTGGGAATGTCAAACTAATGTGTGAGAATCAGTTTGGGTCCAAAAATAAATTCATGCACTTAGTTAAATTTGTTTATTTTTGCATCACATTAATTCAAGCACTAACCATGGAAGGTTGTACTAATCAATAATGTTTAGTTGTCGGCTATAAGTAAATGTTTGATCATTAATGTGTTTGTTTCGGAATCCGAAATGTGAGTGGGTCTTCATATTTTTGTGTGTTGGTTGACTGGTATAGACCACCATAATAACCGTTACATTTTTTGAAAAAGGGTATAGTTGTGAACCGGTTCCACTTTAATAAAAACGTCTCCCCAGGTTGTCTAGTGTTCTGCCACGTGTGATCTGGTCATAGACCAGTGTGTTCTTCGAGTTCCATGGCAGCGGTTCCGAATTAGGGTTGAGTGGGTATTTAAAGCAAGGGTTCGGCCTCTCTTCATTTCATCTCATTTTCGCCGCTCTCAAACCTTTGCCAAAATTCTCTAACTTCTCAGAAATTCCTTCAAGCCCCTCTCAATTCTCACCGCCACCATGTTTCTGGCACTACTAATTGCACACTTGGTGCATCTCCGGTACGGATCCTGACTCCGACGAGGAGCCTCAGGTCGTCGTGTCTGAACACGCCGCAGAATCGCAGTCAGACTTTGTTTCAACACCCTTGGCTGGTCCTGACAACCATGAAAAGAACTCTGATAAACCTCCTGAAGAGTCCTCTGCTCGCCCATCTTCTGTCCAGACCAACCCATCTCCTCCTCCAAATAGCCGCGGCAAACGTGTGAAGCACCTGGCTCCACCGCGAAAAGCACGAGGATCCACCTCTCAGTCGACGACCAGTCAGTCTCGCTTCGTAGATGAAGATGCGCAGAGGTATTACAGCCAAGTCTCTACACGGATGATTGTGACCGAACGAGGGTATCCCATTCTAAACTTTCCTTCCAAATTGGTCAAGTCCTTAGGTATGGGTTGGGTTCAAGAAGTCATTAGGAGCTTAAAGCTTGAGAATTTGGTGGCTGGGTTTCCCAGCTCCTTCCGTTTTAATGTGTCAGTTGTGCGTGAATTTTATGCAAACTTCCCTGTTGTACTTGTTCTTACAAGAATACGGATTTCAGTTTTTCAATGACTAGTCATCTATTTCCTGCACGTGAAGTTGACTGTTTTTCTGACAGTTGATTAAACAGCCCATGTTATTACCCAGCGGGTAGTCAACCTCACCCCACTCACTCAGATCTGCCTAGGTTTTACTAAAAGTGAGTTTTAAGGTTTAATCTTGGCCGCTTGTTTCTTATCTTCTTTGTGTCTATATAAACACAACTTCATTATCATAAACGGCTAGGGTTTTCAAGTATCATTTCACAAAAATCTTTTGAAGTGATTGAGAAGTGATTGAGAATAAGCCGCATGAGGGACTTCTGCATCTAAGTTAGGTAACTAGATATTGAGCTTAGTCTGAACCTTGTACTGGGCATCTTTTGCCATTTCATAGTGGAAGGCCGGTCTTCTGATAGACCCCCGGTTTTTTATCCCTTTGTGGATTTTTCCGGGTACCAAAACTCTGTGTCCTTCTTTGTGTATCGTTAAATATTCGACTTAATTAAAATTGGATTTAATTTTGCACTAATTCACTTAACATGCAAACTGAATAATTCTGCCTGACTGGTCATCTTAACTGCTGCATTAGAAACGCTAGTTTGATATAGTTGTAGTTGTGGATAGCTCATGAATATCAAACTCACTGATTTCGTTGAGGACCTAAGTTGGCATTGCATCTGAGTGTTGTTGATCAAATCACAAGTATCCACAAGTAATATCCATCAAGTGTTTAATCTAATTAATCTGTCAAGTCCATCACACTGTGACTGGTCATCTGTGTGATCATTGTTTGTGCTGTTTGTTAAAACAAAAGGGAATTAATTTTAAAATACCCCCCTCATTGCCAACCTGCAATTGGCATCAAAGCAGGGCTTTAGACATACTTAAAGTAAGGTCTTGGGTTGGTTGGTTTAAGGGTCTAGACAATGGAGAGAGATCGAGTAGCCGGTTCGGTGAACTCACCTCCATACTTCGATGGCACAAACTACGCTGCCTGGCGAGATAAGTTCGAAATCTTTCTTGATGCGTATGATGAATTTGCTTTCCAATATTTGTCTGTTGAATGGCGTCCTCCGTTTAGAATTGTTGACGGTGAGAGAGTGAACATACCTAGAGATGACTGGACACAAGTTCAAGTCAATGCATCAAATGCTAATAAAAAGGCCAGGAACGCCATAGCTGTTGCCGTTTCCAGTGCACAATATTCACATATTCAGCACTGTACAACAGCTAGGGAAGCATGGAACAAGTTGCGTGTCATTCACGAGGGTGATGACCAGGCTAGGGACCTAAAGCTTGAAATGGTCCTATCCGAGTTTGAAGAACTCAGGATGACTGATTCAGAGAGCTTCTCTGATTTTTATCTCAGACTTGAGAGTGTCACCAATGCCGCGATGAGTCTAGGAGCACCTATTTCAGAATTAACAATTGTTCAAAAAGTTTTAAGGGTGTTACCGAAGAGGTTTTCCACGAAGAAGACCGCAATCAAGGAATGTCAAAACATGTCCGACATAAAGCTTCCAAAACTTGTAGGAAAATTAAAGACCTATGAACTTGAGCTAAAATTGGAAGAAAGCATGCATAAGAAGGATAAAGGAGTTGCACTGCAAAATCATGTTGAGCTGAAAAGTTCAAAATCAGAAAAGTCATCTCCGGTTGATGATGACATGGCTTTGTTTGTCAAAAGGTTTAGAAGAATTCTCAAGGATAGAAAGGATTACAAGGGTGGTGCAAACTACCCTAGAGAGTCTAAATTCAAACCACAAGGTGAAGGGTCTAATGAAAGGAAATTTGAAAAGAATTCTGGATCAAGAGATAACAAGTTCAAAAAGGGTCCAGTTAAGTGTTATACCTGTGGTGGGACTGGTCATATCTCTGTTGATTGTGCTAACAATAAGAATAGGTCTAGCAAAGGCAAGGATAAACCCTTGTTAGCATCTTGGAGTGATAGTGAGGATGAGGAATCACTTCACTCTAACTCTTCTTCGGATATTGAAGATGATGAGATTGCCTTTTTTGTAAAAATTTCTGATCACAACTCAGCGGGTGAGGAATCCGAGTCGGGTTCACAGCACATGACTGATGACGACCAGTCACCTGAGATGTATTGTCCTGTTTTTCATGACTATGACTCTCTTCCAGAGAATCAAACTTATGAGAAGATGTGTGAAAGGTATGATGCCTTGTTTGATGAAACTTGTGTGATCAAAGCTGATAGCATTGAGCTGAAAAAGCGCTGTAATGAGTTAGAGTTGGAAAAGGCTGCACTTTGTCTCACTTTGCAAGATTACGAGACTGGTCTGTCTAGCAAAGGAAGAGAAAATGTAGATGCCTAGTCGCATAGGTCAAGACTTGAAATTATGTATGAACAGTTGTCTGTTGATTTTGAAAGAGTTAAAAAGGAGAATATTGACCTTAGACATCAGTTGAGTAACTCGGAGCACACTGTTAATCTTATGCACAGTAAGAGTCTTAAAGTGAAAGAAGAAGTTGAGTCACTCAAACAATCTAATGTCTACTTGGTTGGTTACAATAAATCACTACAAGAAAAAGTTAATAACCTGTCAATTGGTTCAACAAAGTTAGACAAGATGTTTAATGTTGGAAAAAGTTTTCATGATAAAACGGGTTTAGGATATGTTGCTGGTGAGTCATCTACTTCGGTTTCACGACCTAGGTTTGTCAAAGCTAGTGAGCCACACTCACCGAAGTCACTGGTCATCACAGCTCCACAAGAATCTAGGGTCATTAATAACAAGAAGAGTCACCAAGTGTTGTCTAGTTCCACTGCTCACACAAGAACCAGATTTGTACCCACGTGTCACCACTGCGGAGTAACTGGTCACATCAGACCTAAGTGCAGTAAACTGAAAGTCAAGAGTCTGTCTAAGCACAATAACTCACTTAAAGAACATGTTGACTTCCTGAATGAAACTCTTCACGCATATTCCCTATTAGCATTTACTGCAACATTGTATTACAGAAAAATCTATAATTGTGAATACTTGAGGAGGCAAATTTTTACTACAGTTTGGTTTGGTGAACTAGAAAGACATGGTATAAAGATCCCCCACTTGGTTAAGGAAACGTATCAACATTCGCGTGCTCATATTAACAAAAAAAAAAAAAGATAAACGGGATATATACAACTATTAGACAGTCGATATGATTAGTCCTTCTAGTACTACTAAAATCAAAGTCAGTACTACAATTTGATGTGACAAGTAAATGCTACACTAGTGAATACGTCTCAAATGTCCTTCTAGCAAAGGGCCCATAAACCAACACAAACCAGCACAAATCAAAGTTGTGGCGCCGTATATCGTAGTCTGCCATTGGTCTACTTTGGCCGAACTTGAGAAGAGATAGAGGTCTCTTAGGCTAGAATGAACACAATTCGAAAAGTTCTAATTCGATAAGAGCCTGGCTAATTAGCGGTGGCCCAAAAGCGGGCGTATGACCCTTTACAAGCAAAAATAGGCCCATCACGGTCCAAAAGGTTACAAGTGCCAAGTTATAAAAACGTGAGGTTGATGTTTTGGCCATCATGATGTGCAAACATAAGACCTTATGGTCAGACTTGGATTCTAGACCATGGCTATCGACAATTAACATAGGTCTTCACCTTCTTGATATAAAATTGGAAGGCCTTTAGCCAATATGAACTCTCGGACTCAGAGAGGAGGTATAACCTTCATACAAATTAGAAGAAGGGTCTTTCAAGGCCAGGCTTTTATGATGAAGGAAACGGAACAAAGTCATGATGTCTAAAAAGAAACATCAATTTCTCGCCCTTAGCATCAGGTCAAAAAATCGAGGGGGCACTGTTTGGACCGGGTCATAAACGGTCAGGTTCGGAGCCTAAACGGGTTCAAGTATGTTTCTAAACGACGTCATTTGACAAGCATTTTTTATTTTGAGTTTAATTTGGGCCAGAAAGGCCTTGTAAGATTTCAAGCACACGGCCTTAATTGGTTCGACTTGGAAGCGCGTCCAACAATGAAAGGCCTTAAAGGCAAGTTTGTAGTGGCCCTGAAGGAAATTTCCAAGCGGCCTTGGAGACAAGTTGTTAGAGGCCTTGGAGGTAATTTCTAAGGAGCATAGAAGTATAGTGGCCTTTAAGGCAATGCCATAAAGATCAAGTCCTAGGGTGACTTTGGAAGCCAAGTCCTTAAGGGCCTTAAAGAAGAGGCCTTGAAGAGGCCTATAATGAGTGGCCCTCGAGGCAATCCTTGAGTGACCTTGAAGAAGTGGCCCTCGAGACAATTTTTAGAAGGCCTAGGAGAGGTGGCCCTCAAGACAATTTCTTAGAGGCCTTGAAGATATAGCCCTCCAAGAAAATTCTTAGGAGGCCTAGAAGGTTGACGGCCTTGAAGAAACAAAGGCTGATGGCCTTGAAGAAGCGAAGGATGAAGGTCTTGAAGAAATGAAAGCCCAGAAGCTGTCAAACGTTGAGGTAGCCCTATAAATACCATCAGATGGAGAAGAGAAGAGACCCCCGAAAAACACAACACAAAAAGTCTTACTTCTCTTTATCTTTAATTTCCTATCATAGGAGTAGTGTAATGTAATTCCTAGTCTATCTTTTCTTCTTGCTCTAGATTATCTTTACTTTTCATCGCCCTAGTCTAGTTTAAGTTTTTGTTATTGTCTTTCAATTCATTTCAATACATGTCTTAGTTAATCTTTATCGTCTTTGTTAATCTAGTTTAGTTTACGCACCGTCTTTCAATTCTTTACAATTACACACTTTAATTCACGCATCGTCTTTCAATTATTTACAATTACGCATTTTAATTCACGCAACGTCTTTCAATTCGTTACGTTTACACACTTGTCCTTTTAATTTCTTATAGATCCTTTACTTGCACTTATTCTAAATCCCTTTTCGTTTATCTTCAATCTTTATTTCAATCCACTATCAATTGGTTGTTCATTCAAAGCCTTGACCCCGAGGCGGTGAAAGAACCTAGGCCAAGAGGAGGTTCTTTGCTTGGCCGCACAATCTCTAATTAGAAGTTGAACATACGCGCATTATCATCAATCCAACACCTATCCATTTCCATCCAAGCCAAACTCGTGGCTTGGTGGTGGCACGCCTACGCATCCAACTCAAAGAAGGACCAAATACCCTTACGGCCCGACTCGGGCCGAAAAGAGGCAAACAGTTACTTTGATAAAATACATGATGTTTTGAGTTAAAACTACATATACTTTTGAGTTTTGACAAAGAAAATTAAAAACCTCAAATGGTGGCTGGGGGAGCAGCCGTTGAATGCATGATTGGAACTGGATATATACCCGATAAATCATCATGTGTCCTGGAGTTCAACTGCCGAGTTCAAGAGATAAGATTCCCAATTGCCCCCATGATTTGGTAACTAGTAAAATAGTAGCTAGGTTATTTGTTTTCCATCTTATTCAATTGCAATTACTAAATTACCAAACTGATATCTTCTACTTGTAGCAGCAACTAAAGGAGGGACTCTTAGGGCCAGTTTGGTATTGCTGTGCTGAGAAAATAATCACTTTTAGAATCACTGTGATAATAATCAGCTGTGTCAGAAAGCAGTGAGGTGTTTGGTAAACTATATAGTAAAAGTGTTGCGGGTATCATAATCAGAATCTAAGTGTTTGGTAAATTTCAATATAAAACTGTCATAACAATCACAAGTCATACAAAGCCTATGTAGATTATATTGTTTCTCAACACCTCCATTTCTTGTGCTACCGAGCCACTACCTTCTTGTGCATCAACCTCCACTACCTTCTTGTGATACCGAGACAGTGGATCTACCAAAATTTTATGAAACTCAATAGGCAAAATAATAAAAGCCACTGCAAGAATACCTTAGAAATAAACAGGTGTGCGAGTGGTACTCCTAAATTCCAAATTGGTATCTCTGCATATTACTTCTGGATAGTTCATTGCATATGATCAATTACTTAATTCAATGTCCGTCCCAAAAGCAAAATGTTGAAGCATATACATGAAGAATCACTTTCTTGGTATATTCACAAAAGGGTAAATATTTAAGTCGGTAACATACCAGATAGAAATCCAGATAGTCTAGCTGCAATTCTCTCAAAGTTTTACCAAATGCCTTTGGTACATCTTCCAGTTCATGATCAGTATACCTACATATAACTGTATCTTTAATCATGCTTGTGAGCAGAATTTCTAATCTTTCAAACTTTAATCAAGTGCTTGTAAGTGAGAGTGAAAACAAACCAAAGTTTTGAAGTGACCCATAAGTCTGTACGCTTCACAAGACCGTCATCAAACAGACTCTAGAGAGCTATACCAACCTACATACATAAACCAGAAACCGCTCTCAACTCTCAAAACAAACACTTTCCAGCAGAAAAAGAGCACGAATTTGGACACTGCTCAAAGTCATTTCGAAAAGAAACGATTTTGCGCTCATACCTAACCATGATTTGCCTGTAAAGACGAATAACTGACTCGTCACATGTAAGCAGCCTAGTCCTTTTGCACTAATTTTCCATAAATTAATTCAAATCATTAACAAAGATAACGAACACTTGAATCACTATGCTACCTCCTTCTCATTGCCATACATTTGAGCACAGTCGATATGACGATATCCAACCTACAAAGGCCCACAACAACAACTCAAATTAAGCTCACCCAAGCTTAATCTAAACTTACCCAAAAATTAGGCGATAAACACATAATTATTCCTCATTAACATAACTTGGATTGAAGGATCAAGACTGAGAAAATAGGTGGCGTGGTACGTAATTTCCCAACACAAACAACATCAAACCCCAAATTTCAAATGCACTAAAGATGAATTCTTTGTCCCAAAAAAGTTCAAAATTCTACATACACATCAACTTCCAGCTCAGACTTTTCCAATACACAAATCATCTAAACCAACTAAAGATGAACTCTTTGCACCCAAAGTTCAAAATTTTACATACCCATTAACCACCAGCTAAGATGATGATGATGAAGCATCGTCAAAATCCAAATTGAGCAATCCTGAAAACCCACAAATCAAAAAGTTAATATCAACAAATTCAAAAGATTGAGAGTTCACAGACAAGGAAAGGGGATTACTACAAATCAGAGTGCGCTTGCCGACGTTGGGGGAGCCGAGGAAGAAGACGCCTGGCCTCTTCTCCATAGATTCTCCTTCCTTCGCTTGACTTTCCATTTCGCTGATTACTTGCGGAATTGGGTAAAGTTTTGATCTTTTGGGATCTAAAACCCTAATTCTACCTCAATTTGATGAAGACGATGATGATTCACTGACTTTAGTGCTAAGTGCCATCATCCAAAAAATCACAGAAGCAAGAACAAATAAGAAAATGGTGTGCTGCTGGGAGAAACTCGAAGAGAAAGAAAGAGAATGAGATGTGGGGTAACAAGGGTTGTAATTTTTAAAGATGAGTGAGGATATATTGTGCGCCTTAACACTATAACTATTCAGCCTATTTTCGGTTGTAAAGTAGAACCTCTATAAATGCATACTATATTTATGCATAACCTCTAAAAATATATAGAAAATTATAGTTCCAACTTGCACTAGTTAATTATATCAATACCTCCATAAACGCATAACCTCTATAAATACATAATATATTTTGGTCTCAACAGTATGCATTCATAGAGTTTCTACTTTAGTACATAAGTTAAACAATTGCCGAGTAAATATGCACGCATATTTCCTATTTATGTGTAATTGAACAATGTAGTACAGAAAAACTATAATTGAGAATATTTTGGAAACCAAAACAAGTTAGTCTAGTGGAAAAACGCTAAAGCCGGATCCCAAAGGATAGGTCCCAGGTTCTAAATGCTATAGAAGCTAATCTGCCTGATGTTGATCAGGGATAGGGTGTAATTCCCAATTAGCCTCGTCTGAATCTCGGTTCGGGATTAGTTTCATCCTTCAGGTGTGGGAACATCGAGTGCTGTCTTTCATCCTTTAGGAATAGGGTGTAATTCCAACATGCTTGATGTTGACAATATACCACCTATATCAATTTTTCATCCTTAAAAAGTATCAAATATAAACATTTTATATACATGAGATCACGTTTTGAGACCATACCTTTTAATTCATGCACCACGAAACATATTTCTTCACATAATTGAATCCGAAAATGAATGACTATGAGGTTCTTTATTCTTTTACGTACATTTCTTAGTACATATATTTGTCTTTTTGCATTTTCTTTTCTTAGTGACATCTCAATTAAAAAATTGTACCTCAAAAAAGTTAAATCGAGCAACTTACGTGATCAAACTTAATGAACTTGTTGAGGAAATTAGATTAGGTAGTATATTGTCCAAAAAAAGATAAGTCTAGGTGGTAAATTGTGAATTTTTTTAAGTTTGAGTAGTGAATGCACATAAGTAAAATAGTCTAAGTGGTATTTGTGTAATTTTCCCTATTAAAAATGTGAAGTTGTAGTAGAGTGTGGTGGGACAAGTGAATGCTACACTCGCATATACGTCCTAAATGTCCTTGTAGGAAAGACCTATAAACCAACACCAACCGAAAATTGCTATAATTATTCAATGGATTTTCGATTGAATGCATTCATCATTCATGTAATATGTCGTCATGGCCCACTCGAATGACTCAAATGAATTCTCTTGTTCATTTGTTCGCTATCTAAAATTTATTTTAGGACTCACAGCCACTCGTCCTCTTTGTACGCACTATGCCACTATGACAATACTAGGTGAACAAAATTCCAAATAGAAATTGAGGCCAAACGCCAAAGAAGAGAAAGAAAGAAAAAAAATGGAGGAAGAGATCATTAGAGAAGATGAAGATAAAGTGTACGAGGCAACAGCAACAGGATCCAAAGAATCCTTAAACTCATTGATCGGCAAAGACCCGTGTATTCTCGCAAAACTTTCATGTTCCACCAACAGTCAAACGCCATTACATGTGTCTGCTTCGCTTGGCCACGCGGAATTTACTAAAACCCTTTTGAGTCATGATCGCAAACTTGTGGAGTGGTCGGGACTCTGCTGGGATGGACACCGCTGCACTTGGCAGCTGCTGGGGGCCACAAGGAGACCGTCCTAGCCCTGATGTCTGCAAATGCCAGCGTGTGCTTGTGTAGAGATGGCAAGGGAAGAATCCCTCTTCACTACGCGGCCGTGAAAGGGGAAGTGGAGGTGGTGAGGGAGTTGATACAGGCAATGCCTGAGTCGGTTTTTGTTCCGGTTGAGAGTAGATCTTAAGAAACAATTTTGCACTTGTGTGTGAAATGTCACCAGTTGGAGTGCTTGAAAGTATTGGTGGAGAAAGTGGGAGAAGACGACGTTGAATTTCTCAACTCGAGGCCGGATGGTCATTCTGGTATGACTATCCTGCACTTAGCTTTGGTGCTCAAGCAAATTCAGGTATGCATACATACAAACAAACAGCTTAAAATCCTTTATTTTTTTCAAAAGAAATTGTCTTTGGATTCTTTTAAGCTAAGATGTATGAACCAAATGTTAATTAAACTTGTTAATTAGAGAAATAAGATGAGCTGTGTTTGCCTCTTTTCAGCCTGGGTCGGGCCTTGAAAGGGTATTTGGTCCTTCTTCGAGTTGGATGTGTATTCATGCCACCACCAAGCCACAAGCTGGCTTGAATGGGATGTGATGTAGAGTTGTGCGCTCAAATCTGACTTCTAATCTTGCGATTGTGCAACCAAGCAAGGAACCTCCTTTTGGTCTAGGTCCTTTCACTTCCTCGGGGTCAAGGATGTTTAGGTCTCGCTTTGATATTTTTGGTGTTTTTAGGTTTATAAGATGTGATGAATGCAAAGTGCAAGAATGAAACGATATGAAACTAATGCGAATAAAGCAATAAATAAAAAGGCGATGAATGATAAATTAAACTAGAACAAAATCGAATTTAAACTAAGAACTTTGAACAAAAGTACGATTGTATTAAAGGACTCAGAAAATAAACTTACACTAGGAATTAAAGGACTTGGACAAGGATTGAAATTGCTTGAATGATAAAAGCCTTGACTACAAATTGAAAGATAACAAAATGAAAAGATTTTGTGCGTTGTGCTCACGGGCCCCTTCTCTTCTCCATCTGACGGTATTCATAGGGCTTCCTCAACCCTACCGTTGGGCCATTAATTGGCCCGAGTCAACTCTGCTAAAAAACCTTCCAAGTCTAGACCTGATTGCATAGGACTTGATGACAAATTGCTCCGAGTCCAGCCTGATTTGCATGTCCTTCCTTCCTGGGCTAAGGTGATCAATGATACATGATTTCTTTCCTTCTCAGACCTCATGATGGATGGTCTTCTAGCCTTGTGAATCTGATCAGTTGTAATGTCAATTTGAAGATTGGGGCTTGATTGCGTAGTGAGAGAACTTCATCATAACTTCTCTTGCTTTTCACCCGAGAATCCTAATTGAATTGATGGATTTTGGGCTATCAGGCCTTGAAGATTGACAACTTCTGGGCCATCATTTCTTCATAAGCCACATACTAGGGCCATGACGGTACTTACTTAATTAACCTTGGACATGGACATGCTTCCAAGTCCAACTTAAAATTTGCCTCCATGGCCTTAATAAGGCCAGCTTCCTTCAAGTCCTTCTTTAGGAATTGTCTCCAAGGCCACTTAAGATTCAAGTTCAAGGACTTCACTGGTCTTGCTTCCAAGGCCGCTTGAGACTTACTTCCAAGGCCTCTTCGAACTTGAACTTTAGGGTCGGCCTAGAGCTTTTGCTTTTGGGCCATTGTACATTTACTTCTTTCAGGCCAGGTACATTAGGTCTTGCCTCAAAGGCCACTCTAAGACTTGCCTTCAAGGCCAATGTTTGGATTTAACTTTAGGGCCACTTAGGAATTAGTTTTCAGGATTATTAGCCTTCTATGTCACTTAAGAAATCGCCTTGAGGCCACCTCTTCCGGGCCACTTAGGAATTGTCTTTCGGGCCACTTCTTCAAGGCCTCCATGTTTTCAAGGCCTCTTCTTCTTCAAGGCCTTTTAGGAATTGCCTTGAGGGCCACTACGAACTTGTCTCTAAGGCCTCTTATTGGAATTAAGATTAGGCCACTATTGGACTTTTTTCCAAGTCTAATCTATTGAGGCCATGTGCTTGAAATCTTACAAAGTCCTTCTGGCTCGAGTTACCTCAAAGTCAAATATGCTTATCAAACGAAGTCGTTTAGAAGCATACTTGAACCCATTTAAGCTCCAAACCCAATCGTCTATGACCCGGTCCAAACAAGCTGAAACACTTCTTGATTTTATTTTATTTTCAATTCACTGTCTAAAGGAAATTTCTGCTTAATTAGTATATAAATATATGGTAAAGATTCGTCAATCATAGTGTGACAAAAAAATGTTCAAAAATTGTAACACTTTTAGTACTTGTGCAGACTATACGTTACCTGCTATCATTACCCTGTTATAAGAGCGAAAGCAAATTCTACTGACGGGATGTCTCTCACCATGTTCGATGTCTTGGAGTACGGTTACACTGCAAGAGACAACTTAAGTACAACCCTCGAAATTCAACAAATGTTGCTCGACGCAGGAATCAGACGAGGAAATGATCCATCAGATGTTGCTGCACCATCACCTGCACCATCACCAAATGTACTCCCAAAAACAAAGAAGAAAACAATTCTTCAAAACAGACTAGCCGAAGTACCCCAAAAAGGAGCAAACGCAAGGTGGTATTGGACAAAGTTCATGACATTCTTGAGATATCCGAGCCAATGGTTGGTAGAGACGCGAGGAATGCTAATGGTCGTGGCCACGATGATCTCCACCATGACTTTCCAAGCCTTAGTGAGCCCACCATGCGGGGTTTGGCAAGAAAACAATACAAACTCAACCAACATATTCGCGACTCCTCAGGATAAGTTTTGCAGCGAAAAAGATCCATGTTTAGTCGGGACCACGGTCTTAGGCTACATCTGGCCAAATGACTTCTGTGATTTCATTAAATTCAACACCGTTTCGTTCCTTACTTCTCTCAGCGTCACGTTGTTGCTCATCAGTGGTTTTCCTCTCCACAATCGGGTGTGTATGTGGCTTTTATCGATGGCAATGTGTGTGACGCTCACGTTTTTGGCACTTACATACCTGAAGGTTCTGCTCTTGGTGGGTCCTTTTCGATTTTTTGGTTCGTCTATTGAGATGTACAATAGATCTTTTAAGGTGTGGATCGGGTTGTTGGTGATCGTGCGTATAATGCACATTGTTCGGTTTTTTATTTGGATGGGGAAGAAGTTGCAACCAATGTACTTCGGGTCGAAAACATATCTTCAGAAGGTGATCAGTGGCTCCTTTTCATGGAAGGCTTTAAAAAATCATTCCGAGGAGAAAAATGTGCCAGCAGCAGATGGTGTCTAAGATCTCGATCATTGGTTGTTACATTATTCAAGACTATTTGTTTTCTTTCTTTGTTTTAATTAGAAGGTTAAGCTGATGAAGGTGGTTGAGGTTCCACTCCAAAACCAATCGGCAATGGGGGGAGTAACACAACTCCTTATAAGCACTTGCAAGGTCCTTTATTTTTCCAATGTGGGATAAATATTCACATTCTCAACACGCCCCCCTCAAACATGGCGCTTTGGCGTCCTACGCTTGAGAATTTGGGTTCGGCCTTTTTTGGGGTGATGTGGAGCACGTGTGGGCCTTCGGGCTCCACACATGGGGGCGAACCCGCTCTGATACCATGATAAAGGTGGTTGAGGTTCCACCCCAAAATCAATTGGCAATGAGGGGAGTAAAACAACATAAGCAAGATCCCTTACTTTTTCTGTGGGATAAACATTCACATTCTCAACATAAGCAAGATTCGTTTCTCAATGAAAGTTTATGAGCTAAAGCATCCACCAACCACCAATCTCGAAGGAAAAGGGATGTCCTAAGTTTCAATTTGATTTATTGTGATATATATATATATATATATATATATATATATATATATATATATATATATATATATATATATCGGTCCGGTTTAAGGGACACACCATTTTCAAAACACCCTTTCATGGCAATTGGATTGAACCCATTATTAATGGGTCTCACAAAAAGTTGCCGATTCAATAGCCAAGAAAGAGTGTTTTTGAAAATGGTATGTCTCTTGATCTTAGTATTTACATCACATTTCTGTAAAAATCAATTCGCACACTGGATATCGTTTAATCATATATATATATATATATGGGTCCGGTTCAAGGGACACACCATTTCAAAAACACCATTTCTTGGCCGTTGGATTGGACCCATTATCAATGGGTCCCACAAAAAGTTGCCGATCCAACGGCCAAGAAAAGGTGTTTTAGAAAATGGTGTGTCCCTTGATCCTCACCCTATATATATATGGGTGGGGGGGGGTCAAGGGACACACCATTTTCAAATCAAAAATATCCTTTCTTGGCCGTTGGATTGGCAACTTTTTGTGGGACCCATTGATAATGGGTCCAATCCAACGGCCAAGAAATGGTGTTTTTGAAATGGTGTGTCCCTTCTAACCAATATAGATATATATATATATATATATATATATAATATAGGGTTAGGTTCAAGGGACACACTATTTTGACACACCATTTGAAACATCCCTTTCTTGTCCATTGGATCGGATCCATTATCAATGGGTCCCACAAAAAATTGCAAAATCAATGGACAAGAAGGGATGTTTCAAATGGTATGTCAAAATAGTGTGTTCAATACCCTAACCCATATATATATATATATATATATATATATATATATATATATATAGTAGATTTTTTCTCCTTTACGAAGAGGCTATATTAGGTAACAAATGTTCGTCATTTAAAAGTGCACATAATCATTACTAGGTGTATCTATAAACGTAGATAAAAGTCGAAACCAGGTGTGGAGTGTGGACCGTGTAAAACCAACATGTACAAATAATTCCTGAAAGAGTCCCATACATTACTCATGTAGAAAAACTAACAGACCAAAATCAAAACACCTCTAAGGTCACTCATCATGACTCTTAAGTTATTCATTGTCCACAAACAAACGCCAAGCTCTTATGAAGTGTAATAACTAATTAAACAAGTTCGTACACACTTGAACTATATAAGCTCATACATATTGAGGTCCGCTCTAAATTAAACACCAATTCAAGGCCCGAACTTCTCCTCGGGATCTATTGGAACCTTACAGGATAAGGAGCCACTGATCAGATTATCGAGCCCCGATATGGAGCCGGAGTACACCGGCTTCAACCGCTTGAGCACCCAGAACAAAAACCGAACAGTGTGCATTATGCCGACGCCTCCCAGCAATGTGATCCAAACCGCGAACCACATCTTGTACGTCTCGTACGACGAACCGAAAAATTCGCCGAAGGGAACCACCAGGAGCAGAACATTAACGTAAGTGAGCGCCATGAACGTGAGCGTGACGCACATGGCCATCGACAGCAGCCACATGCACACCCGGTTGTGGAGCGGAAACCCGCTGACCAATAAAAGCGTGACGCTCAGGGAAGCGAGGAACGACACCGTATTGTAGGTTATGAAGTTGTGGAAGTCGGCGGCCCAGAGGTTGCCCGACACGGCAGTTCCGGCAAGGCACGGAGATAATTCGCTGCAGAGGGTCTCGGTTCGGTTCCCTACTTTCAAGGTGAAGTTGGTGTTGTTTTCGGCCCAAACGCCGCCGGGCGGGTTGACTATGGCGTTGAAAGTCATGGTGGAGATCATCGTCGCGACGACCATCATCATGTCGCACTTCTCCACCAGCCAATTGCTTGGATGCTTGATGTACTTGATGAGTTTCATCCAGTACCCGTACCCTCGGCCGTCTCCTCCCTTTTCCGGCGGTACCATTGCGAGTTTACTGAGAAGACTACCACTTTTCGTCTTTCTCTTTGAAATTGGATTTGGTTGGGATGATGCCGGGGCGGATACGTGAGCCGAGACATGATCGGTTTCGTCATGTTCGGTTTTGATTCCGGCCTTTATCAGAATCTGTTGAATTTCGAGGCTTCGAGTGCCGTGCTCGACCACATCTAACATGGTCCAAGTCGTCCGACGAGCAGCTTTCGCTTCATCTCTTATAACCGCAAGGGAAAGTAAGTAACGTATGATCTGCAACACAAATAGATTGTTAAGCAAGTCCGATTAGCATTCTAAAAGTTGCAAATGTATTATGTCTCTAAGGAAAAAAACAATTGTCACAACTAACAAACTTCCGCAGATTTTACAACATAATACAAACCAGCATGCTCATCTCTAAAATCTTTTGTTAAGCAAGTTCGATTAAGACATCTCTTGTCTGAAAGGGTTGGTTCCAGTGGTATCATATGCCACATCTCACATGTTTTGGGCCCCAAGTTCACGTGAATGATGTAGTATTTTGTCCTTAATTATGACCTTATACCATATTTGTTGCTAGTATTGTTTTGAAGTATATTAGCTGGTCTAGTCCTTCTCTATTATATAGATAGAAAATACAAGGACGTAGTAAATTGGCAAGCATCTACAACTATGAACGAGGTAGACAATCTCAGTTCTGTATTTGCAACTTTCTTCAAACAAAAGTGCAAGTATGATCGATATTATGATTACTTGCATCAGTATTAAGATAATGATCAAAGTACATATTGAACACTTATGTAGGGACGTCTTTAGATTCAGGCTTAATTATCTATGCAGATCATTCATAACCAAAGTGCAGGAGAAAATTAAAAGAAAGAGACATGAGAAAACTTTAGTGAATTAAATGTATGCATATCTATACATACCTTAATGTGCCTTAACATCAAAGCCAATTCTAGGATGGTAACGCCAGAATCCAAGCCGACTTTCGAGTTGAGGAACTCACCGTCTTCATCTCCAATCTTTTCCACCAACAGCTTCAAGCACTCCAACTGGTTATGTTTAACGCACAAGTGCAAAACTGTTTCTTCTGATCTACCTTCAACGCGAGCATAAACCGACCCAGGCTTCGCCTCCACCAACTCCTTCACCACCTCAATTTCCCCTCTCATGGCCGCATAGTGCAGGGGGATTTTCCCCGTCTCATCGTACGCCAAGCACGCCTCGGCATACGCAAACAATAAGGCTCTCACGGTCTCCATGTGGCCCTCCGCAGCAGCCAGGTGCAGCGGGGTGCGACCTGCAGAGTCTGGCCGCTGCCCTAGCCTGGGATAATGGTTGGAAAGGGTTTTGGTGAACTCAGCGTGGCCAAGCAAAGCCGAGACGTGCAGCGGCGTCTCGGTTTGGTTGGTCAGGGAGAGTTTTCTGAGAATGAGGGGGTCTTTTTGTATCAAAGTGTGTAGTGTTTCTACATTTCCAGTCGCCGCCGCCGCGTACACTTGATCTTCATCTTGTCTACTCATTTCTCGTTCCATTCTCAGATCGATATCAATCTTTGGAATATGCTTCTCCTCAAAGCCTATACTTATAAAAAAAACTTAATAGTTATAACAATACACGTGGAGGATATTTGAAATTAATCAGAAATTATGAAGTAACACTCTATTATGACTACATATATTCTGTTCACATGTTATAATTATGAAGAAAAGTACTAAAAGAAATAAATATCTAAAATATACTGGATGCGTAAGTATGAAAGGATGCAGATATCCTATATAGGTTTACTCGAACGCAGAGGCCAGTGGTATTACCGTTAATGAATCATTGGATCCCATTGGCAGGTGGAAAGACATGAAAAAAAAGTTTCAGGAATTCTCCAATATCTTGTTCGATGGATTGTGTCGGCATTGATACAGTTGGATGTACTAGGCCACGCGGGCCAATTAATTTCCACAGATTCCAACTTCACTATAAGTTTTGTTTGTTTGTATATAATTGTACAGAAGGTAGGGATACAGGCATTTGCAGCAAAAAATTAAAGGTTCACCCAAACCGGATTTCCTCCCCTTCAAAAAGGAGCCAATTAATTTCATTTGAAACAGGGGATTCTTGGATAGTTGTCTGGGGGGAATTTGGGCTGGGGGTGGGGGGTATGGGAACCCCCCCCCCCCCGAAAACAAAATAGGAGAAAAAAAAAAAAAATGCAAAGACCACTTCCCCCTAACTAAAAGGGGGGGGGGAGGGGCAGGCCCGGGCCCCCCCGACCCCAAAAAAAAAAAAAAAAAACAAAAATTAAAAAAAAAAAAAGGAATGTTATAAAACTAAAGTGGGAACTTTGGAGAACTGAGAAGTAAAGGAGGTAATGGAAAATGATATTCTTCTTGTTTCATTACATTTTGGGTGAGTCCCTTTATATACATGTAGTGAGATCACATCATTCCAATCTTCATTCGGTGCCCGTGTTACAACAGGAAGAATTACAACGGGAAGAATGTAATGATTGGCAATGATGGCTTGGTCTGTGATACAATAGGAAGAATTACAACGGGAATGTAATGATTGGCAATAATGATGTTACAAGGTATAGAGATATAATAATAGTAGTGGTAGTAATAGTAGAGGTATCTGATGGTGAAGAAGAGTGGAACCCAATGGTGACATCCAAATATTCATAACACTCCCCCTTGGATGTTGCCATTCACAAACATGTCTCATTAAAAACCTTGTCCAAGAAAACCCATTGGGACAAAACTTGAACGAAGGGAAAAAGAGTACATGTCTATGAAATGACTTATTTACGATGTACTCCCCCTGGTGCTGGCAAAAGATCTTTAAGTTGGCGCATCCCAATATTGTAGACCATCTTTCGAAATGTTGTGGTTGGTAATACTTTGGTAAATAAATCTGCATAATTCTCGGTGGATTGTATCTGTTGAACGCTTATTTCACCATTCTTTTCAAGTTCATGTGTATAGAAAAACTTTGGTGAAATATGTTTAGTTCTGTCCCCCTTAATGTAACCATTTCTGATTTGGGCAATGCAAGCAGCGTTGTCTTCATATAGTGAGGTTGGAGTATCCTTGAAAGGAGATAATCCACATGTTTCCCGAATATGGTGTACCATAGACCTCAACCATATACATTCACGACTAGCTTCATGTAATGCTAGTATTTCAGAATGGTTTGAGGACGTAGCAGCTAGTGTTTGCTTAACAGATCGCCATGATATAGCTGCACCACCACAAGTGAAAACATATCCGGTTTGAGATCTAGCTTTGTGTGGGTCTGAAAGATAACTAGCATATGCATACCCAACTATTTGTGGCTTTGAACTACATGAATAAAATAAGCCCATATCACTTGTTCCACGAAGGTAACGTAATATATGTTTTACACCATTCCAATGTCTCCGTGTTGGTGCAGAACTATATCTAGCCAATAAGTTGACAGCAAAGGCTATATCGGGTCGTGTGTAATTTGCAAGATACATTAGTGCCCCAATTGCACTAAGATATGGCACTTCAGGGCCGAGTAACTTTTCGTTGTCTTCTCGTGGTCGAAAAGGATCTTTCTTCACATCAAGTGATCGAACAACCATAGGGCTGCTTAACGGATGCGCTTTATCCATATAGAACCTTTTCAAGACCTTTTCTGTATATGTGGATTGATGGACAAAAACTCCATTTGGTAAATGTTCAATCTGCAAGCCAAGGCAGAATTTCGTCTTTCCAAGACTTTTCATCTCAAACTCCTTCATCAGGTAATTAGCCGTCTTTGTAAGTTCTTCAGGAGTCCCAACGAGATTTAGATCATCCACATATACCGCAATAATGGCAAAACCATTTTCATATCTTTTAATGAAAACGCATGGACAAATTGGATTATTTATATATCCTTCTCGTAAGAGATATTCACTAAGGCGATTATACCACATTCGCCCCGATTGTTTAAGTCCATACAATGATCTTTGTAATTTGATCGAATGCAAGCCATGATAGTTTGGGTCATTTGTCTCATGTACTTTAAATCCTTGAGGAATTTTCATATATATATCACTGTCAAGTGATCCATATAGGTATGCTGTTACTACATCCATGAGTCTCATATCAAGTCTTTCTGTGACTGCCAAACTAATCAAGAAACGTAACGTGATCGCATCTATTACGGGGGAGTATGTTTCTTCATAATCAATCCCAGGTCTCTGAGAGAAACCTTGTGCTACCAATCTTGCTTTGTATCTTACGATCTCATTTTTCTCATTACGTTTCCGTACAAACACCCATTTGTATCCAACTGGTTTCACACCTTCAGGTGTTCGTACTATGGGTCCGAAGACTTTACGATTTTCCAATGATTTTAATTCGGCTTGCATTGCTTCTCTCCATTCTGGCCAATCATTTCTCTGTTGACATTCGTCAACTGTCTTTGGTTCAAGATCCTCGTTATCATGTACAATGTCTGTTGCGACATTATATGCAAACACATCATCCACAATTATTTTCTTTCTATCCCAACTCTCTCTTGTACTCATGTAATTCAAAGGTATCTCTTCAGATGTATGTGCCTCTTCATGTTTGTCTTCGAGGACATTTTGTTCATCAATTATAGACGGCTGATCAGTCGTGTCCTTTCCTGGAATATGGATCTCTTCTCTTGTCCTTTTCTTTCGAGGATTTTTATCTTTTGAACCAACAGGGCGGCCACGCTTCAAACGTGCCTTTATTATATCTGGCTGTCTTTTAGTAACATCAACTCGTGCAGGCGCATTTGCGGCTGGTATATGAGATTTAGTCACTTTACCCGTATCAGTGAATGCATCTGGTAATTGGTTTGCAATGCTCTGCAATTGAATGATCCTTTGAACTTCTTGTTCACTTTGGCTAGTATGAGGATCAAAATGGGACAATGATGGTGCATTCCATGTAATTTCCCGCCGTTCTTTCTCAACTGGTAGCTTTTCTCCCCCTAACGGTGGGAAAATTGTCTCATCAAAGTGACAGTCCGCAAAGCGCGCTTTAAACATATCACCCGTCATGGGTTCAAGATATCTAACAATGGATGGGGAATCAAATCCAACATAAATTCCAAGGCGCCGTTGATGGCCCATCTTGGTTCGTTGTGGTGGGGATATGGGCACATAAACTGCGCAACCAAAAATCTTAAGATGAGCTATATTTGGTTGTTGACCAAAGACTAGTTGTAATGGTGAATATTGGTGGGCACCAGTGGGCCTAATGCGCACTAATGATGCGGCATGTAATATGGCATGTCCCCAAGACGAAGTGGGTAACTGTGACCTCAAAAGTAAGGGTCGAGCAATCATTTGTATCCTCTTAATGAACGACTCTGCTAGTCCATTTTGAGTATGTACGTGTGCTACTGGGTGCTCGACATTAATGCCAATTGACATGCAATAGTCATCAAATGCTGTAGAAGTGAACTCTCCAGCATTGTCTAGACGAATTGTCTTAATCGGATGGTCAGGAAACTGTGCCCTTAATTTGATAATTTGAGCTAAGAGTTTAGCAAAAGCAACAGATCTAGTAGATAATAAGCAAACATATGACCATCTTGATGACGCATCAAGTAATACCATGAAATAACGAAACGGTCCACATGATGGATGAATAGGTCCACATATATCCCCTTGGATCCTTTCTAGAAATAAAGGGGATTCATTGACAATTTTCAAAGGTGATGGTCTAACAACCAGCTTTCCTTGTGAGCAGGCCCTACAAAGGCAATCCTTAGATAAATTAATTTTTCGGTTCAATAATGGATGTCCAAGTGAGTTTTCAACTATTCGACGCATCATAGTTGATCCTGGGTGACCTAAGCGGTCATGCCAGAGCATAAAAAGCTTTGGATCATTCATCTTTTGTTTCATCACACTGTTGGATTCTATAGCACTTATGGTTGTATAATACAACCCAGATGAGAGAGCTGGGAGCTTTTCTATCACATGCTTCTGGCATGAAATGATAGCAGTAATGCCAAGGTATTCCTTATCCCCTTCATTCATAGTCTCAATATGAAATCCATTGCGACGTATATCCTTAAAACTGAGCAAATTTCTTTTTGATCTCACAGAGTATAGGGCATTTCTTATATGTATCTTTGTCCCATTAGATAACATTATACTGGCCTGGCCAGATCCTTCAATCAGTTTTGCAGAGCCCGAAATTGTGATGACATTAGCTTTGGCTAATTTCAAATTCGAGAAATATTTCTTATTTCGAAGGATTGTATGTGTGGTTGCACTGTCCACTAAACATACCTCTCCACCATCCATCTTGGGATTTCTCGATCTACTGTGCCTTTCCATGTGTCCTTAGAAGTAAATCTTCAATTTAAAGACTGAGACTGCAATGAGAAGAAGAGTTTATTCAATGAGACACGCATTACACTGGAAATGAGAGAGGTAAAAGCAAGGGGACACAATTATTTGAAAGCAACATAGAATATAATTAAAGAACATATGGTGACTTAGGCATCAGCAGGTAGTCACTCATGCATTACACAGGAAAGAAAATATGCAAAAGCAAGGGACAAACGACAATCATTTGAAAGCGACATAGAACATAATTAAAGGACAAGAGTGGCATGATGACTGGGCAGTGTGGAGTTATTCATTATCATTATCCTCATCTCAGGGCAGAGTCACTCAGTATCATTATCCTCATCCCCAGCATTAACGTTTTCATCACCACCATTTTCATCCAAAACCCCACTCCCAGTCACAAAGTTTGAAACATCCAGATGGTTGGTTGGACCATCAAAATCACCATCAAAGTCAGTGAAGGTTTGCCCATCAAAAACACCATCAAAATCGGTGAAGTTTGTTTCTCTTTCTTTTCCCTTTGACTTGATGGAAGCTTGATAGAGATCGACGAGATGTTTTGCAGTATGGCATGCACGAGCCCAATGGTCAGTCATTCCGCACCTATGACAACGACTTCCATTGTCCTCTTGAGAACTGTCGTCCGCACCTTTTCCCTTTGCTTGTCTGCCTTCATTCTTGTGGGAGTATGGCGCATATCGCTTACTGGAATTCTGACCGTGATCTCGGCCACGACCACGGCCACGACCACGACCGCGACCACGGCCACGCCAATAGTTAGTTGCATTTGCTTCCAGTAGCGATGCATCTCTACTTGCTTCAGGAAGTGGTTTTGAGCCGGATGGGTGAGATTGATGGTTCTTCATCAAGAGCTCGTTATTCTGTTCTGCTACAAGGAGGCATGTAATCAGCTCAGAATACTTAGTAAACCCCTTGCCTCGGTATTGTTGCTGCAAGAGTATGTTGGATGCATGAAAGGTAGTATAAGTTTTCTCCAACATATCTTCCTCAGTCACTTTGTCTCCACATAACCTCAATACAGAGACAATCTTGAACATAGCCGAGTTATATTCATTCACAGATTTGAAGTCCTGCAACCGCAGGTGCATCCAATTATAACGGGCTTTAGGGAGGATGACACTCCTTTGGTGACCATATCTTTCTTCCAGATTCTTCCAAAGAATGGCAGGGTCCTTTACACCAAGGTACTCATTTTTCAATCCCTCGTCAATATGGTGACGCAAGAATATCATTGCTTTTGCACGGTCTTGCAAAGACGCCTGATTTCCCTCCTTGATTGTGTTCACAAGGTTATGAGCTTGCATGTGGATCTCTGCGTCCAGGACCCATGTCAAATAGTTCTTTCCAGAAACATGCAAGCTCCATCAACTAGTGACGCGTTCACGTTTGATGAGGTTCGACATGTCTTTAATTCGGAAGGAAAGAAAAAGAAAAGAGGAAGACTCAGCTGGAGGTTAGAGCTTCGTGCTGATAACGTGTTATAAAACTAAAGTGGGAACTTTGGAGAACTGAGAAGTAAAGGAGGTAATGGAAAATGATATTCTTCTTGTTTCATTACATTTTGGGTGAGTCCCTTTATATACATGTAGTGAGATCACATCATTCCAATCTTCATTCGGTGCCCGTGTTACAACAGGAAGAATTACAACGGGAAGAATGTAATGATTGGCAATGATGGCTTGGTCTGTGATACAATAGGAAGAATTACAACGGGAATGTAATGATTGGCAATAATGATGTTACAAGGTATAGAGATATAATAATAGTAGTGGTAGTAATAGTAGAGGTATCTGATGGTGAAGAAGAGTGGAACCCAATGGTGACATCCAAATATTCATAACAAGGAACAGATTGTTGTACACACAATTTGTATTATATTGGCTTCCTCAAAGAGAAGAATATAGGTATGGAAATTCCTGATATAATTTCATTCACATGTCTGAGGGAACAATTTTTCCAACCTGCCATGAGCGCATGGGATCTGAATTTGCTTTCCTTACGGCTTAGGAAGTTGTGCTAGCTCACAAGCTTAAGGATTGACTGGGGCCTTTTAAAAATGCAAAAATGTCAGCTATAGAACCCATACACCGGTCATTTTCCTTTTAAGCACTCAACCGCTAATGTTTTCTTTTATAGGACACTTTACACACGTTCCCTGTTAGTTCCCATGCAGTCCCCCAGTGGAGCTAATAGTTCTCCAGCAGTACCCTCCTAGTCCCCAATCGGTTCCCACGCAGTTCCGCACCAGTCTCCTACTAATTCCCATGCAGTTCCCCAGTGGAGCTGGTAGTTCCCTAGTAGTACCATCATAGTCCCCAATCAGTTCCCACGTAGTTCTGCCCCTGCTTCTCCTCCTCTTCCCCCACGGCCACTGTAGCAGTCGAAGATGGAACTGCGTGGGAACTAACAGGGAACTGAAAATAGTAGTCAGTATTTATGTGTCCTACAAATGAATACATTGAAGAAAGTGTGCTTAAAACAAAAATGACCGGGCAAGCCGGTCTAAAGCTGCTAAAACCCCTTTAAAAATTGCGTTGGCTCTAGTGACCCATGATTAATTGGGTCTTCAAAAACTTGCATTGGGCTTTCCTGAGTGAATTATTGGGCTCTCCGAAAGGTGCTTTCTGCAAAATTTGAATTCACCTGTTTCTGATGTTGATTTCACCGTAAATATACACAAGGTACAATTAAAAAACCTTCTGCGACATCCACGAAGTTCAATTGTAATAACAGACACTATATATAAAAATAATCCTAGGAGCCTGACTTAGTAGTCCTTATTAGTGCACTTTATATATAATTGTCATCACTTATTATCCGTTTGTGGACTAATACAAGTATTTCGTATTACATGATAAGCAATCTGGTCAGCTGCTGCCCGAAGGGCGTAACAAAGACGTAGAATGATATAAACTAATCGGAAACTTTCCTTGCATTTTCTTTATATTATAATAGGATATTTGCATTAGTTAGAGAAGAGGGCATCAACGACCTAGTCAATATTTGACACAGATACGCCAGGATCACTGCTATAAGTCCAAAGCTTTTTAACTTTTGGAGCAATTGGGGGTAGACGTAGGAGCAGATTGCACTTGACAGATAGAATGGAAAATAGACAAGATTATGAAGAGGATATTGCAAAATTGTACGAGGCATCACGTACTGGTTGTGTAGAAGCTTTAAACCAAGTGATGCAAAAACATCCACTCATTCTAGTGAAACTTTTACTCACCTCAACAACCGAAACGCCCTTACACATCTCTGCTTTGCTCGGTCACGTTGAGGTTACGAAAATCCTTCTTGCTAATTTTCCCAAACTTGCAGAGGAGTTGGACTCCCCCTTTAGACGCTTACCTCTCCACTTGGCCTCTGCTGGGGGCCATGAAGAGACCGTTCGTGTTCTACTGAATGCGTACCCTGAAGGTTGCTTGTTTCCTGATCAGGATGGGAGAAATCCTCTTCACTATGCAGCGATGAGAGGCGAGTGGAAGTTTCAGAGCAATTGGTACGTGCGAAGCCTGAGGCCATTTCTGTAAGTGATGTCAATAGGTCAACAGTTCTGCATTTATGTGTGGAATATAACAAACTGGACTGCTTAAAAGTGTTGGTGGAAGCGATCGGAGATGATAATCACTGGCTTAACTCAAGACGCTCTGATGGTGGTATGACCATCCTGCACTTGGCTTTGATGCTAAGGCAAGTTGAGGCACATAATTATAGCAAATGTCTATACTAAGAGTTCAATTTCAGAATTCGGAATAGTTGTTATAAGGTTCATGTAATATGGATACAGAGCTAAAGTTTGTTTGAATTATCCTTTTAGCATTAGTTTAATGTGTGGTAGACTGCAATTTCAAGTGTAGTTGTTTACGAAGCTGCAAAAATGTGCATTCATGATTGTAATTGCTAATTGATTCATGCAGACCATGAGATACCTACTTTCACTACCTGTTATAAGGGCCGAAGCAAATTCTGTTAATGATCAGATAGCTTTCTTGCTAGATGTGTTAGAGCACGGCAGCATTAGTACTCGAAGAGATGACTTGAGGAATTGCCTGGAAATTCAACAGATATTGATTGACACGAGTATCAGAAGATCCCAAAATAATGAAAATATCAATGAGCAACCTCCTCTGCCACCAGTGATCAACAGAGGGGTGAAAAAAGGATCAAAGGCATGGTGATCAGGAAAACTGATGGATTGCTTCAGATACAAGAATGACAATTGGTTGGAAGAGACACGAGGCGCGCTAATGCTTGTGTCTTCCATGATCTCAAGCATGACTTTCCAAGCTGCCATTAACCCACCAAACCCAGGTATAGGCTGGCAGCAAGGTGACTCTGTTAACGAATTATGGGAAATATACTTCGCTCATTTCATAACTGCTAACAGCATCTCTTTCCTTGCTTCATTGACCGTTACGCTTTTGCTTGTTAGCGGATTCCCTCTAAACCATCAGTTATCCATGTGGATCTTAGCAATGGCTATCTGTGTTACTCTCATATTTACAGCCAACACTTACCTATGTAGTGTGATTTTGGTGATGCCGGCAGAGAGATATTTTGATGCTAGCCAAGTAGTCAGTCCAGTATGGAGTCAGATTTGGTTTATTTTGATTGCATTCATTGCCGGCATGTTCCATATTCTACGGTTTCTCATTTGGTATATCAGGAAGTTGTGGCATGATAAGCTCCATTTAATATCAATTGTATCTGTCAGGAATGGGCCGGATTCCATCCCAACCAATTTAACAGCAGCAACAGATTCTGGAGGTCATGTCTAATGAATATTACAAGACCATTTCACCTTCGTATTCGTTTGTTTTTCTTCTTCTGGACTATGTTTCATGAAAAATAATCAACTATAGCAGGTTGTTTGGGATTTCGGGTTTAAAATTTCATCAACTTTAATTTACAATTTTTTTTTAAGGACTAGCTGTTGGCTGTAGATCAATGCCTCGAGCCACAACGCATACCGCAAACAGCAGATATTGATGAACTGATGATGAACTTGTTTTTTTTTTAGTTTTAGATTACTTTACAGGCTACCTTTCATCTGAGCCGAACTAATTGTGGTTTCCTGGCAAGGCAGTCGAGTTGGTCAGCCAAAACATCATCAACAGAAATAGAATAAAGAAGTAAATAATCAATGACAGAATGCTTTATGTCTGGATTTGATTATTCTGATCAAGTGAACTGGCCAAGAGAGCTGACACAAGTTTGTTTTCAGATTGAGACTTTAAAGGTTCGGATCAAATAAATTAGTGTATGAAGTACTGTATATATAGCTGGCCTGTTACACACCTTAAAGGGATGGCTTTATTTTCTTGCTTGTTTCTCTATGATTTCTATCCCAAGACAGTAAGGCAGGACAATACACACGAGTGGTAATTTATCAAAGTTGTCTCCACCATATGATCTCATCCTTGACTTAACATTCCAAACTGTCATGAACCCGCTAGGCAGTATTTGGCACGAATCTAAGATCACCATGGCAATTGTTATTCTGTAACATCAAATCCTGACGTTTTTTGCTGGAACTGCAGTGTTTGCTTAACCCAAGGCTTCCTCTTAGATTTCCTAAATTTGAACACAGTTTCATTCTTCGCTTCTCTGAGAGTCTCGTTTTTGCTGATCAGCGGATTCCCGCTTCACAATCAGATTTTCTTGTGGCTCCTCTCGACCATGTGTATTACTCACTGTACACTGTATGTCCTCGGTATTCCCTTTCATCCTTACCATTAGGTCTTTTTGGCGCAAGTATTCAGCAATGTGGTCTTCTATGCTTGATTTGTATAACGGACTACTCCTTCTTGAGTTTGAATGTGATCTTCTAATCTATGCTTGGTTTCGTTGCTGGGGTTGGTCTGTCTTTTCCATACACTGTCCATTTCTTATTTGGCTAGTGAATTAGTGGCGTATCTATTCAGGGGCGGAGAGGCGTGACACAATAAGATAAATACCATATGACAACAAGACTATGAGGCATCACAGAAAGGATATAGGTATCATCGTTAAACACGTTGATTCGATGAGATCGTCTGATTCCTAACAAAGTAGTGAAGATATTGCAGAAAACTGTCTTGGGAAGAAGATGGATCGCTCGATTGCAGGTAAGGTTCGAAACAGTATTATATATCAATATGAGTTGGGTTGGGTTTGGTGCTTCAACTTGGGTTGGGCCTCTGTTTGCTGAACTTAATTTATCGTGAAACTGATTACTCCTGTCCTACCTAGGAGAGGGACTCGACAACAATTCATGCATCCCTTCTATTTGAACCATTTGTAAACCTCTCAACCTGACAAATTCACCCAGTTTCCGACAAGAATGGTAAAGCAACAAAGCTCATCGACACAGTCAACTTCATTGTCTTGTAAACTGGCCATTTCTGTTAGCAGGTTTCCTATTAATATCTCATTATATATGTATATGAACGAATGCACACATACGGTGATTATGTAACGTATTTACGCGTTCCCCATGTACTAAATGTATTTTTGAACGTTTCTAGTTTCATAGATTGTATATCATTGAAAAAGGCACAAATCTAAAACTTTCGCCCCAAATGTGACAAGATACTATATTTTGTAATAGCCATGCTTGGTGCACAATAAACCAAAAATAAGTGCACAATAAACCAAAAATAAGAATAACAACTGCAATACTAGTGAGAGAAAGTGGGAAGGTTTCTTGTTTCTGGAGAATAAATAGAAGCTGGATGGCGTGCATAGCGGATCAAAAATTTTGTAGAGTAGAGATAGTTCTTAAAGACTTAGATCGGTCACTTGAAAACATTCACATAGGAGGCGCGTCTCAGGTAGATCGGTGCCTCTCTTGGTTTCACAAGCCAGAGAAACCAGGTATTTCTAATCTCTTTTATTGTTCATCTATTTACATCAATCATTTTTATAAATGGGGTAATTGTGAATCTTTGATTTGTGAAGAACATAACCTAAAGATGGGGTGAATCCATTTGATTAGTAGATTAGTTGGTATGAACATCTTGAACAACACCAATTATGTTCAACTGTGCTGGCTGGGAAAGAAAGTCCACCTTAATGGGTCATTGAATATGTTGTGTGTGAACAGACAAATGGTTTCTTTGGTGGCAAGAATATATGTCATTGTGCACATGAAAATGCTCTTTATTCCCTATTGCCATGTATTATTTAATTTGTGCTCTGTTTTCATCAGCTCATGTGATATGAGGTGACAAATTTAGGTAGCTTTTGGGTTTTATGATACAAGAATGTATAGCCAGCCTTAGACTGAAATTAGATACATGTTAAGTCACTGCCTCGTATGAGTCCACTATTGGTAGAGCTGGATTGAATCCACATAGTTTTCATCTTAAGTCCTAATAAACTGAGTGTGAGCAGACTCTATAATCAACCTGAGGTGTAGGATTTTCTTTCAAAACGGCTTTGTTTGATTACTGATTAGTATTCGGACCTCCTAACTGAGACTTCACATCATAGCATGTCTCCAACTGTGATTTACTTGCAACCGTGCATTGCTTGCTTTCTTGACCACTAGTGCCTACTGCTTCTCCCTAATCCTAATACATTTTTGGCTTCAATTTGAAGACTAGACGGCAGCATAGTACACATTTCCTGTCTTGATCTAAAATAGTATTATCTCCTCCATGCCAAAAATCCAGCTGGACCACTGCCAATCTGCACCATTCTTTCCAAAAGAAGAACTCCATCAGTCTTTTGCGCGTCAAACATATGCTTTGACAATTCTAGGCTTCCCAGCCAAACTATAAAGATTCAAAATAATTTGAAATGGCGTTTTACACTGTATATATATAGCATCATTTCCGGCTGATATATATGGGGCGAGATAACCATAGACAATGATAGCTAGCTAGCAAGGTCAGATTACACCCCCTCCAATATTAGTAAGAGAAATACCACAACACGGTAATAGCTAGTTGGTATGGTATGAATGATTATGGAAAGGCCAACCTTACTCGAAAGATTTTTCATGGCAAATGAGGAAATATACATCCAGTCAAGTCTTAAAATACATCACCAAGGACTACAACTAAGTTCAATTATTACCCAAACTTTATATGGTTTCATTGTCAATTACTGCCTTGTTTGATCCCACGAAATTAGAAGCATACCATGGGTTTTGTTGCTTTCCTTTGCGCTGTCGGGCAAACAAAATGAATAGATACAAATTTGGTGCCACTTCTGGAAACGCGTTATAGCATACACTTTCTTGGTTTAAGAAAAAGAAAAGACACGAAACATGTAATTTTAAATAAATTTCCACAGATCACGATGTCGATTCTATTACCATATTTGTCTATGTGTATGGACTATTTAAGCTAAAACAGTAACTCATAACAGCAAACACTTTGAATGTGGGCAGGGGAGGAGCCTCATTAGAAACCAAATAGAGAAGAGAGAAAGATGGGTGGTAGTGGTGGTGAAGGTCCATCTCTAGAGTTCACACCAACATGGGTGGTTGCCGTGGTGTGCACGGTGATCGTGGCGATTTCTCTGGTGGCCGAGCGGGCCTTACATTCGGGAGGCAAGTACTTGAAGAGGAAGAAGCAGAAGCCTCTGTATGAAGCCCTGCTCAAGGTCAAGGAGGAGCTAATGTTGTTGGGGTTCATCTCTTTGATGCTCACCGTATTCCAAAACAGGATCACCAAAGTCTGTGTGAAGCCAGAGATCATGGAAAAGTGGCTGCCATGCAAATTCGACCACGATGATGAGCACAACACTGTCCATTTTTCTACCTTGTTTGGGGGCATTTCTGGGTCCACCAGGAGGCTTCTTGCTGCTGGGGCAGAGGCTCAACAGGGATACTGTGGAAAAAAGGTAATGATCTCAAGCAAAACCCAATTTGCCATTTTCCTATTTTGTGTTCCAGTAATGTTTTATAAGGCGAAACGATTGGCCAGTGCCACGTACCAACCAGATTACAGTGGCTACGTACATTATTTTGGACAACATGTTAATCAATTGTTAGATACACTAGATTGGTATCCGGTAATGAACAATTTCCTACTTTTAATTATATGACCTGCTCCTTGATTTACCTAATTTCTTTACAATGTTTTCAAGAAGAAGAGTACTGAACTTGTAGGCCAGTTAACGAGTGTGAGTAGTTCACAAATAACATGCTTATATCCCAAATTCAAGCCCCTTACATTGAGCTTGAAGGGGGTTTGGGAGTGAAATCGAAGTCTCTTCAGAAATGGTTTTAACTGTAGAACCAAGGAATGGTTCAAAATGGAAACTCACTTGATCTTAATAAACCCCCTTGAATTGAACCGGAGGAGCTTTGGTTTGGTCCACGGATGTGTGTCCTTGATCCTGATCTACTGCACCGAGTTGTTAGAACAAAATGATATGCTAATGTTAATTCGATGAGTAGATTATACCTTATAATATTTATATAGATGCAACTTGATATGCGGCAGAAGAGAGATACAACTTCAAAACAATTTGATTATAAGACATAGTTTCCAACAGTAAACGAGAGATAAGAACCTCATTGAGTATCCCATGAATGACTTTATGGTGTACAGTGTCAATGATTTTGTAATGTAGCTACACTGGTATCTCAGAATCAGGCTTTAACTGCTTTCATTTTTCTTCCCACAGCATAAGGTACCACTGTTATCAGTTGAAGCCTTCCATCATCTGCATATCTTTATCTTCGTCCTAGCCATTGTCCATGTGACCTTCTGCGCTCTCACTATTGTTTTTGGAGGTTTAAAGGTGAGCTTGAGAACATCGAATATGCGTCTTTGAACTGTTTCTCGGAATTTTCGCTACTAGTGTTTGATATAGTAATAGCATCATTGCATAATTTAGATACGTCAATGGAGATATTGGGAGGAAGAAAATGCAAAGGAGATGGCTGGAGCAGAAGAAGGTATTCATTCCTGCTCCATCCATTTTTTGTGATTATAATTGAACACTGAGATTTCCACATACAAGTTAGAACATTTCGAAAACCAATGTGTCTATTTAGATAAGCTTCCTGACTGAGCAGAGGCTGAAATACATTTGCATTTCGAAAGGCTTTATGCCGTTTGTTGTTGCTCGTGTTATTTTTCAATTTGTGGATTGTGTTGGTGCAGCTCAAGTAAAAATAACACATGTCCAGGAGCATGATTTTATTCAAGACCACTATTGGGGTATCGGTAAAAACTATCATCTGATGGGCTGGTTGGTAAGTTACTCTGCTGTATATGATTTGAACTATAAACTGGATCTGAAATATGATGACCTTATGCCTGGTTTTAGTTCATTTCTTTTACATTACATAATAATGCAGTGTTTTGAGACTATCATTGGTTTTCCAAATGGAATGAACTAATGCTAACTGGTCTTATGTTTTTGCTTGTTCTTTCTCCATATTCCCAGCATTCTTTTCTCAACCAGTTTTATGGATCTGTTACCAAATCAGACTACTTGACCTTGCGAATGGGTTTCATCTCGGTAAGTTATCTAACAAGAGTTTGATTGAAACTCTTGCATAGGGTATTAGCCAGCATTGGCTTTCTGTACTTATAATTTCTGCTGCAGACTCATTGCAGGGGAAACCCCAAGTTTAACTTTTACACATACATGGTACGCGCCCTCGAAGATGATTTCAAAAGAGTTGTCGGTATCAGGCAAGTTATACTTAATATCATTTCTGGTGCTCAAGTTCCCAATGTACTGATAGCTGATTATGTAACTTATGCTCTGAACAATCTGCTTTTGAAATGGTTATCACTCTTGTTGATTCACCATTTGGTTTCCTTTGGCTGCAGTTGGTATCTATGGATTTTTGTGGTTGTGTTCATGCTTCTGAATGTTGATGGTATGATCCTTGTCTTAACTTCACTCCATTGCAATTTGGGTTGTAGGTGTAGAGAATTGAAATGTAAAACTTTTAGTTGGTGGTCAATGTGTTATGGCATCAAGCAATGTTCCTGGTGTTTAAACAACAGTTCTATCACTGTAGTAAAGATTCACAGTCTCTGTTCTAACTAATCATGCTGTTTTCATTTCTCCTGCAGGCTGGCATGCCTACTTCTGGATTGCATTCTTTCCATTCTTTGTAAGTACTGATCTTGCCAAGCCAGCACCTCATTTCACTCTCCACTTTCTGAGTACTCAATGTCCTTGTTTTTTCTTTCTCCAGCTTCTACTTGCTGTAGGCACTAAGCTGCAGCATGTTATCACCCAGTTGGCTCATGATGTTGCTGAGAAGCATATCGCCGTAGAAGGGGATCTAATCGTTCAACCATCGGATACACACTTTTGGTTCGGCAAGCCAAAGTTCATTCTGTTCTTGATACATTTCATCCTTTTCCAGAACGCCTTCGAGATGGCATTCTTTTTCTGGATATGGGTATGTGATGATTCATTTGATCACCGGACTATTAGAATTAAACCGCAAATTGAGATTAACATGATAGCTAATCTGGTTGTATGTTTTTTCAGGTGCAATATGGCTTTACCTCTTGCATCATGGGAAAAGTAAAGTACATCATCCCCAGGCTCGTCATTGGGTAGAAATCACAAAGACTTTTGCCTCCTAGAATCGTATTAGCATTTGGTTAAATGTTCTGTCAAAGAGGATCATATCTTTAACTCCTTTAACTCCTAATGTCTTTCTCTTTTCCAGGGTGTTCATCCAGGTGCTCTGTAGTTACAGCACTCTACCACTTTATGCCATTGTCACACAGGTGAGCCGAGTTTTACAACTTCAACTGTCTTATTAGTCAAATTCTGATGCTGATGACGAATGAAAATCTCATTGCTCAAAACCCCTTTCAACAAAGACTCAAAAGGGGTTTGAGTAAGGAATGATATGTTTGTTTTGGCCTGAGTTTTACTTCTGTTTGTGAAATGCAATGCAGATGGGAAGCAATTTCAAGAAAGCAATATTCGATGAGGACATACGAATGGGACTCGTCGGTTGGGCTCAGAAGGCTAAACGGAGGAGGGCAAGTAGCGAAAACGTTGTCTCTAGCCCTGGTTCTTCGGTCGATGGAGTTCAGCTAGGCAAAGCTAATTAACCAAAAGACAACCAAGGGCTGAACATCTCTTGACACCATCACAAGATTTATACTTTTTTGTAGAGTCAAATGTAGCAATAGTTGTTACCTCCGCCCCGGAAATTTTAAATATAGGCCATGAAGACCTCAAACCATTCGTATGTTACTATGAATCACGACATCTTTCCGGCGTGGGATGTAGAAATTTCCTTCAGGAATCATGTATTGTGAATTTGGCTATGCGGCTTTGCCTATGTTCGCATGCATAATTCTTTTTTGCCTTGAAGTTTTGGCAGTTTATATATCTTCTCTAGCAAGCACACCGGCGGAGTTATTGCCAATTTTTTCATATAGAGAGTTCAATATTTGCAGTGCATGGCATGATTGCAAAACGTTGGCAAGATAACATAAGTGAACTTTATCTCTAAATATTAAAGGGATAGGTGTTTAGCCGTTATTTTGGTGAAACATTCATAATACCAAAACAGCCCCTAATTGAGTAGAACAAAACAAAAATCAAATTTTCAAAAAATTGGGGTAAATTTGTAAAATTATAAATTCATAAAGTAAAAAATAAAGTAAAAATCCACCACCATTTGAAAACCAATCCGCCACATTAAAAACGAAAATCGACAGGATTGAAATGTGGCACGAAGTGCCTCTAAAAGAACCCAAAAAAAAAAACAAAATCAACAAGATTTAAATGTGGCGCAAAGTGCCTCTAAAAGAACCAAAAAAAAAAAAAAGTTTCTCGCACACACATGTGCGGTGAGGCGAGTAAGAATGCACAGTCAATGCAGCTTTGTGTGCCTACTCCTCAGTTGGAACTTGGATGGGCTAATTGGGCTCAAACTACACAAATGTTTGTCCATCAAGCTCATCGGAAATGGATCACGGGTCAGTGGATCAACCCGACCCGCGTTGATCCATCTTCACCATTTTCATTTCCACCACCATCCATCATCTTCAATCCGGGGAGAAAAACCCAAGGTAAACCCTAAAATCCCGAACCGCCATGACTCTCCACTCCATAGTGATACAGAAGCTGCTGAGCACCAACGCCCATTTGGGCCGCCGCGTCGCCGCCCACCACTTCAAGCAGTTCACCTACGGCACCCGCAATGGCATGGCCATCATCGACTCCGACCGCACCCTCATCTGCCTCCGCAGCGCCGCCCAGTTCATCGCCGCCCTCGCCGAGCAGAAAGCCCGCTTCATGTTCGTCAACACCAACTCCCTCTGGGACGAGATCATCGAGCAGATGACCAAGAAGATCGGTTGCTACAGCCCCTCCATGAACCTCCTCTGGCGCACCGGAGGGTTCCTCACCAACAGTCACAGCCCCAAGAAGTTCAAGTCTCGCCGGAAAAAGGTCGGCTTCGGCCCCACTCAGCCGCCGGATTGCCTCGTCGTGTTCGACTCCGATCGGAAGTCGTCGGTTATTCTCGAGGCCGACCGGTTGCAGATTCCGATCGTTTCGCTTGTCGATTCGAATATGCCGTTGGATTACTATAAGAAGATCACGTACCCGATTCCGGCCAACGACTCCGTTCAGTTTGTGTATTTGGTCTGCAATTTGATCACCAAGACTGTGCTTCTTCATAAGAAGAGCACTGCTGCGGCTGTGGCTGAAGAGGAGGATATCAGGTCTGTGTATTCGTGTTGTTTTTCGGGTTTTCGGAATTGCTGATGTTATGCTTGAATGAAATTTGAGGTTGAAATTCCATGTGGTGTTTGTGTGCTTGTTTTTGGTGAAGGGAGCAAGTGGAAAGTATAGAGGAGAGTAAGAGCGCTAAGAAGGATGAGTTGCTTGTGCTTCCTTACAGCTATTTCGCCGTTGCTCCTGGTAATGTTGGATGAATTGTTGTTAGTTTTGTTTAAATCAATTTCGGATTTAAAAAGAACTTCATTTCGGCTTATGAATGATGGTGCAGGTGTAGAAAAAACTGCCGAGCTTCTCGAAAAGCTTGTTGTGCTCAAGTTCAATGGAGCTTCAGGTACAAACATGGGATTCGATGGCCCCAGGTAAGCATTCATAATTTCATATGCAATTGCCTAACTTTTTCTGCTCTTACTGATAACATCACTGTCTGTACTTGTTTTGTGCAAGTACATTGTAGCAATTTTACTCTTATTCTATATATTTCTCATGCAGGTCTGTTATTGAGATGCATGAGGGGCTGACATCTCTAGACTTAATTGTTCAACAAATTGCGGTCAGTTTTCACCTCTCGCTCTGTATGATGTTCCTGAAATAGCATCGTGTATTCTATAGTGGCATATCCTAATATGTACTACTGTTCCATTTTTTTGCAGTCTATCAGTTCTCAGTACAGATCCAGTGTCCCGTTGGTCCTCGTAAACTCAGAAACAACACATGAACACACTCTCAAGGTGAATTGTCATTGCCATTTCCTCATCAAGTTCTTAACTTTGCATCTTGTGGTCTTCTACTCATATCAGCTTGTGTAATTAGGTCTTGGAGAAATATTCGAATTCAAACATCGATATTCGTTGTCTTAAACAGGTTTCCAATTCTATCACCTATGTTGTTTGTTTCAATTATCTTACATTTTTTTTTTGTTTGAGTTATTGGACTCATAATTTAGGACTTATGAATTTATATTATCATTTATAGAGCCAAGATTCACAGCTAAAGTCAAATCGAGGACAGAGTGGTGAAGAGGAACTGTATGTCATCTTTCCTATCTGTCTTTACGACATTATTGTGCTGTTATTATTTTTGCTGCTTTGAAGTATTTGGTCCTGGTGTGGGGATAGAAAAAATTTTCCTTCATTTCTTCTGATTTAATCTTCATTATTTCTACTACTATCTCTAGATCTTCCTTTGTAGATAACCTTTTGATATGGTTGCTGTTATTGGCAGTCCAAAAGAGTCATAATGCATTGCATGTCTTCTTTATTTTTCAAAAATTGGTGGAAGGTACAATAACTTTTTTTTAGTGCTTGTAACATTTCCCTCTAATATTTCAAGTGTACTAAATTGCAGAAATCTGAACTGGCTAATTCAACTTTGATATATCCCTGATATCAAATTATAAAGTTAAACTCCTTAAGATGCTAGTCGTCTATCAATAGGGTTTACGTTTCAGTGGAAAAAAATAAGTTTCTCATGGTGTATGCTGCTGTATAGTAGCTTCCAATATCTATATTAATAAAGGGGAATCTTGGATGTACCTAAGACTAAGTACACCCACGATTAAATTTGTATTTTCAAAATTTACCCTTGTAGAATAAAAAGGTTAAACTTACTCAAACTTAACTAATAAAGGTAAATCTGCAAAAACAAAATTTTACATTTAAAATAAAAAAATTCAATATAATGAAAAATAAAAACACAAATCAAAAAAGCAAATTGGCACCAGCGTGAGCGGGTGCAAAGAGGCCAGTGTTTAAATAAAAACCGACGCCACTCCCTTTGAAGAGGCTGAATTCTAATGGACAGAATGTTGAGTGATATTAAAAAAAAAAATTTAAAAAAAAGGATGCTTGTTCCTTTACTTGGAAGAAAAAAAGAAATGCACTAAAACATTGTATTGTGCATTATTTTTGGCACAAAAGTGTTATATTAAACTTATCACTGTTTTACTTCATACATGTATCGCTATATCAGAAGTGGTGATCTGCATTTCAATGCATAGTTACTTGTAAATATTTGTAACTATTTTTCAAAAACATGAATTTTTGATAAATTTTTGTACCTGTCTGTCAAGAACATGAATTTTTTATAAAATTTTGTACCCATCATGACAATATTTTGCTGCAATTATATTTGTGGGCTTATTCAAGAAATCCTTTTGCAGACATACCATTCCAATGTTTGTCGCATGTTGGTTCCACTCAATCATAAGTTGATTTCCTTTGATAGTTAACTTAACATAACATAGGCGATCACTTATTCTACTTTTGTTCATATTTGAAGGTCTCCTTCTGGCCATGGTGCGGTGTTTCTTTCCCTCATGAAAAGTAGCACTCTTGATGTCCTATTAGCACAGGTATGTCTCTCAAAGCAGTTCTGAAGATATCGTATGTTTCTTTTTCACTTTACATACTTTCAAACATGAATTTGAACCAATGGAAAAGAAAAACAGTACCTGGTGAGAGGAGGTATCCAAATTTAACTAGACTGAACTTCGCCAGCTTTCTTTTTCAGGGTAAGGAATATGTCCTAGTGGTTGACTCAGACAACGTGGCTGCTACAATTGACCCAAGTATCCTTGACATTGTTTTCTCACTTTATTTTAGTTACCTGTGATACATTCATTTATTTGTGTCCTTTTTTGGGTCGATAATCCTTATATTCTTGTGTCCCTTAAGTGGATGTTTAGACATTTTAAATCATTTGGTCGAAAACAAGATTGAATATTGCATGGAGGTAAACTGGGCAATTTGCTATAGGATGTTGTCATATATAATCAATCCTCTTTCCCTTTTTTCTTCAGTGTATATATTATAAGTCTGTTTTTCTCCCCATCAGGTTAAACCTACCTCATATGATCCAGATTTTAGTGACATTGGTTCACACATGCAGAAGTTTGAGGTTTGTAGTTTCTATATAAATGGTTCTGTGGCAATGTTACCCTCCCTTATCTCCAGTTGTTTTAAATGGTGGTTCGGTTGCGTAATCCTTAGATTGTGAGATGTGGCTGTTATGTTACTCTTTGTTTATTGTACGGATTTAGTTAAGAGATACCATTCATAGTTTTTGAACTTTGGAATGGAAGGTCAAAACCTTAAATTCTTTAACGTAACTTCATCTCGTATAATTCCTATTTTCCTTTATTGTCAGTTGGGGTGTAACTCCTAACTTTTATGAGTTAGGGTCAAGTTTTGGGTAAGCACTAAGATGAAGCAACTGCACATGTAACGGTGGAGATCTGAGCATGATGTGCTGCCACAATTTAATCATAAGCTTAGCTTCTAGATTAAGCAATTGAAAGACTATTCTCATAAGTGCAATTGCATAACAATCCAGGTGATCAAGCATGTTATAGAAAAAATTTGTGCAGGTTTATGAGATTGCATTAACTGTCAGGGAATGTGACTTGAAAATGACAGTTGGAAATCTTCCAAGGTTTCCATTATTGCTTTGATCGTCATCCGTACAGAGGGCAGTGAGATATAGTTGAGGATCCTTTTCTGTTTTTCGCTTGTTCAAAATAGCTTAGCTGTATGAAGAACGTAACCATCTAAACGAAACTATTGAGAAGAGACAAGTTGTCACTAATCCACAGATTTTCGTAATCTAATGTACTATAGGCTTTCTAAAAGTGCACTTGTTAATACGAATATATACATAGCTGAAATTCTTTATGTTTTCAGTGAACTTCCTCGTTTTTATGGTTTGGTCAAAAATTTGGGATGTAGTCATATGTTAAATGATGTTAAGCATTGATGGATGGATCTTCTTTTGCTTCATTTTATGTTGTAACGTTTTTGCATACTGTGGTGCAGCTTGCGGAAATAGCCCAGAATTCTGTCAAACACGTAAGTGGATATTTGTTTCTTTCGCTCCTCTTGTGTCGATATCTCTATGAAATTTTTCTTGTCCTCGGTTGAATTTATGGATTCATTTTTTATTAAATGGCGACTTCCCTTGGTGTTATGTGCTTGTGGGTGCATTGAAGTCCACAAACAAATTCAAACTGATTGATACTGGCCGATTGTAAGTTGGCATATTCACTCTTTCTATTGCTTCTCAAACTCAACGCCATGCTTGTATTCATATATATGGTACTTTGTGCAGGTGGGTGAACTTGAAAGCCGTTAAAAGGCTTTTGGATACTGATGCGCTAAAGATTGAAGATGGTTCTGTTACAAAGGTATCATACCTATTATCTATTCGAGAACTTCATATATTGACTAGTAATTTCAGGAAATAACCTATTTCTGTGCAGGAAACCCTCTGCGATCAAGTTCTTTTGCAAGAAACAGCAGCGGGTTCAGCAATAAAGGTATTCTTCGCATTTGTTTCTATTTTATGTACTTATTGTTGTTAAGTTTTTATGTAACTTTACTTTTATGCCTGTACCAGTTCTTCAATCGTGCTATTGGTGTGAATGTTCCCCATTCACACTCTCTTTCATTCAATAAAACATCAGACCTACTACTTCTAAAGGTGATGTGCAATCCATAATTTTACTTTTGAAATTAAAAAAATCACTATCCCTAGAACTTATAAAATAATTGTTTCCTTTTGATTACATTTATGTGTTTGTACAGTCAAATCTATATACCTGCGATGAAGGGGTTCTAGTTCAGAATATAGCTAGAACTAGTCGAGAAAATCCTGTGATTGAACTAGGACCAGAATTTGAAAAGGTAACATTTTGTTTGATTACAGTTTTCGTTATTTTATTGATTGGCATGTGTCTTATAATTTTTTTTTTTTTTTTTTGGGTATTATCTCCTTTCAGATCAGTGATCTCCTAACTCGCTTTAAGTCCATGCCCGACATTGTTGACCTGGATAAGTTGAAGGTTACTGGTGATGTATGGTTTGGAGCTAATGTGGCTCTTAAGGTATTGCAAATCCTTCTCCTGGAATCTGTTTCAAATTTTTTTTGACTTGTAACTGTTCCTTCTTGCACCCAATCATATATGCTGGTCATTTTTGCGGTTTAGGGAGTCTATACTCTTGTTTTTCCATATCACCACTGTAAGACCTCAGAAAAATTCTCTTATGGGAAAGCAAATTGGTAGTTCCGGCAGAGTCTTAGATTATGCATATTGCTCGAACTTCTCATTGTTATCAATCTTCTGTGTCTATCAGTTATTTGTTGATCCAACATTATCTTTTTATCCTAATGGTTGATTTTCTTCTTAAGGGGAAAGTAACTATTGTTGCGAAGCCCGGGATGAAATTGGAAATTCCTGATGGAGTGGTAATAGAGAATAAGGTAAGTTACTTGACTTCATTTAAAAGAATTTCATCGGTTATTTCACTTATGTTTTTAATTGCTATCTATTATCCTATGTGCCTAGGACATCAATGACCCTTCAGACATTTGACAAGAGATGAGTTGTTTGAAAAGTGTTGACGACAAACCTGCCTAACATTTTCCTTGAGTCGTCGTGGTGATGTTCTTGTAGCTAGCAAGCCCTGACTACCATCATATTCAATTATTTGCTTTGAGTCAAAAGAAAGACACAGAGGAGTTCTTCGCAGGCACACTACTGCATTTGTAGAGGATTCTACAGGTATGCATGACCAAATAGGCTCAATGCTAGATTTTTTATTGGAAGAGGCACTTAGTAAATGCTGTAGAATAGTTTTTATTTGGGTTTTACCAGTTAATTTTCGGCTGTAATCTAATTTTGGTCATAAAGTACCGCAATGCTTCCAACTTTTCTGCTATGCCAATTGCCAACGGGAGTATGTGTATTTAAAGTTTTTTCACTTCCCTTGAGCCATCTTTTTCGGATGCTTGTATGTCAATGGAAGTGAGTAAATTTGCAGTTTTTGTGTATCCACTGAGACCTTTTTAGAGAAATTATACTTTTTACGAAGTGGATATTCGGCTCATATGTTGCTAGTATAATTTAGAAAACAAAAGAAACTAAGAAATAGGTTCCTTTGCACGATAATGTCAATGTTTCCTCCAACGAAATTGTTTGGCTTGCTTGGAAGCCTATATCAATACTTCTTTACCAACGTGGGAAAAAGAGACTCGATTTGCAACCATTAACGCCTCTTTCATTTTTTTTTTTTTTGGGTCTAAAATAACAAGTATTATAAGACACAAAGAATCCAAAGGGGGCACCAACTCAAGAACAGAAAATGAAAGGAGATATAACAATCAACCTCCCTAAAATATAAACATCCCAAGCAAAAAAATAAATAAATAAATAAGTCAAAAATAGAAGAGGAGACAAGGTAGAAAGATCCTTGTCTCCCCACCATGTCACAATAAGTCCACAGGCAGTCTGTCTGAATTTAAGATACGAAAACTAGAGAAGATAGTGAGACATCCATTCAAGAGCTCATAAACATCTCTCGTCGGGAAAGCAATGCAACAGTATCTAAAGTCCAATTCGCTTTTTGAGGAACTCAAAGCCAACTTAGGTTATCAAAATTATCTTTGAGACGTCAAATGTTCATAATCTGGAATATTATCCATGGGCCAAAGCCTCTTTCATTGATCGTTCCCATATAGTAGGAACCCCCGAATACTTGGAAAATTCTACAGTCCGCCTGGCGGATCAGTCCGCCAACTCTTTTTAAAGAATATTAACCGTTAGATTAATCTCTTTCTCAAAGAATGAGATGACTTAATCTCCACCATTAAATAAATTTGAACAAGTAACCTGCAACAACAGGTTTCATAATAAAGAGATTGTACGATTAAATTTTGATTAACTTCCCTGATTCCATTAAAGATTGTTCTCTTCAACGGCAAAGGTTTTGGTTTGCAAGCAGGATTCCTATCTCATCTTCTATCCAAGCACGGGAATCACCAATTGAATATAACCTAAATCATTCCGGTGAGTAGCGATTTCAATTACACTAAAGCCATTTCAATTAGTTTAGGGTTCGTACTGTAGCAGTTTCAATTAGTTCGGTACTGTAGCAGTTTCAATTCGTTTTGGCACTGTAGCAGTTTCAATTCGTTTCGGCACTGTAGCAATTCCACTTCGTTTCGGCACTGTAGCAATTCCAATTCGTCTCTGTACTGTAGCAGTTTCAATGTTGGAGTTTTTTTTTTTTTTTTTTTTTCCTGAGAATCATCGATGTCGTATGAGCAGTTATATGAAGTTCGTCATGTCTCTTATGTGGTATTCAAACAATTTTATTGTTGGAATATTATTATATGCAATATTACACTAATTGGCAGCGCGTTATATCGCAATTGATGCTACAGTCGTGCAAATACTAGTTTAAATGCAATTCCTAGCTATGAAGTGGCAATTCAATATTATGAGTTTTTTTTTCTAGGCAATGGAAGATGAGGATGGCAAGTACAAAGGAGTTCCTGGTGAGAGCTCGGGAGCCAACACAGATGGTTATTTTGCCGAGGGGGAGTCACTAGAGGAATCGTGGCACCACCATTGTTTAGCTGATTTTGAAACGACAACAGTAGAAGGTACCGAAAGTACTGGCTCATTACAGTATGATGGGAAGAATTTTTATGATTTGACTTCTGATGATTTAGTAGGGAAGGAGTTCCCAACGATTGAGGAAGCCGAAAAATTTTATGATCTTTATGCTTTGGCAATTGGGTTTAGCACAAGAAAAAATCGTGTGGTCCGAATTGATGGGAATGTGGTAAAAAGACAGTGGACGTGTTCAAGAGAAGGTGAAAGGAGAAAGATATGGACCGAGAGAAAGGACATGAAGCGTACACCAAGGAAAGAAACTAGAGTGCATTGTCAAGCTTCATTTACTGTGAAGTTTTGCAATGAAATTGGTGCTTATGTTGTCATGAGATTTGAAACAAATCACAGTCACGATCTCACTATAACGCGGGAGGTGCGTTTTCTTCGATCAAACAGGCATGTTAGAGATTCGGATCTAGCATTGGCAATGTCTATGCGTAGAGCGGCAATTAAAACTAGTCGAATATACGACTTTATGGTGGACCAAGCAGGAGGATATAAGAATGTAAGGTTCACGAGTAAAGATTTATACAACAGGTTGGATTGCGAACGTCGTAAATTAATAGCGAATGGTGATGCACAAGCTGTTCTAAGCTACATGGATGCAAAGGCAGTTGATGATCCTGAATTTTTTTGCATGTTTAGTGTAGATGATGCGAATAGATTGGCGAACTTGTTTTGGAGAGACTCTCAATCCCTACGTGATTATGATTGCTTTGGTGATGTGTTGGTATTTGATGCCACCTACAAGACCAACATATATGAGAAGCCGTTGGTAGTTTTTGTTGGTGTAAACAACCACAACGCCACAACATTATTTGGTTTTGCTCTTCTTGTTGATGAGACTGCATACACTTACCGTTGGATTCTCCAAACGTTTTTGACTTCTATGAAGAACAAGCAACCGTTAGCTGTCGTGACAGATGGTGATGAAGCAATGCGGGCTGCTATTCATGAAATCTTTCCTGATGCACATCATCGACTATGTCAGTGGCATATCATGAGGAATGTGGAGTCCAATCTCAAAGAGCCGAATGTTGTAAAGGAATTCAGCCATTGCTTGCATGATCTTTTGACAGTAGAAGAGTTTGAAGAACGTTGGCATACTATGATCGAGACGTATCATCTGAAAAGGAATGTTCTAACATGGGAATGGCTTCAGAAGATGTACCATAAGCGGAAAAAATGGGCTGAAGCTTATTGTAGGGGAATTTTTTTTGCTGGGAATAGGAAGAGGAAGACTAAATCAAGGAAAATCAAATTGAAAAATCAATATTGATTTTCCTTATTGGCGGAAGCAATGATGTGGTGTTGGTTGCGCAGAAGCAATGATGTGGTATTGATTCTCCTACACTCGTGCTGTGTTAAAAACCATTCCATTCAACCAACTGAATTCAACCAAAAACAAAGAGAGGCAAATCACCAAAAACAAAGAGAGGCAAGCTTCGTGGGTTATTCCTCTTCCTTGTTTCTCACTTGTTCAATCCTTTTTCCACCCTACTAAACCCTACATGCTGAAGATCCACCGGTTGAATGGGTTAAACAAGTTGCATTTAGTTTTAGAAAATTCTGTTTTATTTTTAATTTTAAAAAGCATGTGCAAGGCACATGATTTTTGTAAAAATAAATTAGGCGGACCGATCCACCCGGCGGACTTTAGACGGTGCCCCGAATACTTCCCCAGGTCCTCGTTACATTAATTCCTAATATAGTTCTAAACCTATCACCATGTGGCTTTGGTGAGTTGGACTAATGGGCCCCAAACTGCGTACAAAACAAGAATCTTAGCAATTGCTACATTAAAGCACACAATCCTAACACAAAGCTGCGGATGTGGTCTTCAGAGGCTGCAACTTCTCAACTCACTTGCTTGGTATGAAAATTAGGTTAAGGATTACATAACACTTATTCCTAGTCATCTTACAATAGCATATATAACAAAAAAATATATATATATAGGAAAATTTTATTTACACCCCAGTTTTTTGTGAATGCACTTAATTTTGATATTTAATAGAAAAAAAACTATTATAACTTTATCTAAAATTACCAATAAATACAAACTAATACAAAGCTCATAAAACTAATAATCCTAACATATTTAACCCTAATGCCAATCGCCAATAGTCTCACGCACCTCGCTGCTCGACCATCATAGATCACCCACTAAGCCAGCATGCCCATTGACGCGCACGATTATCACTGCTACGCCCATCGATCGCATGTCCTCCACTATTGATCATCACAGCTCGACCTTACTATTGCCCATCGCCCATCGCCCATCGGTTGCCCATCGCCCAATTCTTTACAATAAAAGTTTAATTTTGTAACAATTACACTGAACTGATTAATGCATGGTGTAGTTTCTGACACGGGTTTGGTCTCCCGTCTTATTCCGTCACTGGTTTCTTCGGAAGAAAATGATTCCTTACTTGTTTGTCCTTCTTTCGACGAGATAAAGCATGTTGTTTTCTCTATGGATCCTGACAGTGCTCCTGGTCCAGATGGGTTCGGTGGTTGCTTTTTCAGAACTTGTTGGGAGTTCATTGGTATTGATGTTTGCTCAGCTGTCCAATACTTCTTCCAGACCGGCTATATCTTACCTAATTTAAATTCAAGTTTTGTGGCTCTCATTCCAAAGGTTTCAGGGGCAGACTCTATTGCTCAGTTCAGGCCAATTGCTATGACTAACTTTATTTTTAAAGTCATTACGAAGATTCTTGCTAATCGCCTCGCTCCTGTGGCCTCTAGAATCATTTTGCCAAATCAATATGCTTTTCTCAAGGGTAGGCATATATCTGACTGTATCTTGATGGCTTCTGAATCAATCAATCTATTGGACAAAAAATGCTTTGGTGGCAATGTGGCTATCAAATTTGATGTTGCTAAAGCATTTGATACTCTTAATTGGGATTTTCTTTGTCAAGTACTTATTGCTTTTGGGTTCCATGAAAATTTTGTCCGTTGGATCCGTGCCATTCTTTCTTCTGCTCGTTTGTCAATTCTGTTCAATGGCTCCCCGGTTGGCTTCTTTGCTTGTAGCCAAGGTGTTCGTCAAGGAGACCCTCTTTCGCCTCTTCTATTTTGTCTTGCCGAAGAGGTGCTTAGTCGAGGTCTTGTGGATCTTGTTAGTAATGGAAAGGTTAAGCCTATTTCTTCACCTCGTGGAGTGACTGCTCCTTCGCATATTTTGTACGCTGATGATATCATGGTGTTCTGCAAAGGGGATAAGAAAAGTCTGATAAATTTAATGAATTTTATGGACGAGTATGGGTTAAATTCGGGTCAGTTGATTAGTAAGGTGAAATCTCGAGTTTACATGGGTAAAGCTGCCTCCTTACGTCGCTCTCTGATTACTTCCTGGCTTGGTGTTTCTCCAGGGGTGCTCCCCTTTAACTATCTAGGTGCCCCTATATTCAAGGGAAAGCCTAAAAAAGTCTATTTCCAAGCTTTGGCAGATAAAATACGTGCTCGTATGTCTCATTGGCAGGGCCATTCCCTTTCCATGGCTGGCAGGGTTACTTTAATCAAGTCTGTGGTGGTCAGTATGTTATCTCATAGTTTCACAATTTATTCATGGCCTTCTACTGTGCTTAATCAAGTGCGAAATTGGGCCCGTAATTTCATTTGGACAGGCTCTGCTGACACTAGAGCTTTTTCTACTGTGGCTTGGAAAAAATGTTGCACTCCTCTTAGTGAAGGCGGCCTTGGTATCCGTGATTTTTGGGCTCTTAATCGAGCTTTTCTGCTCAAAAAGCTTTGGGATATCTTGGTCAACTCCTCTATGGCTTCACTATTTGTTCGAGGCCGTTTTCTCAATTCCCATGGTCATCCTTGTTCCACTTACAAATGCTCCTCCATTTGGCCTGGTTTTCGTCCTTTATTTTCTTTTATATTGGAAAACTCCAAATGGGTCGTTGGTTCTGGTGAAAAAATTAGTTTTTGGCATGCTCGTTGGTTGGATCTCCCCATTGTTCATTTGCTTGGCATTCCTCAAGCTGTAAGTAAAGCCTTTCGCTCTCGAGTCTCTGATTTCATTGAGCATCGTCATTGGCTTCACCCTCCTATGTTGCATGGTCGTCTACACTCTATATGGAACTCTATCTCCTCTATTGTGCTTCCTTTTAGGACAGGGGTCGAGGACAAGTTAGTGTGGGTGTCTGCTAATGATGGTAATCTTTCTGTGGCTTTGGCTTATGATTCTTTGCGTGATCGTCGTCCAATGGTGCAATGGGACCGTTGGGTTTGGCGTCCTTGCTTTCGTCCTCGTAACTCTATCATTCTCTGGAAGTTTTTGCATGGTAAAGTCTTAACTGATGACCTTTTACAACAATGGGGTTTTTCTATAGCTTCTATTTGTTCCTTTTGTCGCGCTACTTTTGAAACATCGTCTCATATTTTCTTTGATTGCTCTTTTGCGAGGAAAATTTGGACGGATATCTTTGCTCTCTTTCAAGTTCAACACCTTTTTTCCGATATTTCTAGTTTCTTCAGCTTCCCTATGCATCATGGTTTTGGTACCCAAATTCAATTGCTTTGGTGGGGTTTGATTGGCGCTGGCTTCTATTCTATTTGGCAAGCACGGAATGATCTTCGTTTTCAGGATGTCATCCCCTCTATCTCCACGATTGTGCGTGCTATCAAGCTTCAGCTCGTCGAAATTGACTCTCTTAGTTCTGGGTGTATGAAGAACTCTGTGAAGGAGCTTTGCATCCTTCGTTCTATTGGTGTGCGTGGTCGTCCAGCCAAGGCTCCAAACATTGTTGAGGTCTTATGGCGACCTCCCTCCTTTCCTTGGACTAAGGTCAATACTGATGGAGCGGCTAAAGGCTCCCCTGGTTTAGCAGGCTTTGGTGGTATCTTTCGCGATTTTACAGGCTCCGCTCTTGGATGTTTCGCTGGTTCGATGGGTTTGGCTTCTTCCCTAGAGGCTGAGCTTCAGGCAATTATTCATGCGGTCTATTTAGCTTGGAATCGTGGTTGGAAGTCTCTCTGGATTGAGTGCGACTCTTCTTTGGCTGTTCATTTTCTCTCTTCCTCGCATTTGAATGTCCCTTGGCGTCTCATGGTTGGTTGGCAAAATTGTCGATCCCTCTTGTCGTCTATGCATGTTCATGTATCTCATATTTTTCGTGAGGGTAACCAAGTAGCTGATTGCTTAGCTAACTTTGCTGTTGATAACCCTGGGATTCATTGGTGGGATTCATGCCCCCCTAGCGCAGCTACTGCTTATGTTCGCAACCTAGAGCAACTTCCTTGTTATAGGTTTTGTTAGCCTTGGTCGTGGTTGTGTGCTTCTGTTGAATCTTGCGAAGGCGGTAGCGTCAAGCCACGGTGGCCTTGATTGGGTTGGTGATGACCCACCATGACTAGCTGTGTAGTTTCAAGCAGAATTGGTGTTAGGGGTTAATCTGGGCCTAATTCTCTCTGATGGTTAGGCCGTAAGGAGGTCGACTAGGTTCCTACTCAGCTTCCTGATGGCTATGCCGTAGGGAAGAGGGGTAGGTTTCAGATTTAGTTCCTCACACTTCCTGCTTATCCGTCTGTCATTTTTGATTGCTTGTTTTATTTTGGAGTTCTGGTGTACTCTTTCCCTCATGTGTTGTGAGTTTTTTGCGTGGCTTAGATCTTATTGATCCATGTCACTTATTGTACTCCTTCGGCGTTTCACGCCTTTCTTTTATTAATAACAAGTCAATTTAAAAAAAAAAAAAAAAAAAAAAAAAAAATAAATCATTTCTTCCACATAATAATTTAATTTATTATATGAAATTATGGCATCAAAAAATGGGGGGAGGGACCCCCACCCACTCCCCCCCTTAACTAATATTTTCATCCGCTTAAGGGGGGTGGGGTTAAAAAAAACAGACTAAACAAAAAGAGGGGTACAAAAAATATTTATTTTTTTTTCTCTTATACGCTGTTTTGGGGAAAAAATGAAGGGAGAAAAAGTTTTTTTTTTATAAAAAAAAAAAAAAAAGGGGGGAAGGAAAAAAAGAAAACACTAAAAAAAAAAAGGGGGGGGGAAAAAAAAAATTGGGGAATGTAATAAAATATACCCTTTGCATACGGGTTCTAAAAATCTGACCCCAAATAGCAAAGCGTTCAAATTTTATTCCTTTTGGCACCTGAAAAGTCTGGATTACCCTTTCATTTTGGCTGACCACGAATTTTCATCGTAAAGGGATGTTATGCGAGTCACTGTTCAGCACAGTACTAGGTGAACCAATATAAAATACTATAATACCCCTAAGTTTTGTTGTTGGTTTGGGAGCATATGAAAGCGAGGACTTCCCCTTTCTTCAGTATTTCGCGTCTCTCTATCAATCTCTCTGCCTCTCTATGTGAAGACGAAAGAGAACCCATTTCCTTCTCGCTTGGTCTTCTCCAGTCTCCCTATCCTTCTTCAACCATGGCGACAAGGCTTGCCGTTGCCTCATAAATAGAGCTCGACCTCCCTCATTCATCCTCCGAACGGCAGATCAAAGAAATCGACAACCGTGGCATCGACAGCCATGAGCACCTCCTCCGATGAATTTCACAGAGTTTGGTAATTTCTGATCTTGAGTAGTATTGGGTCATACTTCAAAATCTTATTTTGATATTTGGGTCTTTTCAATTTGAATTTTCGTGCTTGTTGTTTGTTGAGTTGGATACATGAAATGAATGTGCATAGAAAGCAAACTAGAAAGTGAGAACTTTGTTGAATCCCATTTTCTAAAAATTGAATATGGATTGTAGTATACCAAAAGCTTGGTTTGATTCGATTGCCACCGACCTGAATTCCAGTAAGTTTTATGTTGTTAGCTTTTTCTCTGAACTGCAGATGTCCATATGAATTCGGAGGGTTTCGCATACCCCAGTAAGTACAACATACGAAAAATTGTGGGACTACTCATTCCAAAAGTGGTAACGAAAGATGGTCTCTACAGAAATATTTCTATCTTCTGATGTTGCTCTATATGTTTGGCTTTTTTGGAAACATGATTCTAACTCCAAGATATCGTGGCATTGTCTAACGCATGCTTTTCTGGAAACAGTAGAAACTGTTGTTCTTTGTCTCAGTGCGATGTTGTATGACATGGTATTTGAGTTTCTTCTCAGTTTCTTTCCCCCCTGTTGTAGAAAATAAGCAAAGGAATTGTGGGGCTTCCTTAAAATGCCTCCACAAGAAGTGCTTCCCTGACAACGTCTAATGTAATGGGTAGTCCATTGAATTTGCAAAGCTTACAGATGAAATTATGAGAAAGCAGAACAAGCATCAGAGCGCCAATTATGATATAGAATTGTTCACTGGCTGAAATGAAAGCAATAATGTGAAATTGACCTTTATGGTGTGTGTGGGTGAGGGATTTTCAAGTGCCAAACAATTTGGGTTAATTTTGTTAGCTAGAAAGCAATGCATCGACCGTATAGGTAATAGGAGTTTTGGAAATGAGAGGGATTTGTAAACGACTAGTAGATTTGTGTCTTTTGGAGGTTAGGCATAATTGTCTTATGGTCTTTTGGCTTGATATAGGTCACTTGAATGTTCTATTCTATCTCCTGCCTTCTTATATGTCCCCATCTATTCGTCATTTTCGAAAGTCTTCTTTGAATATCGATGAAAAGAAAGTTGCTTTGGCTAATTGTTCGATTCATGCTTGGATTATAATTTGCAACCTTTTGATGGAATTCTGTTTGGTGTCAGTTTATGTGTTTCTTTGCTGAAGTCTTCGTGAAAATAAATGTTCGTCGTACCTATTGCGCTGTAAAGCTCACACTTTTCCTTTCTCTTGTTTTTCAGGAAAAGAAACTACATGTGAGGCTATTGTTGTGCCTGAACTCTCTTACAAAGCAGATGTTTTTTTTGTGGCGTCTTTTTGCTAAAGATCATGGTTTGCTCGCTGCCTGTTTTATTTATGTTATGTAAATATCGCACTGATCTTTGGGTATGTAAAGACCCTATATGTAAATGGGCAGTGGAATGATGTGTAAACCTGTTTAGATGTGAAACTGATATGGTGGATTGTATTTGGTAGAATTCAAAAACTTTTTCTAAATGCTAAAGGTGTACATTGGTGTAAATGAAATAACAAATGCCCCCATAACGATTTTAACATTCTATTGAAATCATGCATGATATTAGCACTCCTGATGTTTTGTCATGAATACTCTTAGTTTTAAATGACAGAGAAATTACTCATTGTATATGGCACTCCTTATGTTTTATCATAAATACTCTAGTTTAAATGACAGAGAAGTTACTCATTGTATATAGTCCAAGATGAGATGGTTGTCCATATATGATTTGTATACATCGTAAATTGTATACATCTTAACTGAGGTGTTGTGATATAACGAGCATCCAATTGGCTTCTCTATTTATTGCTTGCAATTACTAGCTAGTTTGAATTATGTTATTATTGTATTAGTCCTCACTTGGTGCTGTGTAGTTCCTTAGCAGTACCATCTTAATCGTGAGAACACGCCTCTAAATATAGGGACAAAACTCGCTTGAATTTGACCACACAGTGAATACACTATGACTGCATTAAACGTGTATTATCTTACCTATAAAACTAACATGGTTTCTTTGTGACCTCGTGAACACCATGGTTACTATATGCATCGCCCACTATGACCACTATCTGAATACGCTATGACTACACTATAAGTGCACTACGCTCTACACTATAAGTGCACTACGCTTACACTATAAAACAAACATGGTTTCTTTGTGACCACTATGGTTCCTATATGCATCGATAAGTTCACTATGACTCCACTGTCAATACACTATGACTACACTATACGTGCACTACGCTTACACTATAAAACAAACATGGTTTCTTTGTGAACACTATGGTTCCTATATGCATCGACAAGTTCACTATGACTACACTGTGAATACACTATGACTACACTATACGCACACTACGCTTACACTATAAAACTAACATGGTTCTTTGTGACCACTATGGTTCCTATATGCATCGACAAGTTCACTATGACTACACTGTGAATACACTATGACTACACTATACGTGCACTAGGCTTACACTATAAACCTAACATGGTGTCTTTGTGGCCTCCTAAACACTATGGTTCCTATATGCATCGACAAGTACACTATGACTACACTGTTATTACACTATGACTACACTATACGTGCACTACACTTACACTATAAAACTAACATGGTTTCTTTGTGAACACTATGGTTCCTATATGCATCGACAAGTTCACTAGGACCACACTGTGAATACACTATGACTACACTATACATACACTACGCTTACACTATAAAACAAACATGGTTTCTTTGTGACCACTATAGTTCCTATATGCATGGACAAGTTCACTATGACTACACTGTGAATACACTATGACTACACTATACGCACACTACGCTTACACTATAAAACTAACATGGTTCTTTGTGACCACTATGGTTCCTATATGCATCGACAAGTTCACTATGACTACACTATGACTACACTATACGTGCACTAGGCTTACACTATAAACCTAACATGGTGTCTTTGTGACCTCCTGAACACTGGTTCCTATATGAATCGACAAGTACACTATGACTACACTGTTATTACACTATGACTACACTATACGTGCACTACACTTACACTATAAAACTAATATGGTTTCTTTGTGAACACTATGGTTCCTATATGCATCGACAAGTTCACTATGACCACAGTGTCAATACACTATGACTACACTGTACGTGCACCACGCTTACACTATAAAACTAACATGGTTTCTTTGTGACCACTATGGTTCCTATATGCATCGACAAGTTCACTATGACTACACTGTCATTACACTATGACTACACTATACGTGCACTACGCTTACACTATAAAATTAACATGGTTTCTTTGTGACCACTATGGTTCCTATATGCATCGACAAGTTCACTATGACCACACTGTCAATACACTATGACTACACTATACGTGCACTACGCTTAGGAACCATAGTGGTCACAAAGACTACACTGTCAATACACTATGATTACACTATACGTACACTATGACTACACTATACGTGCACTACGCTTACACTATAAAACTAACATGGTGTCTTTGTGACCTCCTCAACACCGTAGTTCCTATATGCATCGACAAGTTCACAACACACACACTATGACTACACTATGAATACACTATACGTACACTACGCTTACACTATAAAACTAACATGGTTTCTTTGTGAAACACTATAGTTCCTATATGCATCGACAAGTTCACTATGACTACACTGTGAATACATTATTACTGCACTATACGTGCACTAGGCTTACACTATTACTGCACTATACGTGCACTAGGCTTACACTAAAAAACAAACATGGTTAATTTGTGACCTCATTAACTTGTGGTGTTGTATGAATCGACTAGTTCACTATGAGCTCTCCATGACTACACTATGTATACACTATAAGACACTATGCTCAGACTATAAAACTAACTTGGTTATTTTGTGACCTCATTAACTTTATAAATAGAAGAGTTCACTATCAGCACTCTATGAATACACTATGGTCAAACTATAAGCGCACTATGCTTACACTATAAAACTAACATGGTTATTCTGTGTCCTCATTAACCTGTGGTGTTGTATAAATCGACTAGTTCACTATGAGCATTCTATGACTACACTATGTATACACTATAAGCACACTATGCTCACACTATAAAACTAACTTGGTTATTTTGTGACCTCATTAACTTGTGTTGTATGAATCGACGTGTTCACTATGAGCACTCTATGGATACACTATGGTTACACTATAAGCGCACTATACTTACACTATAAGCGCACTATGCTTACACTATAAAACAAACATGGTTAATTTGTGACCTCATTAACTTGTGGTGTTGTATGAATCTGACTAGTTCACTATGACCACTCTATGACTACACTATGTAAACACTACAAGCACACTATTCTCACACTATAAAACTAACATGGTTATTTTGTGTCCTCATTAAGTGTGTCCTCATCCAATACACACCTTCAGCCTTTACAAAAGCTTTTGAAATCTTCCAAATACAATCCACCATATTAGTTCACATCTAAACAGGTTTACACATCATTCCACTGCCCATTTACATCCAATGTACAACTTCAGCCTTTACAAAAGCTTTTGAAATCTTCCAAATACAATTCACCATATTAGTTTCTCATCTAAACAAGTTTACACATCATTCCACTGCCCATTTACATATAGGGTCTTTACATACACAAAAGATCAGTGAAATATTTATATAACATAAATACAACTGGCAGCAAGCAAAACATGATCTTTAGAAATAGGCCAAACATATAGAGCCACAGCAAAAGATAGAAATATCTCTGTAGAGGAGAAATCATGATGAAGATGGCATTGACGCCTATGATGAAGTGTACCACTCTGTCAAATATGCTGTCATCAAACTGCCTGGAGTGACTACAACATTAAAATAAAGAAGAACATATCCTAGGCTTGAAGTACTGGTTGCTGCACGTATTCCTTCCATTCAAGTTTAATATTCCTGGTAAAAGCACAAAAACAAGATATGAGTTGAGACCTCTTGAACACTATGTTTACTATATGCATCCACAAGTTCACTATGACTACACTTTGAATACACTATGACTACTCAATGATTGTTATTATTGATTATGAACTCAATCAAACTAGACATTATATAAGTGCCACATCTTTTTCCCATTTGTGTAATCTAACAAAAAAAGCAGCATGTGCTTCCATCTTTCAAGCGGTCCCCTATAGTAAACCTATATTATCTCCTTACAAAAGAGGGAATTGTGGAAAAGAAAAGAAAAGAAACTACATCCGTTTTATGCATGGAGATGAAACTTCACATCAGATAAAGGTCAAATGGAGAAAAAGGAAATTATACCTACCTTCTAATGGAAATTGTACACGCAAATGGTGACTGTAAACACTACTAGAAGACCATCTTTCATTTCAGACCTATTAAACGAAAACACATTCGAAAATACACTAAGGGGACATATTTATTGAGTTTGAAGAGTGACAAACATAGTCACGAACCTTCTAAATTCACCATATAACATTTATTTCCACATCTAGCATCAAGGAAAATGGAATTAACTCCAAACACAATCATAGGAGTCTGATGTTCATGTTAGTAGTCATGATGCTATATCTTGACCGTGGACAGTGCACACGTGCCCACCTTTCAAACCCAACGTCCACTCTCAAGTAAGTCTGAATGTCTCGTCGAAGCAGTGAGAATTTCCACTCAAAATTATATAAATCATATGCATTTGCTGCCTGCATAAAACTTGCAGGTTCAAATCACTCTCTCCTAATTTAAATCTATTATGAATATTGTCGCGAAGGTGATTGATGCAATTTTCATACGAAGCATTAGGGAAGACAGTTAGGCATGCATTCCGAATGCTATCATGTCGATCAGACACAATCACAAGATCTTGGACATTTCCAATGGCACTGTGGAGTTTCTGAAAGAACCACAACCACGATGCATTGTTTTCAGAGTCACATATACCCCAAGCAAGCGGATAGCATTTACTGTTTCCATCAAGGCATGTGGTGACCAGAAGATTCCTGCGGTACTTTCCTGTGAGGAATGTGGCATCTACCGCAATGACAGGACGGATGTAGGAGAGAAACCCTCGAATGCACTGTCCCAGAGCCATGAAGAAATACAAGAACCGATCGTTCCCTGGCTCCGTTTCAATGGCAGTTATTGTACCAGGATTCTTCTCTTCCAAAACGTAGGAGTAACTAGGCAGCATTGAATACCCTGCTTCATGAGTCCCAAAAACCTCCTCAAGAGCTGCATTTTTTGCTAACCAAGCCATCTGGTAAGATAAACTGATGCCATATTCTCTTCGGATATCATTGATTATATCAGCAGGCGTATAAACATATTTAGGATCAACATATTTATGCCTTATGATGCTTGCAACCGCAGATGCACTAGCATTCCGATGGTCTTTCCCCATATTTATCACATCCTTGCATGAATGTTGTTCTTTGTAGCGTCTGATAACGAATGAGGTGTTCCCAGCAGGTACTATAGCACGAACACGCCAATTGGAACGACCGGTCGCACAGATAGCCACAAACAATGAAGGCGTGGACTTTTTCATTCAAAACTCCCACTTCTCACGCATAGCTTTTAGCTGCAAACACTCTTGTAGACTTTTCTTGTCCTTGAAAATCGCCCCCAACTGAACCACAACTTCTTCACATAAACTTGTATTTACCACAAATTGTGCGGAATTGCCTGATGACATACCAAAACTTCCACACTGGCCATCACGTGCAGCATGCTTTGCAGCCGTATCAGCTACTATATCGGGGCTGAAGATAGGGACTTCACATTCCGGATTCACCTCTTCTTCCATAGGAGTCTCAGATACATTCTCAACATGCAAATTTTCGGGTGCAGCACTATGAAAAGATGGTTCCACAGCATCACCATTACACCTGCAACTTGTTGGAGATATGGAAATAAAGACTGGTACCATTGATGGTCCATGATTCAGTAAACAATCCACACAGTCATCGGTGAGAACCCTTAGGTATTTAAGTGAACCAATTGATGTTGTAGCAGCATATTTAATCTCTACAGAGCTAGGTTCTGTATCTTCATTCAATAACTGCAAAGCTCTATCCCGAAATTGCTGGAAAGAGCTATTTCGTGGTATCCTTATTGCCAATTCATCCCCTCCAACATATGCTGGCCCGCTATCCCCTGTGATCCACGCACCACCATAGCAAAATACAACAACAACCTTCTCCAACTCTGGTTTCACAATTACAAAACAACATTAGAAAATCTACATTTATATTAAGATGATGCACTAACATATGCCGTCCCTCACTTGATTCTAATATAAAGCTCATTTAAAATTCATGTCCATATCATGGGTTTTGCAAGTGTACCTGAAGTTGACATGTTAGGGCAAGCTTGGACTGACTAGTCGTTCTTTGTACCTGAGATCAAGCAAAAATATATGAGGAAGTAATTTGGTCTTGACTGACACTGCTAGTAGATTATTAGTTCCAATATAAAAGTCACCATGTTGCTACCAGTAGCTGTACCAAACCCTCAATATCATAGCATTGTGTTTGAAACAGAATGTGTAAATCGATATAGAAATAATGGCATACTGAAGTAAATGCAATTTAATTAAATGCCAAAAATGAAAAGTGCTAATTTCTCCAATATTACTGTTTCCAGGAAACACAGAAATGAAGAACTGAATTGAATTGATGTAACAAACAATATTGCAACTGAAAAACCAAGAGACGGATTGTATTCTTTAATTGACATGCATGGACTTTACTAATTACCATTAAGAATTTCACCTCAGAAAAAAAAATCCTAACATATATGTAGTAAGAAATTCAACGCATGCCTCTGTCAAGAACTCTTGCACTTACTATAGAAGAAAGATACGTCAATAAGTATAACAAAGTCACTGCCAGGAGATTGTTAACAGGAAAACATGCGGAGAATTACAACATAATCTATTTGTGCAAGAAATTTAGTCACCTGAAAGATATCGTATGACTCTTCCAATCTTCTTATAAATGCCAATTGAAACAAAGCACCTGCAATGACCACACCAAAGGGAGCAAGTCCATCAGAAAAAGCTACCTTAGCAGAATATATGATAGAATGTAAAACTGCATGAAGCTTCCATCAAGTCATATAATTCATAAGTAAAAGCCTTTCCCTGCATCCCAGGTCACGCATTTAACAATTCGGTCTTACTTGCAGATTTGGCTACTGAAGTTATCATAAATTTTTCACTGTGAAATACTACATTAAAATAAGGAAAATTTTAGGCTGCTCATGCTAGAGCAGCCTCACGCTGCTTGAATTGTCACTATGACTACATTGTGAATACACTATGACTACACTATACATGTACTATGCGTACACTACGGTGACATCGATCGGTTCCGTGACTTATAGTGTTCCCGAGGTCACAGAGATTTATAGTGTACGCATAGTACACTTATAGTGTAGTCATAGTGTATTCACAGTATAGTCATAGTGACAATTCAAGCAGCGTGAGGCTGCTCTAGCGTGAGCAGCGTAAAGTTGTCCTTTAAAAAAATCCAAAAGAATTGGCTACAATTTTGTAAATGCAGAAATATGAATGTCAAATTCAATGTGGACTTCGAATGAATTCACCGATAACGCAAGGCTACCATACTTAGAAACAAACTTACCCAGCAACACCTTGGGCTTATATGCAACATGAGCATTCCATGTCTGCTTATCAAAAGCACAAATTGAATCTATAACACAAACCATTCCATCACGCAAAACATTCGAAAGAAGACTAGGGAGTCGAGTCCCACTTAACTCACCCTTGTTGTTTGAGAATATCTAATGAAATGAAGCGCTTTTTTCTTATTTGCTGGCCCAAACCACACCACAGAAGATAAGAGCTGTTGTCCTAAAGTAAATAAATAATTGCAATGATGAAGGGAAGCGGTGTTGGCAAATCCAAGATGTGGTGGTGAACTGAAACCCAGAAATGAATTGAAACTATAAACTTTCTTAATGAATTGAAATACCCACAAAAATTTACATACTGGGTAGTGACTGCAATCCAGATATAGATCATAATTCAAGTTCTACAAGTATAACAACCCAGATTTTGTTCATGAAAAAGACAAAATTGAAAGGAAAAAAAAAACTAAATCCCAGCTAAGTATTCGATCGAGATCTAAACCTTTCATCAATCCAATCTACGAAATTGAAATACAATAACGAGCATATGCAAATAACCAATCAAAACAATCATGAAAATCTGTGAAAATCATAATTCAAGCTCAGGCAAAATGCTTCTCAAATTTCTTCAAGGGTTCAGCTGAAACCTTTTCCTTTTTCATGCACTTTATTTCTCCTCACCTTTTGCTACTATGTAGCATTACACCAACGCACCCCCTAAACCTTCACAACAGGCCACACCCAAATTTCAATGTACACCCAATAGCACAGAATTTAGAAATTGAAAGACTGCAGCAACCAATTAACCCAAAAACCCAATCAATTTCGGTGGGGGAGGAGTTACCTTAAGAGAGTTTCGTCAGCAGCTGCCCGGTTTTTTGCCTTATTCCACCGTCTTCCTCTTTCTAGCAGGCCTTCCAATCACCTCTATATCAGAAAAGACGACTTTGATGCTCTTACTGGAGAGAAGGAACACGCCGGTCCTTTTAGAAAGGAGGGAAATTTCCCTCCAAAACAAATTTGGAATGAGCAAATGAGGAGCAAGCCCCCCCATTTCAGACGATTTTGAGCTGATTTTGGAGGGGCATTCCGGTCTTTTTCAATAGATGGTTCCTTTGTAATTTTGTCAACTTTGAAAGGACTGATTCGTACTGTCAAGTGCCAAAAGGAATTTTATTTTAGTGTTTTGCTATTTGGGGTCAGAATTTTAGAAGCCCTATACAAAAGGTATTTTTATTTAAAAACCCCAATAAAATTTGCTTTAAAAAATGCCCTTTGAGAAAAGGGGGAAAACAAATAGAGAGATATCTCCCCCCCCCCCCCAAATCCCCGAGGAAAAAAAACCCCCCCCCCCCCCCCGCCGTGTCTTCCCCGAAGCCCCCATTCAAAACAAACACAAACACCTCCGCTCTTTTGTTCTCACAACACCACAGAAATTTCATTCCTTTCCTCTTCTTCCTCCTCCCCCCCCCCCCCCCTCCCCCCCCCCCCCCCCCCCCCCCCCCCCCCCCCCCCCCAACCCCCCCCCCCCCCCCCCCCACACAGACCACCCCAGAGGAACAGGCGCCGCGAGGAGAAGGGGGGCGGGCGGGGGCGGGGGGGCGGCCGGCCCCGCCCGCGGGGCGTATTTCGCCCCCCCCCCCACCCACCCGCCGCCGCCGCGGGGGGCGGCCTCGGAGACCGGCAACATCGTAACCCAAGTGAAGACCGAGGCCACCGACGGCTACGACGCCGTCCAAGTCGGCTACCGCCGCGTCCGTGACCGGAAACTGACGAAGCCCGAAATGGGCCACCTCGAAAAGGCCGGTGCGATCCCGCTCCGGCATCTCCAGGAGTTCCGGCTACAGAGCGTTGAAGGGTTCGAGCCCAACCAGAAGCTCTCGTTCGTTGAGCTCTTCAACGAAGGAGACCTGGTCGACGTCGCCGGAACCACCATCGGAAAAGGGTTCCAAGGTGGGATTAAGAGGCACCATTTCAAGCGGGGGCAGATGACCCACGGGTCCAAGAGTCACAGGGCTCTCGGGTCAATTGGAGCCGGGACGACGCCGGGTCGGGTCTACAAGGGGAAGAAGATGCCCGGGAGAATGGGAGGGACCAAGACCAAGATAAGGAAGCTCAAGATTGTGAAGATTGATAAGGAGTTGAATGTGGTGATGATCAAAGGTGCGCTGCCTGGTAAGCCTGGCAACCTTCTCAGAATTGCTCCTGCTAAGATTGTGGGGAAGAACATTCCCAAGAGCTAAACTTTCGTTTAATCGATTCGGTTTTCTGTGTAATTTGCATTGTCTGTAGACTGATATCGTATGAATGACTTACGTTGAAGTAGTAGTGCTTTGTGAATTATTATTTTTTGGCACCATGTATGGAATGGAAGAACTTGATTTGATTTCGGGAAGAACAGTCAGTGTTATATACTGTTTTGAATGTATGATAGTGCGCTGTGAAAATGCTGGCTTGGTGATGGTAATCTTTAGAGAAATTGTGTTTGATTTGAATGAACAAAGTGAGTGCAATGTGTGATAGGCAGAAACAATTTTGACCCGAGAATGGATTGGATTGTGTCCTGAAATCAGGAAATCGACTAATGATGTGTGGAAGGAGTTAACCAGATTTTGAGAAGAACAGTCCCAATTTTTTGATGTTTTAAATGTATGATAGTGTGCTCTGAAAATGCTGACATTGTGATTGTAATCTTTGGGAAAATGATGATAACATTCAGTACAATTTGTGATAGAAAGCAAGAGTTTGAAGAATTTTGTACTAGTATACAAGGTCCATTTGGAACTGTTTATTCTCCTGTGTTTGTGTTTGGTCTTTCTTCTTTGCTTTGTTATATACCAAGTCTAGGGAGTTACCTTGTTTGTAGTATTACTTCTTTGCTTTTTTTCCGAAAGAATATTACTTCTTTGCTATGTCAGGTAACTGTTAGGTCTCTTATCATCAGAGAACACTTTGTTGTCTCTAACTTGGTGTAGATTCTGTTTGGTGATAATGAAGTGGTGTAGATCCTGTTTGGTGATAATGAAGTCTTGCATTGACTGTATCTGTGATACGATCACTCTACTGGAGTCCATGCAGTATTGTAATTTCTGTGCTTTGCTTGGTGGGTAGCTGCTAGGTTCAGTTGTCTTTGGTAATCACTGTTGTCTTTAACGATATGCATAGTTAATGTAGTATTACCTTTCCCTTGGCTTGAGGTGTAGCGGTTAAGTTCAGTTGTCATAAGAAAACACCTTCTCTGTAACTTTGTGTAACTTCTATTTTGTAATAAATAATGCTTTCTAAGTTGACTGCATTGGTGATAAATTCACCTTTTATAGGAACACCCTAATCGAAATAATTTGGGATTGATGAAAGATAACCTGCTTAGTGAGTTGGGTTAAGTGGAGTCTATTTTTTTATTTTTTTTGGTTGCTTTGATGAAGTTCTAAATGAGAGGGAGATAATTTAACTTGGACCATGAATAGTAAGGTTGCAAATTTGTATAGACTTCTGAGAAAGTCATTATGTTGTTTATATCTAGTTGTTAAACAAAGATAGCTCCATGATAAAATGATTAATTGAATAACTAACTATATTAATGGCTGGAATTTGGTAGTAAGTTACTCATAGTTTGTTTTCGAAATTTAGTGTCGACCCCACTCTTGACATTTTCAGTTACAGCATTTCACAGCTTCATAAATAGTATTACAATTACTATGCACATTGTTGACCACATTTCTTATAGGAAGTCTTGCTTGTATAAGAGCATCTCCACCGCATGTAAAATTGGACGGGCGATTGGGTCAATCGCCAGCAAAATCGGACGAGGTCGAGAAAAGGCGCTTCCACCACTGGCTTTTTGCTCTGGCGATTCAGCGGGTTCGACGGTGCTGGCGAAGGCGAAGGCGATAGTAGCCTCCAGACGAGCCCGCGGGCGATTTGCTTTTCTTCGTTTTCTTCGCCTTTCTCCTCTGCTTGCCTGTCTTGTCTCCTCGTCTTTCAGCCAAAATTGCCCTTGTCTTTCGCCCTCGCCTTCCAATTGCCAGTGGAAACAATTTGGGCTTTTCAATTGCTTGCACAATCGATCGGGCGGAAATTCCAATTTCACCTTCGTCTTCGACCTCGCCCCCAGTTTTGCGGTGGAGTTGCTCTAAGATACATAATTAGTAATGCGGAACTTTATTTGGTACCTAGCAGTCCATTTTTGATGTGCTGACTAGAAGCGTGGGATGGGAACGGATAGAGATGAAAGTTATAGCAAGCAGCATTTCTCATAGAATTTGAAATACACTAATTATCGGAGAGCATAACATAGATCTTCAACATCGTCCTCCAGGAGGGTAAGATGTTATCCATCGGATAAACTACATTATTGAAAACACGATGGTCACTTACTAGCTACAAGAAAACTGCAGCTTGATTCATTAGAGAACTTCAGCAGTATGCTGAAGTCGTTTCCTTCCTAAGTGAGGCGACGGCAGAGGGTGAGGCCATCTCCTACAGAAAGAAGAGCCAACTCAATGCGAGAATCAGCGGCTAGAAAGCTGTTCAATTCAATCAGATGCTTTCTGTTTGGCCTTGCCATTTCCTCCAGTTTCTCCTCAGGTTCTGCCACTGAGCCAAACCATAGGGTGTTATCGTAAGCTATCATTCCTCCAACCTTGACAAGCTTCATCAGTAGCTCATGATACTCCATGTACTTCTCCTTGTTAGCATCCACAAATGCAAAATCATAGCTCCCTTCTTCCTTACCCTGTTTTCAGAACTCCAAATCAAACACAACACTACTGTCTATATATATGTACTTAAGAATAAAAGTATACTCGCTAACTTATGTTTCCTCCAAACTGTAAATCTTGACCACATAGCAAACAATCTTTGTATTCCTGGAAAGCATTCGTCAAAGATCAATCAAGCTTACATTGCTAAGGAGATCACCGAGGACGACAAGGGCGTTTGAGTGAAAGAAGTTAATCTTGTGCTCCACCCCTGCTTTCTGAATGAATGGCAATCCAACTTCATAGGCTTCTTTATCTGGATCAATCGCTGTAATCTGAAAAATCAGTGTCGAAACTTCAGAACTGATTATTAATCAACGTCAACCCAGCTAGTCAGATAACTGTTCCATGTCTACTAAGGAGAGAACAATACTTTGCCATCATGAGGTAGTGCAAGAGCAGTGGTAAGAAGAGAGTAGCCAGTGAATACTCCCAGCTCCAATGTCCTCTTTGCATTCATGATCTTGAGAAGCATTGAGAGGAACAGCCCCTCATCCACAGGCACATTCATAAGACTCCTGTACATGTTCAAAATTAATGTAATTATCGAGGTTAAAGTTGGTGTATAGATCTCATCTAATCAGTTACTAACTTGAACATACCAGAACTGGTATTTCTCCACAGTGGCTTCCCTCAGTTGCTTCAACTGCTCGTGTTCTCTCGGGAAGCAGCTTGTTTCATGAATGTACTGCAAATCAACTCATTTTGAAGTAATTATCAATTTGATGAGCAATTTCTAGTGTGTTTCGGTGAACATATTTACCAGCATATATCATGAATTCGAACCTAAAATAAAAATGTAGATCATGAAAGAATATTATATTGAGGAGATTAAGAAGTGTGAAAAGTGACCTTTAGAAGCGCTGGGCTTTTGAGGATGATCATCTCGTCTTTGCCTGGTGTCGGTGCCATATTACTAATATAGATGTTAGTCATCAACCAAGCATTACTCCACCAAATGAAGAAACTAACCAACCACCAACCAACAACACAAACAAAAAGGGGTATTAGCCAATTTACCCCCTCAACTTATACCTTACTTTTGATTTGCCCCCTTAACTTACATTTTGGAAAATTAACCCCCTTAACTTGCATTTTTGGCCAATTTCCCCCCTCGCCGTCAAAATTAACAAACTCGCATCCAATTTTCCGTTAAATACACTCACGTGACTTGCACGTAAAGAGCTTTTTTATCATTCACCACCTTCGAGACATTTATGTGCTATTGATTGAATTAAAGTTCGTCGACTTCATTGATGGCGTTGTTGGTCTTAAGAAGAAGCTAACGAAGAAGAAGAGCAAGAAACACGACAAGATGCTCATCACGTATACGTTATGTAACTCAATTTAATGGAATTGGGTTAATTTTGGACTGATGAGGGGGAAATTGGCCAATAATACAAGTTAAGGGGGTTAATTTTCCAAAGTGCAAGTTGAAGGGGCAAATCAAAAGTAAGGTACAAGTTAAGGGGGTAAAATGGCTAATTACCCGGCAAGAAAATGACCATCTCGCCCGAGTGGCAGTGGACCTGCTGTCCCTAGAACCTCTGTCCCTCCGTGTCCTCCTATTGTAATTTGACACGTGTCAAGTTGTGTTAATTTCCATTATGCAAAATAAGATAACAATGTATGTAATTTCTAAATAACTAATTAAAACAGAAAATTAAAAGAAAAGTCTAAAACCAAGAAAACAGCCGCTCGCAACTCAACTACGGGGAGGCATTCATGAACCATGACCCACCACCACCAACACAACACCCCACCGGGTCACCGGAGCCAACCCTCTTTGTCCTCTGTCTGCCTCTCTATGGCTCTTTCCTCGCCACAATTCAGATTATGGACAATTTGTTATATTCATGTTCCAGCTTTAGATTGTTTGAGCAAGATTCATACTTTTGTATAGTCATGATTTCTACTACCCCATAGGAGTTTTAGTTGATTAGGTCAGAAATTCTGCGGCGTTAATTTCGTGGAATGTTGTGAAGCGGCGACGAGGAGGCCTATCGGGGCGGAGGTGGGGGGGGCCGCCCAAATTCCCCGGCGGGGGGGGGGGGGGTCGGGCCGTGGGGGGGGTGAGGAGGAAGAAGGGGGGGGGGGGGGGGGGGGGGAGGGACTTTCTTTATTTTAGTGATTTATATATATATATTTTTATATTTTACTTTAGTAATTACAGAGTTATTTTGGGTAATTAAAATTGACAAAGTTGGACACATGTCAAACTGCAATAGGAGGACACAAGAGGAGACAGAGGACTCGGGGACAGACGACTGGTTAGGGCATGCTATCCCTGCCCGAGGAGATACACCTGTGGTTGCAAAGTAGCCTAAATTCCATTGCTTTGTTGTTGCCCAGCTGCAAGGTTCAACTGTCGTTGTTCAGCACCTTTGTTTGACTTCAATTATTAATGCGGATCCAACCACCCAATAGCGGAGCTAAACATTTATGTTTTTTTTGGGTCGAACTAGATATTTATGTTGGGGTGGGCTAGATTTCAATTTTCGGGTAATATTAAGTTAATTATTAATAATAATTACATTTTTTATCAATTAACATTAATAATTCTATTAATACTCTAATGTTGGGTTGTGCTTCAGCGCACTAGAGCCACACCTTAGCTCTGCCATTGTCATTACTACAAATTATGCATCCCAATTCAACCTAACGGATAGTGGCGGAGCTAGAAAATATTGTAAGGGAGGGCACTTCACACCTAATAAAGTAGAAAGAAAACGAATTGGATCTAATAGTATGGAAAATTAACTAATAAAAAGGTATTTTCTTATATTTTTTTTAAAATTTTAAAAAATACAACATAAAAATATCTATAGAAAATAACAAAAAAATATTTGAGATGGGGGCACGAGCCCTTGCTACCTCCGCCACTCCTAAGAGCATCTCCACCGGGAACACAGCAAATTGACCGCGACCTTGGGCGAAAGGGGGTTTTTCGCCCGATCGATTCTTCAGTCAATTGAAAAGCCCAAGTAGTTTCCACCGGCAATTGGAAGGCGAGGGCGAAAGACGAGAGCAATTTCGGCTGGAGAGAGAAAAGCGGGAAGACGAGAACGGCGAAGAAACCGAGGAAAAGCAAATCGCCCGCGGTTGCGTCCGAAGTCAATCCCGACATCGTCTGCGACCGCGAACTCGAACCCGTCCGATTCCTCGTCCGATTTGCCACGGGTGGAGCTGGTTTGTCCGATTTTGCAGGCGATTAATGAAATCGCTCGTCCGATAACGACACCGGTGGAGATGCTCTAACGGACAAATGGTTATTTTGATCATCACGTCTCCATATTACCCACGTGGCGTGCAGTACACCCCCATTTAAAAGAGCAATGTTGAAGAGAATGAGGAGAAGCAATTAATGGAATACAAAGTAACACGTTGACGTTTCCACAAGAGATGTCGTGTCGGTACTCCCGTGAACAACCTTTCTCGGAGATTGCATGAGTCTATATTCCTTGGTAACTAGACAAGTTTTCTTGAAAGGCATCAGTTGCTTACGTGACATTTAAATTCTTCACGTAGATAAAGAGTTTAAAATTATAGTTTTAGAAATTAAATGGTTCAGATAAAAAAAAATTAAATGTGGAAAATTTTCACTGATCAAGGAGGAGGAGGAGCTCCTCACCCTTGGAAGCACGCAACGCAAGCATTGTTCTTGAAAGATCTTTTTGATCCCTTGATAGTTGGTTCTTATGGACATTTTTCTGGCATACTCGCTCGCCCAATCCTCTATTTGGTACAACAACAAAGAAAGAAGACAATAGTTTTTTCACGTGATATTGTTACTAGAGCACATTCAATTCTGACGGCACTTAACCTTTAACGCCCCATTGGCGAATTAAGTAAAAAACTTTCTAAAAAATAATAGTATTAAAGTAGATGGTAGTTGATGTGATACGGGAAAATGCAGAAAATTCCAAATGCAGCGGCTTGCGATCTTGATCAGAGGCTCCAGATTGTAAAGATGTGAAATATGACATATGTGTTGACCCAGGGTGACCACTCGGACTCGGATGCGTCTTGTCCGTACTGGTACTAAGTCCCAAAGGCCACAAACGTTGGCCCTGGCGGCACTGTGCTAGCTTTGCATTTGTTGTCATGCCAAGGGTGGCCATACTGGTAAGGACAACCGGGTAGGGCATGTTATTCCATATTGAGATGGACTTATGGAAAAATAGGCCTTATAGTAAACTGGAAATTTGGAGCCTGAAATCAAGAAACTGGAATCAAGCTCGTAGTGTGTTCGAAAATTTCAGTTTAATATATGTGGTGTGTCCTTGAAGTGCGATGTCTCATTAGTTTCAATATACAATCAGCTCACATAACAACACCAATATTCCGAATCAAACTTGCATAAATCCCTGCAATAAGATAAGTGTATATGATTGATGCAATGAGTTTTCCTCTACTTTTGAGTTTTGTCAAAATTTGGGCTTCAACTCCTAATCTTGGATGTGTCGTTTCAAATGTGCATAAACTTTTTCAAAGGATGAATGCATCATTTCTACTAAAATGTGCAATCGTCGAGTTCTACTAAAATCGTAGAGGAAAAGAAAAGGAGATAGAGAGAGTACAAGCATACTATCATTGGTTGGTGTCATAACTATAAAGAGCTCACACCATATGATACAGAATAAGGAAGAGCAAAAGCAGCAGAAACGATCCCATTCCAAATCCAAGCCCGTCACCACCGTAGTCGGAGTCACTTGTTTGATAAACGTTATCAGCGGATGACATCCAAATTGTGGGGAAAAATACAGCAAGAAACTGTAAAACGAGTAAAACAACAAGTAGAAGAAGCATCAGTAAAGCCAAGGTGGCCCTCCCCTCTGTTTCTGCCCCTACTTGAAACAAAGACACTGAGATTTCTACAAGGGAGAATAAGGTAGGCCTGCAGATGAGCAACCCTAATGCCCCTACCACTATAATGGGCACGAGTGGTGACGGTCCCGTACTAGCCATTGATGTGGCTTAAAACCTGAGATGCTCTCGTACTTGCACCGTCGAGGTTATGCTCTCTCTTGCTCGTGTTGTCGAGGCTTGAGAGACTAAAAGCACAGCAGGGAAGTGATATAGGGAGAGGAAGGCTTGTCTGTTTGTAAGAGAGGGAGATAACTTCTAAACAAAATCAGTTTCTCCTTTTTGGTTGCATAGCAGATGGTTTGTTGAGCGATGCCAACGTCTCTTCAGGAACCTCTAATATTTTATTGTTGTTATGTTTAAGTACAGGATATTGCTAAGCCTAGGCAGCCAACCAACAAGCGTCTTAATACTTCTTTTCTTTAAGTAATCTAGGTCAAGTTGAGTTAAGTAGTACTAATAAGGACATGTTTTTAGATGCCTACAAGAAAGGGTGCTTGCGTGCTATATACGATAATGAGACGAGCACAATGCTAACGATGAATTCAAAGATTTATACGAATGAAATCTGGAAATTTGGATAAGTATTTGCTTCACTGAGCTCTGATAATTATTAGCAGAAAAAAAAGGCACTTTCTATCTTCTTTTGGTCGAAACTGTTACTGTTGATCAAACATTACTCCGTGTGTGTGCGTCTGTGGAGAGAGGAAGACTGAGACTGAGCGAACTTAGTGAAGAGATCTGTGTTCATTTCCATGTTAAATATCCAGATACAACAAACATGCAGACAGAGATGCTTTTGAGTTCTCTCCACGATTACCTACTACAGGAAATTCTGTGGTCAAAATAGGGGGCAGTGAAACGAGATAAACAAGCGGATCAGCTACTGGCATAAAAATGCATAAGAATAAGTTCACAAAAATACATTTGTTAAACTGCACTCTCTCCTGCAACTACAAGATTCCAACACTACACAGCTGACGACAAAGACGATGCTGATCTAGCTTAGGTCGCATTCTCCATTTATACACCTTGAATTATGACGAAGGATTATACTTGAGATGTTGCTCATAAAAATTGATCAACTGGGAAAAAAAGAGATTAACATAAGTACAAGTGGAAATAACAAAACATGACTTCATAATTGCTCAAGCCACTCCAATATTGTCTAACAAGAATGTATAAGATATTGAACAACATCACTTACCAAAAGTGGATTATTAACCTTGAGAAAGTTATTAGTCACCGAAACTTCTGCTCCGTCAGACCTATAACAAGGGAACCACATATGAAAAATGTTACGAAGTGTGAAGAACCATGTTATTCAGACTAACAGCAGGATCTGTAAACAACAGAAGAATTGAATTGGTTACAACTTCCAAACTAGTCTGTGTTCATCATGAAGGATCTGAAATTTAATTGAATTTCTAGATTTCATTTCTATTAAAATACCAATTACAAAGATTTGAATAATATAAGGTAGATGAATACCCCTGCAATATGAAAATGAGGAGTACAATGGCAGTCACATTGCATTGAAGCACATGAATATGGGCTATATAATGATATATCAAAACTAAACACTAGAATATGGGACTCGGCAAGGCAATTCAAGTCTCAGTATTGTATAAGGTATAAAGACTTTTCTAAATCGTACTCTCTTAAGATACAAAATAAGAGAAGATATAGGAACTTTAACATCACCCTATTACTGTGTCAGCATGATAGAGCACCACTTTTGGATCAGAATTTTCTAGAAAGTACTGTAGTAATGCTAAATGGACCACATTACATGCTAAGGTAGCTCAATAAACAATTGACTCCAATCAATTTCTGTAACTAAGGTCGTAAAAGATCATCCAACCCATTACATACTCTTAGTCTAGATGTCAACCAAAATGACTAAACCCATGTAAAAGAATATTAAAAAATGTAATGATCCCATGGAGACTAGGTGAGCACCTTAGACTAATAAACGTGCACACCGTCAGCTTGGGTTTTTAATTTGCTTAAAAGACTGGAGTCATAATCCCCTAAACCGAAAAGAAAATGATCGGATAAATATAAACCAAAAGAGCAAAAGATTAAACGGAAGTGAAGAAAGAATGATAACAACAACAGGCGCACAAGTATAACAAAGAGCAGACAAAACCAACTAAGAGAAGAGATTGGCCCAGGAAAAAAAAACAAAAGAGAGCAATGAAATGGTGAAACAAGAAAACAAATCCAGTTTGCAGACATTCTAGTTAAACAAACATGCATTTGCCACCTTGGGCAGGACATTCAAATATGATATAGTGAGGACTCATTGAAGAACTGTAAAATCGCATACATCGAAATGCACATACATGTGTCTTAACATGGGAAAAAACACATGTTTGAAGCAACAAGAAGTTTGCGGCCTAACCTAATTTCTAATTTCCAAGTCAGTGTAATATCAATTCTGAACTATATTTGTGATTGTTGTAGTGCAGGACTGGAATCACTTCTAATTCCAGAATGAGTTGGCACCATATACCTCTTAGTTTGGACTGGAGGCATAGTGTACCTTTGCTCATTAATTAGACCGAGTGATGGGAGCAACATTTTATTACTGCAAATCTAAAAAAGCATCAAGGTGTACCAATCCGCAACATAATAGGGTCCCAATCTCAAATTGCTACCAAAAAAAATGATATATATAGCAAAATCACTTTGAAAAATATCACATGTGTTAGTAGATTCGACAGTATTTTCGGCACAACATTACTCTATTTAAGATATTTGAAAAACTAGCATTAAATGGGATTTATCTTAATACGCCATCTAAAAATGTGAGAAGAATAACAAACTTAGATATGGGAACCACAAAACTGGACAATATAAAAATCTTTCTTCAAGCGGTGCGCATGGCATCTTTAAATGAATTATTTAGGAGGAAAAGAAATATTTGAGTGAAGTTCTAACAGTGAGTGATATGTAGCATTTATATTAAGCTATTCTCAAAAAATACACAACTCATCTCATGTGTCATGGCATTATATTCGTTAAGTTTTTCCTTAATCATTAGCTAAAAATGCAAATTAAGTTTAACACAAACCTCATCACTGCAAAGGTGACTAAGACATCTTGGATGCCATTCGTCACAGAACTTGAATATCCTATTGGCTTGATAATCTTGGTGATACGAGCTGCACTTTTGGATTCATCAATCTTATTCCTGCGACCTGAATTTTCACCAGCATAATCAAGATTTTCTGCCCCTGATTGATTCACTCTGCCACCACATCTAACACTGACTCTGGTTGCTGTATTTGGTGTACCACCCAGTTCAGACAATTGGGTCTCTTGCTTAAACCTCTTCACAGAACCGGACTTCCTTCTCTTAGCTCCAGTACTGCGATTGTTCTGCACTGGCTCTGCACAATCAACCTTCGAAAGGCCATTTGTAGTGCCATTAACTTCCAAAGCTTTTGCTTCTTGTAAATGTGCAGAAATTCTATCCAAATTTAGAATATTAGTTGGAAGTGTTGCTTTGAGCTCACTGAGCTTTGGATCTTGTTCATTTCCCTCCCTCTTTTTACCAATTTGTTGGAAAGCATCTGAAAGCCAGTTCGCAGCATCAATTGTGCCGATACTATTGGCAAGCCTATTATTCTCTCTATCATGAGCTATACCATCAGGCTGGTTAGGGGAAGTAAGATCAACAAGGCTCGAGCAGTTGAGAGCAGCAGACGACAGAGATTTATCACTCATACTAATTTCTGCATCCGTCACATTGTAGCTAGTAACTGTAGAACGCTGCTGCCTCTTCTTGGGCTGAGAATGAGGAGTCCCACTCTTGCGCTTCCGCTTCCGATTCTTTCCAGTAAGCAAGCTTTATACAAGGCAAAATAAAAAATAAAAAAACTACAACTTAAGGATATGCCTAATGATACAACTGATATTTGTATGTGTTGTGATAGACTATGTTGAAAAATAACCTGATCAAGTCAACCAGGATATTAGATGAGTCAATTTCAAGTATACATGCATACTCTAATGGTGGGAACTTTTACTAATTCTGAAAACCCAAATGAATAACTTGAAACGAGAAACAAAAGAATACCTTTCTTCAAATGCTTCAATAACATCGGCAATTGACTGGAGATTATCCAAAGGTTCCCATGTATTGGCTGTCTCTGGCCAACCGCGCCTATAGAAACCAAAAGCAATAGATGTCAACCTAATTATCCTCATGTTAATATCGAAATTCTATACAGCATTACATATGAATTGAGGGTCTATTTGCTAATTTCTAGGGTTTATGTAATGCAGTAGGAGCATATAGGATACATGAGTCTACGCCTTAACGTCATATATGCTCCTAAATGACATTTACCCCTATCCATTCTGTGTCTTCTGCAGCAGAAGGACATTGATTTCACATAATGAATCAGTATATGTGCATAAAATAAAGAAACAACAACTCATAGTAAAGCATAAGAAGGAGATTCACGCACCATTTGATGAGATACTGGAGCTGACCCTATATTGTTGTTTTGCATCCAAACACCAACCAAAACACGACCGCAGCAAAAAAAAAACACGCAGCAATCAGATTAAGTAAGCGACCAAACAAACAGAAGTCAACTAACGCAGCAAAATCGGAAGAACCAAAGCTGACAGATTATGTACCTTGCGAACCCTTTTCCGGCGAATGGCTTCGATTTCGTAGAATCCGTCCGCAAGCTTATTACGCTCTCTATTCTCATCGTCCTCAACAACGCCGTCGCCGCCACCATCAGCCACGGCGTCACCAGAACCCTCAAAATCGCCGTCACCACCGGAACCCTCGCCGTCACCGTCCCCATCCTCCGCTTCTTCAAGGTCCTGAGGTTCGGGTTCGGGTTCGGGTTCGGGCTGCGGCTGAAGGGCGGAAGGAGCTTGGGGTTGATGAAGAGCAAAAGGGGCGGCGGTGGGGTGGTTGTTGTTGTTGTTGGTGGTGGTGGTGGTGGTTTGAACAACAGCATCAGCAGCAGCTGCAGCAAGGGCCATTGCCTCCTCCCAGCTGCTTCTTCTTCCTCCTCCCTTCACTTTCATTTGTGCCCAAATCAAATAGCACAACTACTGCTTGTACTGAATCTACTGAAGGTGAAAGAGTTTTAATTTTACACAAAATCTAATTTACTCTCTACACTGTAGAAGAACCCCAATTCCCCCAAGTTTCTCAACCTTGACTACCACTTCATGCCTCTCTCCACAAATTGTTTGTCCTTTTAACCTTATTTCTCTCCCTCCCTCTTTAATTGTTATTTTCCATTTTTCTAATTTTCCTTTTATTTTGTGTGCGGGCGATTTGGTTTATAGAGAATGCCCATATTTGGGTTTAATTCGATTTGAGCCGCAAAGGAATGTCTAACTTTTCGATTGTATCTAATTAATGTTATTTTTCATTTCAGAAACATCGAATCTATGGAGTCAATCGATCAAGTTAAGAAGGTGATTTAGCTTTTTGTTTCTATTTTACGAGAAAATTCTTCTTGTGTCTCTCCCCGTCACATGGTGTGATTGAATTACATCAGCGTATTAACATGACACTTTAATAAATAATATTATAATAGTATGTGATTGTTAAACCGTCACACTCAATAAGAAATTAAATGACTTATGTACTTTTGAAGATACATTACAGTTGTTATTCGTAATTAGAGTGTTTATTCAATAATGTAGAAGATTCATACATTTGAAAAGAAGTTGAAATTGTTGACTAGTAAATCTATTGTAGAATTGGTGTTAACGTCTAATCACCATTGAAGTTAAACATGACAACATTCGAAAGTTAGATGATGAGTGAAATCCGACCAAATAGGTTTAGGAATAAATGCTTCATTTACCCCAACCTTTTCTCTATGTTCTTTCCAGGGGTGGGTTCGGTTAGCATACCATACCAAACTTCACATACCGTGTATCAATCATATAGAGCCATTTTCATGAAATTCAAACCATTACCGTACCAAAGTTTCCGTAACCAATATTATGGTACGTGATTGGTATGGTTCGGTATGGTTTGGTATCGATACAAACCAAATTCCTTTTCACCATGTTCAATTTAAGCTCAGCCTATAAAACTTTAAAAGTGCTACAATCCAACATTCAAATATTCTCAAATAAAACATACAACTCAAGAGCTCTTTTGCAGAGCTACATATAACAAAATATCATTAGAATATGAATTTGGAAGTGGCCAGTTGCTATGGAAGTCGTCCAAGAGTGTGAAGAGAATAGAGATCGGGAGAGAGTGATTGTGGTTAGGTATTTAGGGTTATAGTTTTAAAATATATATGCACTTTGGTATTCGGTATACCATGGTTTTGGTTATCCTCTACCACAAACCGTACCGAGAACTTTGGTATGGTATAATACCGTACCAAATAGTATTTGTACTGAATTTGTACCAAACCGAAGTGTACCAATCGGTATGGTTCGGTTGGTTTTTAGTATTTGGTTAGAAAATTTCACCCCTAGTTCTTTTGGTTTTCATTGAAAAATTCTCAGCAAAACAAAGTTCCATTGAAAACACAAGCTTCAGTAGAGCCCAAGCCCAACGAGCCTAATAAGCACAAGGCAGTGTGCACTAATTGGATTTGAGATAAACATCTCTAATGGTACGTCGACTAATTCGGAGTCGGAATGAACAAGAATTAGAGTGACCAATAATCGGAATGAGTAGGAATCGGAGTGAAGCACTCCCACTGAAGCGTTTACTAATTATCCAGAATCGGAGTGACAACTAAGTTTATAGTCATTAAATTATTTACTGTATTTCATGAATCGGAGTAAAAATAAATTAAATTACTAAAATACCCTCAATATAAAATATATGTTTTTTGTTAACATAAATGCAATAAATGTAAAGTTTCAAGTCTTACTTAATAATATTTATACGCGAGTACAATTTAAATTTTTAGCTATTCAGAAAGTGCTGTAAGTAGATGAAAGAACATTATAGCTAGTATGATTTCTTTCCTATGTAGGTACAACTTTTTTATCTAAGTACAATTGAAAAAATATTAAATTTATTGGGGTAATTTAGGGATAAAAATTTCATTCCTGATTGAATCAATTTTCAAGAATCGCAATACTACTTCCTAACAAGGAATCCCATTCCTTGAAAACCAGGAATGTGATTTTTGATTTTGCTGTGGTTCCCATAATAAATTTGATTCCCGAATTTTAGCAAACAAATGAATCACTTTGGAGTGGGATGACTCCCAATATTTTCATTCCCACTCATAATTAGTAAACATGTCATAAGTGTATAAAACTTCACTTTCTTTAGAGGATTTGAAATTTAAATTATCTCATACAAGAACAAAAAGACATGTGAAATAATTACACTGCCCAAAAGGCCTTCATTCTTTCACGAGGATCAGCCCCTCCATTCTCCCATATTGTTTCTCTTATATTTTCTTCTAAAAACTTCTACAAAATTATTTTAATCATTCTACTTTCATGTGAAGTCCAATTGATGATGCGAGGTCAGTATCAATAGAGCTTGTATCGATCTTCATTTTTTATTGATACTATCGCAACTTAAAAAACTAGTATATACGAAAAACGAGATATCAACATTCTCGACATATTCCGAAAAAAAATGGACCGATTTCTGTCAAATTCTGCCACCAAGATCAAGTGAGGTGTCAATATTCTTGATTGAGTTTTTGTAAAACCCAATTAAGCCATCATTAAGCCTCAAGAAAAAAAGAGAATTGGTGCAGCCATAATTGTTTATATGTTAGCACAAATTATTTGGTGAGACACAAACTGTTTTTGTATAGTCATAACTGCAAATGTTTTAATAAAAATTAGGGCAAATTACATTTTCGTACCCTGTGGTTTGGGTTGAATTTCAAAATGATACCCATGCTTTTTTTTTTTGCATTTTCGTACCCTATGCTTTCCAAACGTTGCAAATATGTTACACTGTTAGAAAAAACATTAATGTTGCTGTTAAATGCTGAGGTGGCTTATGTGGGGTCCACCAAAATAACTGTACAGTTATTCTTCCTAACAGAACTCAAACAGACTTTGACAAAGAAAAAAAAAACACGCGGAGAGTTTTCAAAAAAAACGCCGAGAGTTTTCCCAGAAAAACGCCGAGAGCTTTCCCGACGCCGTCTTCGCTCTTCCGGTCGTGGGTCACGCTGCCGATCATCCGCAGCAACTCCTCTCAACATCGTGAACCCAAAACCACCAACGCGAGCCGTGAATTCGCCGCCGAACACGCTCCCAAACCGAAAACTTCCGGAAGCACGCCGTCACCGTTGACTCGCTGGCGACCACTAATCGGAGAAACCGACCTCAGAAACACGATCCTCTCGTCCTCACGATCTCAGAGCACCAAGAATCGGCCTCGGAGACGCACCAGAACGCCGGCAACAAGCTCGACGGAATCTGCGAGCTTTCCGGCTTGATTCCGGCGAGCACAGTGTCAGGCGAGTCTCGAAAACCCGATTTTTGGATCCCTGGCGTTCCGTAGATTGATTTACATATAAATTTTGTTGAAATTGGTTGAGAATTGAGGGAGATTGAATTTTGAGATTCCAAGGAAAATCCGCGAGCTTTCCGCTTGATTCGGAGCAGATGTGAGGCGAGTCTCGAAAACCCGATTTTTGGATCCCTGGCATTCCGTAGATAGATTTGCAAATAAATTATGTTGAAATTGGTCGAGAATTGAGGGAGATTGAATTTTTGGGGATTCCGGCCGAACTTGAGCGAGGTTTGAGAGCGAATTAGGGGGATTCGCGCCATTGTTGCTTGCCGCCGAGAGCTTTTGCTGCTTGCGGTGGTGGAGATGGATGGATGGAGATGAACGAACTCCGGCCGCCGGATTAATGTGGCACCCGCAAGAATGGGTCGAGCTTCCGGCCCGACCAAAAACGCAAAAACGTCTTACCAAAAAAAATAATAAAAAAAAACTCAAAAACGCAAAATACTGTACAGTTAGGAAGAAAGCTACTGTACAGTTATTTTGGTGGACCCCACATAAGCCACGTCAGCATTTAACAGCAGCATTAACTTTTTTCTAACGGGAACTCTACACTATAAAAATTATTTCTAATGTTTGTGATTTTTGAGAATGGAGTCTTGCATGCGGATTTTGTTTGGCCATCTTAGATAATTCCTATTAGTTTATCCTAAAATTAATACGGTTATTTATTTTATTATGAAAATCATTGTCGTATTGGAGTTTAATATATAATTAAAATAAAAACAGAAGAATAAAAGCAGCGGAAGGGGGAGAAGAAGCGTTTGAAAATTGAAATAAGGCAAAAGTGGGGGTTTTTAGGGCACAAAGATCAAAACACAGAGAGAGGAGAGTAGGTGTGAGCTAGTGTGAGAACAATGTCGTCTTCAACAGTGTTTAGGGTCTTCAGAGGATGCAGAGCTCTCATGGCGCCGATCAAGCCCTCCGCCTCCTCCACCGGAGCCGCCGTTTCTGCTACGGCAAAGCCCAAGGCGAAACCCAAGCCCAAGGCAGCTGTCGACCGGGCCAAGCCCACAGCCCCTAAACGGCCCGTCGGGATCATGAAGCCGACGCCCATCTCTCCGACCCTCGGCAGCTTCCTCGGCGTCTCTGAGACCTCTCGCGCCGAAGCCGTCAAGCAGATCTGGGCTCACATCAAGCTCCACAATCTTCAGGTCCTCTCATCTTCTCCATTTTCTTACTTGTTTTCTTGTGTTTACATGAGTTCATAACACTCTAACCCCTAAACCCTAAGTTCTGAATCAAAAGCCCCAAACCCTAAACCCTAAATCCCAAAAAATGGAATTAGCTATTGTTCTTGCATGTGATGGGTGTCTTGGTTGTTTTCTGAGTAATGTGATTAAACTTTGTGTATTAGCTGGTGGGAGCTTAGCTCAATGCAGATTTGTCTAATTGCTTATCGTTTTGTGAGTTTGGAAGTTGATTAAAGGATATAATTGGCTGTGTCGTCCGTGGGTGGAAATTTCCAGTTGTAACCAAGCATATTGTAGTTGCTGTTACTTCATGGCTGTGTGGTGGTGGGTAGTGATTTCATTGAAATTAGGTTATTGTGTGGTTAGAGATTGTTCCAAAGGTCATATCTAGTACTTATTCGAGAGTCTGAGGTTCCCTCCAAAGCAGTGGGAATCGTATAAATATTCCTATGTATGTTGCCTCATATTCCTTGGTGCCTGGTGCATAGCTTATGTTATGTGTCTGTCCAGGCTTTGTAGTTTACATGGCTTAAGCATATATTGATGGTTGTATTGGTCTATGCCGCCTCTGAAAAATTTGGAAATGTGAAAAAAACTGGAATTGATGTTTGACCTCATGTTGATGATTCTCATTCTGTGGTTATTTAGCTTAGAAAGTTTGTTTGGGTCTGTTTTGCGCAACTGTGACACAAAAGCCCTTTCAGAGAGAAATGCCTTTAGTAAGACACAAAATTTGCGTGTCTCTAAGAGGCCGTATTATTTTCTTTTGGGAATGCTTCAGATTAAAAAGTGCCGAATGTTCGTAAAGTGATCTTATGATTGCTCAGAACCTATGCCAATCGATTGATTCACTGATTTTCCTGTGTTCTTTTATAACTCTAGTCTACCATAAGGAAGATTAGTATACCAGTTTGAATGTTAATATCTTAGCATTCTTTCAATAGATATTATGTCTACATAATTCCCCTGTTTTGCCATTAATAGACACACTTATCATTAGCTTACCATAGCTCCTGTTTCAGGATGCCTCTTCCTTATTACAAAGATTATGATTTATGCTTATTGTAATACTTTCATAGTTTTCTGTTGCCAAGAAGTAAAGAGCCATTGTATAACATTCTATCCTAATCATGGATAAGATAATTGGAATTTGATTGGCTTGATCGATAGTTATGTGTAGCTATTGCAGTTAAGAGATGTTAGGTAACCGCTGTATTTGCTGACCTTTAAAACATTTGTTTGCATGGATTAAATTGAACCTTCCACTGATAGTCTTGTTGATATGCGGGTTAGTTGATTCAATCGTATCTTCCATGTCCACTTATATGAGTGTCCATATCTTCCCTGTCCACTTATATGAATGTTCTTGGCCATAACTATCCCCTGTGTTTTTTCTTTGAAGTGTTTCTATATAAGTAAAATACGACAGTAATCCCTAATCTCTAGTAGCTTTGTTGATGCAATGCTATACGTAAGGATTTTATTCTGTATGCATAACATGTTTAATTCTTCAGCAGTTTACAACAAAAGCACAGCAGGAATGCACATCATGATTACTTTGCTTGGTGTTTGTGTCTAATATGAGTTTAATCAAATACTGCTTTTCTGCCTGCAGAATCCAGCAAACAAGAGGCAAATCTTCTGTGATGACAAACTTAAGGAGATATTTGATGGGATGGAAACTGTTGGGTTTACAGACATTGGGAAGCTGCTGTCACGCCATTTTCTGAAGACTTGAGTGAATGCTTACTTAGTCATTCATTCAGTTGATGTGTTTTAGTTTGAATCAATGCTGCCTCCAACCCCTTGAAAGGGCTTCCTTTTGGATATAGTGTAGTGTTCGCTGACCTTTCTTTGAACAATGTTATGTAGGCCGGGGTTTGGTGTTTGAAATTTAGCAAGACTTGTCTTTTGGATGTGTAAAGGAGTACGTAGGGTAACAACATCATGGTTTCACGTGATCTTCTATTTAATCAGTTCCCCTCTTGGTTTTGGCTATTGATTTTCGCCCTCGTTAATTGTCATTCGAACGAGGTTTGTCGCAACATGTGCAGAGCACGTTGGACTCCATTTGTATTTACAGGGCTCAAATTGCAGGGGTGGTTGTTCTACAATTTTATTTGTGGGCTTTTTTGAAAGCCAAGATCCGAGCAGGTCCATTAAGCAAAACTCCAACTCTGAATTTGAATTCAAGGATCAAACAAAACTGAGACTGAAATCTTCTCACATTTCCGAAAGACGTAATTGGCTACAAACTTTTCATTCGACTGAAATCTTTATGTAGAGTCGTATAGTTTTGTATTATATTAATCATAAGAAACTTGTAGTTCAAGTGATAACGTAACTTTGCAAAAATCCTTAATCTATCTTTTTTTTCTGTCTATTATGCTTTGTTTAGGCTTCCGCAAACCTACAAATCTACCCCCAAACCCTTCTCGTCTGTCCTACATCACATTGTCACCTAATCTTTGCAGAATAATCGGTAATATGCTGGTGTTATTCGTATTGTTATAAAATGTGTGCATGATTGTATCGCCCAACACCATCCTATAGCCAGGGATGGCGTTCACTTTGTTGTGATTATAGGCTGGTGGTCACCTTATGATCAATGATCAGGGCATGCGCACCTCGTGTTGCATTGACATGATATCGTTGTGAAAGAAAAAATTGAATGTATTTTGAACATGTTTTAGAGATGAAGCTAGCTCACGCAATCGTAAAGTTTGGAAAGAGTAGACAAACTGTTGGTCGTCTGAACTGCCTATAATTTGCTATTTTTGCATCCTATTATACGATTCATATTCCTAGAGCATAACCAGATATGGTATTGCAGTTTCTTCCATCGACCTTAACATAGAACAGAGGCAATATAAACCAAAATGTTTGCAACTGAACAAAAAGGAGAAGCAACAGAAAAGCAAATCTATTGCAACTGGAATTGTTTGAGGTGTTGGAAGAAACCAGCAGGACATGCAATACGAAAGATAAACCCAAGTTATTCTATTACTATCCCCACCTTTCAATATATTTGAAATCCTTATAACTTATTACTTAAATCTATAATCTATTTCAGTTTAGCTATTCTACCCTAACATCTATCAATGTTGTCGTAGGTGTGGTGGGATCATAAACCACATGTGCTTAGATTGAACTGTGGTTAATGTATCTAGCATCTTTCATTTGAGTACGATTAATAATTACTAAAGTACTTATATTCACTTTGCAAAACTATGCAAAGAGCAGATTATTACGTACCCTAATCGATTAATATGTGTTAACTTTAAATTTAATCATTTTGGAAATAGTACAGTACTCTTCACATACTTTTGTTTGAAAACTGTTATGAAGGCCGAGTTTTAGCTATCGAAATTAGTAGGACTTACCTGTTCGATGTGTAAAAGGTGCGCATGGTAAACAACATAATGGTTTCGTGTAAAATTTTACGTAGTTGGGGTGTGTTACTTACAAGTAATAACAATATTCCTAATTTAAAGTAAGTAATGATAACTTTAAAAAACAATGAAACTTGGTTATCAAATTCCTTATTTAGGTGGTGGAGTGATTCAAAGGCCACTTTTTAATTCTTATTTAGTAAATGAAGAAGGAAATAATTTGAATAACTTGTTTTTCTCTCTTTCGCATAACGTGCAAGCAAACATTTCAAAATGTCAATCGAAAGAGGTTTGTCGGATCAAGAGGATATCTTTGCAAGTCTTCTCGCATTTCGGTATGAAGTAATTGGCTGCAAACTCTTGATTAGACTGAAGATCTACTTAGAGTCGTTTAATTTTTCTTAGTGCATTTATCCCAAAAGGATGTGTAGCTCAAGTAAAAAGGACAGAATGTTAGTCAAAATGGTTCAAGGATAAACTTAATTTTCATGTAGCCTAGTCACCTGTGGGTAATGTAACTTTCTAGACTTGCAGAAGAATTGGTAATTCTTCTTATTGGTTGTCTTGGATTCAATTCCTAAGTGCTATGAAATCTCATTTTAAAGTCGTTTTACTGTGCGTTCACTTCGGTGTGCATGCAGTGCGATATAGACTAATAATATTATAAGGCATACACATATCCATTGATGGAGGAAGTAAAGTAAACTACAGCTGATATTGCATTCAACATGATTGTTGTGAAAGAAAAATTTAATGTGTTGTGAACATATGTTTTAGATGAGGCTTAAGTCATGCTATTGTAAAGACTGCAAATCATGCTACGATCATTTTCTAGTTTTGCCTCCTATTTAGATTTTAACTGGAGTTCTAGTTTTGCCTCATGGGGCAGACTTTTTAGATCATCTTGCAACGCATAACCAGATATTGTATATGATTATCTTCATGCAACCTTAACAATATTATAATGGCAACTAAAGAAGAAAGTCAGTGGCAACATAAACCAAAAGGATTGCTACTGGAGTTGTTTGAGGTGTTGGAAGGAACCATGAGAAAATACATTTGAATAACTCGAGAGCTTTCATTCTCTCCACTTTTTCTGCAAATTCAGTATGGGTTTACAATTTTACTTTTGAATGTGGACGATTTGGTAGAGTTGGGTCTGCACTATTATAGCTCCATTATGCCCAAGCAAGACTGCACCCATTTCTGTAACCCCGAAAAGCATCCTAGATAGTCAACCAATTAGCTACTTTAGTTTGACCATCACTTTGTATATGATAGCCTGTACACATACACAGCTTAGAATCTTGTAAATTGAAGCAAATGTAAACACAAACTTACTATGGTTAATGGCATTCAACCTTGTAACTCTACTCATTTCATAGAATTTGATGGCATTCCGATGCTATTCATGTTTTCGCAATTTGGTTCATTGCTAAACTTCACCCTCATCTGTCAAAACCAAAAGGTTGTCAAGGGAGTGGTGGACTCATGATCCACATGCACCCGTATCGGAACTAAGGTTGAAACCATGTAGAACAGTGGACAACCTTTCGTTGGGTGTAATTCATAATTACGAGAGTCAGCTTCTAGCAAAACTCTAACCAATCGTAAATGTCATCACCAAACAAGGCTATGGTCTGCTACTCGATAGGTAGAGGTATAGTGTCTTTACCTACACATAGACCTTCATAGCCTAGTTCGCATCAGTGTTGCTGCAGTTGTAAATAGCTGCCGTGGAAATGAACAATATTCAAAACCAGTAGTGGACCTGACTACTATGGGTCGCTTGCAACACCCGACAAAAGACTATGCGAGGAAGATGAGTCCCATGTGTCGGTTGTATGGTTGACCCGACTTGAACTTGTTTTATTCCAAATTAGATGTTTCTCTAATTTTCTGGGCAGGTTAAGTTAGGTAACAAACGTAAGGGATGGTATGGAATGCAGAACAAGACTCGTGCAACTGAATTTCGACACAGATTATAATTAAGATGGCCAAAATATGCAACAGGCTCCAGTCAAATTGCATGAACAGTTTATATCTGCAAACAACAATTCTTGGGAAAGGACAGTTGACCCCAGGGCCTGAATGAAGTAATTTCTCCATGGCAGTGGCTCAGATGTTCACTAGTTAAGGAGATGCTCTATCCATTGCTCTACAATAGCAGGAGATCCATACCATGGTATCAATATATCATCTGAACCAACTGGTGAGTGATAAACACCATCGAAGCTAATATTGAGGGCGCCCTCCAGATGAGCTGATACTTCTGGTACAACTCCGTCTCCCCAAACGTCTGCCTGCCCACAAACCTGAAAGAAAAAAAATGCTAATTTCATTATCAGCATTCAGTCTGTGCTCAGTGAACATAACTTTTAAGATATCAATAAAAACGGACTCTCAAATTATATCAATGCTTTAAAATCAAATTGAAGTAACTTTGTGCACTGCTGAGACATTTGGGGGTTCTACCTGCTTGTACCCTTGCCCAATAAAGCGTGCACGTAAGGTGGTTGTGGATGATGTTGAAGTGCTCACAGTCGTATCATTTATGACAGCAAACTCTGATGAGGTTTTTACACCCTCCATTTGAAGTGCAGAATCGATACTTTCATTTGAGTTCCCAAATAAACGAGCACCTTTGATATACCTGCAGTAAAACTCATTCAGATTCCAGGGATTCAATTCGAGCAACTACTAATGATTCCAAGGTTAAAATCAATAACAGCTACGGAAGTAAATACATTTATGATTTTTGGAACATGGCATTTTATATCCGTGGGGTGCAGGAATCTCAAGTTCTTTTGATGAGTACAAAAATGAACTTTAATTTCATCCTTGGATTGGAGGTGGTGTCCTGTTCAACATATCTAGTATTTCTGTTCTTAAATATTTTAAATAGTGCTGCAAGGAACCTTCATGCACTTTAGCATATAAAATTCAGAATACTGCAAGAATCCCACGCCTCTTGATTTATCCCAACCAAAAGGAATAACAACTGAAGCAGCCTAACTTAAGAACAAAAACAGCATCAAATTATGATTTTACCTCCCTGCGATACATACATATTTCAGTTCAGAAGTGTAAACAGCTCTTGAGCAATTTTTGTCAACATAATCCAGGAGACCCCTCGTTTGATCAATAACCCCCGGCACACCTTTTGGTGCTGGCCTGAACATATTCATGATGAAGAAAATTTTTACAGATGGAATAAAAGAAACTCCCAGACATGTCACCACCAAAGAGCCCTCAGAAGATAGGAAGTTGTTTTACACAATCTAAAGAGGGATCCAAGAGTCATCAGCAAGAAATGATTATGAAAGAGTTTAATAACCTACTTGTGGGGGGTTCCAAGAGTCAATAGCAAGGAAATATTGGATAGCCCGAATTCTTCCATATACAGGCGTGCAAGCCATCCTCCTGCTGAGTGGCCAATCAGGGATAAAGTCCCACCTAAGAATAAAGTATTTTCAACAATTTTAGAACTATAAGAAATGAAGTAAACAGTTATACTGTTGTATTAATGAAGAACTCAGATATTCACTGAACGAGGATGGCAAGAATGAGAGACCAAATGAACCAAAACGGGATCAAATCTAGTGTAGCATTTCATTATCTCTTCAAGGAAGAATGGCATGTGAATGGAAGATAACAATATCTTATGGCTTTTGGGGGTCATTATAAACCCCTCTATTCTGTCACTCTTTCCCTTACCTACTGAAGAGTCCAGGTGTGGTCATCATAATAATGAATATCAAGTACAATAACTGATTATGGGACATTGAAAAACCATTAGATGGTAGCAATGGACGAAACTTAAATTACTCAACAACTTCTACTCTTAAACTGAGTAAGAGTGCATCCAATACAAAAGTCGGATTCAGTAAATTACGTGACCAACTGTATCAGCTTAATAGGGCCTACTAGCATAAATTGAAGGTTGCTTTGTGGTACAAAATGCCTTATGGCTTCAAATATCTTGAAAACAATTTCCTTTTGAGTATGAACTAAGCTGCTAGGTGATATCATTGGATTACCAAATCTCCTAAAGAATGAGAATTCTAAAATCACAGCAATGCCATTTGGATTTAACAACACGCTGAGTAGTTAACACAGATGACACTTATTAGTGGACCAAAGAGATTGGGGCGGACACATGTTTAAATAAGATTAACTATAAATATCACCAGTTCATTCCTAACATTAATGCATGTTGGTAAGTTAGAGAGCAAGGGGTGCCTGCATTTTCACTTGAGTCCGTCTGTGATCAGTACATTGTCTTTCCGCTTCTCAAATCGATCTCAACTCTAAAACACTGCACAGACACTTTGATTTGGCTAAACCGGGTTTGCGATAACTAAAGAACTCCGGACTCAAAGAGAGAGACAACATGACATAGGATATTGCATTAAACCTACTTATGCACACTTTAATGTAAAGTAGTTTGAGACAGAGACGATCAACCTTGTGCCAGCTCCTTTGCCTCTTGTACAGCCTCATCCACCCTCTTCAAATACCTGCCAACACAGGCTCATACATTGTCATCTGTACTTCAATTTCAGGCAATCCAAATCGCATGCTCATAAAAAAGAAAAAAAAAAAAAAAGAAAAGAAAACTTGAATCAAGTGCCCCAAAAAAGAAGCAAACATGAATTTCTGGGCATACCAATCGAGCACGGGGCGAGGACTGAGAGTCCCCCGCCAGTAACTGGGGTCAACCAAACCGGCAGCATTCCTCAGCCAATCAGGCCTTGACACCTTAGCAACAACCGTGCTCACTCCGTACTCACTCAAAGTGAGTTGCAACTTCTGATAGTCCGCTGAATTGTTCCCCAAACCCTGAAATCACACAACCACATACAACAGACACTAAGCTATTTGCAAAGTTCCAACGTCTCAGACTGCATATCAATGTCGGAGACGCTAACCATAACGTATCCGACATCATAGCTGATACTTAAAAATGATGCGGACAAAAATGAAAGTGAAACCCAGAGGAGGAAGAGAGGGGTGGTTGGAAGCTTAACTGGAAGAATAACAGCAGGGCGGTATGTTGAAGATGATGGGTCCTGAGAAGATGCAGAGGAGGAGAAGGCCAGCGGTTTCAGAGGTGATAGAAGCATAGCCATTCCCATGGCCACACCATAGCAAAAGGGTGTGGTGGTCTTGGCATTTTGTATTTTGTAACAAAATGGAGGGGTCACACTCACAACTGGGTTTCTTTGTGTATTTGTAAGTTGAGGTCAAGGACAAGGACACGTTGCCTGTTGTGAACTTTGTAACCCCTCAGCCCCAATATGCTTACTTCTTTTTCTTTTTTTTTTTCTTTTTTTTTTTTTGAGAAACCCCAATATGCTTACTTTAACGGCATAAGTGGATGATACAAATGCAATTACACATAAAACTTTATTGAGAATATGAATGTTTATTTCATATTGAAAACATAAATGATCTTGAAAGTGCTTATAAAAAGTTAAGTTATTTTTCTATTGCTAATTGATTTTAAGTTAACCTCAACCACCTTCATTACATTGTATACGAAAGTTGCTATTATTGACACTATATCATGAAAACACAGAAACATAAATGGAAATTGCGAATCGATACGATACAAAACGATAATTTCTTAAATCTTATAAAAGTCTAAATGAAATGTTATCAAAACGTTAATTGAAAACCATTTGTATTTATAAAATTATTATTCTAAAGTACAAATGTGATGTGAATATGTTAAGATATGAATTTAGTTAATAATTCAAAAAACTTATCAAAATTTTCCCCCACATGGCGTTTATGGCTGTATCCGAAATTCGAAACGTTAGGTGATTGGAAGTGCTTCATAAGCAGCCATCATGATGCTTTTAATCTGCTCTAAAGTTCTGCACCGTTGGATGATAATGATCTAACGGCGTCTGCTAGTCCTTTCCAATCCTTTCAATTTCCCCACGAGACACTGACAATGGACGGATAAACCCAAAACCCAAAACCCAAAACCCAAAAGTGTCTGGTGATGCAAGCAACCCACCGGAGAAACAGAAAAGATGGGTTCTTCCGTTCGCTTACCCCTCCAGTACAGCGGCGTTGTTAGTGGCGGCGCCACCGTCGCCGCCGCCGCACTGCCAAGAAGGTCACTTTCTACTGTAATACTAAAAGCCCTTATCGCTCCACCTTCGCTTCAACCTCGTTACCAGTTTCACCGCCACCGAAGAATCGTCGGCGCCTCCGCTTCTGCTGGTGGTGGCGCTACACAACAACAACAACAACACCACCAACAACAGCAGCTGAGGAGCCCAGAGCTGGTCGCCATGGAATACGCCGACCTCAATCTCACCGACACAATATCTCAGGTGTTTCTTCTGATTCTGTATTTTTCATACAATATTTATTTTCGCTTTTGGAAGCAGGAAATGTTAATTCCCCCTCACTTGCAGGAACTGGGTCATATCAGAATCAGGCAACATGTCAACCCTCTGAAATCTTCTCTCTCTGTATGTGTTCTTCTTCTTTTCTCTTTTGCATATAACATTACAATTTTAGCTGCAGAAATGATAATGTATAGTCATCTCCTGATTGTTTCGTAATGTTGTTGTTCTTTCGATTATTCGTAATGGGATAGGCGCCTGTGGAAGTGCCTGATTGGAATCAAGTATTCAAGGACCCGACATTGCCACTCATGGTCGATATCGGAAGTGGTAACACTATCTATTCCTCGTCTTATAATCTCCTTTTTACATGCAATCTATATTTGCAGTCGTAGTGCTTCTTATTTGTGAGCATTTTAGTGTTGCGTATTTGTTATCGTTGTATAATATGATGACATGGATGGCATTTTGCAAATAGAACCAGAAATCACTGATTAGCTTACTGGGACTCATCTAATTTGGTTCTTCGGAACCCAGTAATAGCCTTCGTAGATGTGATCCCAGCAAAAGTGTGTCATATATGAGCCGACATTCTACATCTACAGTTGGAATTGGGTTACATGATTTTCTGTGTTGTCCGGTGCATGGAATTGGTATTAACGATTCTAGTATTTATGTTGAATGGGATCGAGTCTCTATCTACAGCTCTCTGATTGACCATATCTATTAGTTTGTATTAAGATATCTGTTGGAGGCTAACTATTAACTTTCTTTACCATGATAGAACTACTTGTTAAGCTACTGGATTTTACTCACTGAGATGACGACATAATCCACACTTTTATATATTTTTTTAGGCTTTGACATGTTTACTTACCATACATATTATGTATGTTACCTATCCGATGCATATTTTCATTAGTAGCAGGGTACTATGTGTGAGATGTCAATAGGTGTCATAAAATTCTGAGTTTAGCTTCAACATTAATACATATCTAATGTCTTCATCATAAGAGAGAATGTGATAATACTTATTCTGTTTGGAATGTCATTTATGTTTCTAACTATGTAAATTTTCTCAGGTAGCGGCAGATTTCTTTTATGGCTTGCAAAAAGAAATCTAGTTTTGAGAAATTATTTGGGGCTGGAAATACGGAAGAAAGTATGGGAAAACTCCTTGGGCTATTTTTGATACACTTGAAAGTTCTTCTGATTGAGTTAATGTATAATTACTTGGTCCTCATTCCTACTTGTTTGAAGAGAATATCATCGGTTTGTTTCTAACTTACTAATTTTTTGTCCCGTGCTGCAGCTGGTTAAGCGTGCTGACTTCTGGGTTAAAGATCTGGCTCTGAGTAATATGTAAGACCCTTAATTATTAGGTCGTGAAACCTACTGTACATCATTGACTAGCAATTGATACATGATATTGAACTAAATGACAGACATTTCATGTTCGCAAATGCCACAACTTCCTTTCAACAACTAGCGTCTTCATACCCAGGACCATTGATACTGGTTTCAATCCTGGTGAGTTCGCCTTACATTCTGAAACATTCACGTATGTCTTTTCTCATTAATTGTCCCAATATGTTCTCTTCTTATTAGTCTAGTCAGTGATGAGCCTAAAACACCAGTATTTAAATGGGACTCTTTGCTCATGCTCATATGCAGTGCCCAGATCCTTATTTCAAGAAAAGACATCATAAGAGACGTGTTGTGCAGAAGCCCTTAGTAGATTCCATAGTGAACAATTTAATGCCTAGCGGCCAGGTTTGATTAAATATCTTCATTATTTACTTACTACAAAATAGTGAAGTGTGAATCATGGATTTGGACATAATAGTCAGGAAAGGTTGAATAAATCATGTTGGAAGCAAATCAGAAGATTTTGCACTTTTCTTTAGTGAGAATATGTGACCTTTCTTATGGTTGCACCCAAGAAAGATAGAATTTGTCAGTTTCTTGCTACCCCACTTATACCTTAGGTACATTTTATTTTTCATGCCTAATCTTAAAACAATTCTGTCTGGACACAAAGATATGGCTCAGTTGAAATGGTTAGCCTGGGCTAGGGGTGGGGCTTTAGTTGTATGCCGAAAGAAAGGCCAAGCCTTTTTGGTAGATGTAGTGGAACAAAATTGTTGCTTGTAACAAATTGTCCTTTATAAGGACAATTTGTTCCTTTGTACTGAGTATTCTTTCATGTCATTCTTTCATTTATCAATGGTGTGCTTGGATTAACCGTTTATGCTTTTTTATGATCCAAGACAACGTTTGTGATATCATGCTATATCCCGAAAGAACTTATCATTGGTCAAGTTTCATATATTCACTTATTTGCAGCTCGAATCGAGCTATTTATTCAATGTCGGACTTGCTACACAAAGAAACTTGAGTGTCACTTTCTTGCTTAACTGTTTACATACTCATCAAGGTTGACTATCAAATACCTGGCTTCCTCACCGTGTCGAAAGTTATTGGTGTCATGGTTCCATTGGCCTACATAATGCTCTTTGATTGGCATTGATACCAGTTCTTTTTGGTTTGCTCAAGTGTGCATTGAGTCTTGTAGTGGTTGTGCTGACAATTACGGGGAGCGTAACTACTAATGACCTCTCCTTGTGGATGTGTGTTAATGTGGTCCGTGCAATAAATGATACCAGAATCAATAGCATACTGCACTTGGTGTGGGAGTAATGTAGTGTTGCCATGGATTTATATTGTGCTTGCCATGGTGTCAAAATATGTTTGCATATCTGTAGTGCAAGAATATAATTGAATCTCACATTAGTTTTATGCCATATGAAATTGCCTTTCGTGCGTAAAGAGGAGTATAAGTGGGTTACCAATTTTTAGTGTCCTGAATGAAGGCATTCAATTTGAGCTCCTTGACCGATTTTGGGCGTCGCTTCAAATAGTGGTTTTCCTTTGGTTGAACAAAATGGTTGTTGCTTAAACAGCATAACTGACCTGCAGGCTTGACCCATATGTCTAATATTAAGTTTATGATTGTGCTAGAGCAGGTGTTCATGCAGTCCGATGTACGTGATGTGGCACTTGAAATGAGAACTCAATTTGATTCACAAGCCCATCTTTTGAAGCACATCCATGAAATCGACCCGAGCGTGCCATGTGACAGTGAGGGATGGTTATTAAACAGTCCAATGGGGATAAGAACTGAGAGAGAAATCCATGCAGAATTTGAAGGTGCAAAAATTTACAGGAGAGTCTACCAGAAGCAAATGTAAGTAGGGGGTTCATAGATAAAGCAATGCAGGATAACGTGAAAGCTCGTTTAAGTCAATGAGCTCCTATAACAGGGTTCTTTCTGTGACCATGAAATGTAGTGCTGGGTTTTCTACCGAAATACCAAACTGATATTTACCGAACCAAAGTAACACCGAGTCAATCTTTTTGGTATTATATACCGACCCGATTATTAAAGTTCTGGTATCGGTTCTTATATTTAAGCTCTTGGTTTTACCGAACGGAACTGAATATTATCATTTATTGAAAAAAAAAATTGCAATCTGTTGGTTTCGAGACAATCAACAATGGGTGCAAGTAGCTCATCAATGAGTAGTATATCAATGAGTCTTTAGTTCATCAATGAGTTTTTCCTCCTCTTCCTTCTCCAAGACAATCAACAATGAGTGCTACATCTACAACAAGTGTTAGAGATCTTTCTTCAAGTATTAGAAGTAGAGGTAGAAGTAAAGGTATTAGAGGTGCTTCTAGTAGCAAAGGTGCTCCCGCTCTAACATCTAAAAGAAAGGGCCATTGAGTTTGAGCTTTGAATATTAGAAGACCTAATTTTTATATTTAGTTGAGTTTGTAACTTAACCCTTTTATTTGCTTGAGTTTGTAACTTTATACTTATGGGATTGTGCACTTAATTAAATTTGAATGTTGATTAATATGTTTGATGCGATTGTACGCTTGAATGTTGATTAATATGTTTGAAGGAAGGTATGACGATAGATATAGAATAGTGAAGAGAATATTTAGGTTCCGGTGAAAAACCAAACTGAATATAAACGACAATGTCGGTTTACCAAATTGTCAGTTATCGAGATTTTTGATTTAGGACTGGTTTCTATTTTACTTAAACCAAACACATTGGTTCGGTTCAGTTTTTGATCGGTAATTGACTCTACCCGGTCCTAATGAAATGTGGTTCTTTACCTTAATGTTAGGCACTCAGGATTTAGGTTTGATAATTTTTATTTCCATTTGTATATTGGCAGCATCGCCTGTAATTAAGGCCCCGTTTGGCATTGTTTTCCGAAATCACTTTCGGCGCGAAAGTGATTTCGCGAAAGTTTTCGGCCCGAAAAGGCGTTTGGTAAACCCAACGAAATCACTTTCGCGAAAGCTGATTTCCGAAAGTAGGCCAGAGTAGCTTTCTCGAAAGTGATTTTATTTGGGACACGCTGGGTATTTTTGAAATTCTTAACGAAATTTTTTTTTTCCAATTTTAACCCTCAAGAACATTTCAATTTACTTGAAATGCCCCCCAATCCAGTCGGCCTCCAACCCAGTCGCCGTCGCCGAACACCCTGACGCCCACGCCGTGGCCGTCGCCGAACACCCAGAAGCCCACGCCGTGGCTGTCGCCGAACGCCCAGGACCCCACGCCGTTGCCATCACCATCGCCGAACCCGAACACCCACGCCGTCGCCATCGCCGAACCCGAACCCCACGCCGTCGCCGAAATCCCAGAACCCAGCCGACTTCCAATCCTCGCCGTCCCAATTCCCGTCGCCGTCGATGGCCCAATGATGAGCGCCCAACGACAACTCCCTGCAGTCGACGCCTGGAGCTACGACGAAGACGTCGACAACTCCCAGATGACGACGACGACTGGGCGTGCGGCACCGCCGCCGACTCGAGGCCGGAACTGAAATTGCAGGTACAACGCACCGTTTTGTTTTTGTTGAGTTTTTTTAATTTTATTTTATAGATTTTTATTTTTTTGAGTTGTCAAAAATTTTTTTTGGTTTTCTTGTATTAATATTTCCCTATACATACAAATTTATATATTATCAAATATCAACATAAAAAATTAATAAAATTTTGTTGAAGAATTGTTAATTTTGTGTTGATTTTTTGTGCAAATTGATGGTAATATAAAAAATTTGTAACATATAAAATTTGTATGATTTTGTGTTTCAAAATAGAAACTATTATATGAAATTATATTAAAAATAAAATAAAACTTGATGATTGTACAAAGATTATAAAAAAAAATTATATTCAAGAACATGTCTGTTTTTTTTTTTTGAAAGGAAGAACATGTCTGTTTTGGTCATTATATACATCTCACAGTACTTTCCTAAAAATGTTTACCAAACACCTAAAACTGATTTTTGGATAATCCAAAGTAGTTTTGACAGAATGTTTACCAAACGCCAAACTGATTTCCCCGAAAGCTGATTTCGTGAAAGTAATTTTGCGAAAGTGATTTCGCGAAAGCACAGCAATGCCAAACTGAGTCTAAGCATGAAAAATAACTTTTGTAATTGGCGACTGTTTTCATTAAAATGCAGCTACTAGGTGAAACACATTCACTGTACAAATTGAAATATGATCTTATTTGTGCATGTGTTGTCCAAGATTGAAGAAATTGGGTCTTAACATCATTCCCATTTTCAAAATTTCTCGAGTTTGAGCGGAGTTTCTTGGGTGGATGCAGCTACTGAGTGCAGTCACCATCTTCACCATTCAATTTCAATGGATGATTGAGATTCAGTGACTGGGTGACCTGCTATCAACGCAAAACAAGCAACTTGACGATATTAAGGGTTTATATGCCCAAACTGAAGCACAAAGCTCAAATAAGCTGCTGCCGCCAAACATCTGTAAAAGAGGCACATTGCCTCTTTTCTCTCTTTTTCTTTGCAATTTATGACCAAACAAAGCGTATGAAGCCCACAAATGTGTTCATATTTGAAGAGCAAAACATCTATTGGGTTAGGGTATAAAATGTTGAAGAAATTTTTTCAATTGTTCGGAATCACTCAAAGCGCTTGTTGACCCGCGGCAGCTGGACCTGCGTATCCATAAAGATCCTCATCCTCTCCATCTCCAATTCCTTCACGAATTGCAACACCTGCTTCCCAAATCCACCGTTTGCCTCAACTTCTCCGCCTTACTCTGTGATAAACATCTCCAAACCGTTGATTCATATGTGATAGTTCTGAACCTCGATTCCTGCGCCGCCGCTCTCGGTCTCCAGATCTAAGCCGCCCAAGAATAGGTTCGTTTCAATTTCTTCATATGTTTGTAATTTTCTGTTTTGGTGACTAGAAAAAGTATCCCAGATTTCAAATGGGTTGAAGGTCAACTGTGTTGATGCAGACAACGGCGTCGTTGCAAGATTGAACAACCTCTAACGATTCCAAATGACGTCTAATTGAACTAAAACAGAACTAATCCAGCTCCAACCATAAGAACAACATATCTAAAAAACTTGGTAAATGAAAATGAATTGGAAAGAGCAAAGAACCAAGCACGAATTTAGAAAAACTGAATTCAGAACACTAGAAAACGTCTTCAACTAAACAGCTCATGGGTTTGTGCTCTGGAAACATGACTATTGAACATATCACAACTGCAAGGAATGTTCCTAATGTTGAATTTCAATTCAAGAACATTTGGCTAGTCCCAGTTGGCCACCAATATCGACATTTGTCAAGCCCCATAATCTTTTCAAAATCACGGCGACCTATAAACCTTTTCTTGCCATGAAACTAGATCTCAACTTGAGATAGAAACAAAATCGAAGTTAAGCTTCTTCTCTGATTGGGCCGGCGGACCAAAAGGCCGACAAAACAGCGGCAGATCTGATCTGAGTTGGTTATCACTAGAAACTGGGGAAGAAAGCGTCGACTCGAGGAAGGCGGAGGACTGGCGACGGCACAAGAGTTTGGGCACCAGAACACAACTGAAAGAGCACGCGTTGGGGCGGTTCTGATGAAAGCCTGCTTTGCACGTGCTTCAAAGAGTGAGCCACCGGAACTGGCTAATGCAAGTAATGCAACAATTTTTTTTGGTCTGTATATAAATCCAATTGGTGACTGCACTCAGTACATGCATGTACCGAAGAAAAATTGGAGTTCGAGCCCACTTCACCATTTACAGTATTTGAAAGTTCAATGAATTTGCCAAATTGCCACTGCCAATGTTTTTCAGCTCTTTCAACATGCTCATCGTCCGCCCGAAAATCGCACTTAACGCCCGTCCTCTCCTGCACTCAATCACCGCCGCCGCCGCCTCCTTCTCCACCACCGCCGCCGCCACCGCCACCACCACCACCACCACCATCTACACCACCATCTCCGCCGCAGATTTCCTCGACTCCTGCACCGTGACCCCACCAATCCACCCCTGGCCGAGGCGCCTCTACCCAAAGCTCCTCATCTCCCTCATCACCCGCCAACCAAACCTCGACCTCGCCCTCCAAGTCTTCCACCACGCCTCCAGATTCCACCCCGGTTTCCACCATAATTACCACACCTACCACGCCCTCCTCAACCGCCTCTCCCGTTCCCGCGCTTTTCACCACCAAATCGACCCCATCCTCGCCGACCTCAAAAACTCCGACATCAAACCCTCTGAAGACCTCTTCATCACCCTCATTCGCAATTTCGGCGTCTTGGGCCGCCCCAAACTCGCCTTCAAAACATTTCTCGAAATTCCGAAATTCGGAATCCAACACTCTACGAAATCGCTGAATTCACTGCTTAATTCTCTGATTCAGAACAATCAGTACGCATTGGTCCACTCGTTGTTCAAGAATTGTGGGAAGAGGTTTGGAGTTGTGCCCAATTTGTTCACTTTTAACATACTGATCAAGGCGCTGTGTAAAAAGAACGATGTTGAGACTGCACTCCAGGTGCTCGACGAAATGCCAGCCATGGGGTTTATCCCAAATGTGGTGACTTACACTACGATTATCGGCGGCTACGTTTCGAGAGGCGATATGGTTGGCGCCAAGAGGGTTTTTGGGGAGGTTTTGGATAGAGGGTGGTATCCGGATGCGACTACGTACACGGTTTTGATGGATGGGTTTGTTAAGCTAGGGAAGTTGGGTGATGCTATTAAGGTCATGGATGAGATGGAGGAAAATAAGGTAGGGGCAAATGAGGTTACATATGAGGTTATAATTGAAGCTTATTGTAGAGGAAACAAGTCCGGCGAAGCGGCAAATTTGCTTAATGATATGCTTGAGAAGAGGTATATACCGAGCTCGGCGCTTTGTGCTAAGGTGATTGATGTGTTGTGTCGGGAAGGGAAGGTGGAGGATGCTTGTGAATTGTGGAAGAAGCTTTTGAAGAGTAATTGCACACCGGATAACGCAATCTCAAGCACACTTGTGTACTGGCTTTGTAAGGAGGGGAAAGTATGGGAGGCTAAGAAGTTGTTTGATCATTTTGAGAAGGATTCGGTTCCGGGTGTCATGACTTACAATGTTCTTATATCGGGAATGTGTGAAGCGGGGGAGTTGTGTGAGGCAGGGAGGTTGTGGGATGACATGGTGGAGAAGGGGTGTGCTCCGAACGCATTTACCTATGATATGTTGATCAAAGGGTTCTGCAAGATTGGGAAAGCAGAGGAGGGGACCAGGATTTTAGAGGAGATGTTGGGTAAAGGCTGTTTGCCCAACAAGCCTATGTATGCTATGTTGATTGAGGGGCTTTGTGTATCAGGAAAGGAAGCTGAAGCCTCAAAAGTTGTTTCAATGGCGATGTCAAGTGGACAAATTGATAGTGACTCCTGGGATCTCTTATGCAATAAGTTTGTTGGTGATTTGGATAATGGGAAAAGTGTTCTTGATAAAATTATACTGGAGAGTGTTAATTAGAGGCTTTTCGCAATATCCCTTCTGAAGTGACGCAGCTCGTTGTGACAGTTGAATGCATGAAGATAATATAATGTACAAGGTTTCTCCCTTCAAAAGTATTCTGGTCAGTTTTTTTTTTTTTTTTTTTAGCAAGGAAATATCACTATTTTTCTCTATTAATGGGGTACAGTTTGGTTTGTATTGTGCTATTCTTATTGTGATTACTGTTGTGTAAAGTTGTTATTGTCCCTGCTTGCACTGTGGTTATGTTTTAGTGAGCAGACACCTTTGGTGTGCAGTGGGCCAAATTCGATAAACTATGTGGATGGCATCGGATGAGATGGTGACAGACTTGTCAGAAAGGAAAGGTGAGCTGAATAATAATTGGCACTTTCAAGCTCTGTACTGTCCACAATTTGGCTTTTGACCTTGCTTGGTTCGCCTCAGTTTGATTAGACCAAGTTTGGTAAAACTTGGTGATAAATTTGCAAATGAGTTTTGAGTATTATTCTTTTGGTTTATATGGTAGAGAAGAAAGTGTTGTAGTAAAATTTCATGCAATCATTTCATGACTATCATGCTTATCTAAGATTCTGGCTTCTTAGTTTTGAGCCTTTTATGATGCTATACTGTCTTGAATCAACTTATTGAAGCTGAAAATGTCAGGGGTTCTTGGCGTTTACTTTAGATTATGAAAAAGGTAGGGGAGGGTTTTCCAGTCATATGAATTTTTCTTTGGTTCGTGCATAGCTTTCACAGGCTTGCTACTGCATACACGCTTGTAGTTAGTGCTCTGCATGTAAAAATTGAAATAAGGAACGAACCTCCACATGAGAATGTCTGGGCTTATTAAACATAGGAAGCTTTCAGCTTCATACGTGGGGCTTGTGTTCAAGCCCAGCAGCAGAAGCTGAAGCTGAAAGAGTTGTCTGTAGTACAAATTTTTGCTTGTGTAGTACCTAAGATATTCTCATGTTGCTTGCCAGGATTTGGTTACGAAATTCGAAATCACTATAAATAATAAATAAAACACTCGGATGCATATCATATCAATGAAAAAATGACCAAACTTTTTGAAAAGTTATTCCTATATCTTCAACCCTTTCCCATCTTTCAGCCTATGCAATTTTTCCACACACACATATTCCCAGGCATGCTAATTGACGGCTGTAATTTTGTCTTTCTAAAGGATTATAAAGCTTGATATCTATAAATGAGTTCTCCAATTTATATCTTCCTCCAACCTTTAGAGTTACAGATAGTAAAGTTGAAGGTGCATACTTTTGATATCGCATTGTGTTATTTATGCATGTGTTAGAAGTGGACAACATTTTTATAAGTTAGGTCATAATTAAAATTACAATTAGAAATATGAGGGAATTGATACAACCAAATGATGTTCCGAACCTACAGAAAGAAAATTACTAGTATGAAGAAGTTGAGATAAAAATGAAATATTACTCTGTTTCCTGGTCTGTGTGTACACGTTTCCTAGATTGAAGATTGGTGGTCCGTTGAAACAGCATCATATTCACAAATAAATTCTCAACTTCTAGTGGGGAATATATAAAGCACACGCATTTCAATTACGCAGTGCATTAGCTTTATGGATTCTATATGTCCCAGGAACAGATTGGTTGGAATCTGTACTTCTTTTCTCTATGATTGTTTATATACACTGCATTTCCTTTAAGTTTCACACATGTTTGTTTGTGATTTTCTACTGCCGAACTCTTAATGGAACTGCACCTGCAATCTGAACAGGAAAACTAATACACTTCCAAACAACACACGAAGATCATTTTTGTGAGCAATGCTTATCTTCTTTTTCTCTATTAATAGTTCTGTTCTGTGATTCTGAGGTAACCTTTATTTGTTCTTAGCATTTTCCTCTGCCTGCTCTGATAAGAACTAAATTAAAGGATCCTATTAGGTGAATGAAATGGATGGAATTGCTCGAAACTGTTGTGTCAATCTGATCTTTCGTCATGTTTATTTGAGGAGTTAACTGGTTTTTGATTTCTGATTTTTTTGAACATTAATTTTATTCAGCTCAAGACATCAATTTCACGTACTTGTGAAGTAAGTTAGAGATGGGGAAGGACAACAAACATGAGACTACTGACAGAGGGCTGTATTCGTATGGTGGTGGATGTGCTAGTGGACAGCATGGATCATACCCTCCGCAGGGATATGGCTATCCTCCTCAAGCACAACATCAACCATATGGTGGATATCCTCCGCCTGGATATCCTCCTTCTGGGGGATACCCACCAACTGCTTATCCTAGTGGATATCCACCAGCCGGTTATCCAGGTCAATCAGCTGCACATCATTCAGGTAATTGAAATACTATAATGAAGAAACAAAAGAGAATACATATGAAACTTCATATATCTTCTAAACACTTTCTTGAACAAATAGAAACAAATGAAACAAATCGCATGATGAAATTGACCGTTAGATACTAATGATCAAATACGACTCCACAACATGTTCTTTTGCCTTTTTGATCTTGCAAAATTTTGCTGACTAAAAATATGTATGTTACAGGGTACGGATCTAGCATGGGTATGGGAGGAATGCTAGCTGGGGCTGCTGCTTACGGCGCTAACCATCTTCTGCATGGTGGTGGCCGCCCTGGCTATGGTTATGGTGGTTACCAGGGATATAATCATGGGGGTTCTTATGGCTATGGTCATGGGAAGTTCAAACATGGCAAATTTAAGCATGGGAAGCATGGCCAGCCCTTTGGAGGCAAGTTCAAGAAATGGAAGTGATTGCGTTTTGGATCTAAACAAGTTGAAAGTCTACTGATAATCTTATATATCGATATATAGTGTAATTGGCTTTCAAATAATTACTCGAGACTTGTTGCTTTGATTTTGTTTTCCAATGCTCTATATACGTTGGGGTTGTTTTAGTACGTTCTTTATGTTTGTATCATGTATATATTGAGTCCTCTTATGTGGAGGATTCATCGAATAAGCTTTATTTGATAGGCGCCACAGCCCACTCTGCATATCATTTCAACGATATTACAATCATCTATATTTCAAGTTTTCATTCATGGATGATCATTCTGCAAAGTAACACAATTATTGGTGTGTAATCGAACGGTTGATTTATTTTTCATTTGAGTGATTTGTTTGTGAAATGGCATACGAATGGAGTTCCCACAAGATTTTTCTCAAGTAAGCTTATCTTGAGTGATCCCTCTAAGCATGAATTCTTATAGTTGTCTATTTCCTTTGGCACTTGATCTAATCCCAAGTGCCTAGAGCGAGCCTTCCTTTGGACGAAATTGGAAAAATGTGTGAACGTATAATTTTCAAGCATGTAATGTTATACTTTTGTGTCTAGTTATATTCGCAAAAGGAAGCCGTGCTTTGGCTTCTTTTATCATTTAAGTTGGCCTTCCTTGACCGTGAAAACTGATTGGGGTTGCTAGCCGGTAGACTCGGTACAACAGCACAATTATAGATTACCAGAAGTTAGAAGTTTCCGTTTGGGCCAAGCAATACTGTGTATAATTAAACCAAGCACGAGCGTTCATCAAACGTGGTGCATAATTTAACTTTTATATTCTACTATGTATGGATCAAAGGAGGATGATATTAATATATTTTTTCGAAGTTTTGTATGGCAAGAATTTGGAGTTCAACTCGGTCAGGTTGGGTTGGACTTTTTAACTATGAATTAGTTCCAATTCACCTAATTCAAGTGGCCAAAGGCGGAGCTGGGGTGGTTACCCTGTGCTAAAACATAGCTTAATTTTAAATTTTTTTATAATTTTACTTAAAAATTAGTGTAAATTTGTTCAAAATTGAACTTTAATCCATCTCACAATTAAGTTGGAGTCGATATCTACAAGAAAAATAAAAATAAATTAGCCGAGTCTTGTATACATTCCTAGCTCCACCTTTGCAAATATTGTGTTTTACTCTTGTAAGGAACTAATACTCGTACTAGATAAACTCTGGAAAATAGAAAAAAAATGAACGGATAAATACTTTTAGATAACAAAATTACAACTTACCAGACATACAAAACGTGTGTAGGCAACCAATTTCAAGTAAACTTTGATCCCCTACTCATTTCTAACCAATTTCCCATTTTACCAAAACGCACGTTACTTACTGCTTTACCCTTTAGCTCCTTTTCCTTTTATGTTGTTAGACACGCGTATTTTGACAACACGCAGACAATTTTCTTACGCGTTTCTTGCTGTGTATAAAGCCGAAGCCGCATGCGATATTCAACCAAAAAAAAAAAAAAAATCCACAAATCGCCGCGCCAAGCACGACCCCAAGAATCCGCAACACCAATTTTGTGATTCACCCACAAAACAAGAGATTACATCAAGTTGGTGAGCAATTTCTGTCTCGCTAGTTTCATCATAGATAGTTATGATCATCTCTTTCTTAATCACTAATTCTACTGTTTGCTTCTGAAATTGTGGTAATCTTTAATTCCTCCAAGAATTTTCGTCTGGGTTTGTGGATCTGTGAATTTTTGTTACCCTCTTGTTTGCTTTGCTGAATGTAGTTGGTGGAGTTTCATCTTGTTAACCCTTTTTTTTATTTTTTGATTGAGTCTTAATGATGGGTTTGAGCTAGCTGCTTATTGGAAATTTGTATATATTTGGGTATCTGTAGTTTGTTATGGTTAATGATCAAAGTTCATAGTTGCCTAGTTTCAAGAATCTTTCAATCATGTATATGTGTTGTGTAAAACAGTCCATTCAAGATAGTGTGATTTCGGGTTGATTTCTGGCTGTTGGCTGTGTTTGTTTCGATCTGATTACTTTCGGTTCGTGGTTTTCTCGAGTGATTAAATGGTTAAGTGATCTTGACGTAGGCATTAGTTACAAGTTGAAGTAAGATGGACGGTGGTAGAGGAGACAACAAAGACGAGTCGAATGACAAAGGGCTATTTTCAAATCTTGCTGGATATGCTGCTGGACAGTATGGTCACTACCCACAGCATGGAGGATACCCTCCACAAGGATATGGATACCCCCCACAAGCACATGGACCATCTGGGTACCCTCCTCCTCCAGGTGCCTACCCTCCCCACGGTGGGTATCCTCCTGCAGGCGGCTATCCTCCATCTGGATATCCGCCCCCTGGGGGATATCCGCCATCCGCCTATCCTCCCCCTGGTGGATATCCACCGGCTGGATATCCAGGCTCATCATCTCACCAAGGTAAGCAAATCACCATTTCTTATATCATGTGGTCTGTATAATATGTCAGTTGTGAGATTGCTAGCAAAGTTTAGTTTCAGTACCTAGTAAGCTATATATAAATGGCATTTCCATGCTCAAAAGGGTCACATATGGCTTACAAGGGCTGCCCTGTGATGTTTTATCCTAACACTGGCTTTACTTTCCCTCCATATCAAAATCGACTGTCACAACCTTGGCTAACTCGGGTTTTTTCAAGAACCAAACTGATACACAAGTCTCTAGCAATGGGAATTTTTGGTTTCTTTTTTTCATTAGTATTATTTGCAGAGGAAATTTGTTCAAAATGCATGTGGGATGTGTGGGTAGGGGTAATGGAGAGATATCCTACATTCCCATTATAAGCAATAAGGAACATAATCGGTTTATACCAAGTCTCTGGTGACAAACATTCAACATGTTTATAGCTGGAAGCTGGTAGTTGCAGATACCATTGCACTCTTTCCTGCAGTAGGTCACTGGCGGCAAAATTTATGTAGAGTTTGAGAATAGATTCTCGGACATCATATAAATCCATCCCATTCGTCCAGTAATGCATATATGACAGTCAAATATGAAGAACCGAATTGTCATTGGTAGAGTAATGTATTACAATTACGTATCCCATGCTACTGTTTTTGTTGCAATTTTTGCTAACTTAAAGAATAATACAGGGCATGGACCTAATATGGGTGGAATGCTAGCTGGGGGTGCTGCAGCAGCAGCTGTTGCTTACGGGGCTCACCAACTTGCGCAGGGGAGTCACCAAACTCACCAGGGCTATGGTTACGGGGGTCATGGCTATGGTTACGGTGGTCATGGCTATGGCCATGGGAAGTTCAAACACGGGAAATTTGGCAAGCACCATGGTCACGGGAAGTTCAAGCATGGGAAGTTTGGCAAGCACCACGGCTTCGGGGGCAGGTTCAAGAAATGGAAGTAAATGTAGTAGATCTAGGAAAATTTATGGCCGGTTATCTAAGCCTCTCTCTTGAGTCTTGAGCTTGACAATGTTAATAGTATTGTAGGTTTTCTGATGGTTTTTACTTCAGACAGAAATTCTTGGATTTACATTTCTCAATAGCTGTCATTTTCGTCCATTTTCTTCCCGTGATGTAAATATATATGATCATCCTAAAATAATTGAAATTCTTTTCTTGGTTAATGACTTAATTATCCTGTCTTTGGCCTTTGCGTCCCGTTGTCATCCCACCAAGGATAAACCAAACACACTGCACACACGCGTTTGTTAGTATATAATATATACATGGTCGAATCCTCGAGAGAACCGCGCATGCAATCTTAAGAGGAGAACAAGAGACGCCTCCAAGAAAAATTTGCGGACTGCAAAATTAAATTTGGTACTCAATCTCCATATTTTATCCAATAATTTTCTTATTTTCATCATGAATGGTTTGCTTTCGGATTCGTTGTCATATTTCGTTGCTGCAACAATTTTCTTCCTGGTTGGATTCATAGATTTCTTTGATTTTTTTTTTGGTTTTGTTTATGTTGAATGGAGTGGATGGAATCTTTCATTACATTTTTCTTAAATATGCTTTTGGTGAACATGGGTTCATTTAGTTGAATTTAATGTTGTTTTGATCATGGATTACGATTAAAAATCCTTGGAAACCTTCTTGGTTTGTGTTCTTATGAATTAAAAAACAAAAGCAAAAGTGTAGCAAAATTGAAAGAATTTGTGACAGACTGTTGACCCCAAATATATGCGCCCAAACAGTATCATGCATATGGTTTGCAAATTTGTTTAAATTGAATAGATATGCATCCTTTAAATCATCTCTTTTACCAGGCTTTGATGTCTAGGGATGGAGGAGGTGGACTGCTTGTGTTCATTTCATTGAACGTTTTGAAAAGTTTGCAACTGTTATATTAGCTTGTGCATAATGTTGGTTGACCTATGTCCAGGTTGGAAGATGTTCTCTTTGCATACGCAATTTAGTTGAACATCGATTATATCAAGTATAACCTGATTTGGAGTTGCTTCATTAGGGTTGGCTGCGGTCTGCTTCTCTTGGATTCACTGTGGTTTTGCTTTCCCATTAGTCGCTGGATATAATTTTATGCAGTTACTAGATTCAAGTTGAAGTTAAATGGACGGAAGCAGGAACAACAACGATGATACTAGTGACAGAGGGCTATTTTCAAATCTTGCTGGATTTGCTGCTGCAGCCTTTCCACGGCCTGGATCACATCATGGATATCCCCCGTATGGACATGCACCATCTGGGTACCCTCCTCCGGGAGGATATCCTCCCCACGGTGGGTATCCTCCTCAAGGCGGGTACCCTCCCCAAGGTTACCCTCCTTCCAGTGGCTATCCTCCATCGGGATATCCTCCTGGACCTCACCCTGCAGGTTATCCACCAACAGGCTATCCTGCTCCTGGTGGATATCCACCAGCTGGTTATCCAGGTCCCCATCACTCAGGTCATTCAGGTAATTACAATAATTTGTCGCCTTAGATATAGAGCCTTTCCGTAACATCATTAGGTTTGTCCAAAAATCAAATTGACTGAACCATTCACACAATCAGCGCCTGTAAATGTTTAATGGTTCGGAGTCGTTTGTTATTGATACTTATGTTGTGCTTCAACTTGGTTTTAGAGAAAAGAAAACTTTGAACTGAACCAAACCTATGCTGATACCATACAGTAGTATGAGAATAGTTTGGAAACCGTTGGCTAAATAGCATGCACCGTTGCACTTTGTTTTGGAGGATCACGCACATCGAAGTATAGAAAGTCATATGCTTCAAGTAGTGCTCCCTTTCTCTTTCGTGCTATTGGATATAATACAGGGCAATTGAATATAGCTTTCCAAATTCCTATGGTCTTTCATTTGTACTAGATCCTTATCACCGCAGTTTGAGTTTGCTCAGTTTTTGCTAACTATATAAAAAACCATTACAGGGCATGGATCTGGTGGTATGGGAATGGGAACGATGCTAGCTGGGGGTGCTGCTGCCGCAGCTGCTGGTTATGGCGTTCACCACCTTGTCCACGGGAGTCACCATGGTGGATATGGTCATGGGGGCCACTTTGGTGGCTTCGGTCATGGGAAGTTCAAACACGGAAAATTCAAGCATGGTAGATTTGGCAAGCATGGCAAGTTCAAGAAGTGGAAGTAAATAGCATTTACTAGCCAAATACAATGGTTGTATCATACTACTTTCTAATACTTTTGTCTTTTTCTTGTTTTGATTTCATTTTCTTTTTGAAGAGATGCTATGATTTTTATTTCTTTGTGTTCCTATGATGTAATTATATATGTTTTGTATTGTGTTATTACGTCATATATATCTTTGTACATTAAACTATTGGGACTGACTCAATTTTATGATTATAAGGAGATTATTTCTTAATAGAGATTTAACTATAAATAGTAATCTTTAACTTTGTTATTCTTTAATGAAACTTGCATGTATCTAAAGTATTAAGAGAATAGTTAAACATCTCAGTTTCAATATTCACGAGTTATTACTTAATAGCAAGTTCAAAAGTGTGGCAACAGCTCTAAAAAACAAAATTTTTCATCTAAACTTTTACTATAGCCACATTTTTTGGTTTCTTTTTGCAATTATAACTATATGGAGGAAAATTTCTAAGAACGAGATTTCAGAAACACATGAAATATGTATTGTGGAGGTTATTCCCAAAATATAACTAACCCGAGTTGGGACCGAAAAATTTTATGATTATATGAAGGTCATTATTTTATAGAACATATTTATATGAAGGTTTCACTCTATTGTTTAATGAATTTGGTTCCTTGTCTTCTTCTTTTTTGGATCTTTCCAAGGTTTTCTTATTGGTGTAGTGGGTATAACCAATCTACGAGAGCAAAAGATAAGAGAACAGGTAGAGGGGAAATAAATGGACGGTTTGTTTGTTTGTTTGTTTTTCCAAAGGCAAATGGATGTTTGTAAGAGGGGAAAAGCCAGCATTATCGAAAGAACACATAAGATATGTAAAACAATCGCTTGCAGTGAGTTCTATACCTCTTACATGAAAATAATATGAATATCAGAGTAAGATGAAATTGGTAAGGGTAGATAGAACGACTGGTTCCAATACATCTTCATAATGTTTACAGATGATTTGCAAAGCATGCGCCAATTAGGAGCATTGGTAATGTTTGACATGTTTTTTCTCTATTTGGGCTTTCAATGGTTCACTAGTCTTGTGACAGTGTAGCCCAGCAATTGACAATCTTTACAACGGCAACATAATCAAGAGACTAAACTGCGAATACTTACTCTGATTCTTACCCACTTCCCTTTTATATCCAGTGTTGCAGTAGTCATGTGTAATAAGTTTGGGTACGTTTATGTGTACATAAGTCATAAGTCAATAACGATTTGGTTGTTAGTTAATTCAAATTTGTTACATTGCTAGTGTTTTTCACCTTGGAAACTCCAAGGGGTCAATTTTTGGGAGGAAGATCCTCTGTTCCAAAATTGCCCTTTTATTTAGGGATGACAATAGGTCGGACCGGGACTAGGGTCAGCAATCTCGTCACCATCATGATCTTCAATCCCAGTCCCATCCCGGCCCAATTTCCAATTCGGGCTTTTCGAGGATTCCCCATACCCTTACCTATTTGGTAGTTCTCTGACTCCAGCCTAAATCCCCAAACTTGGCCATGGCAAGCGCATGTAAAAGGTAGATGGCAGGATGGGGGACATGAAAGCATATGTGAGCTTTTTGTGTTATTTGATTTGGAGAAAATGAGAGGGCAATCTTTAGCTTGGGGAAAAGGAAAGGGTAGTCCATTAGAGTTTCTCAATAATAATAATATAATCATATGGAAATGTTATTTGTGCTCCAAAAAAGTCATTGTACTTCTTCTTTATTTTTTATGCATAGGTGAAGTGCACAATGACTTTTTTAGAATGCCAATAATAGCACCCTAATCATAAATTAAAAAAAATTAAATAAAAAAAATATATTTTCGAGCCGGGTTCAGAGATGGGAACTACGATCCCATTTCCGACCCAAACTTTATGGAGTAAATTTGGGTTTCAGAGATCCCCATCCCCGAACTCAATTGGGCCGGGCCATTCATCCCTCAATGGATCAGAAGCTCAACAGGGGCCAGAACCTACATGTATTTTTGTCATCCTAGTTGTGATAAAATCAAATTTGTAATAAGATTGTAACAAAACCAAATTTGTCACAGAGTTGTGACAAAAGTAAATTGTCACAAAGTTGTAACGAAACCAATTTTGTCACATGGTTGTGACAAAATCAAACTTGTCACATGATTATGACAAAACTAAATTTGTCACAAGATTGTGACAAAACCAAATTTTTCACAAGATGTGACAAAACCAAATTTTTCACAAGATTGTGACAAAACCAAATTGTCACAAGACTGTAACGAAACCAAATTTGTCACTTGCTTGTTATAAAACCAAATTTGTCACATGATTATGACAAAACCAATTTTGCCACAAGATTCAGATAAAACCAAATTTGTCATAAGGTTGTAACAAAAGCAATTTTGTCACGAGGTTGTAACAAAATCAATTTTGTCACGAGGTTGTGACAAAACCAATTTTGTCACAAGTTGTGACAAAACCAATTTTGTCACAAGTTGTGACAAAACCAGTTTTGTCACAAAACCAATTTTATCACAAGTTGGGACAAAACCAATCAATGTTGTGACATAACTAATTTTGTCACACGGTTGTGCTAAAAGCAAATTTGTTACAAAGTTGTGAAAAAGTAATTTTGTCCCATCGTGGATTAGTTCCCTAAATCCCCGAACTCGGCCAGGTAACATTATCGTAGATGATTCACGCTGGACGTTCTATAGAAGTTTGAATGCTTAACTTATATTGAAAATCACATAATCAACACACATCTTCAATTAAAATAATTTTCAAACATAATGAATTTTCAAAATCCTGCTCATTCATCTTTAAAATATAATTCACAGAGCAACGAAACTTCATTCCAGATCTTTCAAAAACAACTAAGTTTGCAATTGGATAGAAAGCAAAGTATAAAGTATTGATAATGAAATAAGTACATAGTCAACCACAAAAGAAGATAAACATAATTTCCTTTAACCATAACATAGCACATCAATCAAAAAAGACCAATATTTGGTTTGAAGAAATGGAAAGGACGAAGAATGAAACTTCATTCCAGATCTTTCAAAAACAACTAAGTTTGCAATTGAATAGAAAGCAAAGTATAAAGTATTGATAATGAAATAAGTCAACCACAAAAGAAGATTGGCATAATTTCCTTCAACCATAACATAGCACATCAATCAAAAGACCGATCTTTGGTTTGAAGAAATGGAAAGGACGAAGAATGTGGGAAACTATATATTTTCGGGGCGGGTTTGGGGGCGGAGATTACAATCCCATCCCCAACCCAAACCCAATGAAATAAATTCGGGTTTCGGGGATTTCTATACCTGAAGGAATTCATGCCTAATTGGGCCGGGCTACTGCCATCCCTAGTGGTGAGTTGCAGTTGTGGAATTAAAGAGTTGTGGTCGAGTCCAACTTTAATTAGGGTACAAATGTGTCTGGAGTGTTGGGACACAATCCTCCCGCATCTGAAATATGGTACATTTGGTTGAGTTCGAAATATGGACAAAATGTTCTTAATATAATGAATTGAGAATATTATTGAAAATAAAATGTATGGACCTTCCGACTTAAAATATAGAGATAAAAAATTTAGGGTATGATAAGTCATCTAATGCACATAAAGTCATTTTATACTTGCCCAAAAAAAAAGTGTACGCAGTACTCCAGCCAAAGTCTAGGTTGTAGGATTACTTCTGCAAATTTGTTTTCTACAAGAAAAAGATTTACAAATATAATTGATCCAAAAGTATACAAAGAAATGAAAACCAACTAATGCAGTCAAAGTCAAGAATGAACCACAGTAGAATAACTACATTGATCACCTACTCTGCAACAAGTAACCCCATTATTCTTGCTAGTTTTAACATTTTCTTATACATATAAAAATGCCCCTATATTAAAATGTCACTCCAATTTTCCGCGTATTCCAATTTCTATATCCAAAAGAATATAAAGTACAATTCTGCAAACTTTTTGGTTTGCATGTTCCTGAGAATTGAGTGGTTTAGATGAGGGTCCACTTCACATGCAATGAAGTTGTCCTTATTTGCATATCCCTTTTAAACTATAAATTTGCTTTATTTTATTAAAAACTTGAGAGATTTAGTTCCTTTAATTCCAACTACTTGTGACAATGGTCCTTCGGTTTTTATATATGCGTTTCTAACTGTTGAGTTTTGTCCAAAAATTATTTTAGTTTTACTGTCGATACTATGTACTCGAATAAATTTATATTCGTGTATGTGAGAGCTAGTTCTTAACTCATTTACTGTTGATGTTTTCTGTAATTTATTCTATGAATACAAAACTTTGTCGTTTACCCTTAAAATACTTATATCCTTTTACAACTTATTAATTATCTCCTTTGAGAGAGAGAGAGAGAGAGAGAGAGAGAGAGAGAGAGAGATTGAAGAGAGAATTAGAGAATATTGATCTCAACCATAATCATCCCCTTGATTAGTGCCTTTATTTATATAGAGAACTAATTAGGGTTTACCAATCCTACTGGGATTGTGTCCATCTATTACATAGAGTCCATATAGGTTTACTACTTCTAGTTTACACAGTCATACCCAGATACAAATACCTACAACACTCCCCCCTTGAGTGTGGAGAATTCAAAAAGTAGGCTCATCATATCTTCGGACGAATAACGTAGGTTGTTGATGAAGTCGTCGCAGTATGCACTTGGGTCAAAACTAATATCATCTTCAGGATGCATTAAGCGTACAAAATGTATGACCAACTCAATGTGGGTGTTTCATTAAAAACATTGCAAGGCAACAAAACCTAGTGGGAAAAAATTGACCTGTGCTAAGGAATCTAATTTGGAAACGTGCCTTGTGCCTTGTTTGAGCCTCATAAGTAATCTGCATTAGCATAACTAACAAGGCAAGCATCAATCTAAAAGAGGTAATCCATCATGATATGCATATTCGTAGTACCTTTAAGAAAATAAAAGATGTCTTTGATACCAGTCCAGTGGTAGCATGTTGGCATGTAGCTATACTGAGCTAACAAACGAGATGTCTGTCTAGTGTATTGAGGTAAGTACAATAAACGTCAATCACACTTAGATATGGAACTTCAGGCTCCAATACCAACTTATTCATACTCTTCAGAATGAAATGGATCTCAATTAACATCTAGAGATCGGACGACCATAGGCATACTTGAGGGCTTTGCTTCATCCTCATTAACATGTCACAACATCTTATGGACGTAATTCGACTGATGAATTAAAACACCACCAGTGCAATGCTCAAGTTTAAAGTCAAAGTAGTTGGACAATACCTAGGTCATGCATCTCAAATTCCAACTTCAACTGCCATGTAGTTTTCTCAAGCTCTTCCATAGTATTAAAAAATGACTCAAATTAGGAATGTGAAACATGCAAAGGGCATAATTCGTTATTAACATATCCCTAATTGATCAAATATTTACTTAAGTGGTTATACCACTTCTGCCCGGATTGTTAATCTGTAAACTGAAAGCCTCAAATGAATGGAAGAGGGTGTTCTGTGGTCGAGAACTATTTGAATCAGTTATCTCAAATCCTTCGGGACCTTTCATCTATATCTCAATATCAAGCTCCCTATAAAGATACGCTATAACCACATTGACGAGCTTCATATTCAGTTCTTGGGAATCAACCAAACTAACAAGGTAGTAGAACATTATAACCCGTTACGCGGGAATTTGTCCTATCGTAATCAATGTCAGGGCTAGTGAGAGAAGCCTTACGCTAGGAGATATGCCCTTCAATGCACTGTTTCATTCTTCTCATAATGCTTCCTTATGAAATCTACATGTAACCTACATGGTTCACATTTGGTGGTGTGGGAACTACATGGTCAAATACTTTTTGTTTTACTAAGGAATCTAATTAGACCCATATTGTTTGTTTCCATTTGACCAATCAGCTCGACGTTATGCTTCATCAATGGAACGCGGTTTGATATCGTCACACTTTGTGATTCAGTGGCTACTGCATAAGCAAAGATATCGTCGATGAAAAAAATCAAAAAAAGAAAAAAAAAACCACCGGAAAACCCAACCAAAAAAAAAAAAAAAAAAAAAAAAAAAAAAAAAAAAAAAAAAAAAAAAAAAAAAAAAAAAAAAAATTATCTTATTTCAATTCTACAAGCTCGTCCGAAAATGAGGTCTTCTGGTTCTTGGGAATTTGGATTTTGGGTATCACCCTAGGATGTCTCCTAGGACATTTCCATAATCATGCGCATTTCATGAGTTTGAATCGGTTGAGATAGTGATAGGATTAAGTTATGCCATAGCTTTCCTCTTCCAGGGATTGAATCATTCGGACAGATTCTGCATCGCTTCTGGCCAGGGACAGAGGATTTGCTAGCCATGGATATACCCTGTTCATCAAAAACAAAATGCCATACGGGGGAGTTGCATCCTTTGGGGATGGGGCAGTTTCAATGATTGATTCCTTTTTGTTGTTTGCATTAATGACCTTAGGGCACCTTTACTAACTCAGAATCAGAATGGACATGAATCGGAATGAGCATGAATCAGAATGAGCGGGAATCAGAATGGTTAGGAATCAAATCAGTCATTCCATTCCAGTATTTACTAACTATTCGGAATCGTTGTCCCGATTCTGAATTAGTGTAATTTGATTACCAAAATACCCTTTAATAAAGATCAAATATTGTTAAGCTTTATTCTACATTATTATTTTTAACTATCTCTACAATTTTACTTACAATAGGAGTAATTATCCAATCTTACAAAGTTTAATAACATTTGCTAAAAAAAAATTGAGTATTAATAACACATCACAAATAAGTCATCTTCTCAAAACTTGCACAAAATTGTTTTAGTTGCAACTCTTTCATTTTGAATCCAATTGATGCGAGGTTAGCGACGTTAGACTCCTATTGTTCTCCATTTTCTATTGATATTAATATCGCAATATTTTTTATGTTTTCAGGTAAAATCGATTGATTTCTGTCAAATTTAGCCACCCCAAGGTCAAGTGAGGTGTCAATCTTTTTGTTTCTTTAAGATCTACAATGCCCACAAATTGCTTTAAGTTTTGATTGAGTTTTTGTAAAACTCATTTGGCTCCCTTCTTAATGGTGTCGCCATGTTGGCACTAACTGTTTCTATATGACACAAATTATTTCTGTATTGACATAAACTATTTCTGTGTTGCACAAACTGTTTCTCTGTACGTGATTTTTAAGAAGGGGGTCCTATATGTGAGTTTTGTTTGACTAGCAGGGGTGATCCCCATTATTTTGTTCTTACAAGTGAACATTCAAAATTAATGAGCGAGGTCATTGTTCCTTTCATTTTGTTTCTATTTTTATTTTAATTAAAAATTAGGATAGTTATGGGTGAATTAAATTAGTGAATACATGTCAACAGGACAAAAGGGGAACATACATTTCAGGGAAAGATGATCCGGAGCCCTATTGAGAACAGACAATCATTAATGGCTGAAAAGGAAGCACAAACAAAAAGAGACACAAGAGAACCTACTCTTAATTCATAATTAGTTCATTACCTTCATGTGAAACTATTTTAGAGTCTGATAGATGAAGTCAGAGTTGAACTAATGAGGCAACTGATTTTGAATTGAATAAGGAGAGTGGTAGTCATATAAAATGAGAATAGGGACAAATTGGAAGGAGGAGCTAGCTAACTGCTTAGCTATCAGTTGTTGGTTCCAGCTGTATTCACGACCGTTCTCACTTATCTTCTCTTACTTTTCTTCCTTATAGCGGGACGATAGAGTTTATATTTGTCAGTTTATAATTTTGGTTTGAAGATTAATGTCATCGACTCACATTATAATCTCCATTTCTAGTTTTCTAGTTTTAGGAAATACAAGGTTGATATAATTTAAAAAGACAAGTCAACTCAACATGATTATTTTAATAAGATCATACGATTATTCGTTTATTTCCAGTTATGAGTCACACAAAATCTCAAGTTAATTATGACATCAATATAAGGTTCAAATTCACATTCTGACAACTTAAACGGGAATTTAATTTGACGGATATTTTACCATATACACTTGAGACAATTTCTTTTTATTTTATTTTCTATTGACCAACGAAACAAAATAAAAAACTGTAACAGAAGTTGAAGTAATTCACATAGGGTGATACTGCAGTGCAGAGTGGGAAAAGAGAGATGGAAGGCATGACGATGGTTTTGGTTTGTTTATTCTGAGAGCAGGGAGAGGAAGTGTTGTGCCCTCGTGATCCGTGCACAGTGTACGTGATATCCAAAGCGCAGACTGACTCAGTAAACAGACTTCTCCTCCAGTCCTCAGCTAAAACTACAACATTAAATACCCACAATTGCCATTCCCTTGTCATCTCCTTCTGTTCTCGGCTGAAGTTGCCATCAATCATCTGCTCTTAATATTTATTATTGCAACACCCACATTTTTCCCCTCAAAAAGAGCCAGAGATTTTGGGTCACCCAAATTTGCTGCTGAATTTCTGGTGTGAGCTCCACTAGTCAGGTACTTTAATTCTTGTCTCTTGTTTCTCTGTGGTTGTGTACTATGCTATGCTTCCAGTCTTTTGTTTATGTGACTCTGTAAGTGTTGACTCTGTTTTTTTCAGCCAAATTTGAATGTTTCTTGTGTTTTGGGGCTTCCATTGTGGTGAATTATGTACATTTGTTTGTTGTATATTTGTGGGTTGAGCTTACTTTGTTGAAATTTGGACTGGGTTTATCTTGTTTTAGCTTCAGTGCTCTGTTGGATGCATAAGTTTTGGTATTGAGTGTGCTGCTGAATAATTCCCCACTCACCCCACTAATTAAAGACTTGGTATTTCCGAATGGTTCAGAAATTTTTGGTGCGTAGCTGTGAATTTCAAGTGCAATTGATTCCTTAAAAGCAAAAGTTTTATTGGTCAGTGGGAATCTGTCAGCTAAGATATGAATATTGGAATTTTTTTTTTGAATTTCAGAATAAACCCTCAGTAGGAGTATTATAAAGCAATCAGCTTAGGTGAAGCATTGTTTGTCTGTGTGCATGGTCTTTTCCCTGTTTCTTAGTAGGCAGCATATAGTTTAGTGTAATTGACTTACATGTAAAGGAATACTTTACATAATGTATTTACCAGAATTGTTAGGTTTATGCAAAAGTGAGCCTAAGATTTCTCGTCGGAGATAAGAGAGCAAGTTAATTGCGTTTGATTACAAACAATCGACAGAAGATGTATTCCCTCAGTGGAAACTTATCTGATAATTACTTGGCTTGCATATTCATTGATTTAAATGGAAACCTAGGTTCAATTATTGGCCGAGGTTTGATATATGCCAAATGGGCCTTGTCTTCATCAATTTCCTTAGATCACATGGCTCTCTGTATAAATGGAAAAGTACTATGTGTATTGGAGAAACCACGTACCATGCCGCCCTGATGTAGCGAATCCACCTATACTCTAATACATGCACAATCATTAGCGCAGTATGATGGGTTTAGTTCTCTACTTTTAAGGCTTAGATGTTGGGGATTGCACAAGTGTTATAATGTAGGAAGATCGGATACATCACACTGGGCATTACTGTGCAAGCTTCTTAAATGAAGTAAACAGTGCAAACTTTTTAGTGTTTCGTTCTTTTAGCAGTTTATAATGTATTAGTTTCTATTAGTTTCTTTTATCCGTCTCGCATGAAGAAGATTGCAGAAACCAAAAGGAAATGTGATATTTTTCTTCTATTAGTATTTTTCTATTTCAATTGGAAATGTAGCAGAAGACAACTAATGCAAATAGAAACAAGTTTGAGTATGATTTCTTTAGGCATGAAAATGACAGCATTTATAATTGGGGTTTTGGTGTTCGATACTTTTGTCATGGCAGATGTGTTCAAGTTAGGATTGCTTATTGTACTCAGGTATATATCAGGCATAGTTTCTGTGAGCAAGTGGGGGAATTCCTGAAAGGTCTTAGGTAGTTTAACAACATGTGTCCATGTTTGAAATCTCTGGAATTAATTACTACCATTTCATATCCTATAATCATTCCGTACCCTTGTTTTTTTTCATCTGCTTATATGACTTGTGATGAAATGTTGGGGCATCTCTGCTCGGTAGGTGATGTATAGAAAGTTACTGAAAATTGAGGAAACATCAATATGGTATAGAAGCTGTGTAATGCTTAAACTTTTGGAGGTTATGCCAATTTCTAGTTGTACTCACTTCTTCTTACATACTATTATGAAAACACCAACAGTTTCATCTGGATGCCAGTTTTTCCCTGTTCTTCTCTAAATATTTGAGGTTTTCCACTGAATCTTTATATATGGCTCTGGTTTTCTGTCCAAGAAATTTCAGAAATTTGATGGAAGGGATGAAAGTCAGATGCCTATGCATCTGTTATATGATTGGTTGTAATGATGTTCCTTTGCCTTGTCAGCTCTTCGAATATAAAACATTACTCCCAATGACTTATTGATGCCATCAAATTTGATCACTTAATTTTTTGTTAACTAATTGTTTCTGTTTTGCTGCTGTTGCAGGCTGTCCAAGAATATGGATTTGGGTGCAATTTGGGAATTTCTCTGACCAAAATGGATCCTCAGGCTTTTATAAGACTGTCAATAGGCTCACTTGGACTGAGGATTTCTGGAACCCCATTGAAGTCTGAAAAAGCTGGAGTTCATGCATTCTCCTCTCCATGTTTGTGTGAAATTCGCCTTCGTGGATTCCCTATGCAGACAGCACCGGTCCCTTTAGTATCTTCTCCTGAAGCTACACCTGATTCTCATACAATCGCCTCAAGTTTCTACCTAGAAGAATCCAATATCAAAGCGTTGCTCGAACCTGGCTGCTTCTACAGTCCTCATGAATGTTTGGAAATTGCTATTTTCACGGGGAGGAAAGGGTCCCACTGTGGTGTAGGGGCCAAAAGGCAGCAAATTGGAACTTATAAGCTGAAAGTTGGTCCTGAATGGCGGGGAGGAAAGGGAGTGGTTCTATTCAGTGGGTGGATAGGTATTGGCAAAAACAAACAGGAGAATGGAAAGTTGAATGCGGAGCTTCATCTGAGGATAAGATTAGATCCTGATCCCCGATATGTTTTCCAGTTTGACGATTTGACTAGACTCAGTCCCCAGGTAGTTCAGCTTCAAGGCTCCATTAAGCAGCCTATTTTCAGCTGCAAGTTCATCAGAGACAGGTAAGGTGACTTATTTTTGTCTCTGTATTTGATCAATCGGATCGTTCCTTTGCATATTTTGGTGCCAAGAATATAGGTTTTGAAATTTTGAAAGTGTCTATAGCCTAGTATACACTTGGGAGTCAAATAACAAGTCATGTTGGATACTTATCTGTAATCTTGATAGCCAAATTTTGGATGTGGTTTTAAAGTATCATGTAACTTTGATGTATTCCTTTTCCTGCGATGGACAACTTGGCTTCCATGTGTCAATGAGGTTTTGACAAATTTATGAATTGTCAGGGTTCCCCAGGTGGATCCATTGAGCACTTACTGGTCAAGTACTGCTGTAGATCCTGATCTCGAATCAGAGAGAAGAGAGAGAAAGGGATGGAAGGTGACGATACATGATCTCTCTGGCTCAGCTGTTGCAGCAGCCTTTATGACAACTCCATTTGTTCCATCATCAGGTTGTGATTGGGTTGCGAGGTCCAACCCAGGAGCCTGGTTGATTGTGAGTCCTGATCCTTGCAGGCCTGAGAGCTGGCAGCCATGGGGAAAGCTTGAGGCATGGCGTGAGCGTGGCATCAGAGACTCGGTTTGCTGCAGGTTTCGACTTTTGTCTGAATGCCAGGAGTCAGTGGAGCTCCTCATGTCCGAGATCCGCATCAATGCTGAAAAGGGTGGGGAGTTTTCCATTGACACAGACAAACAGATGCGAGCAGCAGCGGCAGCTGCAGCAGCTACTCCGATACCAAGCCCACAAAGCAGTGGAGACTTTGCAGGTTTGTATCCAGTTGCAGGTGGTTTTGTCATGAACTGTAGAGTGCAAGGGGAAGGAAAGAGCAGCAAGCCATTGGTACAACTAGCCATGAGGCATGTGACATGCGTGGAGGATGCCGCCATCTTCATGGCTCTTGCAGCTGCTGTTGATCTCAGCATTGAGGCATGTAGGCCTTTCCGTCGGAAGTTCAGGAAACCGTCTTGCCATTCTTCATGAAAAACTAAATTTGAGAACAAAAGTGTGTCAGATTTATCCTTGAACCCGAAACAGCCCATAGTTTGTCTTGATTGATAAAACATCTGGAATTGTATATAAGGAACTGTTTACAACTCTCTGGAAGATTGTTCAACTCATTCATGGTAGCAGTAAAGCCAAATGACATTGTACAGTACAAATTTTGAGCAGTGTTTTCTCATTCTCAAGATGTGTTGTTTGCAAAAGAACCCTAAACAAGATGCACTGAAATGCTAAAATGCTAGCAAGTTGATTACGACTTCTTAGCCTTTCTTCAGACAAGCAAATACTGAACGAAAATAGTTGATCTCAGTGATGCTTAGTGTTCTCACTTTTGACAATGTTTAACATGAAAATTTGCAAGTGATTGCATTGCATGATCCTCATAAGTGCAGTGTGTTAGTTTCTTTTGAATGACTGAGCAATTTGCATGTCAATAGCTAAGGATATCATCCAAAGTGAAACTCAAACACAATTTCAGGTCATATATGTAGATAGCAATACAGGCCGGAGAACAAAGGCTCCTTGGAAAACAATGTCAAGGCAACAATACATCTCCATCATTTGAAACACGAAAGGAGCTAATGGAGCCTAAAAACCACTTGCTGTTGGTAACAGTTACAAAGGATTAAGAGACTAAGCTTCTGTTGTCTGGAACAGTGTATCGACTTCTGCAATAATGGTTCGAGCTTCTTCAATTTCAGGGCCTTCCTTCTGGTCCAACTCTTCTTCTAATTCAGCCTGGAAATAGAGTTCACGTTTAACAAAGTGCAGCAAAAGGAGCTGATATCCAAAGTAAACACAAAAAGATTCACACTTACCAAAATTCCTTTCAGGTCAGCAAGTGAGGCCTCTAAGCGCTTTCGACAATCAGGAAGCATCATCCTTGACTCAGCCAGTACATTTTCCTGTAAAGAAACCAAGAACACAAAAATTTAATTTGGAATGGGATTAACGTTACAGATACAAAGTCTTTCTCTAAAATTGACTTCTCCATGAAGTAGTTTAACAAGGTAAATAGGACAACTGGTAAAATTGACTTCTCAACATGATACATTTCAGCAATAGTCATATACTTCAGAGTGCATATTGCAGGCTTCAGTGATGAAAGCTGCTAAATCCCATAATTTCTACAGAAAAAAGCAAACCTATGTGCACAATGTACCAATCAACTAAGTCAATCTACAAATCACCTCACTAACGTTTCAAAATCTCCATTAAACACTTTAAATGAGTCATCGTTGAAAGTAAGTTTACCCTTAAACTTTATCACTTGTATACTGGTAGAATATCTATTAGTGGAAAAATACAATAATAAGAAATGTGGGACTTCTTTTTCTACCATTCATCAAGAAAGTACTCAAAAGAAAACAGTCAACCAAATTTGACGAATATCAAGGAAGGCCTATGCTCAATAATGTCCCGTAACATGTTCCCTCCTGATGGAAGTGAACTACACCTAAGCCATATAAATTCCCAAAGAACAGATGATCATTGACTCAAGTGTCACATGTAGTAAATATTTAATATAATAAGATGCCACACATAAAACAGTAAGCAACAAGCAGAGAATTTCGGGAGCTCATAAGTCCCAGAATCCCGGAAAACCGTCAAATTCCCAAATCTACCAATCTTAACTAAGCTGACAACATATTTGAATTTCCACTTAACAAGCATGTTCAACTAATCAAATGCCTACAAGAGAACATCAAGACGGTTACAACTTGATGATGCTATGTGGTTTATAACCATACCTGTTGCTTCAGGTCATAGGGGTCAGCTCCCTTCTCTTTCATGTCTGCTGTTTTTGCAGCCTCCCTCTCAACCTCCTCCTCATAAGAATGAAGCTCCTTCACGATGCGTTTGCAAGTACCGGTCTTGATTTTCAGATTCCTAAGCGTTGCCATAACGACCTGTACTAAAAAAGAAAAAAAAAAAGGGCACTCTCTTGAGCAAATTCTATACTACATAACTCAGGATCACCAACAAGCAAACAACCAAAAATTGCATTTGGGTTTTCTTTTCAATCAATACATAATTGCATCTGTTTGCCCCACTGATAATCAATTCATGACTGATTAATTTGAGAGAACCCAGGACACAAACATGCATAAAATAAGCAAAATGTAGGTCTAAACCCCCCTCTAGAACCCAGACAATTCGCCCTATGATCAAACCCTTAAGAGACTAATTTGGGGCTCATCTCAAATCCGAATCAAATCTCAATCAACTTACCTTAGAATGTAGATCTCGTTGACGGCGGACCTCCAATTGGTTCTGCTCCCAACCTCCAAGGCCGGAATTGAAGGTTGCGGTCGGCCCTTCTGCCAAGGCGTCTGTCGACCTCGGGGTTCCGAAAGAAACTGAAATTAGGCAGAGAAAATTGAGAACAGCGGAAGCGGCTGGTTCTGATTTTTGGGAGACGATCTGAAGAATATGTTGGGTTTTTTTGTGAAAATGCAATATTACGGGTAAAGGAGGAAGAACACCTTTTTTTGGTGTTTTATGTGGTATGGTAGGGGTATGTTTGCAGTAAGAACAATTTTTGCTGCTCAAGCCCCCCATTTTCACACTTTCTCGTAAATTGTTTTCATGATCGGAACCGTTCACTTTATTCATTAACATGTCAAGATTATTCCTACAAAATTTCAATTAAAACGGAGATAATTTGGTTATCTAACTTTGTAAAACATATCGACGGTCCGTTTAATGCCTAATTATACCGTTCATATAGTTCATACAGTTAGATAACCAAACGATCTCCGTTTTGATTGAAATTTTGTAGGAATGATCTTGACATGTTAATGAATAAAGTGAACCCTTCCGATCATGAAAACAATTTACGAGAAAATGTGAAAATGGGGGCTTGCTGGCTGCTCAAGCTAAAGCAGCCAAAAATTGTTCTTGCAGTAATAATTGGTAGAAGTTGATTTTCTTACAATTGTGGTGTATTACATGGGTATTTTCGTCCAAAAAAAAACCTATTTATTTTATAGGTGGGAGAGATTATTTATTTATTTATTTATAAAATCATCTCATTTAACCTTTTTAGGTAATACACTTTGTATGAATTCTATAATCTTTTCTCAAGTTGTAATTTTAGTTTCAAATTTATCTTTTTTATTAGTACATTGCGAGTAGAAAATAACTGTTATGGTATTTTTTTAGAAGGGTTGAATGACCTCGATAAATTTTTTGAAGCACGCCCCCAAATTCTCAGCCATGGCAATGATGAGCGGTTGATGAGTTCAATCTTTTGCATGAATTCAATAATCTTTTCTCAAGTTATAATTTTAGTTTCGAATTTGTCCTTTTATTAGTATATTGTTATGATATTTTTTGAAAATGGGTTGAAAGACCCCTGTATATTTTTTGAACCAGACCCCCAAATTCTAAGCCATGGCACTGATCAAAGCTACCAACAGAAAGCAGGCACCTATGAGGCACCATTGATTGAGTTACATGCATTATCACAAGGTTACCATCCCTTGGGATTCATTCCTATCACTATCCAAACATAGCGCCACAAACTCTTCTCGAGCCAAATTGGCAAATGCGGAGTGAGGGTTGCACCGATTATCGGATTTTGGGGAGACAATAGACTGACCATATTGGTAAGTAAATGATACGTCTGCTTCTTGGATGTACACTGATTTGTCACATTAATTGGAAACTGAGCATCTCCAATAGATTCTCTAAAATCAAATTGGGTCCCAATTTGTAGAGCCACATAGACTAAAATCACTAAAAATCATCTCCAACACTTTCCACAAACCAACTCTTCAAATTCAAAATTTTGTGGACTACTCTTTAAATTTGCAACTTTGTGGAGTAGTCCACAAATATTTTTTATTATTAAAAGTGGGTCCACAATCAAATGGAAGGTTGAGATCAACTTGAAGATTTAAATGAAGATGAAGCAACATCATTTTGTGGAGTTTGTTGGAGATGAAATTTTAGACTTTACAAATTTCAATTAACAAATTGCCACATAGGTCTACAAATGTGAATTTGTAGAGTGAAATTTATAAACTCTTTTGGAGATGCTCTTAGAACTAGTAAACATACATAAGTAGTAAATGTAGTAGGATTAGGATTGAGCTAGCAGCGTCTCTCCCTGGATGGATCTACATGACCGCCGTTTGAGTACCATTGTTTTGTTGTCCACTAGGAAGGGTGCCCGCGGCATGCCGCGGGTTTGAAAAACACAAAAAAAAAAAACAGCTACATAGTACAGTACGCCATAATTAGAGAAAGTTGTGTACATCTAAAGAGTGGCAGCAAAATTTGTTTACACAGTTTACATAGCTGCAACAAATTAACGACAAAAAAACAAATACGTAGATGTTTGCATTCAATAAAAAAAGAAGACTCTTAAAAAAAAAAAAACAAAAGAAGACATTACAAATGGATTGCCAGTTATGAACTCAAACTGAAACTCGGTTAACTAAAGGGATTAGATTCATTTCTGTACCATAACTTGAATATCTGCACTCTGACCTGTATCAAATGGAAAAAATACATTTATTAGTAGGTATCAGCAAAGAGAACAATAACCAAATGAATTTTCTGAATATGAGATTAACAATATTTGCACTTACTTTGTAGCTAGTTCTTCAATTCCTGAAGAACTTATGCATCTTTGAAACAAATGAAACAGCGTAGAAGCGAATTTTATTATCCGCTCTAAATTTAATATCTTCCCAGTCTTTGCATCAAATAAGTTTGGACATGTATATCCATTAGAAAAACAAAGAAATAGACATGAAAGCATTGATGGTTAAAAGTATGTATTTGTTCTTACGCAAGATTACCTTGGTGATGGGATCTTTCCTAGAAATTCTCTTCAAACGTAGAGCCAATTCACTATCTACATCCTGCATGATGAAAACATCCAGCAAGAATTTGCTCACCTCATCATTAACCCAACAAAAACCGAAAAACTTCTTCCTGTTCTTACACGTGGATTGAACAATTGAGACGACTTAAGCCTGAAACCAATAGTCCAGAATTAGTTCCTTTAGCCAAGACTTGAGCCTGATAAATCACGAAAAGCTTGAGAAATTTAAAAATTCACGTCCGCAATACCTGTTGAACAAAACATTACTGGCAATACCTGTTGTTCATTGCCACAATTAGCGGTTTGGTACGGTTTGATTCTAGTAACTTTAAGTATCACAATTAGTGGTTTGGTGCGATTTGGTTTAACTTCGTATGCATTTTCTAAACTAGCAAGGCTGCTAGCGCGATGCTGCAGGCGTTGTAATAAAAAATGTGATAGTTTTAAACTGCTAATTGCTCAAACGATTTTGCAAAGTTTTCTATCAGTATGCTAGTGCTTGTGGATGTATGAACTTAATACCAACTACCATTGAACCTGAACTCCAAGCTGGCTGTCATAAAAAGAAAACCAGAGGGGGGAAAATACGAAATCAAGCGCTTATTGAAAAAGCAAGTGGAATTCAAAATTGAACTCATGGAGAACTGAATCAGAAGCAAAAGTAGAAAAAGGAAATTGAATTAAATCAATTGACAGAATTGTCATATCTTGGTGGATTTCTACAAAGTGCTTTTCTAAGTTTTACATTAGGATTTCTTGCTGCCATAACCTGAAAAAGGGTAATGTATAACTCACTCGAAGGACAAAGTTCTTGTAAATTGCTTCAGAATCTAACTCTTCTTCACGCTTCTGATCATAGCCTACAAAACCATAACTCAAGTAAATTTTACTACACAAACAAAAGGAAGGTTCTTATTCTTATAATAATTAGTCTTTTCTTGATCAACCCATTGAAGAATTTGACTCAAATTAATCATCTTTTAGTTTAGAAAGAAACATCAAGTTTGCATACATACTCAATTTTCCATAAACCAGCGCCAAATCAACCATGACATGATTTATCTACTCGATCCCAGGAATCAAAAACAAAAATTGAAACTTGTAAATTGCAAGGTATTAAACATAGAATAAAGTATACAGAACAACCATCTCAATGGATATTGTTGTATATAGAGAAAAAGAGGCTTACTTCTGAGCGTCAATGCGTGCAATCTTTTTCGACCATCTAACGAACGAATCAATTGGTGCAATAGCAGTGCAAGATGAAGATAAATGACACTTGGCTGCAGTTTCCTCTTAGCAACCCTAACGAAGACTCTAAGCTCGTCAAAAACCTCCAGTTTCTCTTGGTTTTCTCCCAAGAAGAGATAAAGCGGAATAGTCACCTGTACATGAACCCAACTTTAGTATATATAGAATTTAAAAACAAAGCAATGTTCTTAGTTACTAAGAAAGAACATAAGTCTTTTTTTTTTAATATGTCGAGCTACATTCAGTTGTCAGCTATGGTCTTGCAGAACTGTTTATACATATTGGCGATGGAGGTCATACAAATTCATAAAGAAAAGGAAAGTCTAATCCAAGCTAATATGGTAACTTAGCAGATTCAAGCAAATCAATCCAGATGAAAACTAAATGAACCCAAAGATCAAGCTCAGTTGCCCAATTCCAAGGAAAGAAATCGAAAAATCAACGTTATGACCACCATATCCAAAAAAAAAAAAAATCCAGGTCAAATGACAACATTGTAGATTTTAAGTAATCAAATTGCATTACACTTAAGCAACAGTACACATACATCGAAAACCAAGTTAATTTGATAATTTAGCATGTTGAAACACATCAGTTCTTGCCCCATTTTTTTTATAAAACTTTAGGATTAAACAACCAAAACTCAGTCTAACTCTTCTGGAGCAGTAGATGAAACTCACATGCTAAATTCCAAAAGACCAAATAAATAAATCAACATTCTAACCAACATATTTTTTTAAAAAAACCAGCTAAAATAACAGAAGTGCAAATTAATCAAATTAATATTAAATTAGTGGGAACCACATGAAGTCATGACGGGGAAATATTAGTGAACCCCAAACTTGTACCTAGTTTCAACTTTTGTTCTTATCATTCAGACAACCCAAAAAACATTTAATAAAGTACGAACAAAATTAATTCAGGAAACATAAAGTTCGAGGGAAAATAAAAGCACACCAGCAGTAGCTGATATAATAGAGTATCAAAAGATGAATCGGAAACTAATCACAATTCGAAACATGCCTGTGGTTTGATCCAAATTTCTGAAGCAAAAGAAAGAAGATTTTAAGTCGAATAGTTGAGTTTCTTACCAAAGAAAAGAAAACCCTAAAAATTGAAGAACACCACTATAAAGAAATAACTTATCAGCATTATCCACACTTTTTGCCTGCAACAGAAAAAAGGAACAATGATCAGCATCCATGGAACTATAGCACAATTATATTGTTGGTTTGGAATTCAGTAATTTCCGAATGCACGGGAAGAGTAATTAGTTATGACCCTAACTCGACTAAAAAAGGGATAGCATATACGTTTTTTTTACTTCATATGCATTATACAGCAAAATGAACCATCTAATCTCTAAAGGCAAAACAAATTATCATCTGCATATCGATCTAGTAGCCACAAAGAACCAAAGAATTGAAAAACCACAACCTCCAACAATCAAGTTACCTCAAGGGTCGCCTCCTCAACAATTGATTTCCTATCCCTGTTAATCACATATAGAGTATAGCTCTCATCCATACCAAGTTTCAGTTGCAGATAACCAAAACATCATGCACACCATCCTTAGTGACAACTTGGTGTACCTATAAAAGATTTAAAAGGGTAAGACAAACAATATGAGAAAAGTAGAGACTAATGCGAATGTAGGTTATTCAAGAGATTTATTTGTCTATAATCATAGGCAATTTGGGAGTAGGAGGAGGTAACTTTCAAGTGAGAGTTATGTAGGTGTTTCATAACAGAAAGAAAGTGAGCCTTACCTAGCCTATACTTGCAGAAGTCGAAGGTACGTTGATAATCAAAATTGATAAGGTTTGTTGACCAGTCAGGTCGGAACACAACATCCAAAACTTGATTGAGTTGCTTTATAGGCATCACGGCTGCACCTTGACAGATGATATCCAAAGCATCCAAGATATACACTGGCAATTTGAGAAAGAAGATAAATAAAACCTTGACAAACAAATGACACTGTGAATTAAACAACGGTATATTCTTGATGCGTCACTGCTAGAAATTAAGACCGATAGAATCCAAACCTCTATTCAGATGTATGGTGAACTTTTCCAACCAAAAACAATCAAATGAAAAGTGAAGAGTAATCCACTCTTACCAAAAAAAAAAACACATCAATTCCGCTCAGCATATATACGTATAATCAACCAAATAACAACAAACCCAAATATTATGAACAACAATTAGATAAGTAAACAATGTTTCAACGTATTTTGGTGTAGAAGTGTATCGGACAAGTAAACAATGTTTCAACGTATTTTGGTGTAGATGTGTAGCTGACTTTCTCATCACGCTCTCAGCTTAATTGTGATGACCCGTATTTTAAATTAGGCGTTTTAGTTACTTATTTTCCGTAACTAGTTTTGTATCTATTTCTTTTTTTCTTGTTTATAAATTTTCTATTTACTATTTATAAATTACTTATACTTATATAAATATCTTCTTTTGTATTTACTATTTTACCTTGTTACTAACTTAGATAGGCTTCAGATCATTCCTATCTTTTATTATTTGACTTCATGCCTACACCTAGCACGGCTGCGAGATCTCCACGACTGCCATCCTCTTCTTGTTAATATCTTAGTTAGATAGCTATTGAACCCAATTTTATCTAGCTTTCACTTTGTCTCCAAGTTTCCATTTACTTTGTCCTTAAGTCTTTCCCACTGCTTCACTTCTTTCATAGTTTAAATAGGTGGCTTTTGTTTGTTGTGTTGGTTGTTGTGGAGAGGAAGTTGCAGCCGAGAGAAAGAGAAATAAAGAAGACAAAAAATGAGAGAAACAAATAGTGGTCAGAGTGAAACAGTGAGGAAAGAGAAGGAGAAAGAAAGAAAGGAAAAAGAAAGAGAAGAGAGGAGAGCAACGGCAGGAAAGAAAAGAAGAGGAAAATAGAAACCAAGGGAAGGAAAGAAAGGAAAAAGAAAAGGAAGAGAGGAAGGAAACGGTTGGACTTCAAGGTAGGGGGAATTGAATTGGGGTTTAATTTTATATTGATTTATTGATGGTTATAATTGTTTGGTTGCTTGAGTGGCTATTTGATATTAATTGGTTATATGGATGGATTATTGATTGTTATGAATTTGGTTATTGATTCATGTGATGTAATCCCTCATGATAACATGATACCATTGGCATTTCATACATCATGTTAATCATGGGATTTGAGTGAGTGGTGAAATGGAAAGATGTGGCAGATTAGTTGAATGATCTTTTGTTGAGTTTGAATTTAATTTTTAGAAGGTACCAGGATCGAAGGTATGTCCAAAGTGCATTCTGGGTTTCCGGACTGGCGACGAAAAGTTAAATAAGAGAACTAACAAAAGACAGGGGGGTTTACTTTATGAGTTTAAGTTCACATAACATAGGGTTTCAGTTGTCCGAGCATGCTATGTGACATGCTGGGAGGACTTGATATGTTATGTGGATGGAGAGAATTGAGGAAGGTCAGCATTGCATTCATGCATGATCATCGTGCCATAACTGTTTTATGTGTTGTATTGGTTTTAGTTATCTGTTTATCTCTGTGGACTGTTTTCTCCCTCCTGAGCTCCGGGAGGCTCACCCCTACAACTTTGTGCCGCAGGTTTGGGAATAGAGATGGAGTAGAGGAGAAGATAGGAAATTTTCCCTTGTTTTCGTGTAATTTGTAAACTCTTGGACTAATTTTCAATTAATGAAATTGTTATGGTTTTCGATCCGATTTTTCGATTTATTTATTTTAAATTTCAACTTATTCGCGTCCTCGGATCCGCTGTTTCTTCCAGCCCCGGGTCCGGGGCGTGACATTAATGCCATATCTGACCATCCCCCACGACTCGCTCCCTTATCCAAATGACCCAAACCTTTTCTAAAACTTTTGGGAAAGGTTTGATGATATCAGTGTTACGTCTATGTAATAAAAACTTTGTTTATTAATCCAAGCTTTTCTTTAAAGGCAAGCAAGAGGAGGCCAAGGTTTTTGTCCATCAGGTAACAAAAATCTAGGCATGTCGTAGAAGATAACTATTTAAATAAATTCGACAAAGGTTAAGTGTACTTAAACATTGTTGGTTGGGTAAAATCTATTCTGGCTTCTGCTCGGCTTTCTCTCTTGTTCAATGGCAGGACAGTTGGTTATTTTCCTTGTGGCAGAGGGGTTCATCAGGGGGATCCTTTATCTCCTCTTCTTTTTTGCTTGGCAGAGGAGGCTTTGAGTAGAGGTCTTACTGATTTGGTGCACCATGGAAGGATACAACCTATTTCATCTCCACGCGGAACTATTGCGCCCTCATATGTGCTTTTTGCTGATGATGTTATTATTTTTTGTCGTGGGGATAAGCGCTCTTTGGCTTCTGTGATGAATTTTCTTGATGACTATGGTATTAACTCAGGGCAGATCATTAACAAGGCTAAGTCACAAGTTTTCCTAGGCAAACATCTTATGCCTCGCAGTACTGTCATTGTTTCTCGGCTGGGTATATCATTGGGTTCTATTTCGTTTACGTATTTGGGTGTTCCAATCTTCAAAGGTTGACCTCGCTCTTCTTATTTTCAACCTATTGCCGACAAGGTTCGTATGCGTTTCTCGAGCTGGATGGGTTATCTTCTATCTATGTCTGGGAGGTTACAGCTAATTAAAACAGTCATCTCTAGCATGCTCATTCACAGCTTTCAAGTTTGTGAGTGGCATGTCGCGTTGCTTCGTAGAATAGAGACTTGGTGCCGTAATTTTTTATGGTCAGGCTCCATTGATAAAAGAGGGGTGCCTCTAGTCGCTTGGAAGGACTGTTGTACTCGTATGGAGGAGGGAGGCCTTGGTTTAAAAAGGCTTGTTCTTCTTAATCGTTCTTTCATTCTGAAAAAAGGTTGGGAGGTTTATTCATCAACTTCAGCTAGTTGTTCCTTTATATGTAGTCGGTTTTGGCGTAATGGTAAATTGTGCACCTCTTATGCTTGTTCCTCGATTTGGTCTGGAATTAAGCGTTTTTGGGACCACATTGTTACAAATGGGTGCTGGCTTATTGGTAATGGGAGTGCTATTTCCTTTTGGACAGATAATTTTTTGGGGCAACTGTTGGTAAATTTATTTGGCCTAAATAATGTTCTCGGTGAGCAGCTAAATGGGCAGGTAGCAGATTTTATTAGGGATCAAGCTTGGGATTTTCCTAATCTTCTTCATCTCCATTTTCCGATTGTATGCGACTTTATTGCTACTACCCCTTTGTCTCTTGATCATGCTAATGAAGATCAATTAATTTGGTCACCCTCTTCTTTGGAGTTCTCACTGCTAAAGAGGCTTACAACTTTCTAAGGGAGCATTACCCGATTTTGGATTGGAGTAAACTGATTTGGTCTAAGTTCATTATCCCCCGTATGTCTTTATTGGCTTGGAAGGTTTTGAAAGGCCGAATTTGATGTGAGTCTTTTTTTGCAGTGTAGGGGCATCTCCCTTGCCTCGATTTGTTGCCTTTGTCATCACAATGAGGAGAGTCTAGATCATATATTTTTGTTTTGCTCATTTGCTTCTTCCATTTGGGCTCGTATGTGGAACTTCTTTGATCTCCGTATGCCTCTCCCTAATTCGATTTTGGACCTTCTTATGAAGGGTCTTATGAAAGGACGAAGTCAACAGGTTCACGATCTTTGGGTTTCTTGTTTTTGTACCACATTGTGGTTTATATGGCATTCTCGGAACAAAACTCGTTTTGATGGAGTGGCGATTAATGTAAACCAAGTTTGTGATCTGATTCTGAAAGACGTTCGTGATTCTAGTTGCCTTGCCTCTGGTTGTATGTTCAACACTGTGCAGGAGTTTTGTATTTTGAAGCATTTTGATGTTCGTTGTCGTCTCCGCAAGCCTCCTAGAATTATTGAGGTACATTGGCATCCCACTCCTTTTGGTTTCATTAAGGTTAATACTAATGGTTCTTGGAAAAGTTCCACTAGTAAAGGTGGGTTTGTAGGTGTCTTTCGAGACTATAAGGGAATGGTTCTTGGTGCTTTTTCATCCAATTTGGATTTCATGTTCAGTGGCAGCTGAGGTTATGGCAGTTATTCAAGCTATTGAGCTGGCTTGGGTTAGGGACTGGAAGCATATTTGTTAGAAGTTGACTCCACTTTGGTTCTTCATTTTCTCCGCTCTCCTCATCTTGTGCCATGGCAATTTCGGGTGAAGTGGAGAAATTGTCTATTTCGTATCTCGCAAATGCAGTTCCATTCTTCTCATATTTTTCACGAGGGTAATCAGGTTGCCGATGCTTTGGCTAATTTTGGGATGTCTTCTTCAAGCCTCACTTGGTGGGACTCTACTCCACCCTTTACTCTTTCTCTTTCTGTTCGTGATTTGATGGGTTTCCCCAACTACCGTTTTGCTTGACTTTGGAGATTTTGCCAGGCTTGCAGTGCTACTTGTTATTGGGTTTGCACTTTAGTGAATTGGATATAAATCTTAGTCTGGGCCTAATTCCTTCTGATGGTTAGGCCGTAAGGAGGTCGCGACTAGGTTCCTGTCTTCTTTTCTTGATGGCTTTGCCGTAGGGAAAGGTAGCGGGTTTCAGACTAAGTAATAAAATATATTCATGTCTACTTTTAAATATGGTCTGGTTTAAATATTTTTCAGTTTGATTCGGTTTGGTTTGCGATTTTTTCAGTTTGATTGCCCACCCTTAGCTGTGACACACGTTGTTAATATAATTAAGACAATCATTTGTAACAACAAAAAATTGAAGACAACATACATTTACATACAAGAAAAGGTCAAAGCTAGAAACTATTATGTATATACATATATACATGCTATACTACTAGTATACTACCAGTAACTAGCATGAAAAAACCACCATTTCTGTACTAGTGATGTTTTCATTTCCATTTGATACTCTGTTTTTTTTTTTCCAGAACATTTGATACTCTGTTCGGGAGGAGCTTTCTTACGCGTTGTAGAAGTTGCACTCGTCGTGGCAAGTAGCTAAGTATGCGTTTCTTAGCTACAGGCCACTTTCCTTTCAAAGAGAAAATCAAGAATAAGAACAGAGCAAACGTAGAACAAGCCCCAGTAAGAAGGAATAAACCCCCAAAACTTTTGACGCTAAGAATGTTAGGATTTTGATCATTTATTGTGTCCTCTGGTTCTCGTCGAAACCAGGCTTTTTCCATCTGTATCAGCTTTCCTTGTTCTCTCAAAATTTCTATTTGCCTCGATATGTCATGGACCAAGTACGAACCTTTTGGGAAAGCCTGAAAACAGAAAGATCGAACAACATATGATTCAGTATAAAAGCCTTTTTGTTTTGACTTACTAAGGATATAACTTTAGAAAAGTTATAATTACTCACAAAGCCAAAACCATTGGTTAGGGATTCACGCTTGATCATGGAGTGGTCAGAAGAATAGCTTGCAAGAAAAATGTTGATGTATGGAATCTCATCTATAATAGCAGAAACGCCACCGTGTTTGCTTCCTCTCGATAAAACCTCAGCAAATTCTTGAACATCGTGATATCGCTTAGAGTGCCCTTGGAAGTTCGAGAGGTCACCTACATTGCTGCCTCTTGAGCTTAATTGTATCTGTTTAACTGTCATCATCGAAGCTAAGTTTGCAGTGTAGCTAGATGTAATTATGAGCACTGCAAACAACCACATGATCATTACAAACCTTGCCAAGTTGTTCAGTAACTTTTCCCCTGCAACAGGAAACGGGACGCATAGTACTTTTACATTCTTAGAAAGAAAAGAAATGTACATGAAGAAGGATTCTGTGAGATAGAGAACTTACGTTGAGCAAAGACAAGGGTCGAGAAGGAGAACCAGAATATCGTTCCAATTTGCTCTGAGGGTGAGCCTTGGAATTCTTTGTTGTTGGAACGCTCAATTACCCACACAACAACACCGGTAAGGATGAAAAAACCAGCTATTGTTATCCAAAGACCAGCTGAAAGAGGTTTCAAGAAAATCCACATGTTTTCCTTTTCGTTTCGTACTAGCATTGCCACGCCTACGTCAGTATACGGTATTGTGAAATCAACATACTGAGATCGGTTTGATGTTATGGTTGTATCTCCCACAACTGCATCATAGTTCTTGCAGCCCACCAATTATGTGACAAGGAAAACCAAGAACTGAATAAGAACAATTAGATAAAAATTAAAGAATTGCTACTTCTATATATAGGGATTAGTGAAGCATACCTTGAGATACACTTGATATACAAGATCATCGTAAGATCCAGCTTTACGTCCCCTGGGATTCTCAAATGGGAAAAACTCATAGTATACTTTATAAGGTAATCTGCTAACTGCAGTTTCGAATACATCTATACAGAATCCCGTGACACGCGTCTTATTGGTTTGAGGGTCATGCTCCACACGAACTAGTTCCTTGAACCCTATTTTAAATGGAACGCCAATTCTCAGATTTATTTCAGGCAATTGAATCTTGGAACCTTTTGGTATCGTCGATGATCCTCCTGGCCATATTACTGTGTTGGTGGAAACTAGATTCCTCCCCTTACGCAAGTGTGATTCTTTTATATTGTTTTCTTGTTCACCAAGCCAAAATCCAATACTTCTCTCCCCTTTTCCAATCACATTTACTATCTCAAATCCATGGGAGACTAGTTTCCCATTACGGTATTCTATTTCACCACTTAATCCTTTGAACCTACTCTGCAATATCTCAGCAAGAAGGCCAACTACGTGTTTGGAGGATCTAGTAGTACTTACATTTGTTCTGTTCACTCTGATGCGTTGCTTCCTACTAGTTGTAGAAAATTTGGGACTATTCCATGCCCTTTCGACAGCTGCAGCTAAAGCCCAAGTTGCATCACATGCCCAGATTGCATCAGCACTTAGCTCTCTTACTTCCAAATTGAGCTCCTCTACGTAAACCTTCCTCCTCAATCTTGAAGTAAGACCATGGAGTCCGATTGATGCTGGAATGTATGACTTCAAACCCAGCACCCCTTGCATTGATTCGATTGCAGGCGAATCCATGGAATGTAAGAGATTCATACTTGTGGATGTCATAATCCAAGCGTAGCCTTCAGTCATCATTCCTAACTTTTCTGCAATTAAGAAAAGTCGTGACACAAGCAAATGCGACACATGCACTACAAACACTGTGGTCTTCAATGTCATAAGCTTTGAAAGTTCTTCACTGATTCGCTCATCTGTTGATGAGGGAGAAATAGAGGTTTTGTGTGCAATATCGACATTTTTCTCTTGGAAAGAATTGATCAAATATGGAATGATGTCACTCTTAAATTTTGTGCTCTCATATAGAAGGACAACATTCCTCCATTCGAACATTTCAATTACAGAACTTATTCCCCTGACCTGAGAAGTTTCATCCTGAGTGACCTCAATAAAGAAGGGATATTTGTCAGTGAAAGGAGGAAATGGACTAGGTTGTGAAAGAGACATTACGAGGATTTCAGCGTCTTCTCCTATCTCAGCAAGTAGGTTTGCTTCCATTCTTGTTTGTGCACCAATTATTGCTTCCACTTTGATGTCATCCAAGAGATTACGAGCTGTAATATCCAGTGACATGTACACGTAAAGTTTTTGTTTGCTGAGTAGGATTTGCAGGGCTAATTACTTGATATCTTCCTAGTTATTGAAAAGTAAACATATGTCGTGATTAAGAATAGCTTACCGGCTGATAGAGCACGTAGAGGTTTTCCTTTGGAATCCCTGCGATGAAGAACTACTCTTGTGGTGTAGTTACGATGTAACTGATAGAAATCAGAGACGGCCATGGAAATGCAGCTGAGAATTAACTTCCCTTCCTTTGACCCCATATCAAGTATCACACCCACGTGAACCTCTTCTGCGTCAATGGGACTTTCGCCATGTTTTCTATCGTCAGTTCCAGCACACAAGTTACAGACGATGCAAAACAAGACGAAGACGATGACTTGCTTCTTCCCTTGAAACTCCATCTATACCAACTTTATATAAAGTGAGAATTTGGAGGCTTTGGTTCAACAATTTAATCAGGATGCTTCAACGGCATTTAAAAAACTCATAAAATTATTTTTCACGCCCAATCTAGTATAACAGAAAGGTAAATTCGAATCGCTAATAATTTTGTGTAGAATACGAAGATTTCAAAATTCGACTAGATAGTTGATTAAAGCTACAAAACTAACCTTGAATTTTGAATCGATGGAGACTAACTAAGGTGACTTAGGTTGGAGGTTTGCGGCAGAGAAGAGAAGAGACCAAAACAAAAAGAGAACACCAAAAAAAAAAAAAAAAAAGGCTCCCGTGAAGTGGGAGCCCAGTTGTAGCACCGACCGGAACACTTTTAGCTACGACTCTGCATATAATTAAGTAATATGCTATTTTATTCGGTTGAGCACTCACCTCAACATCTACATATATGCTTCATAGTAAACAAATGTGTACGTACCGATCTAGATTATTAATGGTGCTTTTATTCGTCTAGAGGACAACTGATTTATAGTATTGTTTCAAATCTACTTGAACTTACAGTTGCAACTTGCAAGGGTGCATGGTCTCTATTTGGCAACTACATGGAGGTTTACAACACCTTTGAATATTGACTATTTCTCGTCTTTTCAGTAATCTTTTCAAATCAAAGTTGCGCTATTTAGTACAAAACTTCACTGTCTCGACATTTGTTGGTCCCACAATTAAAATAGAGTAAATTACAATTACGTACCATCGTTTAGGTCAGAATTGAAAATGATATATATATATATATATATATATATATATACAACTACATGGAGGTTTACAACACCTTTGAATATTGACTATTTCTCGTCTTTTCAATAATCTTTTCAAATCAAAGTTGCGCTATTTAGTACAAAACTTCACTGTCCTCGACATTTGTTGGTCCCACAATTAAAATAGAGCAAATTACAATTACGTATCATGTGGTTTAGGTCAAGAATTGAAAATGATATATATATATATATATATATATATATATATATATATATATATATATATATATATATATATATATAATTGCATTTTAGCACCCGGCCGGTACTTTCAAATCTTCAATTTTTAGCGTCAATGTTTAGCTGTCCATATATGGCATGAGCTATGTGGGTTTGATTAATTAGTGTTTGGGTAATGGATTGTGTATCTGCAGCAAAAATCATGGTGTCAAAACTACTAAAGGCCACATTCTCCAATGACTTGAAGCTACTCAGTATACTTGTACCACGCGCTGTAGGCCACAGATGATAGTGATGAGTAAATATATAGGCTCCACATAGTCCACATCATCTCTAGACAACCGAAAATTGATGATTCGACAAATGATGAAACACACTTGCAATGATTTGAAAGTATAGGGTATTAAAATGTAAGAAAAAAAGTATAGGTATCATTTTGAAATTTGACCCAAACCATAAGGTACGTAATTATAATTTACTCATTAAAATATATGGGCCATGTGGCAATCAGGCTGACTATCTATTTGTCTTGAATGTAATCGTCCAAACTTGTAGCCTACGTACGGTGGACATATTCAAACAAGGACTTAAAAATAAGTCATCGCAAACCTAAATTAATTAACAAAAAATAAGAATAAACGCAAGGAATACTTACCAATAGTCAATATTTTAATCATCAAAAGTCTCCTAAAGTTCTAGATTACATCAAATTTCCAGACTTGTAAACCCTCTAATTCAATCTTCAATTGATTGACTAAATCAACTAGATTCCTAGAAACCATCCAATTAAACATATCAAACCCAATAAGGTCGATATATTCAATATCTTCTACCAAATCAATTACATCTTGAAATTTTGTGGCCAATGAATCACCTACACCGAGAGATACAACTGCTTTGTCATTTTTCTTCTGTATACAATTGTTTGACCGAACATCTTCTTTTCCCTCATCAACGACCAAAACTTTTCTTGGACTAATATCAACACTTTTATCACTTGCCAAATAACATATTTCAAAATAACATATTATAAAAAAAAAAAAAACATATTTCAAAATAATCACAACAGGTATGATATGGAGGAAAGGACAAGAAGGCCGGCAAGTAGAGATGAGGAGAACGGAGCGGCCTGGAAAGGATAAAGAGAAGAGACCAAAAAAAAGGGGAGAATTTTTTTGGGGGTAGAATCAGGGCTTTTTTGGATTTAGATAATTTTTTTTTTACCCCCTTAAAATACTCTCTCTCTCACATTTTTCCCAAAAAAATGGCGCCGCGGTCACCCCTTTCCCCCCAAACCCCCCCCCCACCCCCCCCCAGGGTGGGCAATCAAACTGAAAAACCGCAAACCAAACCGAATCAAACCGTTTGGTGCGGTGTGATTTGGTTTAAATATTTTTCTTAAGACATGTGGCTTGCAAAACCGAACCACACCACTTATAATGGTGCGACTTGTGGTTCCCAAATATTCAAAACCGCGGTTCACCACACCGCACCGCAAAATGAATTTTTAGTTTAATTTATATAAAATAATTAATACATGTTATCTTTTCATTAGTTATTATTGTCCTACCATGCATCCTTCACAAGTAATCAAACCATCAACTCTAATTAATACATGTTAGCTTTAAAATAATAATATTTTATGAAGAATTTTGATCTTGAAATGAATTTTGGTTTACTTATATCATGTATGGATTCATGAAATTTAGAAAATGCATACGAAGTCAAACCAAACCACACCAAACCGCTAATTGTGGTTAACCGCACCACTTGAAGTTGCTAATATGTGGTTTGACTTTGGTTTGAGATTATGCTAAACCGCATAGAATGGTGTGGTTTGCGGTTTCACCCCAAAACTGCACCAAACCGCACCACGCCCACCCCTAAGTCAAACCCATATTTTCGAAAAAAAAAAAAGCCTCCCAAACCCACCCAAAGCCATGTATTTAGAGGCCCAAATTGAGAAAAGAAACCCCGCCGGCCCCCCAAATTTTTCCCCGGGACCCTTTTTTTTCCACCCACCCCCCCCCCTCTTATTTTTTTTTTTTAGACACCCTTTTTATTAAAAATCCCCCCCCCCCCCCCCCTGATTATCAAGGATCTCGTAATGTTTTGTTCCACCAAGCTCTCCGACACAAATGCTCTGCCCTCTCTCCACCCTCACCGTCAACAACCTCTCCTTCTCCATCATCCGCTACCAACTCCTCCTCCCTCCTCCCCTCCCCCCACATTATAAAAACCCCCTCATCACCAAGCCCAGCCCAAGTCAACTGCAAATCCCCCAGATTCCTCTCCATCCCCAACCGCCCAATCAACCTCTCTGCCACCCCATTTCGCATCGCCGACGCTTCCTGTGATATCCTGAATTTTTGAGAAGTTATTGTATAATAGTTTTATAAGCTATTCTTGTAGTTAAATTATATATTAAAGTGACATAGTCAAAGAAGATGTGATGAAGGAGGTATCACAATATGAAAACACATTGCGAAATGCATATTGGATCGACGAACAGATCTACTAAGGTGAAAATGCAAAATAATTTCAAATATGGTCCGGTAAGATTTGACTCATGCTTCACATTTATGATAAATATTTATTGAAAGGTTATTAAATCTGAAAACAAATAAACAAAGTGGAGATAGGAAGAGGCATAGTTGATTCGAGTTACAATATTTGTGACTACTAAGTATTAGCGACCACTATAATTTTTTGGTTAGTGAGATTTGGTCACTACATATCAGATTTTCTTTTGCGGTGCTAAGCATTTAGGTTCCTATATATTAATGCTAGGTGGTTGTTACTGCCGACATGTTAATATCCATCAATCTAATTTATGTAATGCTAGATGGTTCTAGTCCCACTATTCTGCTTCTGTTTAGATTTTCTAGAGGAATAAGTTCCACAGCAACAAAAGGTGAGGGGAGTGACCAACAAACGGGGGCACACCTCTATAATTTGACACATTTTTATGAGGGACTTTCCTCTTGGCCTACGGGGGAGCTGGAGCTCTTTTCCAGTCAGATTGCAAGAGGAGAAGCATCCAAAAAGACTTCTCCGACGGAGACAATTTCTTCTGTAAAAATGTTCATAGTCGTGTTTTGCATATCATATTTAAAATTCAGCATAATCCAACGGTTATACGTTTGTAAAACTGGGTTCCAATGTGAGGTAGTGCGGAAGAATCGTAAGTTCTACTGGTCTCAGATTTGGGGATTGCATGTCGGTTTAAAGCAGTTGGATGAGGACGGTCTCTTCATCAACGTTTATCAGCAATCTGTCCTTTACAACATATCCAAAACCCAGCATAATCCCACCGTTGTAGCTCCTGTGAATCCTGTCCAAGTTTAGGCAGTTCGGGAAAATCGGAGTTTCTGCTGGTTCCAGATTTGGGGATTGCGTATCAATTTACAGCGGTTGGATGAAGACGGTGTCTTCATCAAAGTTGACCGAAAAGCTATCCTCTGCAACATATCCAAATTTCGTAGCAATCAGACAAACAAAACTTCCGAAATTCGGTAATGAGCACGCCCTGCTTATAGTCTCTCTTCTATTTTGCTGATTGCATTTTAACTTGTTTCAAAGCTTTAAATTACAGAATTTAGAGGCACTCTAGCAGTCAATTTGATAGTGTATTGTGGTCATCTACGAAGTTGGTACCAAAATCGTTCCATGATTATGTTGATTGAGCTAGCATGCTAATATATCATGCATGTATGCTGTGAATGATTTTGAGTACTTAATTCTAAGCTGAAAGTGATGAGTGGTATGTTGATTACATGCTTGATTTGTGTAACGTCAATCTCTATTGGGTAATGTTGGCCTACAAGATGTTAATATGATATCGTTCCGCTTCACATATTATTAATGGCTTAGAAATGTTATTTTCTGATACATGGGGATAATTTAGAATACCCATGTCTTTGAGTTTCGGTTATATATATGACGGTTGTTTATAAGTGCTTGTTTGATAGAAAGGTCATTCTAGTACAATTTAATTGATTGAGATGTTCTACTATTCAATTGATTTTGGAAAGTAAGACTCAAAGGCTACTATGTTCATAGTAATGATAGGTTTGTGTTTTGTATTCCTTAAATAAATTGACCGGCTGGATTTTGGTGCATTTGTATTAAGTCGTTTAATTGTTGTCCTAAGGCATTTAACTATTTTAGAATGCTTTATGTTTGGCTGGAGTTGATACGCATGGTTGTAGAAGATGGTGGTGGTATATGATATTACCTTATAGTGGTACATTGTTTTAGACCATGTTGAGTGTCCTAGTGGATGCGTTGGTTTAATTGACGGGATCCCAATTGTGTGTGTTCAAATTTTGCCATGTGTTTAGAAGGCTAAATGCTTCAGAAGTTGTTACATACTTGATTTAGAGTATATGTTGGGTCTCTGTTGGGATTCTTAGGCTTTGCTCAAAGTCGCTAATTAAGTTAGAATGCTCTTAGTATTTTGGTTTTCCTATTTGATTAATTAAGTTCCTCAAAGCTATCGTGCTGTAATGTGTTGATCCAAATGTAAATTTTGAACTACGATTGGCTTGATTCCTTTATGGAAACGTAGGCAGCTCGAGAGTGTTTCTTGAGTGCAGTCACAAACTCTAACACTTAAAATTTGAGGGTTTTTACCTACCTCGAGTTCGGGATGTTACACTTCCTGCTCCCGCCTCTTCGTCCTCAGGCCTTGCTCCCCGCCGTCCCTCCCCAACTGCAGCCACTGCCCTTGGGAATGCAAGCTCGTCAAAAACCCAATCAAGCTCCTCCACTACTGCGCCTCCCCTCACCGCCCCGTCACCCAGCAGGGCTGCCAATCCAACGTCCTCGGCTTCCTCGATGACTTCCTCAAGCTCGGAATCGAGCTCGAGTGGGACGAATCTCAACAAGACCCCTACTTCTCAAGCTGCAGAGCTTGCCGCCTCACCGACAACGGCGTCTGCGGCTTCAATGTCGCACCAAGTCACTCATTCCATGGGTCGTCACTTAACAAAACCCAAATCGAATCGCGATTATATCATCGGTGTTCACTTTTGCCTATTTTCTAGTCATAATCTCAGTCGCGGTTGCCATTTTCCGACGCAAATTTGACTACATGGCTATAATGTATTTGGATGTATTTCGATATGGGCTGTTCATCCAGTAAAATTGAAAACGAGGAATTGGAATAATGGACTTGGATGTAATTTGATACATGGGTATAAAAGTAATTATATTATGTAAAAAAGTTGAGAATGTCCAAAGAAAATATTTGAGTGTACATAGCAACTCTTTTTGAGAAAATGTCAAAATGAGTCTCAAATATGACCCAACTTTTGAGTCCGTACTCAAAATGAGAAGAGTCCACATAGGTGATGGCCCAAGGGACAAAAAATAAGTTTTTTTTAAAATTTTTATTAGGGGACACCTAGGCCCCATGTGATGCAGATAGGAAATTCATTATGTATATTGCAGCATATCATGTAAGTTCTTCTAGGCAACTTCAATCTAACAGCCATGATTATTTCTAACCAATCCAACGGTAAAAAAAAAAAATTCAACGGCTGAAATTAAAATCCAACAGATAAAAAATAATATTTATTTATTTGATCTAAATCCCAAAAATCTATAAATACCTACTCATTTCTTTCATAATCATCAATTTTCTTCCCCCTTCACTAGATAATGTTCCCATATCTTAATATATGTTTCTTTGTTCAATATGCCTCCAAAAGAAAAAACTCCCAGAGGTCCAAGTTACACAAAAGAAGATGAAGCTATATGTGAAGCTTGGGTGAAGATTTCCGAAGATGGTTCTATTGGTATTAATCAATGCAGAAAGGTTAAAAATTTGGATTTTGAATTTTTTTAGGTCGAAATTTTCATAAAATTAATTTCCAACACTCTGGTTAAAAATTAACTTCTGAAAAAAGTTCAATCTAAAAAAATCAAGGTTAAACTTAATTAATCAAACCATAAAGTCAAATTTGAGTCTACTAGCATTGGAAGTAATGTCAAATTCGTATAAATGAATAGTTGTATTTTGTGGTGTGGAGATGGTCTTAATGCCCCCCTGCAACTCATTTTAAGGGAAAATTTACTTTGTTCAACTTAAAATCAATCTCCTATGCCCTCTAACTTAGGGGGTGTATTCAATTGAGATTTGAAATAATTTTAAAAGGGTTTTAGAATTCGGTTGTACAATTTGGATTTTAAAGTTGTTATAAAAATCGAGGTGTATTCAACCTGGATTTAGAAGGGTTTGTTTAAATCCACCTAAATTTTGGTGTATTCAATCATGAGTTTTTAAAAATCCATCAAAGTTTATGTGTATTCAAAATTTTGGTGATTTTAAAGGATTTCATAAATTGATGGATTTGAAGGGATTTCTACAGTGTAATTTGCTCTTTAACAAATTCCACCTCAACCCTTAAGATTTTGATAGGATTTTTATTTTTCTCTCATTCGTTCTTCCTCTCCACCATCTCCACGCTACTGCCACCATTTCCTCCACCACTACCACCATTGTCACCACCACCATATCCGTCATGAGCATTGCCACAAAATCAGAGCCCTTAACTCGGGAAAGGATTTTCATTTTGCTCTCATTCCCTCTTCCTCTCCACCATCACCATCCCACTGCCACCCCCAACACCATTACTACCACCATTACTACCACCATTTCCTCTACCACCACCTCACCACTACTACCATTATTGACACTACCATATCTGCCATGAGCGTCGCTGAGAAATCGGAGCCCTTAACTCAAGAACGCACGGCGCTTTCGACAATCTTGATGAAATCATCGAGTTTGGAAGCAAGGTTGGCAAAATATGAGGTGGGTTTTGTTGGGCTTCCACCACCACGCCATCACTACCACCATTACTGCCACTACTATATTACCACCACCACTACCGCCGCCACCAATACCCCTACCGACCACCAGCGACCACCAAAGACATCTCCACCACCACATCTACTTCCCTTGCCGCTACCACAGTCATCACCACCTCCACATCACCACTGCCACCGTATCCACCATTAGCACCACAATTAGTCACCACCACACCATCACCTCATTCCAATAGCTACCACAACCACTACCACCACTACCCGTCCATGACCACCACCAACAACCACCCCCATCACCCCCCATCCATGACCACCACCAGCTACCACCACCATCACCTTGCTGCCTAATGATGACACCATCATGTTGACCTTGAATTTGCTATATTCAAATCACTGTTCACAATTTTTTGAAACCTCAACTTGTTTCTGATCCATTGTTACATAAGATGTTAGTTTGAAGTTGGTCAAATATTATAGCAAGTTCCATTAGTAATGACTGTGGTGGATTATATAATTGATATTTATCATAACGAATTGAACATTGGCCAATGCCATTATATATTCCTTGAATATTGCAAATAAAAATCAAAAGTTTTGATAGTTTTGAAAAAAAAAAAACTCATGAAAATCTTAGAGGGTGTATTCAATCTTGAGGGTTTTAGAGGATTTCAAAAGATTTTAAAGGAGTTGGAACTCCTCAAAATCTGTTTAAATCCATGATAAAATCCATTAAAATCCTTTGAAATTCAAAGTCAAACTTATTTAAAATCGGTCAAACTCCTTTAAAATCCATAAAATTTGTAGTTTTCAATCATTTAAAATCCTTACAAAACCTAATTGAATGCACCCCCTTAGAATTGTCACCCATTTGCCCATTTTGGATGGTTTCTGATGATGTGGCAAAAATATGGTCCCAAAGACATGTATCTTTCCTCCTCTCCTTCCTCCTCGGACCCTCTCCGGTAGAGTTTTTATCATAATTATACAAAAATTCACTCTCAATTTCAATAATGTCACTTTTTTGTAAAACTTTTATTTTTATACAAAACTCCACTTAAATAGACTACAAAACCCTTTACTTTTATTCCACAACAAAAACAACGTCAAGTGATCTCCAAGTGCATGACTTCGTTAATTTTTTACGATTGCTTCACTTTGAACCTCCATTCATTCTTCCTCTCTGGGTTTTCTTTGCTAAAAAAAAAAAAACAAAGAATCTTCTTGTGGTTATGAAGAACATGGATCAAATATTACATTTCTTGTCTATGAATTTCCGCTTTCAATATATATATACAAAATGCCAACCCAATAACTCGTACAATTAGTTTCACTCATTAAAACCATTGCAATTCGAATTTGAATCGAACGCTGGTGGTGGACAAGGTTGGGTCTTGATGTTTGGTTCCAAACCGGCGGAGACGAGGTGAAGAAAGCGAAGGGTGGTGGTAAGCAGCAAACTTAAGTGGTGGTGGGCAGTGGCGGACGTAGGTGGTTGCGGCAGAGTTGATGGTTGTGGGCGGCTGTTGGGGTTTTGGGTCTCGGCAGTTGGAGAGCGAGAGGCGAGTGCAGCAACACCATGGTCGTCGCCACAAACCTTCTTCATTTTCATTGTTAACTGTTGGTAATATATTTTCAGACAAAATTTCATTATTTTCATCACAAAATTGTTTTCGAATGGGTTGAAGAAAGAATGCACCTTATTTGCGGATGGTGGGTGCTGATGATTTGTTGATTCTCAGTTGAATTTCATAGGTAGATTATTTTGAACTGAGAGGGCATTCTAGTCTAATTAAGTGGGTTTTTGTATAAAAATGAAAATTTTATATAAAAAAAATGACATTACTGAAATTGAGGGGTAATTTTTGTATATTTATGATAAAAACTCTGGCACCAACTCTGCCTAGGGCTGGGAATGGGTTGAAACCCGACCCGTATTGTCAATTAACCGACCCAACCCATATTAATAATAACCCAACCTGACCCATAATTAATGAATCCGACTATATATGGGTTGGGTATAGCACCCGACCCAACTATTATGGGTTGCAACCCGACCCGACCCATCCAACCCATCTTTTTTCAACTTTTTTTTCTTCTTAGTTTTGAATCATGCATTTAGTCGTTTGATCACTTTTTGGATATAATTGAGTTGATCATACCAGTAAAATATCAAATATTTCAAAATGCAACATACCAAATTTCAAGTTCAAAAATACTTCAAAATGCAACATACCAAATTTCAAGTTCAATTCAAATACAAAATACCAAATTACAAACTAAACAAATTACAAATTGTTGTAATAGTTAAAAGAAGTCTCTTAGAACACACCAAATAAAAAAGCCTCTGAAAGGAGGTAACTTGCTCATGCATTAGTGGAACCTTGGAAGGAAGAGGTGGTCATTTGGCTCACATCAACGTGATCACCTCTTGTTGAATTCCGGGGAAACATTGATGTTGATGGAACTTGAGGATTAATTTGCATTGCTATCATCTCTACAAATCCAAAATAACAAATTAAGAAATGTTAAATAAGGTAACATTATACATTTACATAATAAAAATACAATAAAATGTAAAAGACATACCACTCTCAATGTCCTCCAATGTAGAATAAAGATCCAATTCCTCTTTGGTTGGCTTCTTGAAAAAGCTAAATCCATCCGCTTTTAGGCAATCATTCATGCATATAAAAGCCTTTATCATCTCAGGAGTCAAGCAACTCTGAAAAGGATCTACAACCCTTGATCCCGAACTAAATGCACATTCGGAAGCCACACTTGGAACCGGAATTGCAAGTTATGGGTTAACTATGGGTTGACCCTCTTCTCCTCCGGCACCAACTCTGCCCCATCTTCCTTCATTTCTCATTCTCTAATTTCAAAACCCCTATTTCATATAAATTCACCTTCAAGAATCGACAACCTAGGTTCCATCCCTTTCCCAAGAAAATTCTTCCAGGAAAGGAACAATCTTTTCTATCGTGACCTTATCCAGATTCCTTATCAAGAACCAATTTTCACTTTATATTTCCAATGGAGCCCAAGATATCCAATTATTCTCAATTGGTATAATCGGTAATGTTCTCAAGGAAACGTACAGCCTCTACAAGTCCTCCTCTTTATCTTCGATATCACTGGTCCAATCGCTGATACCACCGACGACCACCACTTCAACGTCAATCACCGCGACGGTGAACAATACCCACCATTTCAAGATCAATGGCAAGTGCATAACGTCTGATACATTCAATGCGGGCGAGTATTCGTGGGCAATCTATTTCTAATGGCAAGAGTGCCACCTTCGCACCCTCGCCATCGCTCCGCCCCCCGACGCCGCGACGACCATCGATTGCAGCTGTAAACCCCATATTTGATTCGGTGCGTATATTGGCTTTGACATCTTCCTCGAGTAATCACAATCTCAACGATGTTCTATCGCCGATCTTGGTCGTTGTTGTCATCCTCTAATGGACGTTAATGTTTGAAATTAGGATAATTTGTTAATGTTTCTAGAGAAGTATGAAGATTAATGTTGTTAACCACTGACTTTAGGCAGTATTAGTTGGTGGTGGGAAATTAGCATTTAATCTGGTATCTGGGGTCTTGTACTCCTAGATAATTAGGAGTGTTGTGTTGTGATGACTATGTTAGATAAGCCAAGTAAAAACCAGATCGATATCATCTTTATACGACCATGGAGCGCCGTGCTTTTTGCTAGAATTCCGATGCAAGGAGAGTGATGGTTCGTGGACGAGAGGCAGATGTCTTGGAGGAAGATGGGGCAGAGTTGGTGCCGGAGGAGAAGAGGGTCAGAGAAGGAAGGAGAGGAGGAAAGATACAGGTCTGTAGGGCCCATATTTTTGCCACATCATCAAACTGTCCAAAAAAAGGCAAAATGGGTGATACTACTAAGTTGGAGGGGACACAAGACAAGAGGCTGATTTTAAGTTGAAGGAGGCAAATTTTCCCTTAAAATGAGTAGCAGGGGCATTTTTTTTTTGTGAGAATGTTGTAGCTTTATTAGAATAATGATAATCAATACAGAAATCATAAACCCAAAATGAGTAGACTATCTGTCAGGATAAAAGCTAGATCTTACTAAAAATCCGCTACCTGATGATAATCATGGGCAATGATATCGTATTGAAGCTACAAAGGTCTACAAAAGACCAGAGTCTAAAACTAATACACATATGATCCAATTATCGGCAACCATCATGCACCATGCCTAAGAAGTTCGCTCCGTTGCTCTAGGAAATTTGATATTAAACCCTTCATCAAGGAAATCCAGCTTTAAGAATCAGCAACCCAAAACCCTTGTCACCTACAACCATAGACCAAATAAATTGCAATAAGTAACATATCAAGTAGGAAGCAACAAACTAAATTTGACAACATATCAAGTAGCTAAGAGTAATATGTAATGTTGAAAGTCAATATAAAATGAAATTGCTCAACAAACAAATCTGACGTGCCACTTAAATAAGAAAAACAGGAAAAGAAAATATAAAAGTCAATGAACTTATCTTTGAGGGAGTTAAAAAACTGTACTTGCAACCGCTTTCGGAAAATGACTAGCGGTTTATCAACGTCAACCGCATATGGCACCACCAGGAAAGAAATAGGATGTAGTCTGACATTATTTAAAAATTTTAAAAACACGTGGCCTCAGTTAAAGATGCTTATCCAGAAAAAATGTAACCGCCAAAACTACCCAACCCGCGTCAACGAAACCGCATCCCAACTGTCTCCTCAGCACCACCAACCTTCTCCGTCGCGACCTTCTCCGTCGAACTGAAATTGAAGAACGATACCTAATCCTGCGATTATGAATAAAAACCAAGCAAAGCATAAAATATTCTAAAAAACGCCTTCGACAGAAAACTGTGAAGGGAAACGCAAACACATGAACACCTTCGACGGAAATTGCGAAGGGAAATAACTCCTCCAATTGTGAAGGGAAATAACTCCTTCAATTTAGAAGGGAATAGACGGTGACAAAGAAACCGGAAACAGAAACGATAGCAAAGAATCCGAAAACAAGATGAACATAGGCAGAAATTTGACTAGAAAGCTTGAAAATCAAATCAAATAGAAATTGATTAGACAAAAGAAAAAGAAAAGAGAAAGAGATCAAAATAGGCACAAAACATTGAACCCAATCAACTTGATATCGGCGTTTCCTGTTGCTTATGGTGACAGGACCTCAAAGATGAAGGGATTCCCGACTTGAAACCACCCAGCGTTGGAATTCGAGGAAATAGTAATTGAATTTTGGGTGAGTGAGGAATGGGCTTGGCGATTGGTTTATGAGATTCCGGGATTGAAAAAGTGGAAAATGGCTCCGGACGTTAAGATGTAATCAAACCTGAATTCAAGAACTCACGAAAGAAACCCAGTTGCCAACCCAATTGAAAGAAAGTAATTCTTCAAAGAGTTAAAAGGAAATTGGGAACTCGGCTCAAGAAAAATTACGACCGTTGAGAGGGATGAGAAATTAGGACATGGTTCATAAAATTAGAATCAAATGATAGAGGAAGGAATGAAGTATCCAAAACCAATCTCAAAACTGGAATTGAGACAGTAAATTCTCAAAGAATCGAAGGAAATTGATCGAGAAGGGAGGGGTTCAGGGGTATCACTACTTCAATTGTTATCCATGGAGAAAAATTTTAACAAAATTGTTTAGATTATTAACTAATTTCATACCTTTAGCAGGGGCATTAGAAAATTTAATAAAATAAATTTATTTAATAAGAATTCCAATTACATTGCTTATGCTACTCATATTTATGGTTATTACAAACTTAACTGCAAATACCCTATAAATATATCGTCTGTTGAAATTGAGGAAACCAAAATAGATAAATTTAATGAGGATTTAGCTATGTTATGGCACAAAAGGTTAGGCCATCCTTCAAAACATAGATTATAGTTAATGATCAAGAATAAATTGATACATCATTTGGATTTTTCAGACTTGGATGGCTACATTAATTGTATTAAGGGAAAAATGACTAAAAGTAAGAAAGAAGGATCACATGGGAGTTCAGAACTATTGTAACTGATCCACATTGACATATATGGACCATTTTAACCCAACATTATCTGTCAAAACTAGTACTTCATCACCCTTATAGATGATTTTTCCAAATTTTGTCACACATACCTAATTTCAAAAAAATTCCAAGCACTTTCAGAGTTAAGTATAAGCATATAAGGAGTTGGAAAACTGTTTGTCTTGACCTATTCAAAACTTCTTCATAAACAGAATCAGGCTTTGCAAGTATATTAATGCCTTAGTAGAACATCAACTCGCCCTCTCATGGCTGCATAGACTAGTACAGGGGGATTTTGTCATCCTGATCACGAAACAAGCACGCATCATTCATACACATCCAACAGAACTCTGGCGGTCTCCTCGTGGCCCTCAGCTGAAGACAAGTGGAGGGCTGAGCGTTTAAAGGAGTCCAACTTAGCGGCAAGTTTTGGATTATGAATGACAAAAATTTTGGAAAACTCAATATGACCAAGCAAAGCTGACACATGTAAAGGTGTTTCAGTGAAGGTAGTGAGTGAAACTTTTCTGAGAATAACCGAGTCGCTTTGGATCAACCTCTGTAAGGACATCACACTTGAGTAAACGCTTTTAGACACATGATTTCCTGGAAACATGATTTCCTGGACAGAGTATACTTATTTTAGAGAACACTTGAGTAGATTAGTCCTGACAACTGTTAAAGCAAGCGAGAAAACTCAAAAATCAAATTGTATACGGGATCTGGCACCTAGCAAATGTTAACCAGGTCCAAAAGAAATGACTGGTTTTTGAACGGTGTTTTTAACATTAGGTCCATATAGACTTCAAGAGTATAAAGTCAAAATATTTAGGGTTTTCAATATATGTTTCATGTTTATTCTTCTTACAAGGGAGGACTTATGTAGGTTACAAGGCTTAATACTCAAGTAATGTACAACTAAGACTTTCCCATCTACTTTACAATTCCTAATCAACAGAGGAACTTGACTCACGCTAACACTCCCCCTCAAGTTGGAGCGTAGATATCACCTATGCCCAACTTGTCAAGGGAGTCATAGAATACTTTGCTAGTGACCGCATGGGTTAACATATCTGCTAGCTGGTCCTCAGAGTTAACAAACGGAACAGATACTAACTTGCCATCTAGCTTCTCCTTAATAAAGTGTCGACCCACCTCCACATGTTTCGTCCTATCATGTTGCACAGGATTATCAGCTATATCTCTGGCTGCCTGATTATCGCAATACAGCTTCATAGCTTCGTAGGTTCGAATCTGATCTTAGTCAACAGCTTTCGTAGCCACAGAAGCTCACACACCCCTTGCGCCATTACCCTATACTTGGCTTCAGCCGCTGATCTGGATACCACATTTTGTTTCTTGCTCCTCCAAGTAACCAATTTTCCTCCAACAAATGTGAAATACCCAGATGTTGAGTGCCTATCAGTCCGATCTCCTGCCCAATCAGCATCAGTATACCCCTCAACTTCTAGGTGCCCATGTTTAACAAACAGCAACCCTTTTCCCGGTGCTGACTTAAGATAACTCATAATGCGCATAACTGCCGCCATGTGATCCTCACTCGGTGAATGCATAACTGACTGACCACACTGGCTGCATACGCAATATCAGGTCTTGTATGCGCCAAATATATCAACCTCCCAACCAACCTCTGATATCTCTCCCTGTTTACCCGAACCTGATTCGGATACAGTCCCAAGTTATGTCCTACCTCAATTGGCGTTTCCACCGGCTTACAGTCCAACATACCAGTTTCTGATAGTAAATCAAGTACATACTTTCTCTGTGACAGAAAAATCCCTTTTTCCGACCAGGCCACTTCAATCCCCAAGAAGTATTTCAAACCACCTAAATCCTTCATCTCAAACTCTGTAGCCAACTGTTCCTGTAACTTGTGTATTTCTTCTGTATCATTGCCGGTCAAGATCATATCATCAACATAAATTATCAAGGCTGTAACCTTACCTCCCTGATGCTTCAGGAACTACGTGTGGTCGGAATTACTCTGGTGATACCCATACTTCTTCATAGCACATGTAAACCTTCCAAACCACGCTCGAGGTGACTCTTTAAGCCCATAAAGGGCTTTACGCAGCTTGCATACTCCACCACTCTTGCCCTCTACCCTATAACCTGGAGGAAACTCCATATATACTTCTTCATCTAGATCTCCATTAAGGAATGCATTTTTTACATCAAATTGTCTTAGAGACCAATCTAAATTAGCTGCAAGTGAAAGGAGAACCCATACAATATTCATTTTTGCAACCGGTGCAAATGTCTCTTGATAGTCAATCTCGTATGTCTGAGTGTACCCTTTAGCAACCAGCCTCGCCTTATATCTATCCAACGTACCATCAGGCTTCTGCTTTATAGTAAATATCCACTTATAGCCAACAGGTTTCTTCCCTTCAGGTAAGGATACTACCTCCCATGTCTCATTCTTCTTTAGCGCCTCCATTTCTGCATTCATCGCCTCAGTCCACTTGGGATCTGCCAATGCCTCATCAACTCTATGTGGGATCTTTATAGAGTCAACTTGGTTTACAAACGCCTGATAATTATGCAACAACCTGTGGGACGAGACATGATTGGTAATAGGATATCGGGTTGTCCTGCTCTTTGTAGTAGCCGGCGGTGTATACCTCTCTGGTGGCTTCCCTCTGTTTACTCTATCAGGCAATTGATAAGACACACCAACTGGGTTAGGGACAACATCAACAGTACTAGAATTACTTACCTCAAGGACATCATTCTAGGCATCATTGGCGGGTGGAACAAGAGTAAGGTTTGCGGCATCTTTGGGGGGTTGTTTAGCTTGCTCAGGATCCTCAACGCATCATGTTACATCGTCGTCATCCGTATTGATGTCTTCATTTATGACCACCCTTCCAATCTCATCTGACAGAATTTCCATCCAACGTGGACCTTCAAGATGTTCACTCTCCCCCTAAAGGGCAAGGTTGGATGCTTCGGTAGAGAAAAAAATTTCAGACTCTAAGAAGGTCACATCCATAGTCACATATGATCGCTTTGTAGGAGGATGATAGCACCTGTATCCCTTCTGAAATGGGGCAAATCCCAGAAATACGCACCGAATTGCACAAGGGTCCAATTTAGTTCTCTGATTCTTCTGTAAGTGTACATACACAGCACTACCAAATATCCGGGGAGTCAGGTCATTGCGAGAACTCACCATCCCACACAAGGATAAGGCTGCCAATGGTGTGCAGAAGTCAAGTGTTTTAGATGGCATCCGATTGATGAGGTACACGGCATAAGTGACTACATCAATCCAGTAGTATTGGGGTGCGGATGCACCAATGAGGAGAGCACAAGCGGTCTCTAGGATGTGACGATTCTTGCGTTCCGCTACTCCATTTTGTTGGGGTGTCTGAGGACAAGTTGTTTCATGGACAATACTGTGTGTTTGAAGAAATTGTGACAAATCAAAGTTAACATATTCCCCACCATTATCAAAACGAAGTACCTTGATATTCAAGGCATACTGTGTTTTGACCATCTTACAGAATACCTGAAAGATTGAGGTAACATCGCTCTTATTTTTCATCACATAAAGCCATGTCATTCAAGTGCAATCATCCACAAATGTAACAAACCATCTTATGCCACCAACAGTTGTAACGGGAGAGGGCCCCCAAACATTAGAGTGCACTAATTCAAAAGGAACTGATCTCTTATTCATACTTAAAGGATACGAAATTCGGTGACTCTTAGCCAAAATAAAAGTTTTACACTTTAACTCAAACTCATCGACTCCAATAAAGAACGACAGTAATAAATGACACATATAACTAAACGAGGCATGTCCAAGTCGACGATGCCATAACCATATCTTTTTGTGCTTCTCATCTTCCTTTCCACGAGCATGATGAACCCGGCTTGAGGTGACATCATCCACGTAATACAACCCCCCTCTCTTAGTTCCACGCCCAATGATCTCCCGAGTTTGAATATCCTGAAATAAGACAAATTGAGGGTAATTTAGTACTGCGCAGTCCAGTTGTTCTGTAATTTGAGGAACAGACAACAAGTTATTCCAGAGAGATGGGACATATAAGGTATGTTCTAGTGAGAGAGTGGGAGTAAGTGTGACTGTCCCGGCCCCCATGACAGGAGCAATACCACCATTAGCAGTAGCCACTTCCGTTTTTCTAGGATAAGTCGAACAATTTAACAAATTTTTATCATATGTCATGTGATCGGTTGCACCCGAGTCTATTATCCAACCTGTATCGCGCTCTGAATTTGAGGTAAAGAGAGCACGTCCTTGGTTACCTGCATGTAAAGGGTCAGAAATTTCAACCCGAGGCATCAAGGAGAGCATATGTCCGCCGGTATTGGCTGTTGTATCGACTACCTGGCTGTTGTTCACTGGTGCAGCACTGCTGCCGGCTGCTACAGCAGCTCTGCCTTGTCCTACAGCACCACTGCTGCCTTGTCCGCTCCTTCCATTGCTTCTCCCTTTGTCACGAGTTTTCTCTTCCCCTCGTAGTTTCTTTCCTAGCTCGACAAACCAATCGGGTTTCCCATGTTTTTGGAAACACGTCTCCTTGGTATGTCTGGTACCACCACAATAGTTGCACTTCATGTCATCCTTATTTTCACAAGGAACATAGGTGGAACTTGAAGAGTGTGAGCGAGGAGGATTAGGAACTCGAGAGGTCATAGCAGTCCCTATGTCTCCACCTCCACGCATAGCTACTGCTACATCGCACACCCACACCCCTCCCCCACCCCCCCCCCCCCCCCCCAACCCCCAACTCCACACATGGTCTGCAATCTTTGATCCTCCCTTCGAACATGTGCAAACGCTTCTTCTGTCTGTGGGAACGGTGTCATCTTGAGAAGATCACCTCGAATCCTATCGAACACATCATCAAGGCCGGCTAGGAAATCGACAACACGATCCATCTCCACCACCTCAAAAAATTCTTTCATGTCATCCGGATCACGCATCTTATTTGGTCTTCTTACATCAAGCTCTTGCCATACTTCTTTAAGCTCTTGGTAATAAAGAGCCACGGGTCTTCCTCTCTGCTTGATATTCGTTGCTTGGCATCGCAACTCATAGATCTTTGACAAATCCGATCCATCATAATACATCTTCTCAAGAGAATCCCACACTGCTTTAGCCGTAGGTAGTCTGATAAAGAGGCTAATCAGGTTGGGTTCCATGGTTTTGATCATCCATCCTTTTATGATTGTATCTTATTTTTCCCACTTCGAGTAGCCAGGAGCATCCCGAGCAGGTTTCTCTATGGTGCCGGTCAGGTGACCACGCTTGTCTTGGCCTATTGCATGCATCTCCACCATCTGAGCCCAAATTGAATAATTTCCGGCACCATTCAACTTGAATCCGAGACTGGCAGCAAAGTTATCATTGCCGGTAATCACCACTTGTGGTGGTGAAAACGACGAGGAAGGGATAGTAGTAGTTATGGCGGATTCACCAGTTCCGCTTGACTTAATTGGTAGTGGCGTAAGGAAGAAATCGGCTTCTGCCATGGTGGTTATCTTCTCAGCCGCACAAAACGACTAGGGTTAGGGTTATTTTCGGATATCTCTGGCTCTGGTGCCAAGTCAAAATATTTAGGGTTTTCAATATATGTTTCATGTTTATTCTTCTCACAAGGGAGGACTTATATAGGTTATAAGGCTTAACACTCAAGTAAAGTACAACTAAGACTTTCCCATCTACTTTACAATTCCTAATCAACGGAGGAACTTGACTCACGCCAACATATAAGAGTATAAGGACTTGGTTATCTTACTGTAATCAAATAAACGATCGATCTATTCAACAGGGGAACGATAGTAATTACAAAGTTAGTAGAATTTAATTACTGAGTTCCATTAGATACTAAGTTGGAGAGGAAAATCCTTAAACGCTGCAGGTGTCCTCCAATCCATTGCAGCCTTCCCCAAACCAGATGTCTAAATGTCTGAGAGAAAATCATGAATAACAGAAGTGCAGCTGCAGAGGAAACCCCGCTAACAAGGAATAAACCACGAAAGTCGTCGAAGCCAAGAGGATTTGGATCACTCATGTTTACATCCTCAGTAAAAAGAGTTGTTTGCCTTAGCGACCAGTTCTTTTCCATCTCCAAAAGCTTTCCTTCCTCTCGCATATGTTCGATTTGCCTTGACACGTCATCAACCAACTTCGAACCTTTTGGGAAAGCCTGAATACAGAGATATATGAAAAATCAAACTAAACAAGTTATCAACAAAGTCTCTGTACATAACCATGAATGCATGAGTATGCAGACCTAAAATTTGTAGGGAAAAAGGGCACTCACAAAGGCAAGACCATTGGTGATAGACTTGGTTTTAATCATGGAGTAGTCAGCTGAATACTTTGCAAGGAAAATGTTGATATACGGAACCTCATCGATTATGGCTGAAACGCCACCATGTTTGCTCCCTTTTGATAAGGCCTCAACGTATTGTTCTGCTGAACGATATGCTTTCATGCCTGTAAAATTCAAGTTCACTATAACTCCTAATGAACCGGCTTGGTAACCTATGAAGTCCCCTTTTGCGTTCAGTTGTATTTGTTTGACTGTCATAATTGACGCTAAAGTTGCAGTGTAACTGGATGTCAGTATAAGCACTACGAACAACCACACGATCACTACAAACTTTGCCAAGCCCTTTAACAACGTCTCCCCTGCAAAAACCAACACAAATCTTAGAGAATATATATATTAAGATGAGATTACTAAAAAATGTGTATGGTATCAATCAGAATAGAAGTAGAGATGATGCATAGACCACTTACTATGAGCAAACACAAGGGTTGAGAAGGAGAACCATAAGACTTTTCCGACCTGCTCCATTGGGGTGCCTTGGAAATCGCCGTTGTCAGGACTCTCGATTACCCATACAACAAACCCCGTAATGATAAAGAAACCAGTACTTGTTATCCAGAGACTTACTGAAAGAGGTTTCAAGAAAATCCACATATTTTCCTTTTCATTTGGTACTAGCATCCCTACACCTAATTCACTGTATGGAACTGTAAAATCAACATATTGAGATCTGTTTGATGTGATCGTGATATCTCCCACAACAGCATCATATTTCTAGTATACCAAATCATGATTTAAAAGTTAGTATAATATATCGACTGAGCAGTAATAGATAGAGAAGTTTTTGTTATGAATTGAAGCAATGAAGCCTACCTTGAGATAGACTTGGTGGACAAGATCATTGTAAGAGCCAGCCATAACTCCACTGGCATTTTGAAATGGTATAAACTCATAATGTACTTTGTACGGCAAAGCTTTGATTGCAGATTCGAACACATCTATACTGAAGCCGGTAACAGAGGTTTTGTTGGTTTGAAGATCATGTTCCACTCGTACAAGTTCCTTAAACCCGAACCTCACTGGAACACCAATTCTCAGTTTTATGTCAGTACTACTCAATTGCCTCTTAGATCCTCCAGGCCATATGATTGTTTCCAACTTATCAGTAAACAGTAAGTTTCTCCTATGATTAACCGACTTGTGTGACTGATCTTCCACCACGTTTTCTTCTTTGCAATGCCAAAATCCGACGCTTCTTGCCTCTCTACCACATTTACTATCTCAAATGTGCCTGAAATTAGTTGCCCCTTTAGATATTGAACTTCACCACTTAAGCCTTTAAACTTCCTCTGCAATATTTCTCTATGAAGAACAACTTCATGTTTGGAGGACCTTGTCCTTTCAACTGCTTCTGCTAGAGCCCAAGATGCATCATACGCCCAAACCCCATTTTTACTTATCGCCTTTTCCTCCCCAACAGGATCTTCCATCAACAATTTTTTCTCCAACCCCAAAGAAAAAACGGGGGGGCCGGTTGAAGGCGGGAAAAAAAAACAACCCACCCCCCCCTCCTTCTACTTCCTCCCCCAAAAAAAAACAAAAAAAAAAAAAAAAAAAAAACATACTAAAAAACAAAACACACACACCCCCCCCCCCCCCCTTCTCTCTTTTTCTTACACAAAAAGGGGGGGGGGGGGGAAAAAAAAGCAAAAAAAGAAAAAAAAAACCCTTTCCCTCAAAATCATAAGGCTTTTGGGGCCCTCCATGTAACAATACCCATATGAAGTCAAGCTACTCTCTAAGATCACAAGTCATCAGTAAAGGAACTAATACATCAGTAGCATCAATAGTTTGCAGTACAACCTATCTAATGGATGAATACTTACAAGTAGACATGAATGAATCAGGATACAGAGGATTGTAGATCATCTACTCACAGCTGATCAATAAGTTCAAGAACACTTCAATAGGGCTTGTGTTATACAGAAGAGAAGGTGTGTTAGTGTGAGCAGGGACCTTCAATATATATAGCCTTTAGTCTCAAAGTGTCAACCTATCACAACATTCAATGAAACCTAATTAGCTCATAACAAGGACTCCTTATTACATCTGGTTTTATCAATTAGTGGTCTTAAACGTATAGAAGAGGTTAACCAAACCTAAAGCAAATAGAACTCCCCAATCTGTCCATTCCTTACAGACCAAGGCAACCGGTTATTGATACTTTATTCTTACATTCTCCCACTTAAGTATCAAGATAACCATTGCACATGAACTGATTAAGTTAATGCACACAAATATGGGATGATCATTGAGTTCTCAAAACTACTAAAGATTTAATTTGTAAGTAATCAGCCGAACTAGACAAAAGTGCAGATATGTAGAAACCTCAATACTAAAGCATGGTGTGTATTGATTCATTCTGTAAATACTAACATTTCTGGTAATCATGCAAATGTCACTGACCTTCCAGTTGTAATAAACAAAAATTGAGCAGTCAACAATCAAGTACTACTCCCACATTATTAGTCCATGGATAAAAGTTTCAACAGAAACTTCGACCTTGTTATCACAAGATTATGTTATCAGTCAAGAACAAAAGTTCTTAATTAAAAGAAATGATAAAGATCAAATCGATTAAATTTTGTCCAATAACCATCAACAGCAACTCACATCATTATCAAAGTACTAGAACATCAAATACTGTCAAATTAACTCTATAAACATGTAATACAGATGTTCAAAATATTGGAAACATCAAAATTAGCTAACCTGGTGAGCTAACTAGTGAAACAGTTACTCCCACTGATGAATCACCCCCCTGAATTCAGAAAACTGTCAAAAATTCCCAAATTGCTCATATGCTTCACGAAAATCTTAGGTTCTAAGGCTTTTGTAAGTGGATCTGCCAACTGATCATATGTCCCAACATGTACAACATTAATAATACCATCTCTGACTTTATCTCGAACCAAGAAATACTTCGCATCCATGAGCCTTGAAGATGTTGTTCTTTTGTTCTTAGAAAAGAACACTACTCCTTGATTATCACAGTAAAGAGTAATAGGTCTTTCTAGGGAGCTGATTATCCTCATCTCTGTGATACAATTCTTCAACCAAACAACTTGCTTTGTAGCTTCAAAACATGCCATGAACTTTGCTTCCATTGTTGAAGTTGCAATGGCTGTTTGTTTTGCACATCTCCAAGATACTACTGCTCCAGCCAACATAAACACATATCCTCCAGTAGATTTCCTATCTTGTTTATCTCCTATGCGTGATCAGAATCTGCATAGGCCACCAACTCCAAGTTTTCCACATGTTTATATGTTAACATGAAGATTTTGGCCCTTTGCAGAAACCTTAAACATTTCTTTGCAAAATCCCAATGCTTCTTTGCTGGGTTTGCTTGAAACCTACTTAGTAAGCTGGTTATGAAGGCAATGTTAGGTCTTGTGCACACTTGAGCATACATCAAACTCCCAACAAGAGATGCGTAAGGATATTTCTTCATCTTTTCCTTCTCTATATTAGTTTTAGGACACTGATCATGATTTAGCTTTTCTCCTCTCTGGATTGGAGACATAACTCCAACACACTTAGACATATAAAACCTTTTCAAGATCCTGTCAATGTAAGCTGTCTGTGAAATCCCATCATCCTTTTAACTCAATCTCTGATGAATTCAATTCCCAACACACAGTGTGCTTCTCCTAAATCCTTCATTCATAATTCCATGAAAAAATCTGCTTTGTTTCCCCTAAAAGCTTCTTGCAGGAGCTAGCTAATAACATATCATTCACATATAATACCATGAAGATGAACTGTGAGCCTTGAGTGCGTAGATAGATACATTCATCCAATCTATTTACTTGAAACCCTACAGATGTGACTACTTCATCAAACCTGATGTGCCATTGCCTTGAAGCCTGCTTAAGTCCATAGACAGACTTATTCAGCTTACAGACATAGTTCTCTTTCCCCCTTTCAACAAATCCAGGAGGTTGTTCCATGTAAATTTGCTCATTTAAATTTCCATTCAAGAAGGCAGTTTTAACATCCATTTGATGAAGTTCTAGATCATAGTATGCAGTCAATGCCATGATGATTCTCATGCAATCTTTTGAAGAAACTAGGGAAAAGGTTTCTGTGTAATCAAAACCTTCTCTCTATGTGAAATCCTTGGCCACCAAACGTGCTTTATACCTCTCAACTTGGCCATGCTGGTCTCTTTTAGTCTTATAAATCCATTTGCAACCAATAGGAGTTATTTGTGACTTTGCAGGAACCAAGGTCCATACTTTGTTTTTATACATTGATTGCAGCTCTTCATTCATTGCTTCTTTCCATAATGAGGATTGAGGGCTGGACATGGCCTTTTTAAAGGTAGTGGGATCATCATCAATGTTAAGTTCAATTTTCTGCAGAAAAGCATAACAATTAGGTAAAGCATGCTTCTTTGGCCTAGTTGACCTTCTCAATGCGTTGGCCTCATCCTGTTCTGCCTCTTCAGTGATATTTGCATCCATATCAATAGGTGATGACTGATTTTGTTCAGTAACAGTTGGAACATTCACTGTTACTTGAAATCTTGGTACACAGGGCACGATCTTCTACATTCGGATTGATATCATGTATGTTGATGTTGGTTCCATGTGGCTGAAATGCTGTGTTTTCATCAACTTCTTCAAAATTTGCATCATTGTGTGGACTATCTGTGTAGAAATCCCCTTCCAAAAACCTTGCATTATGTGTTTCTAGTATCCTTGTAGGCAAATTATGACCATAGAACCTATACCCTTTTGATTTCTCAATATAGCCTATGAAGTAACAACTTACAGTTATGGAATCCAACTTCTTCTCATTTGGATTATACAATCGAGCTTTAGCTTTACAACCCCAAGTTCTGAAGTGATTTAGGCTTGCTTTCCAACCATTTCATTTTTCAAAAGGTGTAGCATCCACTGCTTTGCTGGGGACTCTATTCTGTATGTAAACTGCAGTTTTGAGTGCCTCCCCCATAGAAAAATAGGCAGTGGTGAACAAGCAAACATACACCTTATCATGTCCTTCAAGCTTCTGTTTCTTCTTTCTGCAACTCCATTATGTTGTGGAGTTCCTGGAGTCGTATACTGTGCAACAATGCCTTCTTGTTCAAGAAATAATGCAAAGTTGCCCTTCTGTTGACCTAATGTTGTATACCTGCCATAATACTCACCTCCCCTGTCAGACCTAACCACTTTTATCTTCCTATCTAGCTGTTTTTTCACTTCTGTTTTATAAATTTTGAAGCAATCCAAAGCTGATGACTTCTGAGAAATAAGATAGATGTAAGCAAATTGAGAGAAGTCATCAATAAAAGTTATAAAATATGAATTGCCACATATTGTTTTGTTTGGAAAAGGACCACATATGTCAGTATGGATGATCTCAAGGAGATTTGAACTTCGTTTTGACGCAAATTTTCTAACATTAGTCAGTTTCCCTTTAAAACATTCAACACAATTAGTGAAATCATCAAAATTGATATGCAGCATTGGACTGTTTTTATTTAATTGCATCAGTCTTTCCCTAGAGATGTGTCCAAGTCTTCTATGCCAAAGCATGGAAGAATTTTAAGTAATAATATTCACACTCTTAGAAGCAATAGTTTCAGTATTGAAGCAATTAACATCAGTAATACAATCAAGCTGCCATAGACCATCAACCAAATAAGCAAAACCAGACAATGGATCTTTAATAAATTTCTGGAAAAAACCTATAGTGTCGTTGCCCTCAATACTAAAACCAAAACCATCACTAACTAATTTGGAAGCTGAAACTAAATTCCTCCTCATGGATGGTACATAGAGGACTTCCTTTAAAACAATAACTAAACCAGAAGGAAATTTAACCTAAGACTACCAATTGAAACAACTAAAAGTTTTGATCTCATCGCCTATGAAAACATTGTAGCTGCCCCTACTTTTAGTTGTCTGGTTTGATAATCCCTACAAGGAATTAGTGATGTGAGCAGTACATCCAGAATCAAACCAAAACGAATTTTGGGAAATTAACACTAAATTAGACTATACAGTGACAAATTATTGAAAATTTTACATTTCTTGAACATCCACTGTTTCAATTCAAAATAGTATTTCCTTAGATGACCTTTTTTTTTTTTCAATGCAAACATTCTTTCTCAATAGCAGTATTAACAATTTTCAAGGAAGATGGAGTAGGTTTGGGAGTATGAGTAGCCTTTTCAGATTTACTAGATCAAGATGCAAAACTAGCATTCTTCTGAAACTTTTCTTTAAAATTTCCCTTTTTTCTTTTCTTCTTCTTTTTCCCAGCTTGCACATAATTCACAATAATTGCTGGTGCTGGTGCTGGTGCTTTGTTTTTCTTCTTATTTTGTCGATTCTCCTCTTAAACACAATTCTCCAGAAGTTCATCAATACCCCATTTGACTTTCTGAGTGTTATACGATACTTCCAGATGACCATAAGGATCTGGCAAGGAATTCAGCACAAAACCAACTAAAAGATCATCTGGGCATAGGAACTTCTACTGCCTTCAACCTATTTGCAGCATCCACCATCTTCATGACATGCTCACTTACACTTCCAGTGCCATCAAACATCATATTTGAGAGCTTGTCAATGCTATCCTGTGATTTTCCCTTTGCACACTCTTTGAATCTATCATAAATTGCTTGCAAATAATGTACTGCATTCTTGTGATCAGTGATAGCTCCTCTAATGCTTTTTGACATATACTTTTTCATGACTCCTAAAGCCATTCTATTGGCCTTTTGCCACAAATCATACTTAAGCTCCTCAGCTTCCCAAGTTTCACCAGTTGGTTCAGGAGGACAAGGCTTCCTCAAACACAAATCATAGTCATGATGCACTAAATACAGCTCCACATCAGCCTTTCCAACGTTTAAAATTGTTTCCGGTTAGGGTTTCAATTGTAAGCATAGAATCACCAACTGTTTCCTTTGCTGTTAATTGAAAAACAAGATTAGTACTTTGTAATATGTGACAATAGGGTATACAATAGAGGTTTTAGCTATAGTTCTCTACTGTCATCAAAATTTTGTAAAACTAAAACACCTATGGGCAAGATTTAGTTTATCCACAATAGTTTGCAAGCAAAAACAATAGAGAACATAATTCATATATTTCACAGCCTGTGGGTCTGATGAAAATAAAACTATGAGGCTACTTATTATTCCATACATCAATTTATAATCAGTCGTGACAAAATAAGCCCTTTGTGGAGAATAATTTGTCATGCAAATTCATATAAACTGCAAGTTTGATTGTTTTACAGAAAATTAAACAGCATAACAGTTGAGGTGATTTATCGTATGTTATTCAGCAATCTCAATCAGTTGATTCATATCAGATAACTATACTTGATATAATCAAGCAAAATTTTTTGAGTCAAGGTTCTAACTTAACATAGTTTCCAATTCCAAAACGTAATCATCTAACCAGAATTGATTACAAGTGAACCAGCAAACTTTCATAAGTTTAAGATAAGATGAACAAACGCATAAGTTGCATCAGATAATCAAATTGCAGTAAACAACTATAGCATGATTATTAATATATGCATATAACATACGATTAACAATCAATCATCAACAAAACATATAAGCAATAGGTAAAATATAATTGAAAATGCCAGTTTGTCCCAAGATCTTAACCTATATTTATTAACTTGCTAAACTGGTATCAGAACTCTGGATCTTATTAGTTTCAAATTTCCCCCACAAAATAGCAAACTAATAGCACAAATAATCAATCAAGATTGACTCGAATCCTAGTAACTTGACGCTCTGATACCACATGAAAGTCAAGCTATTCTCTAAGATCACAAGACATCATAAAGGAACTAATACATCAGCAACATCAATAGTTTGCAGTACAACCTATCTAATGGATGAATACTTACAAGTAGACATGACTGAGTTCGGGTATAATGGATTGTAGATCATCTACTCATAGCTGATCAATAAGTTCAAGAACAATTCAATAGGGCTTGTGTTATACAGGAGAGAACGGTATCAGTGTGAGCAGGGACCTTCAATATATATAGCTTTTAGTCTCAAAGTGTCAACCTATCACAACTTCAATGAGACCCTAATTAGCTCATAACAAGGACTCCATATTACATCTGGTTTTATCAATTAGTGGTCTTAAACGTATAGAAGAGGTTAACCAAACCTAAAGCAAATAGAACTCCCCCAATATGTCCATTCCTTACAGACCAAGGCAACCAGTTTTTGATACTTATTCTTACACTTCAATGATTTGTTCATTTGTAAAAGAGGCAGCAATGGAACTTATGTGCGAAATAAACACATTTTTCTGTTGGAAGGACTTGATCATAGCTGGAATCATGTCTCTGTCCCCGTATTCTGTGGTCTCGTAGAGAAAGAAAACATCGCTCTATGTTTCAAAAAGGGCATTCAATCCCTTAATTTGAGAACTTTGATCCGGTGTGATGACAATGCCAAAGGGATATCTACTGTCAGAGAGAGCAGGGGAAGTACTAGGTTTAGACAGAGTCATTACAGGGACTTTAGTAGCTTCTCCTAAATTTGCCAAAAGGGTTGCTTCCATGGTTGTTTGTGCACCAAGTATTGCTTTCACTTTGATGTTATCCAAAAGATCAAGACCTGTAATATTAGATAACAATCTATGTTAAGTTTGTGCCTCTAGTGGTATAGAGAATGTACTTCTACACTCGAGGAGAGTTAAGTGAAGAAATAAATAAAGTTCAGAGTGTGTCTAGATTATTACAAAACTAATACATAATCATTATACAACCAATAAGAGCTGCAGAGTATACAAGAACGATTTTGAACCCAAAAGTGCCGCGGAAGCAAACATTATATACATAAAGTCTTGTAAAGAATGGCTCATCACTCACCAGCTGATAGAGCATGTAGAGGTTGTCCTTTAGAATCCCTAATATGCAAAACTAGTCTTGTGCGGTAGTTGCCATGCAGATGGTAGAAATCAGAGACCGCCATTGAAATGCAACTGTGAACAATCTTCCCTTCCCTCGATGCCATGTCAAGGACCACCCCGGCGCGCACCTCTTCCACGATCATGGGACTATTGGAATGTATTACTCTAGTTTCTGCACACAAGTGCCCTATAAGGCCAAGGATCGTCAGAAGGAATAATACTGAGAACATGTCTTGTTTCTTCAATTGAACAAAGTACTCCATATAATTGTGAATGATATGTTTGCTCTTTGTTAATCTGCATCTGGTCTTTGCTTATATAAATATTCTTCAAAAAATACATAATTGAGTTTGGTAAAAAAAAAAAAAAAAAAAAAAAAGCTACATAATTGAGGAAATTCGGGAAGTAACGTGAAGAAAGGTTGACCAAAGCAAGTTGAGGGGAGCAAATAGAAAACATAGCAAGGAGATGAAGTCAAACACGCTCTTCGCGCTCATTTCAAACGCACGTTCTGCCATGGCACTTTGAATCCCAATTTTGAAATGTACTTGCACGTTGCAAGTCAAGTTACGACATTAATTAACCTTCGGTGAAAAATTTGTTATATGTTGTAATGTAAGAAGAGTGTAAAGTCTTAAAATGAGCTAAAACTTTGTTGTATGAATTTTTCGGCCGTTGGCCTACCATAATTAGTGAAAAAAAAATAACTAAAGATGGCAATCTAATGATCTAAAATTATGATATACTATGATGAAGGTGATTGAAATTCCACCTCAAAACTAACTGATAGTGGGGGAGAGTAGCTCAATTCCTTAGAAACAATTGCAAAGTCCATTTTCTAAGCAATCTAACTCCTAACATCCTCAACACACCCCCCTAAAACATGACATCTTTGCGTCCTATGTTGAATTAATTGGGGACCTGGAACACGTGTAGCCGTCTTTGGCTCTTTAGCCATGTTAGCTGCGCACGTGGATTAACCGGCTCTAATATCATGATAAAGGTAGTTTTGAAGTGGAACCTCAACCACCTTTACATGACGAAGTCAAAGTCTAACTTTCCTTAGTTTATGATGAAGTTAGCAAAGTCTACTTATTGAGTGCAAAGGGTTAGTAATGACTTGCAATCTCCTATTTTTTTGGTTGGTTGAAAGTGTTAACCCTACTTAATCATATAATTGATTAATATTTATATGACATATATGCCTAGAACGGGTGGTCTTAGTTTCTCTTTCCAAACAAGTAATTAATTACGATTATCAAAAACTCATTATACAACAAAATTGCATGCCTAGAATTGGCTTGAATACAGCAGAAAATTGGAGAAAGGTAAAGATACTTATGAAATTGCTTGTCTTTTTATTTAATAATCCAATAACAGAAGTGAAATGAAACATATATAACTGCTTATTAAAATAAATAAATAAACCAAGCAAACATACAAGATTACTAAATCGGAAAGTACTTTTCAACTGATGCCAATCTTTTCTACTCATAAACCCCTGACTGATGAGATTACGACAAGTAACCCTAGCCATGTAAGCAAAGCAAAGGAAGCTGATCATGCCACGACTCACATCAAGCATAACATTTATACTTGATGAGATCCAGATGCACGTGAGAAAGAAGATCGGAAACTAGAACGAACGGTACTTGTCCTCGAATCTGGTAGCCCTAAAACCCGCAGGTTCAGGTTCTTCTCCACCATTACTACGGTAACTTGCTCCCAAAGGAACTTCCAATTAACATGGCGTCTCCGAGGTCGCCTGCCAAGTCATCAAGTTCTTAGTTCTCGGGCTGAAGTACTTGTTCCGAACATAGAGTTTGACAACAATGTTCTCTAGTCCAAGATTATCGATATTATTTATCGCCTTTAGGTCGTTCTGCCCTTTGAAACATGCTCTTAAAAAAGCCGTACTCTTCTTCCCTTGGTAAAAGGAGTTGAGATTTACGGTACCGAGGCCGAAGGCTTCCTCGTTACGCCACGACTTCAATGGCGTCGTAAAATATACACGCTGTAGAAACGGTTGGGGTTCCGGGCGATGAGGTTGAGGGCAAGGTCGTAGTGCAGGGTGGTGCCGTTGCCGGTGAAATTTAACTGAGCCAGCGAGGCATGAGTTACGTGAAAGTTGACCTTAGTGGGGGGATGATGGATGGCGAAAAACACAATCAAGGCAGCCACAAGAGCGACGAGTACACTGAATAGGGAAGCTTTCAAACAGTTAGAGCAGCTAAAGGCCATGGTGGTTGATCCAGAAGTGCGAGCTGGCGAGTTATAGGGCTACGTAGGGATAATGTGTGTGATAGACTTTTGTATATATAAATATATTTAGAGGTAGGCCTTGGGAGAGCATGCATGGAGGTTGTTGCTTTCCTCTGTTTCTGAACCAACTTTCCCAATTTATGTCAAATTAGTTCCTAAGACCATCTCCAATGCAACCTCGTCGCAATTGTTAAATGTGCACCACTGAGCAGCCTCCATATCGGCCTTTGTGAATTCAATACTTGATCTGCCCAGAAACGGTCGTGCGACATGTGAAAAAACAGAAAGTTTCTCTTGTCGTGCGCCACCATCAAAATTTCGTTCAGGACAATTGAAAGACGTTTCAACGGTTTGGAGATACATTGAACAAAATGTAAGAGATTCATACGCAATGTATGCCTCTGCAATAGATCCCTCTGGCCGGGATCGATTTCGCACATATCTTTTGTACGTGCCTAGAATTCTGCAAAAGGTATGGACTTTGACTCATGTTAGTTAATGAGTTAGGAACCAGTGAGATAAAATAAAGACATTTTAAGTATTACCTTTCGATTGGGTACATCCATCTGTAACTAACTGGCCCTCCAAGTATTGCCTCTTCTGGCAAATGTATCATTACGTGAGCCATGATATCAAAGAAAGCCGGGGGAAAAATTTGTTCAAACTTGCACAAGATATACACAATCTCATCCTTCAACTTCTCCAAGTCAGTCACGCATAATGTGTTGGCACATATTTTTTCAAAGAAATTCGATAAACGAACAATTGGCTCAACCACTTCTTTGGGCAAATATTCTCGAATACCAACTGGAAGAAGTCGTTGCAATAACACATGGCAATCATGACTCTTTAGTCCGGTTATTTTTCCAGTCTCAATATTAACACTTCGTGATATATTGGCCGCATATCCATCAGGATATTTTACAGATCTCAAAAATTCCAAAAACTCCTTACGCGATTGAGGCTTCACTGTATAAAATGGATGACGCTTTACCCACTTCTCCCCATTCCAATCTAACCACAATTTTTTTTTTATGCCCATGGCTTCCAAATCTTCACGAGCCTTGATTGTGTCCTTAGATTTTCCATCTATTCCCAAAACGGTCCCCACTACACTATCACATACATTCTTTTCAATGTGCATTACGTCTAAGTTATGCCTAATTTTCAACTTAGACCAGTATTCCAACTCAAAGAATATACTTTTCTTAGTCCAGTTTCATTCCTGACTTGTTCTTTTCCTATTCTTGTCAGGGTTTTTAGGATGTTTACCAATCCTACCAAATTTCAGATGGGCCAACTGATTCAAGATGTCATCACCAGAGAGTTGTTTTGGTTTTCCGCTATGTTCTTCATGCCCATCAAAGTCTTCCTTGTTCTCGCGCCACTCATGATCCCTTGATAACCACCGTCTACTCCCCATATAACAAACCTTGCTACTGAAGTACGCACATGATCCATCGTCGTTACATACAGGGCATGCATTATAACCTTTGGTGCTCCAACCAGACAAATTTCCATAAGCTGGGAAATCATTAATCGTCCACATCACTGCTGCATGTAAGTTAAACATAGAATTAGTAGCCTTATCATATGTCTGGATGCCATTTTCCCACAAGTCCTTCAACTCATCAATTAAGGCCGCAAATAAACATCAATCTCCTTCCCAGGTGCATTTTTTCCGGGAATCAATAAAGTCATCATGGAATATTCTTTCTTCATGCACATCCAAGGTGGTAAATTGTAAGGTACGACCACCACTGGCCACATACTATATGATGAGCTCATATTCCCAAATGGGTTAAACCCATCTGTTGCAAGGCCAAGCCTTACATTTCGTGGTTCTGCTGCAAACTCGGGATACATTTTGTCAAACTCTTTCCAGGCTACTCCGTCAGCGGGATGCCTCAATACGTCATCATCCACTCGTTTATCCTTATGCCAAGTCATGTCGCCAGCCGTGTGCATCGACATATATAATCGTTGCAATCTCGGCTTTAATGGAAAATACCGCAACACTTTTTGTGGGATCTTTTTATTGCCTGAAGCACTATATTTATACCTCGGCTCATCACAAATTGGGCACTTATCCTTCTCAGCATTTTCCTTGTAGAATAATACACAATCATATTTACATGCATGAATTTTCTCGAAACCCAGCCCGAGATCCTTCAAAACATTATTTGCATGTCGATGGGTTTGAGGCAAATGATTGTCTTGTGGAAGCATCTGCTTCAGAATTCCCATAAGCTCATCAAAACATTTGTTGGTCATTAAATTTCTAACTTTGCAACCAGGACACAATGCTTGTTGCGCTTCTTTCAACAATCGTTCGTACCTATCAACGTCGTCCTTGTCCAAGTTGGAAGACCCATCATCTCCCCCAACATCATCAAACATGGTATCATCTTCTTCCATGAGGTCTTCATCATAATGACGAGAAGCATGTGGATAGGCATCATTGATGATATCCATTACTTGATCATTATCACAAGGAATTTCATCGCTACGCTCCCTGCTGGTCGAAGAACTTGAAGCAGCTCTTGAATGTTCGCCATGATGAACCCATTTGGTGTAAGAGTGTGACATCCCGTGAGTGATCAAGTGGTGTTGGATTTCAAATAGTGACTTCCAAGTGCAGTTATTACACTTTTGGCACGGACACTTACTATGACCCAAATGATTGACATGGTTACGTGCAGTGTTGATAAATTCCCTAATTCCTGATTTATATCCCTGACTTGCCCGATGGGGGTGAGTATCCCTTTTCCCTCCCCTCTCTCCGGCGGTGCCCCTTTTTTAAGTTTTAATCTAATAGTACCTAATAAAAATAAAAACCAGAACATCGAATTCAATGATAAATAAGGAAGGCACAATCAATGCGCATACAAAAGTGAAGGAATAGAAAGACATACCTCTAACCGAAAGTAACTCTAAGCAGCTTTTCGATCAACCTAAAAACAGAGAAACAGAAATATAAACACAAACCTGTATGGATCTCTAATAATGTAAATAAGGTAGATAAGAGAAGAAACACAAGTTTATATCTATCACTTGAAGTTGTCAATCATGGTGTTAGGGACAATTTCTGGAATTCGAATTAGGCAAAGAACCCTTCAAATCACAATTGACCCATGAATAACACACATAAGACAACCACATAAGACAGCCATCAACCCCAAGATTATTATATTTCCATGGCCCTGATTTTCTGTTAGTTTCTGAAAAGTGTGTTCCATTCTAATAAGACTCTTCATAGACTATTTGAACAACTCCACAAAACTTCAAGATTTCCATTATAATTAATAATCAAAATTAAAAAAATTCAGCTAGGTAAAGACACAAAATTCGGTACAAGTGAACATTGAAAACTGATACAATATCGAAACAGAAAACGAGCAAGACTTTGATGAGTTCCAAGTTCCAACCAACAACACCATCTTTTTTAGTCGATTATAAACAGATATTCAGGAGTCTTCAAATTCAATGAAACCCTAATTCAATAAAGCATAAACATATAAATTAACAGTATCAAATTAGATGTATTCCACAAGAAACCCTAATCCTTGAAAAAGGTTTGGGGATGAATGGGTCGATCGGTTATTCTAATTCAGTCTACATATATGTCGTAGCCCAATTTCACAAATATTAAAAAAAACTGATGGCATGTGAATCAAAGCTTGAGACCAACCCAAATAATGAGGAGTCGAAGGTGCAAGACACTTTTTGAGGGTCGTTCCCCAAAGTCGAAGGTGTAGGACACTTTTTGAGCGACGTTCTCCAGAGTCGAAGGTGCAGGACACTTTTTGAGTTAGAAGTTGGAACGAATTAGTCGTTCTGGATCTTTAAAAACATATACAACTTCGCGATGAAACTTTCGTCTGGTTAGAGTTCAACTATTTGTGGGCAAAAGTCCAAACGACACCGCTTTGTTAAATAAGGCTCTTGCCCGACGAACTGAATTTTCGTTGAAAATCTAGCGCCAAAAGAATGAAATAAAGCCCGGGAAACTTATCCTGCCAGATCTGAGCCCACACAAAAAGGAAAAACATTTCGTGGGCTAAAACTGTCATAGAAGACAGAAACGTTCGTGGCCCAAGACAACGTATTCGTGGGCTAACATCATGGCGCGCAATTGAATTCTGGCGCGGACCCTTGGGCGACAAATCAAAAGTTTCGTGTCAGGAAGCTTGTTTGGTCGACCAAATTTAGTTCGTGGGCACAGACGGGAAAGAGGTATTTTCTTGTAGTGGTTGGATATCTGTAGGTTATTTTATAATTGGCTATCCTTGTCACAAAAACATTGTAAAGAATGTAACAAGCTCAATTAGTCACTAAGTTTATATTTCTAGATTTTTAGGATATTGAAGAAGCTTGGAAGGTTGAAGATTGAAGATGCATTCATATAACACATTCATTTGCATAGTCTTTCTGTGTCAAAAATCTTGTCCTTTCTTTATTTAGTCAAAAGGTTTTAAACTCTTTAAAGCTTTGGACTTGTTTTCACAAGAATAAGGAATTTAGGATTTTCGTGACTGGTCATCTATTTCATGCACGTGAAGGTTGACTACTTTTCTGACAGATTGATTAAACAGCCCATGCATTTATCCGCTGGTCAGTCAACTGAGCCCCACTCACTCGGATCTGCCGAGGTTGTTTTAAAAAGAGAGTTTAAGGTTTAATCTTGGCCGTTTATCTCTTATCCCTTTGTGTCTATATAAACACAACTTCATCCTCAATATCGGCTAGGGTTTTCAAGCTAAACATTTCATCATTTTTCTGAAAAACTCTCTTTGACTAGCTGCATTTTTCCTCTCCGGTTCTTGCTTGCCTTCTTGAGTGCCTAGTTCACTTATATAGAAGCTTTATAAGAAAGTGAGGACAGCTAGTATTTGAATCTTGTTTCTCAAAGTTGTTTTCCATAGAAATCACATTAAGCTAACTTTGAAAGAAGGTTCATCTTTCCTAGTTCGGCTTGTTTTAAAGTTTCCATACTTTGAGTCGAGTTAGGAGTGTGCAACATTTGTCTCCCATGTTCATACATGTTTGTAGACTTTGTTGAGTATTAGAGGTCTTTGACCTTAGTAGGTTTGCTGCCCAGTTTGTAGCTGCAAGCATCAAACACAGTCACCGTTTTATTTCCTGCAAGTTTACTACTTTCTGGAAATAAATCTGTGACTGGTCATGAATCATCACAGCATACATTTTCGGTGCCACGTTAGAGGAATACTTGTGTATGTCCTTGTAGCGTGTTGACCAAGCGAGGATCCGCTGGAAGTGAAGTGATTGAGAAGAAGCCGCACGAGGGACTGCTGCATCTAAGTTAGGTAACTAGATATTGAGTTTGGTCTGAACCTTGTACTGGGCATCTTTTGCCATTTCATAGTGGAAGGCCGGTCTTCTGATAGACCCCCGGTTTTTTATCCCTTTGTGGATTTTTCCAGGTATCAAAACTCTGTGTCCATCTTTGTGTATTGTTAAACATTCGACTTAACTTAAATTGGATTTAATTTTGCACAAATTCACTTAACATGCAAACTGGATAATTCTGCCTGACTGGTCATCTTAACTGCTGCATTAGAAACGCTGGTTTGATATAGTTGTAGTTGTGGATAGCTCACGAGTATCAAACTCACTGATTTCGTTGAGGACCTAAGTTGGCATTGCATCTGAGTGTTGTTGATCAAATCACAAACATCCACAAGTAATATCTGTCAAGTACTTAATCTGTTAAAGTTCATCACACTGTGACTGGTCATCTTTGTGATCCTTGTTTGTGCTGTTTGTTAATTAAGAGGGAAATAATTTAAAATACCCCCCTCATTGTCAACCTGCAATATCCAACGGCCAGATTTTTTTTCTTCTGGACGACTTCAATCTAACGGCCATGATCATTTCTAACCAATCTAACTGTTAAAAAAAAAAATCAAATGCCTGAAATTAAAATCCAATGGCTAAAAAATTATTATTTATTTATTTGGTCCGAATTCTTCGCAAAAATCTATAAATACACACTCATTTATTTCATAATCATCAATTTTCTTCTCCCTTCACTATATACTTGTTCCCATATCTTAATGTCTATTTCTTTGTTCAATATGCCTCCAAAGAAAAAAGTCATAGAGGTCCGAGTTATACAAAAGAAGAGGATAAAGTTATATGTGAAGCTTGGGTGAAGATTTATGAAGATGGCTATATCGGTGTTAATCAATGCGCAATGTGTGGAAGGAAGCTATTGCTAATGCATCTAGACCTCAATGAAGTAATCTTTCATGAGATTCTCATGTTGTTTCTCTCTTTCTCGGTCTATGTACTCTCGACCAACAAATGACTCGCCATGTTTACGTTGGTTGTAGTAAATAGCCTGCAATCTCTGAGCTTCTTCAATCTCCATGTTGATTTGTATTTAACGAAGATCATATTCTTCTTGCTCATCATCTAGTGGCATCTGCATTGCACTCTGACGTGAATGTGAACTTGAACCCATTTCAACTAAAAATATAGTAAAAAAAGATGATGGAGAAATTTAAGAAGTTATTGATTGGTTTAGCAAAGTTTGTATATGTAAAGGAAGTGGATAATAACTTGTTAGTGAAATCTCCAAAATGAGTGGTAAGAGATGAAAGGGAATCGAATAGTTAGGTAAGAAATAATTGAAGCCAGACAATTGAGTCATAATGACAAGACCAATCAATGTGTTTGTTTTATGCATTCTACAAAGTTTGTATATGTAGAAATGGGTTGTAACTTGTCAATGAAATCTCCAAAATGAGTGGTAGGAGATGCAAAAGAATTCAATAATCAGGTAAGAAATTCTTGAACCTAGAAAATGGAGTCAGAATGACAAGACCGATCAATTGTTTGATTCTTCCCTTCTACACCGCTTATTTTAACTCGGTCTTACACTAAATGACGAAAAACCAAAATTTAGATTTTTGAATTTGTTTAGGTCGATATGTTCATAAAATTAATTTACAACACTTTGCTTAAAACTTAACTTACGAAAAAAGTTCAATAAAAAAAATTTAAGGTTAAACTCAATTAATCAAACACTTATTAACCTTTTTGCCCGCTGCAACTCACTATGAGAAACCTTCTGCCCCTTGCAACTCTATTTGTACCCCATCTGCCCCTTGCAACTCGTTTTTTGGAAATTTTTTTACTCCTTTTTCGTTAAATTAACTAATTGCATTAACTTTGCTGACGTGACATGTCCACGTCAGCAAATATGGGTCCCATATAATATACACATCAGCAAAAAAATACTTTGTAAATAATTTGATTTAATTTTTTTAACTTTTTTTTAAAAAGAAATTCACACATACAAACTTTACACTTGAACATCAAAAATGCATAAAACATTAAACAACTTATGAAACAAAAAACTACCAAGACAAACTAATAAAAGGTCCTCAAATTGAAAATCATAGAATGTTAAATCTCCCTATTTCTTTTATATTATTTATTAAGTCCTTAGATTATTTATTTTGTTATTTTTCTTGATGAATATTTGACTTCTTTGCCCCTAAGTCAGTATTAAAGCTCCCCCAAAACAAAAGTTGTAAAATTTTTTTAAAAAAATTAAAAATATATATTTAAAAATTATTTTTTGCTGATGTGTATATTATATGAGACCCACATTTGCTGACGTGGACATGCCACATCAGCAAAATAAACGGAAACCTTTAACTTAATGGAAAAGGAGGCAAAATTCCCAAAAAATGAGTTGCAAGAGGCAGATGGGGTACAAATAGAGTTGCAGGGGGCAAAATGGGCAATAAGTGTTAATCAAACCATAAAGTCAAATTTGAGTCTGCTAACATTGGGAATAATGTCAAATCCGTATAGGTGAATAGTTGTATTTTGTAATGTCAAATTCGAGTTTTTGATATTTATCGTTGGAGATGGTCTAATGGTGATTGTATAATGGGCTTCTGTCCAAAAACTACGATCACACTTTTATTATGCCCAAAAACACTGCCACAACAAAAGTATTACAAAATACTACTACTTTCTCAAAAGCACACTATAGCCCGCGCGTGCGTGAGACTCACGCACCCCACAACTTCGCCTCCGACTCCTTGAACACCATAATGATTTTCCTCAACGGCTTCTCGTCCGCCATTTTCAAAAGCTTGAGCTTGCATCACAAATCTGTGTTTTTTAATTTTTATGTTAGAAAAGTTTGTTTTAGCTTTGTGCAAATCAACATAGTGATGAAGATGAAGAATAACATAATGGAATTTGAAGGATTGGTTCCTTCAGATTTAAAGGAAGAAATCTTTCAATTTGAAGGAGTTGTTCCTTTAAATTTGTAGGTGTTTTTTCATTTTGAAGCGCCTGCTTTTTCAAATAAGAAGCTCTTCCTTCAATTTGAAGGAGGTGTTCCTTCAATTTGAAGGAACAGATTCTTCAAATTTCAAACAGAATCGAAGGGGTTGTTCCAGTTCCTTCAATTTAAAGTAACACATCCTTCAATTTAAAAGAGGCATTCCTTCAAATTGAAAAATGTTCTTTCAAATTAAAAATTATTCCTTCAAAATGAAGGAACAACTCTTTCAAATGAAGGAACATCTTCTTCAAAATGAAGGAACAACTTCTTCAAAAATGAAGGAACATCTCCTTCAAATGAAGGAACAGCTCCTTCAAAATGAAGGAACATCTGAGTTAACTCACATTTCCCGTTGTTTCACTTTCTTTCAAGACTAGTTTCAAAGATTACCTTGGCCGGAAACTCGTCGGAAACTCACCGGAAAGTTTCAACCAATATGTGAGGCTCACCGGTGATGATCCGCTGCAAACTAAGGCTCAATGTTGGTTGGGCTGTGTCTAGAATGATGAGATGATGAAGTTTTGGGTGGTGGTTCGTCCCATTTGTCGCTAGAATCGGAGAATCTCTCTGGAAAACATGAAGACGTTGCTGCCGCGTTCTCTCTCTACAGTGGGTTTGGGGTTACAATGTTGGTGTCTATAGAAAGAGGGCAATGAGACGAATCCAACCCAATTGGTTTCGTGTCAAACGGAGTCCGGATGAGAAAGTTATGGGTAAAAAAGTATTTTGCGGTTTGTGGGGGTTAACAAAAAGATGGAGGGTCCTGCGTGGATCACAGAGCAGGGAAAGTCGAAGAAGAGAGTGAGCGTATTTTGCAGCGCGTATGAGTGTAACTTTGTATTAAAAGTGTAAAACCAATTAAAAATCAACATGTGTCCAAAGTGGTACTTTATTGTAATGTTTAAAGTGTAGTAATGTTTTTAGGTATTTTACTCTTCAAGTAGTATCAAAATGTAATTGTTTCTTGTATAATTAGCTTGTTCAACTTCACTTTTGCTGCTGCGTCTCCTGGGGAGGTAAGGAGGAAGAAGAGGATTTTGGTGGGATCCAAGGGGAGATAGATTCTCCAATTATCACTAGGGAAAGTTTCGAGAACGTATTTTTCCATGAGAGGAAACTCATCCAAGATTGGGAAACCTATTACATATATTACCTCTTTTTGTTGGGTTTTGGTTTACGCTTATCCGTTGTCTAATCCTAAAGTTCTATGCATATGTTTTAACAGGACATGACACAGAGAAAACAGAGAGAGTTCGAGGAGAGTTCTTGTGGGAGCTATTTGGTTGAAAAGCTATGCGCATATATATCAACACATAAACACGCATATATAAACAACCATGAGATAAGATCATATACCTAGTGGAAGTCTCATAGTCGGATCGGCGTCTCTCTTGTGATTACGAACTCTCCATGGTGTTTGATCACAAACTACGATTCTACACGAACTCAAGAACACATGAACATGGTCACACGAAAGGAAGCTTTCGTCTATGGCTTAGTGCATAGGGCGTAAGCTTGGCTACGAGGAGATTTCTCCAAGAGTCACACTTTGGTCTCCACCCTCACCACAATTGGGAGACTTTTTAGGTAAGGATGAGAAAGCTTATAAGCTTTCTCTCTAAAAATCTCGGCTAACACTCATGTGTTGCGCTGTTTGTTATTGTATCTAACCCTCCCCTAATGACCACTATTTATACCCATCAATCAGAATTAGATCGGTTGTTTCCGATTGGCATATTCCTTGGAATGGTACCTGATTTGAATTATCAAAATTAATCAAGGATGAAATGGATGTAATTGAAATTCGTCTCGCAAATTAATGTAATTGGGACACATCTCCCAAATGGGTGGATCACCATATATTTGACTTATTCTAATTAAATCAAATATTTCTAACATTCTTAATTGTGGAAATGAGTGTGAAAGGAAATTCTTGAGTGCTTGTAATTGTTTCTCTTTCTTCTTCTATAGTGAAATTCTATAATTCTTGGTGTTTATTGTGTGATTACTACTTTTGTGTTTCTCGGTTGCCATGTATATCGTTTTGCACTTGTTATCATTGGAGGGAATCAAGGGTTTGATTTCCGAACGGTTGTATTCGTGTATAAACACAATCGTATCAACAAACTGGAGGGTAACTTCAAGTAAAGATGAAAAATGTGTTCTAGCTTAGAGAAGACAGTGGCTAACCTTTATACTGTATGTAATTGGTAACTCTTTTTCAAAACCAATTTTAACTTTAATCTAACAAATAGTAAGTCATTGGTCAATGGTTATAGGGTTTTTATCTAAAATAGGCCAACCGGCCAAAACTTGTTCTAAAATCTCCGGTCAGGGAATTCTATTCCAAAACTAGGCATAAGTTTTGCCTAATTGCAAATGAGAAGTCCCTTCACGAATACATTTTTACAGAGGAGAAGCCGGCCGAGGAGAAGCCATTGTCGGCAGCTGGTTCCGCCACCAAACCCAAAAGATTGATGAGGTCGGCGTCGTTCCGGGAGGATAGCGCTTGAATGGGTCCGCCGCGGAATCTTCATGGATGTCGTCGGCCCGGTTCTTCGCCAACAGCCTGAGCTTCGCCGCGACTGATTACTTCACGCGAACGACGGCGACTGGAGGCCATTGACGCAGATCTTGATCGTCGGCTGCAAATCCTCCGGTGAGATGCTCTCGATTAGCTCGGTCGAGAAGGTCTCCCTCTGCAGAAACCCCTTGCACTGCTCAGGCTCGATCTCCGACGGAGATTCGAAGCCATCGGCGACGCTTTTCAGGCTACGGCAGTCCCGCGAGCTGCTAAAGCTCACCAGAGATGTCGCTGCTGCAGGCGGAGAAGTCGCTGAAGGCTTGGGAGAGCTGGAGGTTCCGGCTGTGCGACTGAAAGTGTCCGGAATTCGAACAGGAATCTTCTACAGAACCATTCTAGCCAGAAAATCAACCAAAGTTCGCACCTTTCCGAATGAGAAATTTCCGATCTTGGTTTTTATTTTTGGGGAATTTATTTCAGTGATGAGTGGAGAGGAAGCTCATGTGGAATAAAAATATGGAGTCACAAGCCTGCTGTATTGAACCCTCTCGTTTCGATTTTCAGTTTGGTTACGGGTTCGAGGACCATTCGGTCGACGACGGCGGCAGCAGATTTGGGAGAAGATTGGGTTTACAAAATCCCATATATTTTGTATATGTTTAATTTCCAGATTTGTAATCAAAATTTATGAATCTGAGTTGATTTTTTTTGCTTGGAATTTGAGTGATTTGTATTCAAGATTAATGAATTGGATTACAAATCTGGGTTGGTGTTGTGTGGATTAGTTGGGAAGAATGTCGTGAAGTTTCCGGAGAGAACAACGTGAATACTAATTGAAGAAATGGACTACAATTGCACTATAATGGACTATGATCACACTATGGTGAACTATGAATGACTCTGAGAGTAACGGTGGAATGACTATGAGTAACTATGAATGACTATGTAATACTATGAAGGTACTATGGATAACTATGGAGCACTATGTGCATACTATAAGATTAAGAGTTTAATTACAAATTGTGAGTAGTAATTCATTTTTTTCTAAAATGGAGTACGACATACTATAAAGGACTACGATCACACTACGAGAACTACGATTACACTACGATGTACTATAAGTACACTACGAGAAGTACGAACACTACAATGAACTATGAGCACACTATGATCTCCAGGGATTTAATTGCAAATTCACTATGCAAATTTGCCTACTGAAGAACAGCCCGCTGCCCCTTGCCTATTTTGGAATAGATTTAGGCCAGTTGGCCTATTTTAGATAAAAACCCATGGTTATATAAGAATGAACCAGAGACGGCCGGTAATTCTATCGCTATTTATCCACCAAATTATACCTTGATGGTCTGATCCAATACATCTTGGGCTCTGCTCAAGATGGTTGTGTAATTAACCGGCCATGCATTGTTCCTCAAAATTAATTGGGGAATTGGCAAAAATAGGCTCATAGCCAAATCTATTTGCCAAAATGTTGGGTCAGCCAATTTTGTGCTGAAACTAGGCAAAACTTTTACCTAATTGCAGAGGAGAAGCCCCTTCACAATTCCCTTTTTCCGTCCGACAAACCTCTTTCCGTTCTCGCCGCCGTCGCTAATTTTTCGGCCACTTTCTCCGTTCAAACCACCTGGACTAGCTTCCCAACATCCCCGAGTATACTCCCACGAAGTTTCAACCCCAAATCCCAAGCAGTTTGCCGCCGGCGAACGAAAACATTTTGCTCTGTTTTTTTGCCAAAAACCGTCCAACGAACCTCCCTCCGTTCTCTCTTTTCCGGCCATAGATCGACGACGACCTGAACTACAAAAAGTTCCCTCTCGACCTCAAGAATATATCCCCAAAATTTCAGAGCCAAAGACAGCGTGGAACGCCGCCGGTGAAACCAAACGTAAAATTGAGCCGCTACGTTCTCGCCGCCGTCGCTAATTTTCCGGCCACTTTCTCCGTTCGGAAAACCTGAACTAGCTTCTCAACATCCACAAGCACACTCCCACGAAGTTTCAACCCCAAATTCCAAGCGGTTTGTCGCCGGCGAACGAAAACGTTTTGATATGTTTTTTGCCAAAAACCGTCCGAAAACCTCCCTCCGTTCTACGTTTTCCGGTCACCGATTGACAACAACCCCAACTACAAAAAGTTCCCTCCCGACCTCAAGAATATATCCCCAAAGTTTCAACCCCAAATTCCCAGCGGTTTGCCACCGACAAACGAAAACGTCTTCGATGGAGTTCGGAGAATATGCAGAGGGACTATGAGGCACTATGGGTGCACTATGAGGGACTATGAAGGCGTTGATGAATTACAACGATTTTGTACTCGAAAAACTATGAGGCACTATGGGTGCACTATGAGGCACTATGGGGGCACTATGAGGCACTATGGGGGCACTATGAGGCACTATGGGGGCACTATGAGGCACTATAGCCGCACTATAACCTCCCGGGATTTAATTGCAAAGTTACTGTAGCATTTTGCCTAATGAAGAACTAACCGCTGCCCGCTGCCTATTTTGGCAAATGGATTTGGCTATGAGCCTATTTTTGCCAATTCCCCAAATTAATTACCCTCGAAATCTCATTGTACATTATACAAATGAAGTGATTAACAGAGTAGAAGCCGGCCGTCTTGAATCGTAGGAATCAAAGTTAACAGTGTTTCTTAGATATATATAAATATATATACACCCCCTAGACACTCTTAATTTACATCACAATCCCAAAGAAGCAAAGAGTTTTTACTACATACGAAGAGACTGAAAAGGTAGAGAGCAGAGATGGCTAAGGCAAACTTTCTCAACTTGGTTTTGGTGCTCTCTCTTGTTCTTATGATTTCCATAGCTGAGAGTAGACAACTTGGCAGTAAGACCTCTTCTTAGCCTCACTCTTTATTTCCATTACATTACTTATTTTTTGGTTTCCCCGAAAAATCATCAGATGAGTAGAATGCAGGTATATGAAGTGCAATAACTGCTCAGCTACAAAGATATGTTGAATTTTCTTATTAAACGTAAGTGTCTTAATGGTGTAGTTGGATTCGGGAAGGACAAAAGCGCCCCAGTTTGCGACTCAGTTTATGGCGCTGAGGAAGGTGATACATGTGCTTCTGTTATTCAGAAATTCAAATTGAGTGCTCAGTTCTTTCTTTCTATCAATTAACTGCGCCGACTTCTTCGTGGGTCAATGGCTTTGTACCGAAGGAACTGCAAACTGAGCTGCAATGCAATCAACAGATTCATGGTGCTTTGAGGAGATAGCATGAATGAACTATTAATATAAAGAGGACGAACTTTGATGCCCTCAACGTATCTTTTTCTAATACTTGTTGGTTTGTTTAATTTATGATTTAGTTCAGCACCTGTCAATTAAATCGGAAATTAGTCACACCACAATGCGCCCTGCTATGGCTGAGCTACTTTTGTTGAGAATATCTTGTTAGCAGAAGAGAATTTTTGACTAAAAAGAGACCGTTACTATGTACAGAATAGTTGACGAAACACCCAAAACCAACAATATTTGCGCTCCAATATTTGATTATGTAGCCGTTTGTGTACGTCCAAAAGAGAGAGAGATACACCCAGATAACCCCAACGCTAAGCCCTACCACCCAATGGAGGATGGGTAGCAAATCACAACTTGAAAGTCAACAATGAATAGTCCTCAACCAGTGCAGGATCATTCTTTCGACAGAATAGTCATCAGTCATCCTGCACTCCCTCCCTTGACATTTATCTTGTGTTTCTACAGGTGTAAACGACTCTTTTGGTGTCCCACCAATAGTTATTAAAATCTATCTCTTGCCCGTTTCGAAATGGAAGGGCATAACGGAAATGAAAAAACAATAATCTAGTTGGCAAAAATACCATGTTGTGTGACCACCGGCTACACAACCAAAAAGGAATTATATCCACATTACAAAAATTACAACACGATTGTATTCGTTAAGGTACAAGAATGAGCAATGTTACATAAGACTTTAGCAGAATTTCCCTATATCTATAAAATTCTGGTCAAGAGCCTCGTTTCAAAAGCTGCGTTCACAATATCCCTTCACATTTCAAGTCATTCATGTAAATTCACTTCAGTATCCTAACCTAGAACCCGATTTCAGCCGTCAGTCATAAATGTTTCCTTTCCCACTTTCCTTCTCGTCTACCATCCCGTTCCCTCCGCTCTACTACCTGCCTGGACTTGGTCCCTCTTGAACCATGCCTCTGACCCGACCCAAATCCACCAGGCTGTCCATCAAATGCCGATACAGAGTCTGGGTCTCCCACACTACCTGTGTCGCCAGAGTCTTTGCTTCCATCCACATTTTCGTCATAACCACTGCCGCCATCATCCAGACGATCACGTGATTGCAAAATTGTAGGCTGGCCAGAGAACTGTCGAGACCCAGACAGAACCACAGTTGGCATGGTCCCCATGGAAGAGCTGGTAGTGGAAGCTTCCGGCTGCAAGTTCCCAGTACTTGATCTTGTGCTACCTTCACTACCTACTCTTCCATTTTCCCTTTCACGGTACCTATCCCGCGGCCGACTGCAAATGAAAACAAAAAACTCAGTCCAACCCAAAAATATATGCACCATCATGAAGCAAAGCATGTATGTGGAACAATTACATATGCAAACAGGAAAAATGAATGCGTGTTTCGGTTCGAATTAACTCATTTATCGTAAATATTACAAGTAAACAACTTAGATATCAGACACAAATCTAACTTAGGATAGATACAAAACTGAAGATTAAACCAAATTGATACTTTTATAACATTGGTTGTCCCATAATCAGCACTCCTATCTTGAAAAAAAAAATGAAATATGTTGGTATACACTAACTCTGCGTGAATGGAATTTGGATAAGCAGTCGCTCACCTACTATAAGTAGAGGAAAATTCGCGTCTTGATGGTCGTATTCCTGCTTCAGCCTGTTCCAATTCACGCTGAAGTTCTCTCTGCAGAAAGGCAAGTTTAGAGGTATCAGTAAGTTATTTTCTTTTGTTTTTTTGCCAAAGCATTATATCTAGCATTTTTAAAGCCCCAGAGACAGGACATTAGAGAGATTACTTCATCTTAAAAGGCCATAACTTAGAGCTACTTTCCACCTAAGTCCCGTTGGGGTTTCCAATAATATGACTTTTTGATCCAGAAAGTTAATCAATTTTTAAAAAAAACTTATGAGAGGAAATGCAAATGGAAGAAAACTGGAATGATCATTGAATAAAGAGTAGATGCATTTCAACTCTGATTTACTTCAACAGATCTACTTGATTTGTTCTCGTGGGTGTCCATGTGCACATATGCATGTATGTATGCATAATTAATTTTATTTACATGTACAGATAGGTAGAAATGGGTAGGGATGGGAGAAAGGAGAGAGGAACAGGAAAGGCAACATCACATAACTGAAAGAATGCAGTTACAGGCCCAGGTTCTCCTGGTCCTCATGGTCCTATTCTCCAACTAATCTAAAAACATACTAGAAGAATACAAGCAGAAGGTGTAGTTTCAAAGCCAATAGTATTTAGACTCAACAACCGCCATGAACAATGATCTAACTCTTCAACCAAAGTTTCCCATAATCCGCCACTTGCGTGACAAAGAGTAACAGAGTTTCCAATGTGAATGATGAAGTAATAGAATAGCCAAAAATAGAGTTCTTCAAATAATTTCATGTCCAGATGGTACTGAAAGTTTTTTTTTTTACCTGTGCTTGTCTTTCCTTTTCCATTTCAAGGTTTTGTCGAAGCTCCCTGGTTTTCGAACGCTCAAGTTCTAGCAATCGCTGTCTTTCAATGTCCTTTTCTACTTCATTTGCTCTCTCCCTGACAGAGTCCATATGTTAATTGCAATACCAACAGATTTATAATCACAACAGTAACAAATGATGAGCTGATAAGGAATCAACACCTATCAAGTTCTTGAAGTAGTTCAGCTTCACGTAAAGTTGCATCTTCTATATATTTCTGACGAGCACGTCTCATTAGAAGCTTTTTCTGCCTGCGGGAAACTATGTCTTCACGAAGCTTGGTCTTTTCTCTGACAATAAGGAAAGACCAGAAAACTGAATTTGAAATCTTAAACAGAAAAAACAAGAACAGCAAACTCAAGAAACTGAAAGTTCTCCAAAAAGATTAGAAAAAAACAGCCACTTGAAGAATTTATCATGTATGAAGATTATTTTTATTTCTAGCTGTTGCATGTACAAATTATGATCATTCCAGAACTCGAGAGCATCATAATCGAAGGTTAAGTGCCATAGAGATTAGTTCCAAAGGGCCAATGGAACCTCTTGAAGAATTTCACATTTGGACCCGTAAAATTTTGACAACCAAACTTTGACGTAATGGAGATCCTCCATGATGATAAGAACCTCCACCATGGAACAGTCAGGGAGAAGTACTTGATATTGCAATAAAGTATTTTATCATTTGACATTACTAAGGATCCCAACTTAACATTAAAAATCACGGCATGGCCTGATTGCTGATTTCTCATTCTTCTGAACTCATTGGAGTGTTTTGAGAGTTAGTTTTACAAAATATTCATAGCAGTACAAACTAAGGACTGAAAACTGGAACATGAGGGGGTAAACTGGCCTAGAAGTTATGCTCTCGACATGGTTCATGGTATTGGTTTTTATTTCCAGATCTCCTGACCGAGCAAAGTTGTCTATGTTGCTGACCAATAGCAACTCAAAGCAACAACTTTCTTAATAACTTTGAACTAACATGTAGAGGTATTTAAAGAGGTGAACAGGCTGTCAGAGGGTGCACAGATAGTAAGTGATAACTAGGCTTTGGTATGTGGTGTGGTGGCTTTTTGCTGGATCCATGCAATAGTAGCTTGGTTTCAAGAGAACTAGGGGCAATACGTCTATACATATCTTTCAATTCTAATTTTATTGGCTCAGCCAACGTCCCAGAAGGAAACTCTCTTCCCTTTTTTTTTTTTTGCCTGTGCCACCTTTCAAATCTTGATATGGCATCAGCATTTTGGTCACAAGAATAATTTTATCACTTACAAGGAATAAATGCAGTCCTTGATTTGCTGAAGGCGTGCACCATCTTTCGAAGGAGCTGAAAAACAAATGTCAAGTTTATCAACTCTGGATGAAAAAAAAAAAAAAAGCTCTAACTCAACAGTTCCCAAGCAGGCAATAGATGTCATTACAAAGGACAAAGAGCATTACAGCTTAGAGTGGGAATTTGATGCCCATCTTTGGAATCTTTCGTTAAATCTTGTAATGTGTATTCTTTCTGAAGAACGCCCAGTTCTAGTTCAGCCTCCTCAAGTTCCTATCACATATTAACTTCAAGTAACTACATGCACACTTTAGCAGAATGGCAAGCAGTATCAGTAGCAAATCTGGCTTACCATAACCTCTCTGTCAATTTTGTTTGAGAAGATATCAAAGTATGAGTTTGCAGAAGTTAAACTAGCAAGGACCTGTCACAAATTAATAGTTATTAGCTTCCAGGAGATGGGAAGACGAGAGGTCAACTAGTGTAGGAAACTAGTGTAGGAAACCCATGGAAAATGCAGACGGTAGAAAATTACTCGAACAAAGACGCATAGCAAAGTACAACAACACTCAACAATATCACTGTCTTCCATTAAATTAACTTTAGCCACATCCTCTCCACAATGTTTCTCACCTGAAGAACAGACTCGCGAGTACTTTCAAACTCTGGATCAAATTGTTTTGAAGAACTTGAAGATAGAACTTCTCTCAGGACCTTACATGAAGGATGAGGCTCAATTAATACATGATATAATTTTAAAGTACTCATAGGAATGTAAAAATATAAAACAGTTACAAGGAAAACGCTGGGCATATACACCAATATTACTTTGTTTTTGTCACAGCATAGTATGTCAAAATTATTGACCTTCCTATTACCTACCTCTTTGGCATCATTCCCTTCATTTCTCAATCTACACAAGACTTGACAAGTTCTTTTCTCAACATCCCCAGACCTGCCATCTACAAAGCAAGAAAGGGAAACAAAGAAGAAGATTAAGAGAAAGGAAACACAAAAAAATGTACGCCCAACATCTCAAGAATAATAATATATCAGAGGCTAAAACAATTTCTTACCAGCTTTTGACTCTGCCAGAGTCTCAATATTCTTCCAAACATTTTGAGGAATCAGAGAGATATCCTCATCTGGACAATGTAGACAAGCACCAGCAATCAGTGCTAATGAAAGCCTCAGCAACGGCCCCTCACAGTTCTTATGGGAAAGCTCTCCCAAACCATGAACACTCTCAGCTGCCGCAAGAAGAGACTGTAATAGGTGTCGCTCAGCAAATGGGATATAATCTACAAGAAGTGCCATAGCGCGAGTCCGTATAAGTAATGATGCATCAGAAGATGCCACCACAACGACCAGATCCCATGTACTAGAAACCAAATGAGAAAGAATTGACTCAGGAACATAGTTAACTAATTCAGGTGAAACTAAATGTTTGTAGAGCTTGGAAGATTGAAGCACAGTTTCTTCACTAAAATCTTGGCCAACAAGTTTCCCTAAGAGCGTAAGTGCTATAGATCGTTGCTCAGGTTCAGGATGACCCAGCATTGTACTGAACAAACTAACAAGAGGAACCTCACATTCCTTGAGGAAATGAACGCCTCTGGTAAGTAAGACTTTCAACCATTTATCACTCTGCAAGCGCCACGAAATTTTTGGTGCATTGCAAGAAATGTATTTTATTGCAGAACAAATGGAGCCAATCACATTATTAAGGCCAAAATGCTGGGGCACAGAAAGTACGCAATCAAGCATGAGAGATGAAACTTCCCAACATTTGTTTTCTTGAAGGGTCAGAATGGTCTCGGAAATTACTGCTAAACAATTCCCCCAATGAACAAGGAACTGATCAACAGACATAGATGGGAAAGAATTCTCAGCATCCCTTTGAACATCATTAACTCTTTCTGCAACTAATGCCAAGCATCTTGAGTACATAAAGCACTCTGTTGATATTATGGTCATCTTCTTGGATAGTTGAGGATGAAGATTCCAGCACAGCTCGATCGTAGGGTATAGCTTACCAATGAGAACCTCCAAGTGCTTCGAGAATTCTTCTATCTCCTCGGGAGATAAACCAAAAAACTTTTTAGTCAAAACATCAGCATCAAGATCGCTACCTTCTAACTTCTCAGAGACATTCTTTGGACATGAACTTTGGTAGACATCACTGATGAACCATGAATGTGACTCCAAACTACTGTCTTCTTGTCCATTAGCCGGCAACTCCAGTGGCATGGCACCAAAATGTTTTAGAGAGTGAACTAACAGAATCTTGCAACTCTCCATGATACTCTGGAATGCACAAAGGTAATTGTGGAAAGAAGAAGTTGGCTCAAAGGCAGTAAAATCAGCCCAGAAGCTTAAGGACTGCAGCATTTCCCTCTTACTCTGAGCAGATAAATCAGGAAACACAGAAGCCAAAATGAAAATTGTCAGTCCTCTATTGTACAATGTTTCTGTAGAACTATCTTGATCTGCAACCTGTCTGATGTTATTGAAGAGCTCATCAAAGCATAATGACTCAAAATTAACACATGACTCATCACCCAGTGACCTTTCCTCGTCAGACACCTTACCTAAAGAATATGATATGATTGGTTTCAACAAACACAATACAGAATCAAGAAATGATACGTCACAGTAAGATGCCCTACAAAGGGATGCCAGCACCTGGACCACTCTGGGAATTTCAGGAACCATTACTTCCATGTGCTCACTCACAATGGCTTCAAGTGTGTAGAGGATGATTGCCTTGGCATTCTTTGAAACATAGCCTTTCAGACTGTCAGAACTAGTTTGGGCAGAAAGCTGCTCTGGATAAACAAATGGCCATGAACACAACTCGGAGAACCAACACAAAATATCAGGCACCATACTGGTGGAAAGGGACCTCAACTGCAACCCAACAGCCTCCAAAATGGTTTCTCCAAAAGTTTCAAATTGCTTTTTCATATCAGGAAAAAACTTAAAAAGATCAGGGTAGATGACACGAAAAGATTGATCCTGATGCTGCTGATCAGCAATATCAACTCCTTTGATAGAAGCACAAACAGTTTTAACCCCAGATTCTTCATATTTCCGATTGACAACATTATCTACTAAAGAAAGTTCATCTGCAAATATGGATAACAGATATGTCAGCTGAGGTAGATCCGAAGCAAGCAAAAGCCGGTCCTTTATGTACTGTCTTGCATTACGAGATACTGCCATCCAACCAAGAAATCGAACAAGAGGCGATCTGCATCTGGAAAATGTAGATATCCTCTGTGTCCAGGCTGAAGGTGGAATCAGATTTCCATAACGAAAACCATTTTTATTGATTTCAAAGTCTGTATCCCCATCATCGCCGCTTGAAGAAATTACTAGTCTTTGAAGAAGTATCCACCGTCGTTGTATCCCATGTACTGTTTCTGGCTCCAACTGCAGATTGCTTTCTTTGAACTGATAATACAGGGATGTTAGCATCCCATTTAAGTACTCAGCAGATCCTAATGCAATGTCGATGACATGTTCTGGTGCGCAGTATAGCTTAGTAGCAGAGTTCAACAAAAATATCATACACTGCATAAGAATTTCATGCATTGAGTGCTGCTCCCTTTGCAATCGTTGAATCAGAAAACAGCATAACAATGCTTGATTTTGTCGAACCAAGGTGATGGCGTCTGTAGATTGTACATCGAAGGAAGAATACCCAATGACTTGTTCACCAAATCCTAGGGTGTCATACGTACTATGTTCACTATCTGAAATCTTTTCTCGATACTTCCTATCTAATTCTGCAGCCTCAAGCAGAATTTGAAGAACAATTTTGTCTCTTTTCCTTTCAAGAAATGCTATTGTTTCTAGGTCACTCTTAGACTTTCCAGAAGCCATTGGCATCCCCGAAATTTCACGAGTTTGTGGAGTCTTAAAACCACTGATGTTTCTCTCGTTCATTAACTTTTGACTGCCTCTAAAAGACATCATAAAAAATGGATTTACATAGCACTCTGCGGCCAAGAGCAAAGCATCTATAGCAGCATCATGACTCTCAACAGTAATATCATTCTGTGAATGCAAATCTAAGGCCAAATGCCGGAACTCAGACGCCCTGAGCTCGCAATCTTGATAGCTTATAAGTTGAAAATAATCTGCTTGCAAGTTGAAATATTCCATAGAGAATCCAGCATCTAGTTTCAAATCAATCTGATACTGGTATGGAAAATGTTTCTCCACCCCATGTTTCAGTTCAGCGCCAGCATCCCCATGGTTAGTGACAGAGCTATTCTCAATTGTACCACTAGATAAATTCATCAGTGCAATGTTATGCAGTTCTGGAGGAGCAAAGAGAAGACTGGCATCTTCTATATTATCAATATTCAAGGCCATATCAACATCTGGTTTCACATCTGACTCATCCTGGCTGTTGGATTTTGAAGAAGCCACCCCATGGTGGGAAGCTGAAGAATGAGATAAACCAGATAAAGATTCAGGCTCCAGTGGTCTGGAGACGGGAGAAGTGCGAAGGTCAATTTCAGGAGGTAACTGCATGTGAGGTTCCAAAATCGAGAGTAGTACACTGCATCAAACATTGTGTCCATCACCAATCCATATAACACAATATTGCAGGGGAAACAACAATACTGTTAATTTGAGGCAAGGTAGAAACCTATACAAATTGGTATATGGGAAATAACAGGACAGCATTCACTTGCCCTGTGAACTGTAATGGCAGTATATAGATCTGAAATTTTTGTGTCCTAACAATGTATCGAAGGTCATTTATGTTCGAGGAAGAAGAATTTGAATTAAAATGAGAGTTGCCCAGGTAAATGGACTATCAAGATTTAGGCAAATACTCGCCACTCCCTCTAGAACCAAGTACTTTTTTTTTTCTAAGTTTGCTTATTATTACAGGTATATATTACCTAGGAGCAACTGATCCGCGCCTCCATTCAGATTCCAATGAAGGAAGAACTGCTGGTTTGTGCATTGCTGTACGGATCACATTCAGGGAAATAGAACAATTCTGTTCCTGCTTTTCTGGATATGCGGAAGACAGATCTCCAAAATCTATTTTTCCTTTCAATCTCCCTACAGCAGGATCAAGGAAAGGCTCTAGCATCTCCACAAGAAAGAGTATCCTGTGCTTAACTTCCTAAAGACAGTGAAAAGTGCATAATTAAGAAGAAGATTCTTTAACAAATTAGCTTAGCTTCAGTAGCACTAAGAAATCTCAACAATACCAAGGGGATATTACAAAAGGCCAAGAGTTCCCCAATAATCAAATATAACTTAACCCTCCACCTATCCTAGGCACTAAACATATATAAACAAATACATTGAAGAAGGTCAAAATTTGTAATTATTTGTGATAATCAGAAGAAAGCAAAATGCAATACCTTATACTTCCCTAGCATGTCATCCATATGACCAGAAAGAGCAAGAATAATATATTTTAAGGCTGCACGAGCACGAACCAGGGAATGGCGAGCACCCTAAAACAGAGCAAGGGTAATGTTTGAGCATAGTAATAAAATAAAAATAAAAGCTACCTCTCCGAAGTCGCATAACATTCAAAACTCTTTTGAACCTAGTACTCTACACTGGATGAAGTTCTATTATTTATTTGAAGCTTTAAACCAAGAAATTATTTAACCCCAAGAATATCTCATGTACAAAATCAATGACTTTAGCCGCTAACCAGTTGGCACGTCAAAAAACTTTGATCTTACGCATATGACTCTACTACTTCCTCACCTTTGGCCATCACTGGTAATATAAATCATGGTACAATTGATATATGTCGTTCACATAATTGAAAAGAATACCTGAATTGCACCCAAAAGATCCTCTAGAAGCTCCACAGCCAGGTCAACCTGTATTGAAGTGAAGCCTTAGTGCTTACAAATCAAACCACAGATAAAAAGTTCAAATGGAAATAAACAGAGAACTAAAACACACTATCATTACTGCTAAACAAATCTGATGCAGACCAACCTTTGCAATTACTCGAGTAAGCCATGGTGATAGCACACCACAACAGAGGTCAATCAAAACACATGCAGCCTTAGCCTGCACAAGAAAACAGGTCAATGGTATGTTCGGAAGTGAAAAAGAACAAATTATATGAAAAATGAAACCTCAAATCCATAGAGTGATTCGTGCTCTTTAAAATTCAAGTTTTATATTTCCCCACAACATTAAAAGTTCCTAAAAGTCACTTCAATTTTTGGCCATTTCTACACCCTGAACCAACCACTGTTAAACTTTCCACTTCAAAAGATCGGGGGCATTTTCGAGTCAATGAATTTGTATTTAATAAATTATCCAAAAGGTCATTCTTCATGCAAACAGCGTTTTATAAAATTTAACTATTACTTAAAACCAGATGAATGAATTTGTAAGTATAGGGGATAAAATAAATATAACATATTACGTATGAACATAAAGGACTTAAATGGCTATAAAGAGGAGTGAATAAAACTCTAATCCAGATTTACTAACGTGGGATGGTGAATAAGATGATAAGTAGCCAGCACAAGAATGAAGAAGTGGACGGTACAACGACGAAGACGATGTTGCTACAATCTGCAATAATAACACCATTATCAGAATAATAGGATCCGATGTTTTAAGTACATTATCAAAATACCAAGGCAAAATGAATAGTTTGCATTAGCATTGAGCAGAACCTGAGATAGGGCTCGTTGCACGGTAGGATGCTTCCATTGAGAGAAACTATCATCAATGATGTCAGAAGGACGACTAACACAGGGACGGAGTGCTACAAAACCCGAGAAGAACATGAGAGACGAATTTATATAAAAGGCAACAAACGACACATTACAAAATTGTAAAGCAATTGTCCATAATAACAAAGGCAGCAACCAGACTATTAAAAACGGGTAAGATAATGAGATGGTACTTTCCAGGATGCTACGCGTCTGGCTCTCTCGTTCATATATTGTACAAATCTTCTGTTACCATCTAGTCCATATCCCATACCTTTTGAATTTTCCATTTAAGTCCAATTTGCTTTTTCCATACCCAAGATATAAAGATTAACAGCCAAAGTATAAAAATAAATGAATGGCAATAACCATAGAACTGAAGGTATCCACCATCAAAACCCACAAATCATGCCAAAATCTTGGTAAGAATGCAAAACGATATCCAAAAGTCCAAGTTTAAGATTTTAATGGAAAAAGTTTCAGAATATAAGCACACTATATGCACGAACGGGAACCTTGATTTTTGAAAGGGGAAACACAACAGTGTTTTGGAATAGATTTATTGGTCACACATTGGGTTTACCCCAAACATTTATTTGAGGGTAACACTAACATGTTTCTTTTTTTTTCACAGATTTTTGTAGAACAGGGCAAAATTTGACTGTGTTGATGACATAAATGGTAGAGAATTACATAATAGTGGAACCTTAAATCTGTATGAAAAGAATGACTAGGCCAGGAAGAGTGATTGGGTCTGATGCTCAACCTGGAAGCAATGCTTGAACTAGCGGCAATGCAGACCAGAAGTCAGATGTCCTATCAGCTAATTTGCTGCAGAGATGAGGCTAAAAAAAATCACAGGTTAAACTGTAAATGGGTGGATCAAAACAGCATCAAACATATACAGATATCAGAATACAACTTCTTGATGTTTAGATTCCTAGCTAATGACCAAAAGAGTGTGTTCTTATATAGCTGTAACCAACCTGTGAAGCACAAGCATAAAGAACATGCAAAATCCCTTCCTCTACTGCTCCTATATCCAAGATGTTAAGATAGCTTGAGTCCCAATGATCATCAGGCAACTGGAACTCTTCCCCAAACAAATTTGAATAATCAACTAAAGGAGCAGGATTCGTTATTCCTGAGTTTGACCCTTCATCGCCAGATGCCACTTCAGATGGCAATCCTTCATGAGCTGTAACAGGCTCTATAAGCTTATGCAGAATTCTAGCGGCCTGAGATAAACAGCACACAAGTATCCAATTGTGTAAAACCATGCCAAATGTCAACAAAAAGCCAAAACTGCAGGGACCAGTGAATTACCATTCTGCAAACAATTCCTAGATCAGCGTCTTTATATGCTTTTCTCAACAGCACAAAAATTGCATCTGGACGGAATACTATAGAACTCCATGTGGACAGCATGAAAGGTGGATTGTTGCGTACTTTCCGTGGCTGCATAGAAAAGATTCAATAGGGGAAACAACAGTAATTTAAGACCATAAATCATGAAAAGGGTAGTTGATATCAAATTAAGAATCAATGGCTGGCTATGGTAAGAAGCTGAAAATAAAAATTACGAAAAAGCATTTTGCAAATAAAATTAAAAATGAAAACCTACTGTAAAGAGGCTAAGTTATAAACTAACCCCATTTAGCACATACTATAAAAAGAAATAAATTTAAAAATAAAAAATTAAAAAAAAAAAAAAAAAAGGAAAGGCACAAGATATAATTTGGAATAAAGAAGCCAATATTTACAATTATCCAGTATTATTTTTTGAAGTAAAAGCATTGAAAAAGGTAAAAAAAGGAATGTCTTTTTAAATATCTTCTCATGTTACGGGGCAATAAACACATTGGAAAAGGAAAAGACCAGCATTATTTTTGTGGTTCCCATGGAGGGAATCAAACACTTGACCAATCCAATTCCTAACCCATTTCCCCACCCACCCTCACCACATGAGCCAACCCCAAGAGCTTCAAATCTCCCCATTTGATGCACATATAAATGTTTCACTATAAAAAGATTCAAAAGAAAAATTTGAAATGCCCTTAAAAAAACAAACAAATGTAGGGGAGACTACCTCCAGGAAGCGAGGGGGGTAAATTTAAAACCATGTTGCATGGATACGGGTGCGGGTACGGGGATACGATACGGCAAGATACGGGGATACGGCAAATCTCAAAAAATTAGGATACGATACGGCTAGGATACGGCAATTAATATTTATATTAAAAATAAAAATAATAATATAATTAGTTAAAAATTCCAAATTATCAATACTAAATATCACTCAAATTCAAATTATGAAAAATAAAAAAATCCAAATTCAAATTATCGAAAGTAAATACATCCAAATCCAAATTACTTAATAAAAAATATATATTTATAATATAATTTTTTAAGATTAGATGTAAATACTTGACTATAATATATAGTTTTTATGTGTATTATTTAATTAATACTGTTTTTTGCTAAGATTAAATTAATATTGTTATAATATATATAATATAAAATTAGACTAAAACAAACTGTCCAAATGAAACGGTGCGTTGCACCTTTCATCTTCTTCGCTTGACTCTGCGAAACTGTCAACCAAGAGCCGACTATCCTCCGACCCAAAAAAGCAAGATCCGAACCCGATCAAAACCCACAAAATGGATTTGCCCCAAACCCGAATACTGGCCCTCAACCTCCCCATCGGAATGTCCTCGCCGTCGCTCCGCCTCGACTCCCCTTCCGGCTCTTTCCGGGCGACTCTCGTCGCCGTCGCCGAAGTCGTCGACTTGCAGCGACTGGTTCATCACTTGCAGATCGTCGTCGAGGCTCCACACGTTTGGGCTCAACGAGAAGGGCTCGCCGGGCAAAGAAGGCGGCAACGAGGCCTATCCTAATCGTATCCAAACCAAATTGCAATCGTATGTGATCCGTATCCCAGTCGTATCCAAGCATTTATGGATTCTCTAGGCAACGGATACGCCGGGATACGCGTATCCGAGCGTATCGGGCCGTATCTCATCGTATCCCCGTGTCGGATACGGGATTCGGCAGTTTTCCGCCGTATCCATGCAACATAGGTTATAACTGTTACGTTAAAGACAGAAAGGAAAAAAAAAAAGAAAAAAAAAAACCCCAACCCCCAAAAAAACCCCCAAAGATGAAGAAACGGTAGGGGCGGCGGCCGCCACCCCCCTTAAAATCCACAGATTGTAATCCCCCTAAATTTTTCTTTTCCCCAATATCAAAAAAAAAAAAAAAATATAGCAAAGCTGCCCGCGACCCAACAAAGAGAAAAAAATAGAAAAAAAAATAAAAAAAACAAAGGAACAAAAAAAAAAAATAAAAAAATTATCCCCCCCCCCCCCCAACAACTATCTGTGAAAAAAAAAACAACAACCAACAACCACAACAAACAATCCACCTTACAATAACAAAAAAAAAAAGTTGTACCATTGAAAATCAATTATTTGATCAGAATATGCTTTATGAAATGCTCAAACAGGAAAGTGAAAAAAGTGCTTCACCATTGCACCTTATGGCTGGTCTATAATTCGTATCCTTGAAAGAAATGCATGAATATACAATGATTTTAGATATTCTCTTTGAGTAAATATAGGATATTGTTTATGACCTCTGCATGAACTAAGTGAGCAAGCTAAAGGAGCTCAATCTGATAACAGCACCCAAACCTTCAAATAAAAGACTTATCATAAAAAAACCCCCAACCATCCTGTTCACTGTAACAACCCATAAAATAAGCTGTTCTACTACAGTTTGTGGGCTCCACACGCTAATTAGTTAGTCAGATTAACTGATTTTGTCCCAGAAGACCTATAACCGCTGCATATCTGCCTAATATTGCCCTTGCGCAAAACATTGGGCCACTTACACCTAAATTTCCTAAAACCAAACTTGTAATCCACCACTTAGCACAAAGAAGCTTTTGACACCATCTTGCTCCTCGATTATTCATATTACTGTTCCTTCACATATCACAATCTTACCAGAGGAGATCAAGGTGTACATAGTTACACTGATCTATGTTCCACAAAGGATAAAGGGGCAATGACAGGTCATACAAACAAGAAGAGATAGACAAAGTATTAAAAGGTCTGAAACTAAACAGCTAGCATGCAGTTCTTATAAACTGCTAAAAGAATAAAACCTAGGTAATCCAAAGTATTTGTATACATATCGTTCAGTTATCAAAGTATAATGCTCTAGATAGGATGCACCTAACAGTTCTATAAGTAAGCATAACAGATATAATATGCATCCTCATAAAAAGCATGCAAGACAATAGCAGGATTCGTGGAATAGCATGTGACAAAGATAAGGAGGCACATGCCTTTCATTCCCCAGATATAGTATTGGATAAAAAGGACCAGCAAGCATGGCAAGGAAACGTAAGTTTGGGTCAGAAGCATCCAAAAAGCTGTTAAGGTCTGCCTGCAGTTTGGAAGAAAAAGGTGCATACAAAGACCATCAATGTAATGGAAAAGAGAAGAAAACAAATAAAGAAAGGTAATAAAGCAGTAGGAAAAAACTATCTACTAATTTGAGACAAAGGAACATACCTCAAGTTGAGGTAGGAAGACTAGCAACCGACTTGTCATGTCTTTAAGTAACTACAAACTAGTAGGCATCAGAAGGGCAGAGAGATATGGAAATACAAGAACACCGTATATAGTAAACATTAAAGATAGCATGATTGGATCCACCTGAAGGTGCATGTCATGAGCATCTTGTTTGTGACATATAATGGATGGCAACAAGTGGTTAACAACTGGTTGAAACTCTGGTTCCAAACCAGTCACAGAGACCCCAATAAGCTGAGAAGGTAGATACATTAAAAACCTCAGTGCCAATAAATCAGACACCAAATGAGATTGATTAATGATATAATGTGATAGTTATTATATGGAGGGCATAATCCAAGAGAAAGAAAAATATCAACATCCAAAATCCAAAATACATTATGAGTTTCATAAATTGGAGGGACAGCTCTCCGTGCAAGCAATCTTTCTTAAAGAAGAAACACATTTTATTAACAAATCAGAGCAAAATAAGTCATCAAGTGGTCACATTAGGAAATGAACATAAGTATCCACAAGAGAGAACTAGTCCATGTACAAAGTCAGCATGCAAAAGAAATTTAAGTGCAAGAAGGATTAAGAAATATCTTATCAAATTCACATGGATTGTGGTCTAAGACCATAAGAACGTGAGCCTTTCTGGAGGCACATTGGGTGGCAAGGGCGGAGCCTTGTATGGGCTAGGGAGTGCTTAAGCACATCCCAATTTTTTAATTTTCATGTACTTATATCAAGTTTTATAGTGTAAAATTGTTAAAACAAAAGAATAGCCTAGCCCTATTAGTAATCAACAACTATTTTAATCAATTGAATGACCTCACTAATAATTTTTTTTGCCAAACTAGAACATTTATCGCATATAGGAAACACAAACGACATCATAAATAGCCCCATTTAGAAAAGGAAACTATCTAACTTTTAGTTTTTTGGCGGCGAAAGAAAAGCTAATTTGGCTCTCCTTGTTTATAAACTTAGAATAATTTATTTGTTGGTTCTTGATTATGTTTACTCCTATTACAAATTTTTTACTTTACTTTACACGAGTAAATTTTCTTATTCCTTCATTAAATCCAATATCTTTTCTTGAACATGTCCCATTTTATTCGATACTCTATTTAATTCGATGATAGTTGATGTTTTTGTATGTGAATTGTTTGGTTTATACTAATTGACTTGTATGTGTGTTTGCAAAAATTATATAAACATTATACAATAAAGGATGACAAAAGAAGAAAAAAATTGGCCTAGTCCTAGATGATTTTCTAGCTCCGCCATTGTTGGGTGGTCCCATTGCTGGGAATGGACTTATATTTTGTTGCAGAGGTAGCTATAGACAAAGAACATATGGTGGCGCATGCATGGAACCAACTCTGGCCTTTTACAAATGGTAAGCAAGTGCATATCAATCTATCCCTATTTTGTAGATTAAGGCAGATTGGATCAATAATATAGCAGATATAATTCTGCATAGCATACCTGTATGAAGAAAATAGCAATGGGATTTCCCCTTAAACAAGAGATTCGCACATAGCGGCAGGGAGTATAGTTCATGGGATATATCATGTCGCGTCGTGGAGCTTCGCAACGTGGGCGAACTTTTACAAATGTCTCTGGCTGTTCAAAACCGGAAATCAAAATATGACCACCAAAAGCAAAAAACTTGGTGCAGACAGAACGCACCTAAAACTTACATAACTGAAAAATGAATCAAATGCAATCAATCAATGGGGTTACGTTCATGATCAACCCTAGTCACTGATTGACATTAAACCAGGGATGCCAAACTCGATTCGGAACTAAAAAAGCCAAGAACTTAAGCTACCTATATACTCAAAAACACAAAAAAGACAGCAAATCACTGACCTTGTAGCGTAAACCAACTGAAATTTCCCATTCCAGCACAGACTTGTTGTAAATTCGAATGTGCGATAACAAGCAAGGTTCCTACCAAACCCAAAAACAACAAAGAATCAGATAAATTGAAAATCACAAATGCATAGAATTCCAATTAGGGTTAGAGTCGAAAGGGAAGGGGAGGTTACGTTGAGCTCGAGGAGAATCCACTCCTTGGTGTTGGTGGCGGTGGACCAGTGGGAGCGGAGGTCGGCGTCGAGCACGTGACCGGCCTTCTGGGATGGCGACTCACGTGACATTGCCTTCACTTTGTACTCCAGAGGCTTCACCCTCGGCTCCAACTCGACCTCCATCTGTGTTTTTCAGCTTTCAAATTTTAAGTGATTGGGGCGCTACTGAGATTGCCGGAGCTTCGAAATTGGGTTAATTCGGAAACCCCTGCGGCTGCGGACGGTCGTCGTCCTCGTCGAGGAGAAAATGGGTTAATTCGGAACTCTACTGGGTGTTTGCTCTTCTTTTGCTTATTTATATGTTTTCAGTTCTCACTTTCAATTTTTAAGGATATCCAAATTTTGTCCCCCAAAAAATAAATAAATCCAAATTTGTCCCAATCTGCATTGATAGTCTCAATTTGATACTTTCTTAGATATAGTGATACTACTATAGGACATCAAATGGATCCTGCTAGAAGTGGGTAGGCATACCGACCCGATTTCCCGAAGACCCAAACCGATCGACCCGATGGGTACTCAGTCAAATGAGTAATTGACCAAATTTAGTTATATACGATCCAAATCAAACTGAATCGAATCGAATTGGTTTAACTCAGGTCGAGATTAGGTTTTGAAACCCAAAACTCGTGGGTACCTGACCCGGACCGAACTTAATAAATTGTTATTATTTTGGGAAATTGTTTAAAATGGCCCAAGTGGCAAAACTCTCGTTCTAAAATGGCCCAGCGGGTAGCGGGCAACTCAACAGTAGATAAAATACTATTACACTTTGCAATTGAATCCCTCGGTATATAGTGCGGCCATAGTGCGACCATAGTGCCTCATAGTCCCTCATAGTCACTCATAGTCTTTCGAGTATAAATTAGTTGTAATTCATCAATGCGTTCATAGTCCTTCATAGTGCGCCCATAGGGCGGCCATAGTCCCTCATAGTCTCTCATAGTCTTTCGAGTACAGATTAGTTATAATTCATCAGCACATTCATAGTCCCTCATAGTGCGTCTATAGTGCGGCCATAGTCCCTCATAGTCTCTTATAGCTCGTTCACGGATCCAATTTTCATAACTTCTTCAATTCTTAACCAAATTCGACAAATTTTATGTCAAAATCTATCTACGCAATCCAACGAATTCAATGGTACAAGTTTTGGGACTTACTTTGGCCGGAATTTGCTTCCAAAGGTTCGGCTTTCCATTTTGCTTCGGCGGCGACCATCCACGGCAAGTTTGGAGCTGAAACTTCGTGGGGGTGAGCTGGGGAACTGTGGGAAGCTGGTGCAGGTGGTGGAGTTTAGAGAAAGTTGCCGGAAAAAGAAGCTTCCGAAGGTTCAGCTTTCCATTTTGCTTCGTTGGCGACCATCCAAACCGATTTTGGAGCTGAAACTTCGTGGGGGTGAGCTGGGGAACGTTGGGAAGCCAGTGCAGGTGGTGGCTTTCGGAGAAAGTTTCCGGAAAAAGAGCGACGGCGGCGAGAGCTTCCAAAGGTTCGGCTGCCTTGTTTTGAGGTGGAGGGGCTTCATGTGCAATTATCCAACAATTTTGACATTTTAGAATTGATTTTGCTACCCAGACAAATTGGAACACAAGTTGGCCACTTGGGCCATTTTAGACAATTTTCCTATTATTTTTTGGGTTTTTATCTAAAATAGGCCAACCAACACAAATCTATTCTAAAATAGATGGGCAGCCAAATCTGTTCCAAAAATAGGTCAAAGTTTTGCCTATTTGCACTCCAAGCCCTTTCACAATAGCCAAACTTTCTTGCCGCCGTTTCTCCATTTTCCGGCCACAGATCGGCGACGACTCCAATAGCAAAAAGTTTCCCCTCGACCTCAAGAGTGTACTCCCAAAATTCCGAAGCCAAAAACGATGTGGAACGCCGCTGGTGAAGCAAAACGTGAAAACTTGACAACCGAGCTTCTCGCCTCCATCGCTCTTTTTCCGGCCACCTTCTCCAAATGCCGCTGCCACCAGAGCATTCCTGAGATTTGAGAGAACATCCCCACAAAGTTTCAGCCCGAAAAACGCGCGGGAGAGCCGCCGGCAACAAGCTTGACAAAATTCGAGATTTCCCGGCGCTTTTCCGGCCAAACCAGTCATCGGCAAGTCTTGAAAACCTGGTTTTTGAATTCCTCTCATTCCGTAGATGCGTTTTGATATAAAGATTGCTTGATTTGGTTGAGAATTGAGGAAGATAGGGGTTTGAGTAATCGGGGTGATTGTTTCCTTTTTTTTGTTTTTGGTTTTTTTTGTTTTTGGATTGGGAATTGATTGGTTGATGAAATGAGATGTGAAAATGGTTTGTTCAAGACGTCGATGGTGGAGCTCATGAGTTGATGTGGTTGGGGAGATGACGGCGACGAAGTTTGGAGGAGAAGAATGGTGTGAAGTTGCCGAGTGACAGAGAAGCAATATACGACACTATGGCGTACTATAAAAGACTATGTACACACTATAAGGGACTATGTGCAAATTGTGAATAGTAATTTATTTTTTGAAATTGACTATGAACACACTATGATGAACTATGATCACACTATGTCGAACTATACCTACACTACGGTGGACTACAATCACACTATGGTGGACTGTGGCCACACTTTGGGTACACAGGGATTAAATTGCAAATTGCAAATAGTAATTTGTTTTCCAGAAATGGACTATGACCACACTATAGTGGACTATGATGGACTATGATAGACTATAGTGTACTACAACGTTTTTAAGTACAAAGGGGTTATGTGCAAATTCACTATGCAAATTTGCCTACTGAAGAATAGCCCGCTGCCCCTTGCCTATTTTGGAATAAAATTAGGCTGGTTGGCCTATTTTAGATAAAAATCCTTATTTTTTTGAATTTTATATACCCAAACCCAATTCCCAAACCCAAATAAAATAGTACATTTATATACCCAAACCCAAACTTCCAAGCCCAAAACCCCAAGCCCATCTAAAATTAACCTTTTTTCCCTTTTCTTTTTCTTTCTCCTTCAGCCGCCTCCATCATCTTCTTTCTTTCTCGGTTTCCGAACAAAACCAGAACAACCACAACATCTCTGCCAAGCTCCTTCGTCTCTTCTGATCTTGGCCGATTACGTCGTCATCCCCGACGACCACACCCCCCCCATCTTTGCCAAGGTCTACTCCTTTATCTCTTCTTCGGCGCTCATTTTTCTTCTTCCTCCATTGCCGCCTCTAAATCCAATTTCTTCCTCCATCAACGCCGCCATCATGTTCTACCGGTATGAAACCCGATACCGACCCGCCCCGTCCCTTCTCGAAAACCCCGGGTCCCCTAGCTTCTCGGCCCATAATTCCTCCTCCCTTCCCCCCCCCCGCCCCCCCGAACGGGGTTCCGGCTCTTCCCCCTCCCCCCCCCCCCCCGGGCGGCCCCAGGCCCGGCCCCCGGGGCCCCCCCCCACCCCTACATTAATAAAAAAAAAAAAAAAAAAAAAAAAAAAAAAAAAAAAAAGAAAAAACACGCACACACACACACACGCGTGTATATAAAAATATATATATATATAAATACAAAACGGAGAGCGAAAGTTTCACTGTACTCAGGAACAGTTCCGCGCTCATGAACAGTAAAATCCTAATTTCGCCACTGCGTTTTCCCCTTCGCCCCCTCCGCTGTGCAGTGACCTACCTAATCTGCCCCCCAAATTTGCTCATCAGAACCCACAAGAAGCAGCCCGAAGCTTCGATCACCTTCTCAAAAAAATCTCTCCCCCCTTTTCGCTCGCCGCTTCCGCTTCCGATGCACAAAAAACTTCAAACTTCGCGCGGAAGGCTATCGGATCGCTCCCCACGTCCGTACTATTTCGGAACTTTGGCACCTGGGTTTTCCATTTTGGGTGATGTTTGATGTCGGTTTTCATTTTCGGGGTGGAGAAGTTGGATCTGGATTATGGGTTATTTTCTGATTTGAAATTTTGTTGATTTTGCTGGGTTTTTTTATTTGACTCCAACTGAATTGCGGTTGAATGTTTACATCTGTTTGTGTTATGCGTGCTTTTCAGCCATTAAAGCACATTCTCCAAAGGCGCGGAAAAACATCAAGTATGTGCAATAAGCTACAACATACGAAGCCAGGAGGAAAGCACGCATACGAGTAAGAATCTGGACCTAATTTTGTGGAGTTTATGTGATTTAATTTGATAATTGGGTGATTTTCCATGTGTTCAATTAGTTGTACAGTTGTAAATTCAATTTTCAATTTTGGTATGAAGTGACAGAGATCCCTTCAAAGCAGGCGTTTTTTCCCTCTCTACTTTTTGCATCAGCCTCAGACAAAGATTGGTTTCCGCATTTTGAAGAATTCTAAGTTCAAAAAGGTGAACTTTTAAAATTTGATTTTTTTGTTTTGTTTTGGGTACTGCTCTAAAGTTTAGTGCATTGTGTCAATGATTAATGTATTGACACTGAAATGGAATGGAAATTAAAATGGCCAGTATTGGACAAGTTTAACAAGAGGATGGTCGAGCAGCTCAAAAAACTGATTGGGAATAAGAAGGTTAAGAGAGATAGATGGGATGGCCATGATTCCAATAATGCTGTGACGAGTTCTATGTTGAAAGAGGTGAACTTTTTAAAATTTGGTGTTTTTATTTTTTTGGTGCTGCTCTAGATTGCAGTGCATTGAAAATAATCAATATGTTTACGCTGAAATGGATTGGCTATGAACATTCTAGGTTTTGCAGGACAAGTCTAACAAGAGCAAGGAGCAGCGTGTGTGCTTGATATGCCACCACTGTCAACGCAATGGCAAGAGTGGTGTTGTCCACTGCTCTAATTTTAAGGCAAAACTGTTTTGCTTTGAGTGCATTGAAAGATGGTAAGACCGAAATTTGGCTCTTAAAGTAGAACCCAAAGCTCTAGAGTTCACAACTTTAGATGTACGTGTAATTTGATTTTGCTTTCTGTTTAACATTTTTATCTTCAGATGTGTATCTTCCTGCTATTGTTCCACTTTAACTTATTCTGAATTTTCCATTTGTTGAAGGATTCCAATGTATAGTGAAGCTAAGGTGCTCTTCATTGTATGTATGTGGTTTCCGAAAACAAAGGTATCACATTTTGTATGGTGTTGTGGACTTTCAATTATTATCTTAGCTTTCTTAATTTGTGGTATGTTGATAATGTTCACTCAGAAAGCAGGAGAATAATTGTTAGATATTTGTATAGAATGAAATAAAAGAGAAATGTGGATTAGAAACCATTACAAAAGGTATATTAAATGGCGCAAGAACAACCCTTTGGTGGACTAAGAACTGAGTAAATGAAAGAGAGCACAGCAGCCTACCAAGGTTCGTAATTAAAGTCCAATCTTTATGTTGGGTTCAGTCTGCGATGTGCTCGAGGTCATTCTCAATTCTATGCTTTTAAAGTCTGGGTAGTTCGTTTTGTTTCATTTGGTGTTCCTCTCAATTCTGCGTTTATTGAATTTGATTTAATTTCTTTGTTTTCTTTTGCTGCAGAGAAAAGGAATGGCTCTAAGAGATTTGGGGTTATCTTCGACAAAGTCTGCAACTTACATGAACAAGGTATTAACCTGTAACCTTAAATTGCATACTTCATACTTCGTATATTGTGAATTCCTCCTTTTGCATTAGTCTAGATGATCTTGCACTTAAATAAAGAATGCATATACTTCAGAACTTTACCACTCTGTCAATTTGGTTAACTTTGTGAGTTTGTGTTTGATAATTGTCAATTGTTCTTCATAATTGTTTATTTTGTGAACTTTGTGATACTGTGCATTGATTCATTAGACTGCTTGAAGAATATATACAGGCAACAATTATTGTTCAAACGGTGAGTAAATTGACAATAGTTCATTTCATGACAATTGATCCTTATTCTCATTCTCTGCTAAGTTGTTTTAATATCCTTGGCATCATCAGAGTCATGCGTTTGTTGGTATTTATTCCTTGACAATTGATCCAATTATACTCTTCCCGATTTCTCTCTGTTTTTCTTCGGCTTGAATTTTTCTTCTTTTTTGAAATTCAAGCTCAGTGTTGATAATTTTGTTGCTCACAAGTATTTTTATATTGCTGCTATCACACTTCTTTCATTTCATTTAAGTAACCTCTATAACACTTCTTTCATTTCATCATGTTTACATTTAACTTACTATGTTGCTGACAAGTATTTTTATATTGCTGCTATCACGTTTTGAAATTTATTGGTTTCTGTCATATAGGTTTTATCATATATAGGTAGTACTGTTATTGCGTGCAGAATTACTTTGCATTCTTTCTTCCTTGCAAGCTTCATTTAATCTTTTTTCTCTTTGGTTTTGTTGGATGCAAGCCTAATTGAAGTTTACAACCCTTTGCAGTACCATGCCTTCAGTACTGAATTGTTAAACTTATAATTAGCTCTTCTACTTCTCTGTATAAGAGATTTTTATCCTGTTTATTTGCTTTTGTACTTTTGATGGTCTTTAAATAAGTTAGGATAAAATTTTGCCCTCTTTTATATTTCTGTGTTGGCTATATTGACATTTGTTCTCTGCATCTTTGTTATAGGTGTGTTTGTATCTGCTTCGGAAAGTTGTTTCTCAAATTTTTTTGTTGCTTGGACTAAACCAGGTTAGTTCTGTGTTTCCTTTTTCTTATATCCAGTTGTCCTGCTTTTATTACATAGTTTTCTCTGTTGTAAGCTTTGCACTAAATTTTGTGTGCATCCACTATCATCTGTTTCTCCACAGTATTTGCATATCTATTATTTTGCTTCTGTACATCTATTTTGTATGATCAAACAGTAGCTGTAAATACAGCTCTTTATTCTCTGTATGCATGCCCTTTTTGCTGTTAGCCATTAAGCTATTCCTTTGAATTCTAAAGATAGTGATGCAATGCCAAAAAACATTAGGATTAGCAGCCAGTATTTGCTCCTCAGACAATGACAGAAAGTGGTTGTTCTCCTGACCCACAAATACAACTTCAATTCCAAGGTAAAATAACCTTGACCAATTGAGCAACTGAGGTTTCTCATTAATGCCTTTGACGCACATTTTTTTACTGTTTCTGATGGCCAGTTGAACAACTGAGATTTCTCAAGAACCCCTTTGATTACTATTTCCCTAACACTTTTTATTTCAATACTGTAGATGAATATATACTAATTATAGCTGTGTTCCTAGGTAAATACAAGCAATAGTGATTGGGGTTTCGAATTTCTCCAAAATGCTAAGCACTTGCCTATCATTTGTAAGTTTACAAAGTAAAATCTCAACATTTTAAGTTTTCCATGATGCTGTATTGGTTGTATTTATTCATGATTTGTAGTTGGTTACTAATTTGAAGTGTACCCATCTTTCTGACAGTGACTTCAAACAGTCATTGTGTAAGCACCATGATGAAGTGTATCACGGTAAGATATTTGGTCTAGCCTACCATACCATTATAAGTTTGTCAACCAGAAAATGCACTACTCATGTATATATTTCTGTAGTTTTGTTTCCATTGAAAATTGGTACCTGGTTAAGGAGTTCTAATCCTTTGGTGATTCGGGTTTAGGTTAAGAACTTTAATGTTGACATCGTAAAAGGAAAGTGCTATACTGCATGTCTCAGTCGGCGATCAAAGTTCCGAACGGCAGATTTAGTTTTGATCTGTATCCAGAGATTTTTATTTATAGATGTCTTCTACAATTTTGTCTTTGCTAATCAGAAGGTTTGTAGATAGTAACCCTTTTTTTTTATTGTGATTTTGTTCCTTTTAGTTGCCGTCAATTTTATTTTAATTTCCGTGCTAAAAAAAAGAGGCTCTCGCACTCGCGCGAGTGCGATGAGGCTAGTATATATATATATTTTAAAGTAGAGGTGCAAAAAAAAACAAAAATATCAACAAAAAAAAAAAAATATTACGAAAGAAGGAAAAATAAAGGGTGAAATAAATAAAAAAAAAGATATTTTATATTCCCCCTTTTCTTTTTCCCCCTCTTTTCTTATAAAAAAAAAAAAAAAGAGAAAAAGAGGATTTTTAGAAAAAAAAAAAGGAAAGAAAAAAAACTAAAAAAAAAAAAAAAAAAAAAAAAAAAGAAAGAAAGAAAAAACTTATGGGGGGGGGGACAAGAGATATAGAGAGACAAACATTCACATCATTAAAAGAAAAAACGACCAAAAACACAAGAACACCACCAGATCACCACCAACAAAACAAAAACCATCACGCTCGCAAGCTCCCCCTTCCAATCTATCTTTCTTTTTCCTTTTCCACCTCAACAACTTTTTTACAGAATGCAAACAAACCAAAAAAAAAAAAAAAAAAAAAAACAAAACCAGAAAAAAAGGCCTCAACAAATACTCGTAGCCCACAAGCAATTTTCCAACTACCAAAATATCCAATCATACTATCCAAAGCAGACAACTAATCCTCCTCTTTTTATTACAGAGAGATGCATTGCATTATATGGACGTATAAGAGGAGCATACATAGACTGTCCAGAGAGAAACACTTGCAAAGAATTGAGGCCAAGCAAAAACCAACAAAAGCAATCTAACATTAGCCAAGATTAGCATCTATATCCTTATCAATCCAAGCCAAGAAAACCTCTTTTGTAAACCCCAACCTTCTTCAAACCCCATTACCCTTTTTTTACGTGTTCACAATTTCTTTACTTTGATATATTCCTCCCCTACCCTGCAATTCCTGGGTGCAAGGGGCTATTAGCTCAGTTGGGGTTAAGAGCATTTTCCCCCCTGCACCTGAATATCGGTTGCGTCAAAGGAAAGATTTGGGTTCAGTAGAACATGGTGGGGCAATCAAGAAAATGGATGGTACTTGTGGCAACAATATGGATACAGGCATTCACAGGGACAAACTTTGATTTTTCATCGTATTCTTCAGATTTGAAATCGGTTCTTGGGATTTCTCAGGTGCAGCTCAACTACCTTTCTGTGGCATCAGATATGGGGAAGGCATTGGGTTGGTGTTCTGGAGTTTCTCTCAAGTTTTTGCCTATGTGGGCTGTAATGTGCATGGCTGCCCTCATGGGTTTGTTTGGTTATGGCCTCCAATGGTTTGTCATTCAAAGAGTCATCTCTCTGCCTTATGTTCTGGTTAGTAATTCCTCTTTTTTCTTTTGATTTTCTTGTCTTACATTTTCTTTTGATTTTCTTGTCATACCTTTTGTGGGTTTTCTGGATCCCTGTTCATATGTTTTTCTTAGCATTTCATTTTACGTCGGGCAAGTGGGCCCTGTTTAGCTTTGCGTTTATAGGTCTAGTTTTTTTATCTTATTGGAAGATCTAGGAGACAATCTTGACCTTCAATTGGTGAACAACTAACCTCCACACAGAACTACCAGCACCACAAGCATCATCAAGGTTGGTGTATTTGGTTTCCTAATTTTAGTTTTAGTCCTAATCAATGAAACTAGAGTAAAGACAGTTAGCAAATGGCAAGTAAAACGAGCACTTCCATCATTCAATTTCAATTATATTTACACTTAATTAATAGAGAAAAATTCCAACCATTTACAGTTGTGGACCCGGATATCCACTTCTTTATAGTGCTAAGTTTTTAGTGTTGTGGGCCCGGATATCTACTTTATTTATATCCACTTCTCTAAAGCCAGTGTGGTCAAGTGTGGGAAGCGGACGGCCCGCTCTGGCTCATAGACTTGATTCAAGAAGAGAGGCGTGTCTAGGAGATGGTGTAGGTGACTCAATTCGGACCTAACTCTCTCCAATGGTTAAGCCTTAAGTAGGTTGATTATGTCCCCACTCACCTCCCTGATGGCAATGTGGGGGGAGGCGTGGGTTTCAGATTCAGTCTTCCTACACTACCCTCCGGTCAGATGTTCTTTTTTGAATGCTTGGTTTGATTAGGAGTATTGGGTACTCTTTTCCTTACTGCTGTAAGGTTTTTAACGAGACATCGGTCTTATAGGTCGTTAAGACTGATTGTACTCCTTGTTGGCACTTTACCAAATTTTTCTTTAATAATACGCATTCCTTTTGATAAAAAAAAAAAAAATAGCATGAAAAAACTATAAACTGATTATCAACGGAAAGCCTATACCAAAACTTGAAACTAATAAGTAGCTTATCGCCATTTTTAGCAATATATAGGTTAAAAGGACTATCTGATTAAATTTTTAGTCTTTTAATAAATAATATATTTAAATTAGATTACCCCAAATTTTATCATCTTTAGAGTATCTACCGTGAATCCCTTATTAGTTTCTACCCTTTTTTCTAACTTTGAATATTTCATAATTTTAGATAAGTTTCAATTAAACTTTATTAGTGCTTCAATTGCATTTATTTCTTTTATGCTTTCTTATGAATAGTTTGCCTACTGGCAATCCTAAAATTATGTTAAATTCTCTCTAAATATATGGGGTGAGAAGGGAGAAGTCTAAAAAAAATTTAAAGATAGGGGATTGACTGGAACACATTTTTTAGCTAAATTAAAATTATATTTAGCTTAAAAATCAATATAAGAGATTCTTTATAGATGCTCATAGTTGTTGAGGGGGTCTTACTTGCGGGCTTGACAAATTTGGTGTGGGTACCACAAAAGGGGAGCTTGATAGAGGCTGAAAAGCTTGCTAAAGGGCTAGAGGTAGCCACCCCCAAAGCCCTTGTTGACACCCTTGTCGCCCTTTAGCATCCCCATAGCTAAAAATGATTGTTTCCAACATAAGGGGTTAATAGTCCTTAAGGTACCCCTAAAGTCCATTCTTAAAGATAGACTTAAGTAGTTCTTTATGCCCGAAGTCTTGTGTTCGATCTCTTCAAAGGGGCTAATAATGCTTAAATTAATGTGCCCTTAAATTCTATTACTAAAGATAGTCTTAAGTAGTTTCTATTCCGAAGTCTTGTGTTCGATCCTCTCCTATCCTACTCCACCATCACTTGTATGAAAAAAAAAACGAAAACTAAGTTGTAATCATGTACGTGTCTTTGACAATTGATGACAGTGCAATGAAAACTAAGAATATATGGTCAGTAAGCATTTTTCTGTCCTTTAGTTTCTTTTGAGATTTTCATGTGTATCTTATAACACATGTATAATTTTTGGGCAAATTAGACGAGACGACCAAAAATGAAGAAGGTAATTTAAGCTATCTGTTGGCTTGGCAGATATTCCTTCTATGCTTGTTGGCAGGATGCAGCATCTGCTGGTTCAACACTGTCTGCTATGTTCTATGCATCAGGCACTTCCAAGCCAACAGGGCATTTGCACTGTCCCTAACAATCAGTTTCAATGGCGTAAGTGCAGCCCTCTACACCCTCATTGCCAATGCAATCGACCCAAGCGACGACACCATCTACTTGTTCCTCAATGCACTAGTCCCTCTCTTCACATCTGGTGTTGCACTCATCCCAGTACTCCGCCAGCCCCCAATTCAGTCACTCCCTTCTGAGGCCACCAGGGGTGACTCCATGATTTTCCTCTGCCTCAACATCTTAGCTGTGATCACCGGTCTATATCTCCTCCTCCTCAACTCACTGTCCTATGAGGTATCAAGAGCAAGGATGCTCTTAATTGGTCCTATTTGTCTCCTGATCCTGCCTTTGTGCCTGCCTTTATGCCTGCCTGGCATTGCCTATGCTCGTCAGTGGGCTCGTAGGAACTTCCCCTCAAGCTTCCAAAGTAACAGCTCGTCAATTTTCAATCTGGTTGACAATGAAGATCTTGAGCTCCATAAAGAACTCATGGTTGGAAGTGAAAATTCTACTTCCACAAATGTCGCGAATGGCAAAAATGCCACGAATGACAATACACCAGAGCAGATAGACAAGGACGGCTTTTTTGGGTGTTTTTCTTGTTTTAGGAAACTGATGGAGAAAGACAAGCTGACAGTGCTTGGTGAAGAGCACTCGGTTAGGCAGCTTGCACGTCGGTGGGACTTTTGGCTATACTATGCTGCATACTTTTGTGGGGGAACTATTGGGTTGGTATACAGCAACAATCTTGGCCAGATTTCACAATCACTTGGATACAGCTCCCTGACTAGTTCTCTTGTCACATTATTCTCTTCATGCTCCTTCTTTGGTCGTCTGCTCTCAGCTGCCCCGGATTTCCTGAGCCAGTATGTATCTAGAAGAACTAATGCTTTTATCAATTGATGAATGAGAAAAAGCTATTTGGAAACTAACCTTTATCTTGGTAATGCAGCAAGGTCTATTTTGCAAGGACAGGATGGCTGGCTGTTGGTCTGCTGCCAACACCAATTGCCTTCTTTATGCTTGCTGCCTCAGGCAGTGAAGTAATTCTGCGTGCAGGAACGGGCTTGATTGGGATAAGCTCTGGTTTTGTGTTTTCTGCAGCTGTGTCAGTCACATCTGAGCTCTTCGGCCCAAACAGCGCTGGCTTAAACCACAATATCCTCATCACCAACATTCCCATAGGCTCGCTCCTGTACGGCCTTCTTGCAGCTTTGGTGTATGATTCCAATGAAGGAAGCTCATTAATCCAGGTGAGCTTGTTAAAGGAAGCAACAATGTGTATGGGTAGGTCATGCTATTCGCAGACATTCTTTTGGTGGGGATGCATTTCAATAGTAGGGTTAGCATCAAGCATCTTGCTATTCCTGCGGACTAGGACCGCTTACAGTCACTTTGAGAGGAACAGAAATAGGACAGAACTCACACAATTATCTTCAGAGTCACAACCATCCTCTTCTTAGCTCTGAATTTGCCTCTTTTTGATAATGGCGCTTCTGGAAAAGCATGGTGATGTGTGAGCTCACATATAATTGTAATTCCTGCTGAAGCTTACAGATGTGTGGGATTTCAACGAGGGTTAAAAGTATATGACAACATAGATAGGGGGAGTATATGTTTGTATCTCTGACAAGGAAGAGAAAGAGATTACATCTAAAATAGTAGAACCTAAAATGTCAAACTGTTGGAAAGTTTTGTAGATGGTATTATCCTTTTCCATACATGCTTCCCTTTTCATCTGTTCGTTTCGCTTCAGGGATGACATAGGTATTCCCGGTCTAACCAACTATCCATCCAACCCAAGCAAACAGATTTGCTTGCACAGCTTCAACGACTAAAACTGAAAAAGGGTGACTATAATCTTATCCAAGATCTATTTCATTGATCTGTCTCTTAAGAAAGATAAGAAAAGATCGAGTAAAAGTACTTAAGTGGTTAACCAAGTGAATGCTTCAAAGTACAATTCACAGTAATAGGCAAAACAGTTAAAACAGGATCAAAAGAACCGTGGTTAATTACATGGTTAACTACATCACAAATTATGTTCATCAAAGGGGTATCCGAACATTCATACATAGATGGTTAAACGAGTGAATGCTTCAAAGTACAATTCGCAGTAATAAGCAAAACAATTAAAACAGGATCAAAAGAATCGTGGTTAACTACATCACAAATTATGTTCGTCAAAGGTATCCGAATTCATACATAGATACTGTTACTGAAACACCACGTCAAATTACACCAAATGCCTAGACTGGAACATATGGACTCATAATCGTACAAAATATAGGAGTCTTCTGGAGTTCCATGCATTCTAATTAGATTAGTAATGTCATTCAGCAAACTAAGAGCATCCAGGATAAGGCAGTGCAACGTATACTACTAGAGAACCATTGGTCTATCTGCGGTCTCACCATCAATCTTGGCTAGAATTTCAGCTGGGATGTCTCCTCTGAGAATCTGGACTCTAAAAACTAGTCTTGTGCTGCTGCTCTCCTGGAGTTCGAAGACACATGCATCTCCAATCTTCAAATTGTTGTCGATGACAAATGCTCTCCAGTTGGTATCAAGCCTTTTCGGACCAGAGCCATTGTACACCATCTCCCACTCCTTGCCCCGAAATTTGAGAATTGTAGGGATTGAACATGATGGTAGTGCGTGGTGAATTTTGGCAGGGATCACCTATTGCAAAAATGATTATTTCAATGAACTAGGCTAAAGCTAATAAGTTGTTGATCCCAAAGTACAAAACGAGCAATGCACACCATCACAATAGCTTAAGGAATTGACATAAGAGAATTACCATTTGGTAAAGAGGCTTGACATGTGATTTTGCTATGATGACATCGAAAAAGGGCTTTCCTGAGAGCGGCCAGAATTCATCCTCCCCGACTACAATTGTGAGATCCGATGCATGTTGCGCTGCCATTTGAGGATCTCTGACTTCATCAACTGGAACAACTTCATGAACTTCTTTATCACCTTGCATTGAATTTGGTGGGGATTGGTCTCCAACTTGAGAATCCTGAACTTCATCAGCAGGAACAACTTCATAAACTTGGTCATTCCCTTGCAACCCAGCCATTGGATTCGGTGAGGGTTGGTCTCCAACCGCAGAATCCTTTACTTCATCAGCAGGAACAACTTCACGAACTTGATCATTCCCTTGCAACCCAGCCGTTGGATTCGGTGAGGGTTGGTCTCCAACTGGAGAATCCCTTACTTCATCAGCAGGAACAACTTCATGAAGCTCTTCACCCCCTTGCATTTCAGTGGTTGGATCATTCATTGCGGGTTGGTTTCCCACCTGAGCTTCTAGTTCATCAACTGGAATTTCGCCCCCACTAGGCGCTTCTTCAACCATGAGACTCCAGGCAGGTTTGTCTCCCATCTTGGCAACTGCAACTAACAAGTAAACTATGAGCAAACAATAATCATGCTTTCATTGAAAAGGAAATCAGAAATTTCCAATCCATATGCTTTGGCATGCTACATTGCAAATAATGCTTGAAGCTCAGCAAAGCAATTATGTGCAAAAGAAGATCATCGTTTTGGTGGCAACATACCAACAGTAACGAAATTTCTGCCGAACACAAAAGAAGCATCTGATTATGAAAATGAAATCCAACATTTGAAGGGTGAGAGAAGAATTTGATCAGACACCCATAAAGAGTAAAGTAAGCACATTGTTGATTAGATCTTCTCACACAAGAATGTAGCTAAAAAAAATCATTTAATCAACAGTTCCATAAGTGCTTGGGAATTACTAAAAAAACCAAAAATGCCTAAAATCCAGAAATTTGAAACCCATTTAAAGAAAAAAAATGATATACATCTGAAGACCTCTGTTGAGGTGAAGTAGCCGGATCCCAGAAAGCAAGCGAGACCAAAGAGCCTTTTTTCGAAAAGGACTGCTGAGAGATGTCTTTATATACCTGGACCAGGGATGGTCTTAAATGCTACTCCAGGGTTTTGGTGGGAGTTTTAAGGTTAATATTATTTTTGATAAATTCAACATTTTGTCTGTGGGACTAATTTGTTGTGGAAGATAGGACACGGTCTCGAATATTTTTTTTTTCGGTCTTAATCGTACTGTCAGTCTATCTGTGCTTTTTGGTTTTTGTTTTTGTAATTATCCTGATTGTTGACCCAGAAAGAAGCTTGCTTTTTTTTTTCTTTTTTTTTTTTTACCAAAGAGAATGAAGCTTATTTGACTCGTGTAGTTTATTGTATAAGTTGACTAATTTTGACTCCATGCTTACAAGTGGTCTAGTTTGCAGACTTTTTTGTTGAATGGTTTTTCTTTTAATATCGTCAATGAATCCGAAAAGATGGAACCTATATGACTATATGCATACCTAGAAATGGATATCATGTTTTTGCAAGTTTATGTTGTGTTGCGTGAAAATTAGCTCACATCGAAAGTGCTCTGTCTATCAAGTAACAATAGTAATAGTAACAGATAACATAAGATGGCCCGTTTCACTCGTTATTGAGCATTGCAAGTAGATCACATTAAGTGACATCCAGTCATGTGGAGGTTCAGTTACATAGTTGAACTGTTGAAGTGGTAAGTACTATATGATGTTGAAACTAATGGCGCCTTAACAGCGGGGAGCTATTCTTGCAGTTACAAGTGCGATGAGCTCAAGCCTCTTTCAGATTATTTGCTTCAAAGATAATAGCATCTTAAGTACCTTTAATTATCCAATCCGCAATCAAATTATGTTATGAATCTGCAGATTGAAGTGCAACTCACCACACTTTCCGCGGATTATGTACTTTTAGTATATTACATATGGCAAAAGAAGATGCATGTTTAAAAGTAGCAGCAAGAAAAAATATGGGAGGAAAATAAAATACCAAAATCGACTTTGCTTTTGGGTGATATAAAGCTTATGGTCTCAGACAATGAAGCAAAAGAAAAAAAACAGAGAGGTGTATAGATTCCAAAACAGAATCTAGATAAAACAGCCGATGATCAACCTTCACTTGAAGCGAAAGACAAATATGGGGCTCTGTATCTTCCTAAACTTTTTGGGTTACTTTTCAACAATTGCGATTTTGACTTGATCACATAGCAAGCTCTAATTTTCTAATCCAGCTATTTAAAGGAAATTATGGCATAATCAGTTTAAGATACCCCTGAGCAAAAGGCAAGACATTATCTCATGCAGTTCTACAACCAATATGCACCATAATGCAGAATCTGCAAAAGTGGCCAATAACTTTAAAAATTATCATGGTATTAGTATGATCTAGATACCAGATTTTCATGGTATTGCCAGACAAATCAGTGTGCACATAAAGCTCCTCAATTTCCAATATCCTACATGCTGTAGCTTGTTCTTACAAGGTTAGAGAGCTCAACGCTCGGCACTTTCAACTACTATATTGGAATAAAAATGGGGGTTGCGAGTAATCCATGTTCTAAACCATCATAATCTCAGGTTTTATGCAAACCTAAAGACAGATGACATGAATTTGAAGATTTCAATTGATTTTACTTTTAAAAAATAAATGGAATTTATTAAAAAGATCAAATTGCAGTTGAAACTTAAGAACAAAAGGATCTTCTCCATATACAAAACCGGAAGGCCCAATTTTGCTATCGGATTCTTAGGTCTCTAGGCTCACATGCACACCAAACTAAACAATGAGAACAAAAACGTAGCAAGCAGCAAGCATATAACAAATGTAAAGGCCTAAGCAACCGTAGCCGATATTCAGTAGCAACACAAACACACATAAAAATAAAACCAGAGGGAAGAACAAACCTGAGATATTATATAAACTGATAGCTATTGAAAAAACCAGAGCAAATTCACAAATTTTACAAGGTCAAAGAATACGACACCTATAATATCAATTCTTCTTTTCACCTCCCTTTTCCTTTTTAGATGCCGTTGCCTGTGAATACAGGAAAGTCCCAAATATCGCAACTGCGGATCCAAGCGCATTAAGAGGTCTAACCGGATTTCTGAATACCAACACCGTGGATATAATCACCACCACCCTCTTCATTGTGTTTCCAACTGAAAAGGTCAATGGGCTAATCTCATCGAGAGCTTGATAAGATGACTGGTTATAGAGATGGTAAAACACTCCAGATAACATCACCCATAGGTACAGCGTGGACGATTTCCCAACAGCTTCAATAGCTTTGTGATACCCTTGAACCCATTGAGACCCTTCAACAACAATAGCCACAGGAAACAGATAAAACAATGAAATAATACTGATCCACCCATACAAATTCAACCCATCTACTTCCTTGAAGCTCTGCAAACTGCGTTTCGAGTAAATGTTCCTCAGCACAAACCCGACATTGCTGATCAAAGCACCCCACAGGCCTTGGACATTGAATGACACCTCAGTAATGGCAGCTAGGGAGCAACCCATGACAATGGGGATGATTGAGAGCCAGACATTTAAAGGGTACGTATCGCCTAAAAATGACGAAAACACTACAGAGAACACAGGCTCTGACGATTTGATTACATGGGTGAACGAAACAGCCACCTTAGAGAACGAAACACATGCTGAAATGTGGCCTATGGTGTGGAACAATGCAGGTCCAAGGAGTGCAATAATGAAAGGTTTCGATATTTTCGGGCATGGTTGGAGCTTCAATGACCAGAGAATCAACATCCAAACAGACCCAGCAAAGAGCTGAAAAGATGCAAGAAGCCATGGGAATGGGAAAACGTTCAATACCTTCTTGTTGTAGACGTTGAAGACGATGTTTTGGAAGTACCAGAGCCCGAAAATGAGGGCGAGCTGGGCGGTTGTGGCCTTGGGCTTCGAGACTGCAGCTTCAATTTCTCCACTTTCTGAATTGGCTTCAGGCGATGAAGCTTTGGGGACATGGGTTTTGGGTTTCGAACAAAACCCACAAGGAAAGTCACAGAATTTGCTCGATGTGGTGATTCTGGAGCTCGAATCTTCGATTTGAGATATGGGTTTTGAAGAAATTCCAACTGGGTAGGCGTAGATTCTGCTAAAGCTTGAGACTTTGTGGGATTTGTGAAGATTCAGTGAGGTGGGCTTGTGGAGCGGAGGAGATAAGGCGTGTAGGATTCTATGGGTCTTGATTCTGCTGAGAAGATTGGGATTGAGAAGCCAAGAGGAAGCATTAATGGGGCGTTGCTGATGGGTGGAGCTGGAGAAAGAGACAGGGGAAGAAGGACAACTGGGAATCAAGGTAAGCATGATTTTTGGGTGGAGATATGCGACAGAGATTCTGCAATTAAAAAATCCCCAAAGTTTGGGGTCGAGGAGGACAGGGATTTTTCGCTGATTTCGATTTAAATTTAAACGCCGTTGTCGCTTCTTTCAGTTACTTGGTTATATTTTGCCTTCACTAATTGAGTTCACACTTTTTTTCAGTCTTCACACTTTTTTTTTCCTAAGGTTCAGTCTTCACACTTCCCGGACACTGAATAGCAAATCATTCCAATCTCCTGGCTTTTATAGGATTTTTGCAGTTCCGAAAATTAGGACATCTTTACATATAAGAAATGACAATGTAAATAGGAGAAATCATTTTTTTTATTTCCTTATGTTTACTTAGGTATTTGAAAATGGAAAAAATATGTCTCGCACCACATATTTGGTAGTTATTCCCTTTCAAATGAGAAATTTGATACCCAATAGAGACTTGAGTATCCTATTTCCCATCCCTTATATCTCTCTTTCCGTATTCTCATTCTCATTTTGATTATCTTTTGTAAATAAACATTGCTACCCCTTCCCTATCGTGATCTATAACGCCTTCGGATTACGAGAAAGGCTGTGATTGTAAAGGCTTTAAAGTAAGAGATTCATAGTTAAATACAAATTAATAGTGAAACTGAGCTATATGAGTGTTATGATTGAATTTAAAGGGTAAATTACTTGTTAACAATCGCAAATTACGTGCTCATGTCCTCTGTTGGATGACCGTGGTTTGAGGTTGTTTACACATAATACACTCTTCAAAATCAATTACAGCCTTCAGATTGCTCAGTTTCACGACTAATTATTAATGAATCTCTTACACATATTATATTACACTCTCCAAAATCAATCACAATCTTCAGATTTCAATTCCATTGTTAATTTGTATTTACTAATTAATTATTTGCTAAAGCTTTTTATAATATGCCCTTTTCACAGCTTTTGTGCCGGGTTGTAAGATTTATTTTATTTTGGGTCGGCCTATCATTGATATAGTTATCATGGGCCCGTCATTGTTATTTTTTGAAGTAATTCCTTTGGAAAAGCATAATGAAATTGACTTTGTCCCTCCAAAAATTAGTAATTTTCAGATCAAAATCCTCAATCTTCCATTTGTCGATTGATTCAACAAACCAAACTAAAACCCCAAATCGAACCGAACCCACCATTCTTGACAAACAATAGTGCTGTTGGGTGGAGTTTGTGATGATCTTGGATCTCAGTTAAAAGTCTTTGCTTTCAGTGTCTTTTTTAGTTCAAACAAAAATGGCAGCGAGACAAATGGAGGAGATACAGAGGAAGCTGGCGATGCTCAACTACCCGAGAGCCAATGCGGCGGCGCAGTCGCTCCTCTTCGCCGGCATGGAGCGCTACGCTCTCCTCGAGTGGCTCTTCTTCCGGTACGGCGTCGTTTTACTTCCTTCCTTGTCTTTTCTGATTTTCTTTCTATCTTCTCCAGCTTTTGAATTGTCTGATTGCGGTGGAATTGCAGATTGTTGGGGGAAAAGTCGCCTTTTTCGCAGCAGAGTGTTCAAGGGGACGCCATGGATCGCGACGAAGAGACCGCCCGAATCCAATGTAAGGAGTCTTCTTTTCTAGAATGTGGAATTGGGTTCTGCTAGATTTGTTTAGAATGTGGTCAAGATTTACTGTACTTGGGTCTGGTTAAATCTTCAAATGTAGACTGATAGTATTTGGTGGACTTCATGTAGTTATCTTATGCACACTGATTGTACAGGATTTGAGTATGGAGTTCTATCAAATGAAGGGATACAAATTGTACTTTTTTAGTAATGCAAACTGTTGTTGATGAGTAGTGGTCAGCCACTAAGTGGTTTTCGGTATCAGCACCTTCGTACAAGTTCTAATTGGCCACAGTAAACTCATACCCAAAGCTGTTAATTTTCAAGCTAAATGAAATCAAGATTTATAAGAGAATTTGAATTTAGAATGAGACTGTGTAGCTTATGAAGCCCAACTGCATATCCGTCACCTAATAAATAAAAGAAAGATGCATGCTGCGGATATCATTGCACAATGTTAGCTCACTCTCACTTTAAGGAAGAGAGGCCATATATTTTATTGGTTGTGCTTAGCATACATTTGCAGAGCGTCCACTATTTGATACCTTAAGGACGTGAATGCACTATTTGATGGACTTTATAATGATACAGTTGCAGAGCATCCACTATTTCTGCTCCTTTTTGGTTAAGTTCTTATTCTTCTTCTTCTGAATCCAGCTGGTTGTATCCGTTTGTTGTATTTCCTGGTTCCAAATTTGTTAGTATGTGAGATTACATGAATTTTTTTTTTCTACTTTTCACTATTTTAACTGTTCAGTGGTTTGATTGGACAATCTGACGATGCCTCTTTTATTCATACTCTAACGAATGATAACCTCTTATTTTGCAGATTTGGCAGAGATAGCAAAGTTTTTGGGTATTACTACTACCATAGACACTGAAGCCATCCAAGTTAGTTGTGGATCTGTATTATATTGGAGATTTTATTCTGGCTGATATATGTTTATGGGTGAACGTTCTTTTCATTGGTTATGCCCTTACAGATTAAGCACACATTATATGAGCCTATTTTCTTTCCTAACCCTGCTTGAAAGTCATATTCTGTTGACTTTCCTTTATCATGAATTGGTCTATTAATGCATCAATATATTCGTATCACTGTTGATTTTTCGGAAAGTAGAACAAATTAATACCCTTCTTTAAAGTGAAGCCTACTTGAATCATTCTGAGTATATGACGAAATTGGATTTGATCCTTTAATTGGAACAATCTGTAATGGAGCTCCATAAATCAAATTTTGCATACCTCAGTTACCCTCGTAGTCAGGAAATATGTATCTCCTTTTTTATTCAAGTTTTGGAAATAGTCAACTCGAAAGAAATTCATAGTGGAAGGTCATGAAAATTACATAAGATGGAATAGAAGTAGATTAGACAGCACATGCTCAAAGATCATTAAAGGGTAGCTTGAGCAATGCACATTATCATTATGCATCTAGTTTGGCACTCCAGAGATGATAAACATATGTAGGGATAAAATGTTTTATTGGAGTATCATGTACATTGCACATGATGTGGAATCTTGTCATTCTGCGAGCTTCGTCCACTGTTACTGAGTACAAGTGCAATGCATTTTGTTGCAGGGACGAGGAAGCTATGAAGATCGCACTGAAATGCTTCGGCTAATTGTAGATCTTGTGGAGGCGAGTATTTATGCTGATAATCAGGAATGGAGGTTAGGATGATGCTGAATTTTACCTCTGGCTTGAACTTTTAATTGTTTAATAAAGGAACTGCTAATGCTTCTATAGTCTTAAATTTTGTTGTTCCATATGAGTTGTTTATGATTCCATACAAACTATTTTGCCTGAAATCTAGTTCAAACTGTGATTTCTGCAGTATCGATGAGCAGGTAGCAAAGGACATACAGCTAATCGATTCAATTGCTGAGAGACAAGCTCAAATATTCTCTGAGGAGTGCAAACTGTTCCCTGCTGATGTTCAGATTCAGTCCATATATCCACTGTAAGATTATCCACTTCCCACTTGGGTTTCAATTCCTCCTTTGAAGTAAAAAGAAAATTGCTTAGTTTAGTGTCATGGATGATTTGTAAGAATATCTATTTGATTTGTGGTTTTAACTCTTCTTTTGATTAAAAAAAGTTGCTTCTTTGAATTTTATACCGAGAAAAACAAACTGGAAAATCTAATCTAATTAGCTTGGATTGATGCTTAAGTGTGTTGATTACACAACATATTGTGGAACACCTAGATCAGTACAGATATATTGATATGCTGTTTAATTAAAACTTCTTTGCAGGCCTGATGTTTCTGAGCTGGAGAAAAAGCTTTCAGAACAATCAAAGATCTTCTTAAGTCTTCAACAAAAGGTTGATGATTTGGCATCAAAGGTTTGTTTATGTTGCTAAACTTACCTCTTCCTGCCTTGAAATAGTTGTTTACTTCTCTTATGATTTGTATGTTGTATCTAATGAGCTATTTGGCCAGCGTCGCCTAGATTCTCTTTTGCTCTATAATTATGCCAAATGTTCACGGGTTGTATAACTACATTTTTTATCTTAAACCAGAAACATTCATCTCCATTTTAAAACAATGTGCTTTTGCTCTTCTCTGATGTTAAACTCAGCCACCCTGCTGTCATAATGTTCAGAAAAGTATTCAGTTTCTCTAAACCCTCTGACACCTAAAAGCACCATTCCCCTACCTTTGAAGTGCTGTTCGACCTTTGCTTGTCCTGTACTGCATTACACAGAAGAGATGTTTAGTACTGCCTTCATTAGAGTCAAGTGATGACCAAAAATTCGTTATATTTTTCCTTTAAGAAGGATTGTGGTGTATATGTATGAGCATTCCTTTTTTGTCTTTTTTGTTCATATAAAATCTTTTTCCAATCTTTCATCTTTTCTGATGTCCCCAAGTCCATTCTATTTCTGGCAGTGGATGCCCCCTCAAGTTTCATACATATTAAACATACGTATTTCTTCGAACTATGCAGCTATTTCCTTCCTTTTCTATCTCTGATTATGTGCTGTTGCGTATAGCATGCCTACAACCCGGATGAGGATTATGCAGAGGTGGAAACCAGATTGCGTACGCATCTTGAATCTTTTCTAGATACTGCAAGATCATTCAATACGATTTACACTAAGGTAGGACATGCTCTTTTCTTTCATATGTTCTGCAACTTGTGATTCTGTTGTCCCTTTTTCTATTTTCTTCTTTTCCTTGTTTGTTGTACCAAGATAATTTTTCTTTGCTGTACTTGTTACTTGGACTTGTATATATTCTAAAAAGAACATAAAGGAAGGTGCTTATGGTAAATGCTTGCTTTCACCATGATGAATGGTTTGATTTGTGGTGTATTTTGTTTGTACATGTCTGGATTAGTTGGCGTAGGGGAGAGCTTTTATGTTTCTATCTCAGCTCTTCGCTAATAGGAAAGTTTGGTTTTCAGCTACTCTGGCTAGAATTCTGATGTTTATTATGATTCCACATGAGTCCAACCATACCATGCTACCTTTTTCTTATTTGTTTTGGTGTGGCTTCATGTGTGTGAGGTATGTTTTCTTATGGCAACCTTGAAATGCTATGTTTTTAGGAGATACGTCCCTGGACACACATGATGGAGGTACCCCAGCTTCATGGGTTTGGACCAGCTGCCAACCGGTTGCTGGAGGCGTACAAGATGCTTTTGAAGGTATCATATTGCTAGTCACTGTATATGTCTATCATTCTTCCATAGCACATTATGAGTTTTATTATTTTGCCTAGGTAAAGTCTGAATGGCGATTCACTGGTACATGTAATGTTAGTAGACAGATGGGTTTTGTATGATATAAAGACCATTGCGAAGCTCAGTTTCATCTATTCAGTCAGTGTTCCTACCTTTCTAGCGTATGACATTTCTGTTGTTTCTGAAGTGTTCAATTTCTAGAATTAAGTTCTTCTAGTAGTGAAATTTTGTAAGGAGAGATGCAGTCATTGATTTGAAGTTATGAGCATAGGTATCTGGGCTTCACGGTGTGGTTGGTGATGGGAAGGTAGTAAGGGTCAGGAGTGAATACTTTTGTTTGGCTTGATCTCTATTTGGATTGGTTACTTTAATCATTGGCGTTTTTCTTTTACCTGTAATGCCGATGGTTGGTTCTTTATTTGATATATTTGACCATAGGAGTCTTGGCAGCATGGTGTTGTCTTGTGGATGTTCGGTAGACATGAAAAAGAGGCCTTAGTTGTGAGGAATCAGTTGTTAACTTTTGCCTTGTACATGCTATATTTTGTTTCTGTTAAATGAAAAATGAAGATTTATGGGGAGAGGTCATTGGCCTTGTTGACAAACCTGTAACTTTGATCAAATGCGTTTTATTTCGCTGTCCATTTCTGTCTCCCTTTGTTATTGCCTTGTATACGCTGTCCCTATGGGGATCTGTAGTGGCTAATAAACTCATTTAGACAGATTTGCCCTGGTTCAAACCTTAGGTGCTCCTTAAAATTTGCATATAAAAACAGAAAAGATGCTGTTGTCTGTTGTTAGCGCGTACTCTGTGCTCATTCCATCAACTATATCTCTTACTTCTTGTTTTGGATAACAAAAAGTGAAGAAAAGAATGTGGGAGTGGGGAGCAGGAGAAGGGGAAATACTTTTCTTTGTTTTGGAGGAGGGAGAGAATGGAAGAGAAAGTGGGAGAGGTGAAGCCTGGGGTAGCCTTCTTCTCCAACACGGGAAGACTGCATATCCAGTTGCTGAAATTTACATTGACAGTCAATGCCAAATTACAGATTAGGTACCAAAAATTTTAATATTAAGAGAAAGGAAATATGGGAGTTCAATCAAAACCAAAATTGTCTATTGGATGGTCTGCTTGCATTTTCTTTTTTGCTCTCAAAGTCTGTTCTAGGGGCCAGTGGGTACGGAGTAGGTTAGGTGAGGTGGGTTACTTGGGTATGCAGCAGTATATAATAATTTCTGACTGATGCTGGATTCTTACAAGTAGTATTGACTTTTGATGAATTGTAATAAGGCATCTTTTTGTTTGCTTCTTCAATATATTGCAGTTCCTAGGAAACTTGAGGAATCTCAGAGACTCGCATGCAGCTCTTGCTGTAGGATCATCTGACTCAGTTGCTGGTGAGCCCTCGTCTGTCACGAGAATAATATCTGAATGTGAATCTGCATTGACATTCTTAAATCGTGACCTTGGGATTCTCTCGGCTTCCATTGCTCGTGAACAAGGTGAGCAGGTGAATTTATGACCAGATTGCTAAAGTTGTTTTGGGGGGAGGGCCATGAATTCAGTCTCTTAATCTTCTTATGGGATTGCGAAATGTATGCTGGGAAAATATAGGTTGTTGCACGATTGTGAACTACAATGTTATATTGGTTATGTATTCATATGGTGGTGTAGCATCATAATCTCTTGAAGGATTATCACTAGGCATGTTTGTTATCTCCCTTATCAATGTTCTTCATAAGCACTATTTTCTTTCCAGCATTAAGCCTTATACTGTATATGCAATCTAATTAGTATCTAGTACAATCAGTAGGCTTAAAAGAGACAATCTCTTTCTCAAGGTCATAGCCTATCAAGAAATTCATTTGTGCCATGTTGCCAAAGACCCCAACTTCATGACTGATCGGTCTGAAAGCAAAGCATTCAACTTCTGTTGACAATCTTACGAAGGTGTTCAAACCATTCAACTTCAGATCAGCACCAGTGAAATGTGCAGTAATTACTGGAGATTTGAATCGTCCGATCACCGATTTGGTTAGGACACCACGTGGGTTACTTACGCGTTTCCATTTTATGGCGCTACTGCCAGTTCCAGCTGATTGTAAAATTCCTGCCGCAACATTGTCAGCATACTCCCAGAATCGATGATAATGTTTCCTTTTGATGAAGCTACTGGTGAGCTGAGTGAGCTGTAGTCCAATCTCTTCCTCCCCACGCTCATTGCTTTCAACCTTGAATAATAGAAAGATTTTGTGTCTCCTGAAAGCAATGGAGTAGTAACTACGTAGCACCGGAAACTGCAGCGTCGCTGCCAAAGCTCATTCTGCTTGACGAATAAAGTTCTGAGAAAGCTGGCACAAGACAGCGAATATCCCATCGATTGAAGATTTCATTTGAAAGACGAGAGGGACATTGATCCTCGTCCAAGGCCAACCCTGCCGGCCGAATACTTGTTAAAGAGGCCCTGGTTTTCCTCACCAAACAATTCCTGAGATTGAAACTAGTTGGCCATAGTGGAACCAAAAGTGACGCTCTATGATCCGTCTTTATAAAAAAACTTTGTAATGGCAGATTTCTTTGCATTGAGAAACCTTGATGTTCCACCATTTACAGATTCACATTCGCTTGATTTATGAGAAATTTCAAAGTATGTGGACTTTTTCGGATCAAAGATTGGTCTTGTTTGTCTGTAACAATTGATACAAGGCATGCATTGCGGCCATGTAAGATCACTTCCTGTATCTGCGACACCTAACATTCCGATAGGAGGTGTACCTATTTACATATTCATGAGGTAGTTGCCAGTGTCTGATATTATTATCGATTTCGGCGTGTTTGAAGGGGTTGCAGTAGTGTCTAAGAGTTTCACACGATCAATCGAACGTTGAAAGGCGCTTGCCACACATTGTGAGGGCTAGTGAAGGATTATAGAGAGGGGAGATCGGTGAGTCACGATGGATAAGTTGGACGCTGAAGCGTGGTAAATATCAGCTTGTAAGAGAGAAAGGGACGAAGTAAGTAGCGGATAGTGTGAGTGATATTGCAATGTAGAAACAAGGTTGGTCGAAATGGCAGCCATGGCCTCTTCGAGAAGGTTGTATGAAGTTAAAGCTCAAAATATCTGTAAGCATATACAGGAGTTAGTAGAGAAATCATAAACCTTCCTTTAGCAAAAGCACACATCAATAAACACTCCCCTCACTTTCATCCAATCAGTACCCACAAGCAAACAAGATAAAAGGGATTTCTTTTTAGACACAATCATGTATGTAATTGACAAATGTTAATTTTTTTTTTCTTTTATCAATGACAAATGTTATCTTTTCGAGAAAGGTAATGTGAGATAAGCAAGACAACGCGATCCCTCACAAGACGAACACAACTTGTGTGAGTACTACCATGTTATAACATCTGACCCAAATAAAAGACATCGAAATAGGAAGTTTACTCAAGGGAATTTACCAAATTTACCATATAGGTGAAATTGGCACAATCCGAACCATAGTATTATTAACAACTACCTCAAGACAAGCACATTTACGACACTTTTGGCAATTTGAATTTGTACATATCATACATACATAAGATTTTTTTTGAAAAATTATATCATTGAGCCATCATGGAGACGGTTATTCAATTCCAAATGAATTTCAGATATGATTCTATAGACGTTGACTTAGACATTGACTTTTGCCTTAATCTGTTGTATTCAATGATTTAGGGAAATAATCCGCTCAAGATCATCAGTTTCCATTACAAATTTATAATACCTTAAATCTTACTCGCTTGATTTTCTCCATTGACATATTCGCGCCATTAACCTGATCTTAATCACCGGACAAATCCATGGCGATAACATCAGTGTAATAATAGCCATTTCTCATATGTCAATATGTCAACCCTGTATGAATTTTGTTGTCCATACAAGCCAGGAGAAGATTTATTAATTTGAAATCGTATGAATAAATTACAGAATAAAAAAATCATCGAGGATCCAACTAAACATGGAAACAACAAAGTCAAATCAGTCAACAAATAATCACCCAATTAACCAAATTTTCATATCCGTTATTTAAACCAAGATCACCACCACACCTTTGACATTTTTGAATTCAAAATCTCATCCTCTTCTATATAAACAAGCACTCACCATAACAATCATCACAATCATTTTCAACCATGGCACCTTCTCTTTTGTCTTGTCTACTCTTGATTACAATCACAATGGCCTCTTGTGTCTCATCTCAAAACGGCGGCTTCACCGTCGATCTCATCCACCGTGACGCTTCACTTCCCCCGTCCGAGCGCATTGCCAACGCCGTTCGCCGTTCCGTTAAACGAGTCCACCGCTTCAACCCCACGTCATCTTCTTCCGTCCACCCGAACCAAGTCGAGTCCACTCTCACCATGGACGACGGCTCATACCTCATGGACATATCCATCGGAACGCCGCCATTTCCGATCAAGGCCGTCGCCGACACAGGCAGCGATCTTATCTGGACCCAATGCAAGCCATGCCCCGGTTGCTACCGACAAACCGACCCGCTTTTCGACCCGAAGAAATCCTCCACTTTCAAAACCCTACCGTGCACTTCAAGCCTCTGTCGCAACTTACGAGGCTCTTGCACCGAAAGCTCCACGAGCTGCCAGTACGCCGTCCAATACGGCGACTTGTCTCACAGCAACGGCGTGCTCGCCGCGGAAACCCTAACCCTAGACTCCTCCACCGGCCGAGACGTCGCGTTTCCGAAAACCGTCATCGGATGCGGGTTCGACAACAACGGTACGTTCAGTGAAGACACCTCCGGAATTATTGGGCTCGGAGGTGGGCCCGAGTCATTAATTTCACAGCTGGAGTCGTCGATCAATGGGAAATTCTCTCATTGCTTGGTCCCGATTTGGTCAGAAACGATAACCACAAGCAAGATGAGCTTCGGCTCAAACGCCGTCGTTTCGGGCCCGGGCGCCGCGTCCACACCGATAGTCCGAGACACAGAGAATCCTACTTTCTACTACTTGACCCTAAAATCTATCAGCGTTGGTAATAAAACAAAGATTCCTTTCCCGGGAATCGCGGAATCCGAGGAGGGCAACATTATCATCGACTCGGGCACTACGTTGACGATTTTACCACCGGATATGGTGGAGGATTTGAATGCGGCGGTGGAAGAAGCCATCGGTTCGAGGTACGAGGTTAAGGAGGGGGAGGGGCCTTTCAGTCTTTGCTACGAGAGTACTAAATCTGAAGAGTTTGAGGCGCCGATCCTGACCCTTCATTTTGCTGGTGGGGCCGACGTCAAGTTGGAGACGTTGCAGACGTTCGTCCAGATTAATGACGACACGGTGTGCTTGTCTTTGGTTGCATCTCAGGGTTTAAATCGTGCGATATATGGGAACTTGCACCAGATGAACTACTTGGTGGGATATGATGTTAAGAAAGATACGGTGTCGTTTAAGCCAGCAGATTGCACCAAGTATCATTAGTCACTACTCCGGTTTGTTTAGTTTGCTTTGTAATGTCGTTTGTTTTTCATTCCGGTGGACTAGTAACACATATATGTACTTTCGTTTCCTCTCCTAGCTTGCTGCTTTGTTATGATTAAATAAATTTGTAATAATGAATAGTAGTCTCATGCTCTTGCTTTTGTTACGAACCAACTCTCAATTGCGATCGTTTGACTGTTTGACTAGTATTGTCCTACTCTCAGTATTTAAATGAGCGATTCCGTTCGTTTTATTTTCTAAGACAATTCATTCCATATTGAGGGCTTGCTCATAGCGCTATGCTTGTGGCTATTAACTTGAAGGTCAACAGCAAGAAAACGCAACTATTTTAATTCAGACCATCACTTTCAATATCTAACTCTTTTGAAAGCGAGATTTGTTTGTTTTTAACTTTCAAATTAGAAAGAACAATGGCATGACCATCTTATCCCAATTAGATCCATCATTTGTTAATTACATTCAGTCGAGCTCCGTATTAGAGTATGAGTGAGTTCTGAGTCGCATGTGTGTTTCGGAACTGGGCTGGAAAATGAAGGGACTTCAAAATTATGGGAATCTGAGTTCCCAAATTTAGAGATTACATACTTGCTTGGTTGACCTGTTGATTAGAACCACTCTTTGAAAAATGATGCCATGCTTGAACGCGCCACGAAGTTAGTGATTTTGTTTTTAGAAGGACAAGTATTTAGGGTCTGCAGCCGTGAGGACTCTGTTTGTGAGTGGAGTTTCTGAACACAACGGATTAAACTTAAAGACAAGTATTTATAATTGTTCTTCCTCAGAGCGTGATGCACTTTCCTTTTTTTTTTTTTTTTTCGTGGGCTGTTGTACTTGTAGTCTATTTTGGGCTAATTTGTAGCTAGTGGTTTAACACGATGGTAGGGCTTTTACTTTTTTCGTGGGTCTACTTGGCGAGTACGGTACGATGTTACATTAATTGGACACATTATGCTTTTCTTTTGTTTTTGGCTGTTAGAAATCCATGTGTTTCATCAATTCATCTCCATCTAAATTAGAATAAAAATCGCAAGCAAAGAGAGAGAGAGAAAAAAAAAAGGCAATGTTTTTAAACGGATAAGCAAATGATGAATTTCTAATGGTTTCGGAATACTCAAAAATAGTAATCGTTCATGTCTTTTAAAATTTAAACTGATGATGTGCTAAGTGTTAGGACTTCCTTTTTTGTAAGTGTCCACGTTAATTTAAAATTGAGAACAAAGATTTTCATGGCATGTTCTGATGAACGAACAAAGATGATCGAGGGACAATATAAATGGATACAACCTCAAGAGTCAAACCATAATGTAATGGAATTTACAATGCCATCCATTCTTTAGAATTTACCCCAAAGCTAGGAAGTTTTATTGTACAGTAAAACTTTTATAAATGACCTTCAGAAATGCACTATGGTCCCAACATGGGCTTATTATATTTCGTGAGGACTGCCCCAGTGAACGTCGGCTTTCATGAATCAAACCCATGTTTGAATTGAAATTTCTGAGAAATATTTACCATCCTGTCTACCCAATGCTGGATGCAGACCACATGTCCAACTGATTTCTTGAGTGTTCATGAATTATCCTTTCCACGAAGGTAAATTTGCCTGACGCATATATTTTTTCTAAAAGTCTCGTCTAACTACATCTATATAGTTATATTCGTTAAAAAAAGTAAATTTAAAAATATTAAAATATAAAAAATTCCTTATAATTGACTGCATCATTTTTAATCATTATAGTTGATTATGCATTTTTTTAAAATCTTTCCATACTAATAATCAATTTTTATACGTATAGTAATATAACTTACCTAAAGAACAACTAACTGCAAAACTATTTGTAATACATATACCTCATTAAATGCATAACTTCTACAAAGGCATAAAATTCTTCCAGTCCCAATTGTATAGAGATTATATTGTACTTACCTTCACCATGTGTTCGAATAAAGAAAAAAAATGGGTGATTCTATTCACACCCAAGGTTTTAAAAAACGCGCCTCAGGCGCGCTTCAAGGTGAGGTGAAGGTTTTTTTCACCGAGGCGCATCAAAAAAGCGCAAAGTCTTGTGAGGCGTTCCGAGGCGCACACCTCCGGCAAAAAGCGCACGCCTTCGATGCCTCAGGGCGTTTTTTTTTTTAAATCTTGATTTTGGTACAAAACGGCGTCGTTTTGTTGGAAAAAAGCCCTAAAACACAAACGCAAAATGCGATTGGGTCTTCTTCTTGTGCGAGCGAGAGAGCAGCAGCAGCAGAGACGCGTCTTCTTCTCTTCGAGTGCGAGCGAGAGACCAGCAGCAGCAGCAGAGACCTTGTAGACGGCGGTGAGACCTTGTAGGCGGCAGTGAGGGCAGGTTTAGGCGGTGAGGCAGCTGATGGCGACGGTGACGCCGCTGTTGGCGACGGTGACGCCGCTGTTGGCGACGGTGACGCCGCTGTTGGCAGTGAAGCAGCAAAGGAGGTGAGCTGGGTTTGTGTTTTCTCATCTTCGCAGGAAGGTACCCATCAATTGATGGTTGGATTTTGTTGGCAGCCAATTAGAAATCACGGAAGGAATTTTGTTGGATTTTGTTCGACATTGTTGAGTAAATTGATGGTTGTTTTTGTTCATCATATAGATAGAACCATGAGATACTTATTTTGTCGAGCTATGAATCTGAGTTACTGACTAGATAGAACCATGGATAATGTTTCTAATTGATGTTAGTTTGGAACCATATGAGGATTGCACCGAAAGTTTATTAGCTTTATTGGTTTGTTGATTTATCAGTTTATTAGCTTTATTGGTTTGTTGATTGATGTTAATTAATTTATTGGTTTATTAGTTAATTAGCTTATTGGTTTGTTGATTGCACCGAAAGTTAGATTGATCTATTGGTTTGTTGATCATATAGCTGAAGAGTCTAGTTGAATTGGTAGTAAATTCTCGATTGTTATCCATGTTATTGGTTTGATTTAATTGATTTTTTGCAATTTGGATTTGGAAGGTACCATGAGTGGGAGTGAGAGTGAGTGTCAAAGTGGGAGTAAGAAAGATGTTGCTTGGAAATGGAATAAGGACTATACGCCTCACAATAAGTACTTTAATTGTGATTTTTGTAGTAAAAAATGCACTGGAGGTATTGCAAGGTTCAAAGAGCATTTGGCCGGAACGCATCATGGCATGAAACCTTGTCCAAGTGTTCCACCAAATGTAAAAAATGAATGCATTATTATTCTTCAAAAGCGCAAAGAGGAAAAGAGTAAGTGTGCCAACGTGATAATGGGAATGGAAAATGAGGAAGAGTCCGAACCTTATGTAAGTGGGAGTGGAAGTGGGGGTGGAAGTGCAAGTGGGAGTGCTCAAACTCCACATACTATGTCTAAGAGTCATACGCTTCCGCCTAGGCCTAGAGGGTCTATTGATAAGTTTACGACTAAGGAAGCAAGGCAAGATGCATTAAATTCTCCATGGAAGAAAGAGGAAAGAAAAGAGGTGTGTCGGGAAGTTGGAAATTTTTTTTATAGTAGTGCACTACCATTTAATGCGGCAAACAATCCATATTATTCAAGTATGATGCAAAAAGTCTCTAGTTTTGGGCCCGGGTTTAAGCCCCCTTCTAGCCATGAGTTGCGGACTTGGATTTTGAAGGAGGAGGTTGATGACCTAAAAAAAATTGAGAAAAATTATAGAGAGGATTGGAAAAAGTATGGATGCACGATTATGTCGGATGGTTGGTCGGATCAAAGAAGTAGGTGTATCCTAAATTTCCTTGTAAATAGCCCTATGGGTACTTGGTTTTTCAAGTCGGTCGATGCATCGGAAACCATAAAAAATGTAGAATTAATGTTCAACTACTTGGATGCCATTGTTGAAGAAATTGGGGAGGAGCATGTGGTTCAAATAGTTACGGATAACGCTTTCAATTACAAGTGGGCGGGAAAGAAACTAATGGAAGTAAGAGAGAAAATGTGGCGACTCCATGTGCGGCTCATTGCATGGATTTGATGCTAGAAGATATTGCTAAGTTGAAAATTTTTGAATAGATACTTCGAAAAACAAAGAGTGTGGTCAAGTTTATTTATAACCATTTATGGGTGCTTGCTTTGATGAGAAGCTTCACAAAAAATAGTGACATTATTCGTCCGGCGGTAACAAGGTTTGCATTACTCTTCAAAGCATATACAAGAAAAAGGAAGCTCTTTGTGCTATGTTTCAATCTAAAGAATGGAATGAAGGTCCATTTGCAAAGAAACAAGATGGTATATTCGTGAGGAAATGCATATTATTTAATGGATTCTTTTGGGCCCATATTGCATATTGCATCAAAGCGGTGTATCAACTTGTTTGTGTCCTAAGAGAGGTTGATGGGGAAGTGAAACCCTCAATGGGTTACATATATGAATTGATGGTAGCTGCTAGGGAGAAGATTGCTACGAATCTTGGAAATGTGGAGAAAAAGTATATGCCGATTTGGAAAAGAATCGATCATAGATGGAATGAGCAACTTCATCAACCCTTGCATGCCGCTAGTTATTACTTGAACCCCCAATTCCGTTATGAAGACAATTTTTCTAATGATCCTAAATTAAAAGAAGGTTTGGAATGGATAGGATGCTTCAAGGCAATGACCGTGTTTTAGCGGAGATACAATTGGATATGTATGATAGTGGCCTTGGTAGATTTGGATGCAAAATGGCTAGGGAGACAAGGAAGATGCGATCTCCGGGTAAATATTATTTATTACTATTATCCTTGTAATTGATAATTATATTTTTCACTACTTCAATGTTAGAGAGAAACTTTCTTTTGTATTTTTGTAGTGTATTGGTGGGAAGCTTATGGGACTCAAACACCGGAGTTGATGAAGTTTGCTCTTCGAGTTCTTGGCCTTACTTGTAGTGCAACGGGGTGTGAGAGAAATTGGAGCACCTTTGAGATGGTAATTAATAATTATCATACAGTTGTGATCCTTATATTCTTTAATTTCTTAATCTCATTAATTAATATGGATTTTGTGTTCTTATTGTTCATTGTAGATTCATACAAAAAAGAGGAATAGGCTTGAACATAATAGGCTAAGTGCTTTAGTCTATGTGAAGTACAATCTTGCTTTAAAAGATCGGAATGAGAAGAGGGGTTGTGCAACCATTGATCCAATATTGGTTGAGGAAATTGAATCAGATGATGAATGGGTAGCCGAGAAAGAAGATCCCGTACTTCCCTCCGATCCTAATTGGCTTGAGGATCCCACTTTATTTGAAAATGAGGCGATAAGGAATGTGCTTATCTCTAGATATGTGAGCTCCCAACTCGTTAGAGACCCTACTCCTCCTCCTCCTCGTGAGCCTACTCCTCCTTCTCGTGATCCTACTCCTTCTACAAGAAAAAGAAAAAAATGGTGAAGGATCAAGTAAGTTACTAATTTAAAAACATACATATAGTTATTGCCTTTATGATTTATAACTTCCTTATATCTATATTTATCACCATATGATATAGGTAATGATCAAGGAAGAAACAAATCATCTAGAAACTCAACCGTTGTTGATGAAGATGATGGAGTGGATTATATACCCATTAATGATCTTCGCAATTTCTATTTTGGTGATGATAATGATGGTGGAGATGGTGATGATGAAGTAAATGGAGATTTTATCGATGATGAGGAAGACTTCAATGGATATTGAGGAGTTTCTAGAGTATTGTAGTGTCATCTTGAACCTTTTTTAGCATTGATGTTGTTCAATATTTGTTTTCTTTGTTTGATAATGTGCATTTTGACTTAATTGTTATGTATGAAGAGTATTGGATAATATTTTCCTATGATATATTTTTTTTATTTACGCCTTTCTAATTCCCGAAAGGCTTACGCCTCCAAGCATCGAGGCTTACGCCTCGGTGAGGCTATCGCCCAACGCCTCGCCTTACGCCTTAACATTTTAAAACATTGTTCACACCCACTAACTATTTTACTAAAGTCAAAATTATCTCTACACCAAGAATTTATTCTTTTTTTTTTTGAACAAGATACAATTCTTCATCAACCAAAAAAAAGGGACACAAATACCAATTGTAACTTCAATATAGCCTGACATATAAATGGTAACCTCATACTAGTTTGCTACGGTATTACAAAAAGGACCTCCAGCATGGGGAACTTACAAAAGCCATCAATCTGGTTCAATAATCAACTCATAAGTCTAACACAACCCTTCACAAAAACCCTACTACCTTGCACAACCCTGCTTCAAATACCTATTAGTTTTTAAGCCCAATTCCACGGGTGAGCTTCTGAGCTTTGCGCTCCACCTTTGGCAGTTTAGCTATCTTCAGTAGATTTCTTCTAAATATCCGATTAATTCTTTTTACCATAGCTTCTCTTTCATGCTTCAATTTCTCAGAGATATTGACCTTCCCTCCAAACTTGCACTTCAATTCAATGAAATCGAGAATGTCGACATCGAACGACGAGCTGAGAATTATAAATCCTAGATTTTTAAAACCCCGAGACCAAAAACAAACCTCGTATTCAGTGTCTTCATCAGGATTTAACTAGTACTCCTTCATCGTGGGCCTTATCTTGTTCTTTAATACAGCCTCCTCATTCTTCTCATTCTTCTTCTTTGATGGAACATCCTCATCATTCCTCTCCGCGCTGTCACCCTTGGCGCTCTCAAAATCGTCCGCCTAGGGCTTGGGTCCTTCGATTTCAGCCTTGGGCTTGGGTCCTTCGATCTCGGCCTCGGGTACCAAGAATTTATTCCTAAAAACACCCTACAACCTAGTTTGACTTTTCTCTTTACACGCCCACCAACCAACCAACGAAGCTTAATCCTTTGAGTTTTTTTTTTCTTTTTCCCTATCACTACATGATTTGCTATCAAATGCTTCCACATTATGCAAAAACTAGCAGATTCAAAGTCTATATGCATTGACCTTGTTCTAGCTTTGGTGTTGAATAGAAACAAAAATTGCCCCTAATTGTTCCGAGAGAAATTAATAAGCATAATCAAGAATTAAAACTGTATTATACAAAAAAAAAAGTGAGATGTCGCATTGTTTTTTGTTTGACAGACATGCATAAATTGAGGTTATGTTGGATATGTTGGGTTCAATGAGAATTTTCCTTATTGATTTTACATGTTTTTTTTTTCTATCTTTAAAATTAATTTAGCACTAAGGTCAAATGGTAATTCAATAATTGGAATGAATGATTGTAGTGATAAAATTGATATGTGTGAATTGATATGTAATACCCTCATTCGAAATATTCATATAATCGGAAGTTATAAATTCCAATCTTATTATTCATTTCCTTGAGAGTAGTAGTACCCAATTTTAGCACATTGGAGCATATCTCCAAAGCAAAACTTAAGATACGATCATATGTCTTCTTCTTTTTTTTAAAAAAAATGAAATAAGAAACTGATCCCATTTACATTTTATAAATATCAGCTGCTGTATTTTGAATATTCTCGTTTCGTAGAAGGTAGATGTTTCATGCCTTGTTCCACTGCCTTAGGAGAATCCAGAGAACTTGGGACCGTTAGTCATGGATTTGTCTGTGTGGTCACTGAATAATTAGTTTTGAATTCATCTATATTCATGAGTGTCACGCAATGTTGTTCATTTTGCGTTTTGTTGATTTGTGTAGTATTAACCCAATATTTCTTTTACTTTGTTGATTTGTGTAGTACATGAATCTCAGAAATTAACACTTTCAATAACCATCATCCTTGATTGATCCTACATAATACAAATTATTCATTTTTTTTCAAAGTATTGCCACCACCACATAAAAGAAATTTATAAGAACAAACAATAATTTAGTAATTTCTAAAGTCACAAACTCTAAAAATCTTATATAATTGAAGTAGAAGGAACAATTAGAGGATATTGAGAAAAGAAACAAAAACCTTAGATCTTAATCAATAGAACATGACAATGAGCATATAATATAACAGATGTTGCAGAGCATTATACTGAATTTGCAATCAAATACCCAATATAGATGGCTTAATATATATTGCCAAATTTAGAGAACTTGCAATGGATAATTGGTTAAACTACAAAGATGCATATTAACTAGGAGATACAAGAAGCCTGATAAGGTCATCTCCAACCGAGATGTCAAATTTTAAACATCAAATTTTATTATGGCGGCTGACAAGGCGATTGACAAAAACTGCCATATTTCCAATGTCAATTGCATTAAATGAAATCATAACATAAAATAATATTATATAAAATAACGTAAAATTCTATAAAGTGGCAAAGAATTATATCCATATGTAAAAAATTTATAAGACAATAGTATACTCGGTGAGACTTTTTTAGCCATTGCTTCACAGACATGAAATTCACAAAACAAAGTAGATGGATACTGTTTACTGCACAAAATGTATGGAAAAACACTTTGACGATACCTAGAACCTCATTCAACTCTAGAGTGCTCTGAAAAATTCAGATGGTCATACCTTAGCCATCTAGGCATGTTTATCAATTTTTTTATTTATTTTTTATAACACAAGTATCAACTTTTGAATGTTTTATACCATGTAGAGTGAGATTGAATTATCTTTCCCAGCGAATCACCATTCATGCTTACGACATATAAGTTTTTCTTATGTAGTTTTCCATGCTAGATTTTGTTTTATTGTTTTTTTTTTTTGGAATCTCTTTAATGTTGGAGATGAGATTCTAGATAGACAAGCAAATAAGAGTAATTCAATAAGAAAACCAACTTTTCTCCAGTAAAATGCACTTTTCATACAACATGGTACAACTTGTGTATTCAGTAACTCTATTCGTTCTACTTATAAATTATATTTTTATGTGGTATTGGATTTGAAATTATCTAAATTTGGCAATATATGCCAAGCTAGCTATATTTGGTATTCCATTGCAATTTAAGTATAGTACTTTGCAAAATAAGTTATATTCTATGCTCAATGTCATGTCATGTAGATTAAGATCTAAAGTTTGGTTTGTGATTATTTTCTCATTATCCTCTAATTATTTAATTTTTTTAGAGTGATCTAACTTAAGAAACTACTATATTACTGTTTGTCCATATAAATTGCTTTTATGTGGTGGTGGCAATTACTTCAAAATGAAATGATGGATTTATATTACGTATGATCAATCAACGATGATTGTTATTGGAAGTGTAAATTCTTGAGATTCGTACTACACCAATCAAGAGAATAAAAGGAAGATTGAATTAATACCTCAAAAGCCCTTGCACCACCAAGAGTTTAGATGTAGCTTTGAGATCCGTAAAATGGTTTATCATTCTCTAGCCATTGCTTCAAAGTCATGAAATTCGCAAAACAAAGAAGGTGGATGTTGTTTACTGCACATACTATGTGGAAAAGCACTTTGACGATGCCTAGAACCTCATTCAACTCTAAAGTGATCTAAAAAATCTTCTTGACCTTATGTTCTTCATTCATAACAAATTTGACGAATTTCACATCAATACTGTATGAGCCTTTAAAGAGTAATTCGCCATCAAAGATTAAAGACTTTGTCCATATACATATGTAGTGGAACCCGAGTGATGCTACACCAAGCACTTGCAAACACAAAAAAAAAAAAAAAGCAATATTGTTTCATTTTGCAATGTTGTTTTTTTAAAGATTTTGTATCATGTTGAATAAAATTGCATCATCTATCTTATGTCGTTTGGTTGCAACAAAGACAAACCTCAGTGAACCACCATCGATGCCTATGACATATAAGTTTTTCTCATGTAGTTTTCCATAATAGAATCCTGTTTTATGCATCTACTTAATGTTGGAGATGAGAGTCGTATATAGACAAGCAAGTTGAATACGATCTAAAGTTTGTGTTTCTTTTCTTATTATACTCTAATTGTTCCTTCTACTTCAATTATTTGAGGTTTTTTTTAGACTCTAGTGACTTAAGAAATTACTACATTACTGTTGTTGGAGAACAATAAGGAACCGTAGAAACAGTATTGAATAAATTTCACTCAATGTAAATAACAATACAGAAACGTCTAGTACACAATTACACAACTTGCAATCCAAGTAACAAAAGGGGTAAAAGGAAATCAGTAAAACTGACTCGTTTGAAGATTGAGGCTAGCGTAAATGCTATGTCCTATAACAGAATTTCGCCCCTACTCCTTGCTGTAGTTCGATGAGCGTCCGCCACCAGGAGTCAACAATCTGAAACCAAGAACCTAGCACTCGGTTTCTTGGCCCTAGCGAATCTACTTAATGTATTTTCTCTCAAGACTTTGTGTAGAAGATGAAGGCGGAGAGGAGGTTTTTGGATGATCTGCTTTCACATTTTCACGTCTGATTTATGCAATCCGAGCCCAACAAACCAAATGGTCGTGGGCTGCCATTGCTAAACACACTTTGGTATGTTTTCATATGCAAAACCATTTAAACCCTTTTCCTTTTCCTCTTCTCATCAATGTGGGACTTTCTCCCTCTTTATTCCTATACAAACTCCAACAATACCCCACATTTGTATAGTAAATAAAGTAGGAACAGTGTTTACACTGATCTGGAGAAAAACTTAGGTTTAATATGCATCAGGGGAGGTGTCTTTTGGACTTGAACCTTCCTTAGTGAATACTCATCGGATTTACCAGTGAATCAGTGTGTATAGGAGACATTGAACTGTCCACTATGTTCAGTAAACCAAGACAATGAGTATCACACATATTGAACCTTAACACCTTTTAATTCATACGATTGTGTTCATTTTGGTCTTGAACGATCCCGGATTCGTAGGAGCTTTAGAGAATTTAGCCATCTCATTCTCACGAATGCGACCCAACATTACTCCCATATAGGTGACACTATGATTATGAATAACCTGCAGTATTCCTTTATCTTTTATTAATTAATGTCATTAAGAATGATTAAACATTCACCCTCAACATCACAGGTAGCATACTTTTCTTATTAAAAGAATGAGCGATTTTGTATGCTCTATTTGAGTTTCACCCAACTAGTTTTCCTTATTGAACCTAGGCTTGGATTCCAATTTGCTGGGTTAGGTTTCCACCAAGTTACTCCTCATTGTGTTGGCTTTAAGCCCATTCCCCTCGATAAATATAACACTTTATCTTTTGCTAAGCCCTTTGTAAATTGATCTGCAAGATTCTCCTTCGATTTCACATAATCAATGGAAATAATGCCAGTCGAGAGCATATGTTTTATAGTGTTATGTCTACGTCTTATGTGCCTTGACTTGCCATTATATATAAAGCTTTTAGCTCTACCAATAGCTGCCATGCAGTCACAGTGCACACATATGGCTGTCACAGGTTGTGGCCATAATGGAATATCTTCTAGGAAGTTCTTAAGCCATTCCGCTTCTTCTGCGGTCTTGTCTAAGGCTATGAATTCCGATTCCATTGTTGAACGTGCTGCACACGTTTGCTTTTGTGATTTCCATGATACTGCAGCCCCTCCAATTGTAAAAACATAACCACTTGTGGCTTTTTCCGTATCGTTTGAAATCCAATTGGCATCGCTATATCCTTCCAAAACTGGAGGGTATCTTGTATAATGTAATCCATGGTTCATTGTATGTTTTAAGTATCTCAATACTCTAAGCAACGCTTCCCAATGAGCCTTTGACAGATTACTTGTATATCTTGCCAATCTATTCACAGAATAAGCAATATCTGATCTAGTACAATTTGTAATGTATTGTAGTGATCCAATGACCCTTGAGTATTCTAATTGAGACACACTATCTCCATTATTTTTCTTTAAATCACAGTCAGGATCAAAAGGAGAACTAGCCGGATCGCTGTCAAAGTGTCCAAACTTCTTTAAAATTGTTTCCACATAGTGTGATTGGCTAAATATATAGCCATCATCACTTCTTTGAATTCGAATTCCTAAGATAACATCGGCTCTTCCCATGTCTTTCATATCAAAGGTCGAATTTTATATCTTCTTTGTGGAATTTATGACATCTAAGTTTGGTCCCATGATGAGCATATCATCAACATACAGGCATACAATGACACATGAGCCATTGTCAAACTTCTTGATATAAACACATTTATCACATTCATTGATTTGAAATCCATGTGATAGCAATGTATGATCGAACTTTTCATGCCACTGCTTCGGTGCTTGTTTAAGTCCATAAAGGGACTTTACCAGTTTACACACCTTCTCTTGTCCTTTTGCCACAAAACCTTCGGGTTGTTCCATATAAATTTCTTCATCTAACTCACCATTTAGAAATGCGGTTTTTACATCCATTTGATGTATTTCCAAATTGTATATAGCCGCAATAGCAATTAGCATCCTTATAGATGTAATTCTAGTAACAGGTGAGTATGTATCAAAGAAATCCAGCCCTTGTTTTTGACGATAACCTTTTGCTACTAGGCGAGCTTTGTACTTATCAATTGTACCGTCAGGCTTCAATTTCTTCTTGAAAATCCATTTGTAACCAATCGGTTTGCACCCAGGTGGTAAATCCACCAGCTCCCACGTATGGTTTTGTAAAATGGATTCAACTTCGCTATTTATTGCTTCTTTCCAATACATAGATTCAGATGAAGTAATAGCATCTTTATATGTTTGTGGCTCGGCTTCGGTAAGAAAGGTTAAGAAATCAGGTCCAAAGTCTTTTGCAACCTTGAGTCTCTTACCTCTCCTAGGTTGTATTTCTTTTCCTTGGACGGATGGCGTGGCTTCACTTGGTTCCAAGTCCTTGTCTTGAACACCAGATGATGAAGCACCATCACTATCTCTTACATGACTATCATCATGTGCCTTTCTCTTATTTTCATTGTGTCTATCCTTGTAAGGGAATATATGCTCAAACCATTCAGCACCATTAGACTCAATGATGGTATTCACTTGGATATCCGAAATTCCAGATTTGAAAACTAGAAATCGGTATGCTGCACTATTATTGGCATATCCAATAAACACGCAATCAATAGTTTTTGGTCCAAGTTTAACTCTCTTTGGTAAAGGTACTTGAACCTTTGCTAGGCAACCCCACACTTTTAAGATTTTGTAAGCCGGTTGTCTCTTGTTCCATTTCTCAAATGGAAATTGATCACTCTTCTTTGGTGGGATGCTATTCAAGATAGTGTTGGCAGTAAGTAAGGCTTCACCCCACATGTTAGGTGGTAAACCGGAACTGTTAAGCATGGAATTCATCATGTTCTTCAACGTTCTATTCTTACGCTCAGCCACTCCATTTTGTTGAGGAGTGTAAGGTGCTGTCGTTTGATGCATAATTATATGAGAAGCACAAAATTCTGCAAAGGCGTTTGACTCATATTCACCTCCTCTATCAGAACGCAGAACTTTAATCTTCTTGTCTAACTGGTTTTCCACTTCGGCTTTATATGTCTTAAACATATTCAAAGCTTCATCTTTACTATGTAACAAATATACATAACAATATTTACTGCTATCACCTATGAAAGTAATATAATAATTCTTTCCACCACGACTTGGAGTTGATTTAAAATCACCCAAATCTGTGTGAATTAATCCCAGCAACTCGTTTGATCTTTCAACCACATACTTATAAGTCTTGCTAGCAAACTTTGATTCAACACACGTTTCACATCTATGTGCATTATCCAATGTACAACTAGGCAGCAAACCAAGATTAACCATTCTATGCAAAGATTTAAAGTTAACATGTCCTAATCTAGCATGCCATAAAGTAGAAGACTCAAGCAAGTAAACGGAAGCATTCATATTATTAATAGCATCAACCAAAAATACATTGAGTTTAAAGAGCCCTTCAGCCAAGTAGCCCTTTCCTACGAATGTTCCCCCCTTAGTGAGAACAAACTTATCAGATTCAAATACAAGTTTAAAGCCTTTCTTGCTAAGCATAGGACCAGAAACAAGGTTCTTGGTGATAGATGGAACATGCAGCACGTCCATAAGAGTAAGGTCTTTTCCAGAAGTGAATTTCAGCACCACTTTCCCTCTTCCAGGAACGTTGGCAGCAGATGCATTCCCCATAAACAACTTCTCATCTCCATTGTTCGAAGTGTAGGTGGTGAACATGTTTCTGTTTCCGCAGATGCGCCTTGTTGCACCGGTATCCATCCACCAATCATTGCTATCAGTCGCCATATTTGCTTCATACACAATACCAACGAAATCTTCTGCAACATTGGCTTGGTTGTTGTTGTTTGGAGTAGGGTTTACCTTCTTGTGGCGGCAGTCTTGTGCCTTGTGTCCAGCTTTTTCACACACCCAACAAGCACCCTTAATTGCCTTGAAATTCTTCCCTTTTGGAGCATGAGCAGTCGGACCTTTGCCTTTGGATTTGTTCCCCTTGTTCTTCTGGAATTTAGGCTTAGGTTTGGACGTCTCTCCACCCTCAACGATGTTGGCCTTGGCATCGAACTCGGAACCATTCAGTCCCTCACTCTAGCAGTGATCTTCTTGCACCCTCAGTTTAAGAACGAGATCCTCCATTGACATATCATTCTTCTTGTGCTTGAGATGTATCTTGAAATCATTCCAAGATGGTGGCAACTTCTCTATCACAGATCCGACAGAGAATTCGGAGGGTAAGGCCATTCCTTCCGCAGCAAGTTCATGGATGATAATCTGCAGTTCTTCAACTTGATTGACAACAGTTTTCGACTCCACCATTTGGTACTTCAGAAATTTCCCAATGATGAACTTCTTTGACCCAGCATCTTCGATCTTATACTTCTTCTCTAGCGATTCCCAGAGATCCTTTGCAGTTTTATAAGATCTATACACATCATAGAGCGTATCATCAAGGCTATTAAGAATGTAATTCCTACATAAGAACTCACTGTGTTTCCATGCATCAATAGAACTCAGTTTTTCTGCAGGAATGTCATCACCCTCAGCCATAGGGCATTCTTCCTTGATGACATGAGCAAGGTTCAGAGTTGTTAGATAGAACAACATCTTTTGTTGCCATCTCTTGAAGTCCAGACCCTTGAACTTGTCAGGCTTCTCAACGTGAGGCTTCACGGTATTCCCAGATTGTTCCGTAACTTCTGCTATAGATTGTTGGAGAACAATAAGGAACCATAGAAACAGTATTGAATAAATTTCACTCAATGTAAATAACAATACAGAAATGTCTAGTACACAATTACACAACTTGCAATCCAAGTAACAAAAGGGGTAAAAGGAAATCAGTAAAACTGACTCGTTTGAAGATTGAGGCTAGCGTAAATGCTATGTTCTATAGCAGAATTTCGCCCCTACTCCTTGCTGTAGTTCAATGAGCGTTTGCCACCAGGATTCAACAATCTGAAACCAAGAACGACGTCACTTCCAAAACGCAAAAGAAAACTGGGCTAAAAAGTATCAAAGTAGAGACCCCAAGAGCCCCAAGGCCCAAGGCCCATCCCAACAAACCAAATGGTCGTGGGCTGCCATTGCTAAACACACTTTGGTATGTTTTCATATGCAAAACCATTTAAACCATTTTCCTTTTCCTCTTCTCATCAATGTGGGACTTTCTCCCTCTTTATTCCTATACAAACTCCAACAACTATTTGTCCATATAAATTTTTTTATGTGGCGGTGACAATTACTTTGAAATGAGATGATGGATTTATATTGTGTAGGATCAATCAATGATGATTGTTATTGAAAGTGTAAATTCCTGAGATTCGTGTGCTACACCAATCAAGAGAATAAAAGGAAGATTGGATTTGTGTACTTTGATTTTCTTAGCGTGTTTGATTGATTTTCAACGAAAAATGACATTTTCTCTCAATGAACTAAAATAAAAGAGTGACGCCTAAATCAAAACAACTAATTTTGGTAGCAACTACACAAAATGTTTTCCACATCATCACCACATCACAATATGAATATTCGGATGGATGAAATTTGACATTCTTTATAAGTCAAAACTGCAGATGTACATAATTTGGTATATCAGATGGACATTAAATGACCTTTTGTTGTTGACACTTGTCTCTTTCACCTACTGAACTCTAAGAAAGATGCGTCCATAATGTTTTGAAAGAGATTAGCATTATGTTTCCATCTTATCTTGTTCTATTCCCTCATTGAGATTAAACCAATACTCATGTGTCTTAATAGGGTCTATGATGTATGGATGAACCTCTAACTTCACCACTACCTCTTGGTATCCAAGGTTAAGTAGTTCAAGAAGGTAGTCGTCAAATATGTATGAATAATTTAAATGGTCATACCTTAGCCATCTACGCAGGTTTACTAAGTTTTTTTTTTGTTTTTTTTTAAAAAAAAACAAAAGCTTCAACCTTTGAAGGTCTTGACCGTGCTAAGTGAAATTGCATTATTTATGTCATGTAATTTGTTTCCAACAAAAAATAACATCAGCGAACCACCAGCCATCCGTATCACATATAAGTTTTTCTCATTTAGTTTTCCATGGTTGAATGTTTTTTTGTGCATCTCTTTAATGTTGGAGATGAGAGTCCCATTTAGACAAGCAAGTAGGAAAAATTCAATTAGAAAACCAACTTTCCACATGTAAAATGCATTTTTCATTCAACATGATACACCTTTGGGTGTTTAGTAACTCTATTCGATCCATTTATAAATTGTATTTTTCATGTAGTACTGGATTTGAAGTTCTCTAAATTTGGCAATGTATGTTACGCTAGCTATATTTGGTATTCAATAGCAAGTTCACTATAATACTTTGTAAAAAAGTAATATTCTATGCTCACATTCATGTCATGTAGATCAAGATCTAAAGTTTGTGATTCTTTTCTCATTATCCTCTAACTATTCCTTCTACTTTAATTATTTGAGATTTTTTTTTTACAGTCTTTTGACTGAAGACATTACTACAGTACTTTTGTCCATATAAATTTCTTTTATGTGGTGGTGGCAATTACTTTGAAATGGGATGATGTATTTGTATTATGTTGGATCAATCAAGGATGATTGTTATTGGAAGTGTAAATTCTTGAGATTCGTGTGTTTCACCAATCAAGAGAATAATAGGAAGATTGGATTAGTACCTCAAAAGCCCTTGCACCACCAAGGATTTAGAGGGTAGCTTTGAGATCCAAAAATGGTTTATCCTTCTCAAACTTCTCTAGCCATTGCTTCACAGTCATGAAATTTGCAAAACAAAGAAGGTAGATGTTGTTTACTATACTGAATGTGTGGAAAAACACTTTGACGATGCCTAGAATCTCATTCAACTCTAGAGTGCTCTGAAAAATCTACTTGACCTTTTGTTCTTTATTCATAAGAAACTCGATAATTTCACATCAATACTATATGAGCCTTCAAAGAGTAATTGGCCATCATAGATCAAAGACTTTTTCCACATACATATGTATTGGAACCCCATGGATGCTACACCAAGCACTTGCAAACACGCACAAGAAAAAGCAACAAAACACAAAACGAACAACATTGCATGATGCACAATGAGTTAGGGAATCAGTAGTGACACTCTTCATTGACCACAGAAACAATCCATGACTAATAATTCCAAACTCTTGGGATTATCCTAAGGTAATAGCACAAAGCAAGAAACAACTACCTCCTATTAAACGGGTATTATTCAAAAGACAAAATGTAAACAAGGCTTAAGAACAGTCTTTCTATTTCATTTTATAATAATAATAAAAAAATTATGGCTGTATTTTTATGTTTTGCGTTGGAGATATGCTCGAATGTGCTAAAAAAGAATATATAAATGACTATGAGGGATGATAAGTGTTCATTCAGTAAAAAAATGAGATGTCATGGCCCGTTTTGATCAACAAACAGAGACGATGGAGAGTCAATTTCCTAATATAGTAGGGTTAATGGAATATTAGCTCAAAAATTTTACAATAATTAGATTGATACTCAAGCGCATTCTTTTTCATTGAATTAAACCCAAATTTAAATATGGGTTCCACATAGGTTTTGAAAATACTATACCATTCCAATTAATTTGAAATTTTGAATTGGTTCATATATTAACTTAATTTCATTTATTTGCATTTGGTCAAAACATTTTCATTATTTCTTTCTCTTCATAGGTGTATTAGGTTAGGTGGTTTTACACTGGTATTTGTGTACATATTTTTCTTGATTTTATTAAGTTCTTTAAGTTTTTGTTAAATTGCTCTACTATAACAGATGATTTCACTTTATAGGTGTATTTGGCTAGGTAGTTTTACACCGATGTTGTTGTACATATTTTACTTGGTTTAATTAGGTTCTTATTAAGATTTTGTTGAATTGCTCTACCTTAGTAGGTGGTTTCACTTCATAGATGTATTCGGGTAGGTGGATTGGTTAAAGTACTTTTAATTTGGGTATGTTTTGGGTAAGGTGGATTGATTAAGGTGGCTTGCATTTTGTTATTATGTGGGGAAGTTTAGGTACGTGGTTTCCATTTTCGCTGTTTCATTCTCATTATATGCGAGGTAGAGGAATGAAATGAAGAAGGTGGAGAATGAAGAGAACAAGAAACCAATTTTCATTGATGTCTTACAAATCGGTTACACATTTTCAAAAAAAGAAAAAAAAAACCTTCAAAAAGTTAATAAGGGCAACTTAGGAAGATAAAATGTATAATATGGAAAGTTGTTGATGTGGTACTAATCATGGGTTTCAATTACAAAGAAAAAATATGGTGGATTTCAACTTAAATAAAATATGGGTTTATGTCCCATTTATATATATATATATATATATATATATATATATATATATATATATATATAAATTGAGAAAACCATATATAATAATGTTATGGCATTTACAATCCATCCGTTCTTTATAATTACCCTCAAAGCTTAAGAGGTTTACTATAGTTAACCTTAACCATGCGTTCGAATAAAGAAATCAAATTCAAAGTATGGATGAACATTAATTTGTGAGCATGTAACACTTCCCTTATTTAGAAAATTCATGGAAATCGGAAGTCATATAAATATGAATTTTAATTCATTTGAGCAATTGTGGTTTTAATTTAGGGAATTTATATCCCCACCCAATAATTCTCTCCCCACACCCATCCTTCATACGAATTATTAAATTACTTTTATATCCTTGTATAAAATTACATTTTAAGCCAAAAGATACAAAATAAAGTAAAATAAAAATTCTCAACACACCCTAAACCATCCCCAACCTGATGGACATAACAACCATCTTCTCTCCTCCTTCCGCCATGTACCCACCTGATGGACGTTCCCCAAGGATTGGAAGAACCCCACCCCAATCCCCCCCTAAAAACCAACAGGAACAAGATTGCCCACCGCCCCCACAACAAAACAGGAGTAAGATTGCCCACTGCCCCCTATTTATACAAGATTGTTAAGCCATTTTGAAGCTCAAATAAATTGAAACAGCTAATATAATTAACAATTAAGGTGAAGAATTGAAACGGCCATGAACTTTATTGGAATATGACATCTGAAACTTTCTTTAGGGGCAATATGCGTGGTGGGGGAGCAAAGGCAGTTGTTCGTGATCATCTTGGTGCTGCTGTGCTGTCTCGTGAGCTCTGCCCAAATCATTTCGGCTTGGTGCTGCGGAATCTCCACCCTTCATATCTGTCTTGGTCTTAGGTACTTATTCTTGGCTCTCCATTACAATTCGCCATCGAAAACAGAACAAGAAAAATTTACCACAAGAAGACGAAGAAAGAACAGTGATAGGTGCAATGAGAAAATTCAATATTTGATTAAGGATTTTTTTGGAACATAAAATGGGTGCAAGGAGAAAATTTATACTAACTAAAATAAATAATAGGTGTTTTGAGAAGATTGGGTGGGTTGAGATAAAAAATGGGTGGGGATATAGTCTCCCTTTAATTTATTATGAGTAAAGAACTAAATCCTAAAATTGGCAGTTATGAATAGCTTATCAGATTAGCTGTCATTGAATACTATATGATTTTCATCTAGATGCAGATAAGAGTTTGATATGTGAGTAATGTCAAAATGGTCTGTCAATATATTAGTTGTTGCTGACTATCTTAAGACTCCCCTCTCTGTGGAAAAATGAAACGGAAATGGCGAATCGATATAATATGAAACAACAATTTCTTAAATTAAAAAAGCTCGATAGAAAACGTTATCGAAACGTTAATCTATATTTATAAAAAAAAAATAGTATTCTAAAATTTTAAAGTATAACGAAAATTGATATCCAAATGAAATACTACAAGTTCAAATAAAGTGAATATTAAGGTATGAGTTTAGTTAATAACCAAAAAAACTTGCCAAAATTTGCCCCTACGTGGAGTTTCGAGCTGTTTCCCTGTTCGGTTTCTTCAATACGTACTTCAGGGATGTTTCGGCAGTGTTTTGTTCCCAAAACACGACCGAAACGAGAAATTGTAGGTGATCGAAATTTCGGTACTTCATACGTAAACTCGATGATCATCTCTTTCATTCTCTAACTTTTCACTCTTGAAGATGGTATGTATATATCTGATTCAATTAATATTTTGGAAAGATTAATTTTTAAATAGCTCTTTAGATTATACACAGTTCGATATTAATAACAACGTCAAAACATATTACTATAAGATAATGAAAAAAGAGTATTGAATGAAAAGCTTCGAGGACAAGTTAATTTTTTTAGTAGAAAGAAAGAAAGTATAGAAAGAAAGATAGATAGTGTATTGATGGAAGAATCAAAGACAATCCAAACAAAAATGAAAACAAAGGCCAATCTAGGTAACAAATAATGACCTAATTATTGAATCGCCATACAAATTTATAATTGTCATAATAGAAAATCTAATATTTTACTTTTTAGATACTCCAAAAGCAGCCTCTTTTCTAGCTATAAATATTCACGGCAATCAAAACTAGTCACAGTCCATTTTGATCATGGCAGCGTATCGATCTTCTGCCTTGGTTGCATTTTCGACAATATTACGCTTCATCTTGACTGTCAATGGCTTCAGTGTTGAGCTCATTCACCGCGATTCTCTGAAATCTCCCTTCTACAACCCTTCACTCACCCACTCAGACCGTTTGGCTAACACCATTCGCCGTTCCTTCAACCGAGTGACGCCGTTTAACCATGACGGTCCTAACCAAGCTGAGTCAACCGTCATCATGGACCGCGGCGAGTATCTCATGGAGTTATCACTCGGAACCCCACCATTCCCCATCAAGGCCATGGCCGACACGGGCAGCGACGTTATTTGGACGCAGTGCACGCCATGCTCTGATTGTTACGAACAAACCGACCCACTTTTTGACCCTAAAAAATCGTCAACTTACAAAACAATTCCTTGCCCTTCGCCGCAATGTTCCTTAGCTAATGGCACTTGCGATGAAGACGGCTCCGGAAGGTGCAAGTACTCGGTCAGTTACGGGGACAGTTCATACAGTTCGGGAGATTTTGCCATGGAAACGCTGAACCTGGGTTCAACTACCGGCAAAATCGTACCATTCCCGAAAACCCTAATCGGATGCGGGTTTGATAACGGTGGGTCGTTTGGCAAAAATGGGTCGGGTGTAGTCGGGCTTGGAGGTGGGGCACAATCCTTAATCGCCCAACTGAATTCTTCTATAGATGGGAAATTCTCCTATTGCTTAGTTCCATATGATTCACAAACCAAAACCACAAGCACGTTGAATTTTGGTACCGACGTGGTGGTTTCTGGCGCCGGAGTGGTATCTACTCCCATAGTCCAAGGACAAAACCCGAATACCTTCTACTATTTGACCTTGGAAGGAATAAGTGTCGGTGACATAAAGATTCCTTTTCTGACGTCCTCACCATCTTCCTCAGGTAACGAAAATATTGTGATCGATTCGGGCACCACATTGACGCTTCTTCCTCCGGAAATGTACCAGTCTTTAGAGGACGAAATAGCGAAAGCCATTAGTTTGAAACCCGTGCATGTCCCCGGCATTCCTTTGACTCTTTGCTACGAGGTTGGTGGATTTGATGATGACGATTTTAAAGTACCAACACTAACTGCGCATTTCAGCGGTGCTGATGTGAAGCTGGAAAAGATGCACACGTTTGCCCAGATTTCTGACGACATCATGTGCTTTGCTTTTGCTTCTTCAAATCTTGCGATATATGGGAACTTGGCGCAAATGAACTTCTTGGTGGGATATGACCTCAAGAAGCAGACGGTGTCGTTTAAGCCAACTGATTGCACCATGCAGTAGTTATTTGTGATGGACTATATAAGTTTCGTGTACTTTACTTTCCGTAATTATTCTGCTTCTTCATTAACCACAAATAAAGGAAAATATTTTTGGCACTCCACATTTTTAATTGTGCACTAAACTTCTTTAAAATTTACATGCGAGTGGAGTGCACAATGAAAAATATGGAGTGCCATTAACAATTTCCTAAATAAATAACAATAATGTAACTTACTATTCCATTTTCTCTAGTAATATGTTATATTCATTTACTTTATATTGCATAATATTAGCTCATTTTATCTACATAAACCACATACCAGTACACAACCATTCTCCAAAGGGTTCAAACGCACATTTTTTTAGTCATGGCAACTTACCATTCCTTTTGGTGTGTCTTTTTTTTTTCATTGTCAATATGTTGTACCGTTTGCTGTTGTCTCGTTATCAATCGGAATGCCGCCGTTTCCAATCAAAGTCTCTGTTGACACCGGTGGCGATCTCATTTGGACACAACGCAAGGCTTGCCCTAACTCCTGCCAAAAAGGGGACCCTTTTTTTTCCCCAAAAAATCTTCAACTTAAAAAACCCCTTCATTCTAATTCAAAAAAAGGGGCAAACTACATTTTACCCCACAAGATTTAGGAAATCAACATCAATTTCAACCACAAGGTTTTAATTTCATCAATTTAAACCACTACTTTTCTCCTTTGTATCAATTTAAACCTCTTGACAAAAAAATCATATTTTTTTTATGGTGTGGCACTATATGTCCCATAAACACACTATATGGTCTTCTTTCTTCAGCTATCAGGGGTATTTTTGGTATAAAAAACGAATCTACAAATTGAACAAAAATTCCATTCTCCCTAACTAGAGCCCCAAAATTAGTTGTAGTTGAACACATACCAATCCGAAATTAATATTCAACATTGTCTGCTTTCACTAACACTTCCAAAATACCCTTCTACTCCAATGAACGTACTTGCATTCCATTTGCTCGAAGCAAATGTGAATTATCTCATACCACCAGTATATCACAATTTAAAGACCTACAAATTCCACAACCAAAAGACTATGCCAATGCAAAATACGTGATGAATAGACTGCAATAATACCACAACATAAACAAAAAGAGTCCAAAAATGCCATGCATGTCTACTGGGCATTTTGTGAGCCCTTGCCCTATTCTGGAACTTCCACCACCTTTTTTTTGTTGTTGTTTTTGTTGTTGTTTTTTGTTTTGTTTGTGAATAAAGTCGATGCTCTTGTTGAAGCATTAGCAGATGCAAAGTACGGTGTAGCAACCAGATTGGATGGATTTGGGGTGGTAGATTCGCTTGGCTGCAATGAATGAATCTATGAGTACCTCTTAAATGGTCGTTGGTTAGGCAAATAAATGAAAGCTTATTTTGTTATTTGGGTGTTTCCTTTTATTGCCCTTGCAGGCTTAGCCTTTTTCTATGTGGTTATTATTGGACTAGCTTCTGTGCTCGATTGTGGTTCAGCCATAGCAGAGAAGGAAAGGTCCGTTTGGCGGGAGAGAAAAATGGGAGGGAAATTTGTTAATATACCAAAAATACCCCTGGTGTCTGAAGGAAGAAGACTAAATTTTGTGTGTTTGTGGGACATACAGTGCCACATCATAAAAAAATATGATTTTTTTGGTCAAGAGTTTTAAATCGATACAAAAGAGAAAAGTAGTGATATAAATTAATGAAATTAAAACATTGTGTTTGAAATTGATGTTGACCCCCAAAGCTTGTGGGCTAAAATGTAGTTTGCCCTAAAAAAAATGTACCTCTCTAAACAATGCCACTTACCCACAAGGCTCCCCTTGTCCACACTCAACTGAGTGCAGAAGCAATGGGTACAGCCACGGCCAGTACGCCCTAGAAACTCTAACCCTAGGTTCGACGCACTCATTTGCAAACGTAGTCAAAGTGATGGCATGATGAAGATTAAATATATGCTGAGTATTTCTAATTCCGATTATGTCCCACTGCGGTCCAAACTTTCTAGCTAATGTGTCTTGTGTAATTAATCAATTGCCAGGTGTGTATTTGAGGTTGTTCACTAAGCTAAAACGTATGAGAACGACTTCATTCAATGAAATGAGCAGCCGCGCGCATTTGCTAAACTCAGTTCTCAAACATTTTCTTACTCATTTAACACTAGAGTTTGAATCTTTACACTAGTATAGTTTGCTTTCATCAAGTCCGAGTAGAAAACAGCATATTATACTCTAAAATCTCAACATGCGAGTTAAAGATGTCACAAGTCCATCCCCCAATCGGCAGGATGATCAGGATTGCTTGCGAGGGTATAGATGCACAAGTACGTCCCCTAATCAGCAAGACGATTAGTTTTAATTGTGGAGTTTTAGATGCACGAGTACATCCCCCAATCGACTGCCGATTGGGATTTTAGGAGCAGTAATTTTGGAACATTCGGAGAACTTTTGGAGATACTGGTGAGACCAAGCAGGGAGAAAGGTAGACTGATCTTTACCTTGTCAGCTTGGAATCACAGCAGTGCTTTTGGAATCGCAGCAACGCTTCCCCTCTTTTTCTTTTGCTTATGTCTCGCCCTCCTCTTTTTTTCTCCCCCTCTTGGTGTTGATCTCCTCCCCTTTTATAAACGTTCGGTAAGGAATTAGTTCGACGGGGCCGGCCTTCTTATTTGCATGCAAAGCATTCATATTGTCTAACTTGATCTTCCTGCATTGAATACTTAGTTTGGCATGCCGGTTCTCGTGTGGTTCACGGAATCATATTCCTGGAAGTAAGATTCCTTTGCATTTTTCTAGGGGAATGGAATTCAATATTATTTTTTATGTTTGGATAGATCAAGGAGTCGTGCTTGAGAAATAACAAATTTTTCTATTCCCATGTTTAGTACATCAAGTAATACTTAGTTTGGCATGCCGGTCCTCGCTGGTTTACAGAATCATATTCCTGGGAATAAGATTCCTATGCATTTTCCTGGGGGAATAAAATTCAAGATTCATTTCCTATGTTTGGATAGATCAAGGAATCACGCTTGGGAAATAACAAATTTTTCCATTCCCATGTTTGGTACATTAAGTAATAGGAATCGTTATTTGTTAACATTTCAATAGTACTCTTGTAATTAATTTAAATTCAAGAGTGCCTAAAGGATAATATGCATAATTTTTAAATTTTTATGAGGATATTTTCATCCAAAATTTCTAATTCCTAGGAAACAAAATCAATTCCTATGGGGGTGGGTGAGAATATGGTTCCCTCATTCATGGAATCCTAAACCCATCATATTCCTCTCATTTTCCCATTCCCTCCCTTACCTAATATGGGAATGGAATTTGATTCCCCTTCCCAAGCCCCAATTCCATGAACCAAATGCCCATTTGCTTGTTTTGGGTCTTTTTACTCTTACAATCTCCAGTCAATTAATTACTTCCTTTTTTTTTTGTGAAAATCTACAGCCCAACAAGTACCATGAGCATAGACTCCGGGACTACCTATGCGCTTTTGTCTGTAAAGCTTTATGACAGTTTTGAATCAGAAATTAGAAAGGCAATTGACCAAGGATCCAACTGGTATACTAAGGCATTCTTACAAGATGAAGGACGAAGTCTCAAATCGATGATGGTCACTATCCATTTCAATGGTGTAGACGTGAGCCTAAAACCTGTGAACACATTTTTCAGGGTTAGAGATGACACTGTGAGTCTTGCATTTTCGCTGACAAATGGCATCCGAATCTATGGCAATGTTACACTTTTTTAAGTCAACTGATTATATGTGCCATGTCTGTTTGTTTTTAATTTCCCCCCAACCCCTAAAATCTCAGAATCTACCCTAATTTGAAACAAATATGTTTAATAAAAGTTTCACTTACTGATCACTGTACTGTTTAAGCAAGCGAAGACAGTGTTCCTTTTCAGTCCAAGCTAAGACACTGTCTAACCGACCACGAAATAGCAATCAAGACTTAGTTTTAGGAGGAACTGTTGAGTTCAATCTCATGAACATCATATGTTAATTAAGAACAAAAACAAACACCTAGAGGTTCATATTTATACCAATCAATTTTCTACACTGCCTGCTTCAAATTTTCTTCTTTCCCAAAGCATGGACCCAGCAATGCGCAATTTCACATACCTGGTCAGGGGGAACCAATACCATGTTGCTTTGATGGTCACTTTAGCATTACACTTGCTCATGTTCTCCAGCGAAATCATAAGCAAGTAAGACCACTGCAGAGTCCCATTTCTCCCCTCTCAGTTTTCAACTAAAAGTTCCCCAAAACAATGCCTGATAATGGCTTTTAGGGATTAAAACACCTGCCTAGAATGAGTTTCACAATATGGGCAACCAGTAAACTAAAATTTATAAAATGAATGTTCACCTTGATAGTATCATTTCCTTTAGCGATCTGGGCTGGGTTGCCTGATGTCAACGCATTTCGGAGAAGGGTTTTGGGTCAGGCTTTCATATAGTAATGCATTGACTGACATGTACACTTGATTTGGTGAAGTTGATAAAGCACTGAATCTGTTTAAGGAACTTTCCACCGAGGGATATAAACAGGAAGCCAGAATATTGACATGGGAGCTGAACAGCACATTCATGAGAGCTTTTCAATCCTGCAGAGAATAAAATGAAAATCCAACGTAATCAACAGACTATCTACTTTAATATTACCAAATTGCTGCTCGACCTCAAGACTGCTAAGATTAAAACAGAGTCCACCATATAATTGTCCAATTTACCGATTCCACTCATATCATCACTGACAAACGTCAATCATAAAGAAAGAAATTAGAATCTGACAAACAGGAAAATATGTTGTATTCAACGAAAGCATGGTACTATTGTACCCCACCAGAGCACAGAAAAAATCCAAAATAAAATGTTTCACTGTAGTTAGGAACCTTAGAGCATTTGCACCCCAAGGGGCGGGTGCAAGGGTGCAAAGGGCAAGGGTGCAACCCCAAAGGTGGGTACTATTCATGTAGGGCTCACCCGAATTGCACCTTTTTTTCATTTTTCGTTCCACCCCAACAGGGGCAGGGGCAATGGGGCGATCACTATTCACTAAAATAAAAAAAAAAAGATAAATATATGTGTTTAAATAAATTTTGTACTTATATAATTAAATGACATCCAATCAAAAAATACATAAATGTTTTCACCCACAAATAGTCCTAAATTTTGGTATCCGTTACTAATATTAATATAACAAATTTTATTTGAAAATAGAATAGCAAATTATTACATAATTTTTTAAATTTTTTCACAATTTTTTTTTTATTTTTCCAATTTTTTATTATTGTTTTCACATTTTTGGTACCAATGTACTAAAATTAACACATCTTTTATTTCATAACTCATCAAAGAAAAACATTACATTTTTTTTCATAATTTTTTGCATAATTTTCTTATTTTTTACCTTATTTTGTTTGATTTTTGGTCCAAATAAATCCTGGCCGTCGATCTCCAGATCCGACGGCCAGGAAGAAGCCACATGGCAAAAAAAAAAAGCAGCCCATCCCCAGCTCCCACGCGCCGCACGCGCCTTCAACCTCCAGCTCCCACGCGCAAGCCTCGCCCCAACGCGCCCACCTCTCCCCGCACGCACCCGCCCCGCCCGCTACAGTGGAGGGGCGGAAAGCAGCCCCTCCACCCCGAACTCTGCACCCGCCCCTCAGCAACAGTCCGCCCCTGCCCCTCCGCGGTGGAAACCGGTTTTTGCTTGGAGGGGCGATTTTCCGTCGGCCCCACCGCCTTTCCGCACCCTTGCACCCTCCGCGGTGCAAATGCTCTTAGTGAGCATAATAGATCTTATTAAAAGCAATTAACTCTGTTTGAGCCAAGTTGGCGCAAACCAGAACCAGATTGCGTCTGTAGCAGATCCGCATTTCAAGACCAAGGAGCTAGTTGGTAAGTAAAATACCCAAATTTGGGGCAAATTTCAGAAACGAATAACAAAGTCATGCCAAAGGAAAGCAAAAAGCACAAGATACTCACAAGTGTACAAAAGTGAGACCAAAAAGCACCTATAAATTTCAAACGTTAACAGCGCAAAAGAAAACAACTTACAGCATATCTTCCACTTGCTATTGATGTTGTGGATTTTGTAGCATCCCTATCGAAAGCAACTTGTATCATACTTGTTGCCAATACTGTGGATTTTGTTGCACCCCCTCTATGGCAAAGAAACTTGTTTTATAATTGGGTTTATGAATCAAAAGTCACAGGTTAAGAGAAACATAAGGAACTATAGTCATATGGAAAAGAAATGTAATGGTGATAACACATCCACACCACAAACAAACAAGTTGCAATTGCATGATTTGAGTAAACAGAAAAACAAAATCTCTAGGTAAACCACATTTGTAAGGGGAGCATATGAACCGAGATTAACAATAATATGGGGAACTTCTGGAAAAAGGCAAATAGACGTTGCTTTAAGAAAGAAATTGCGGACACTATTCTGCTTGATGCCTCCAGAAATCACTTCTATTTACAATACTAAAATAATCAACAGAATTTGGGCAGTGCATTATTAGGAGCCCTACCTAGTCTTGAACTGAAGAAGCTAGAATTCTTAGAGAAAGCTATATCTTACATACAAGTAATTGCACATACAAAACTATAACACAATGTATATTACATATAAATCTGCACTATCATATTCTCCAATATCAAGTCTTCACAACTTCCAGGGCATGATATTCACACTTTAAACATTCTGAGTAATTCTTCTGATTTACAAGTGGCCAGATATTAAGGACAATGCAATCAGCTGAAACCGTAGATTGGCCCAATACTCTGATTTTAAACCACTTTCTCTATATCCAATATGGCATACGACAGAATACATTTGTATCTCCATTATTTCAAAATTCATATCTATCAAAATGTGTAAACCTTCATATTTTATGCAAACAAAATAAGGCATGCAAAATAATGAATTCCAGTCCCTACTTGTAAATACAAAACATGAGAATCACGAGATTTCAGCAGTACCAGATTAAAGGAAGAGCATGAAGAGTTTAGTACAGAAAATCCCAGCTTCAGCTGCAAGAGCGGAATTGCAGACTAAAATTCATCATCTGGCACAAATCCCCTTTGCAGCATTTCATCATGGAACCTAAATGCCTCTTTCAAATTGTCCTGGGTTACATGTCCATTTATCAATGATGTATAAGTGGATCTATCAGGTTTTAGACCTTTCTCAATCATCTTCCGCAATACAAGCTCAGCTTCATGCATTCTACCTTGTTTACAGAACCCATTTAGGATTATATTGTATGTAAACAGATCCGCCAATATTCCTTGCTTTTCCATCTCCTTAACAGAATAAAAAGCTCGGTCTAGATTCTCTTCTTTTACATATCCATTAATCAGGGTATTGTAAGTAATACTATCAGGAACAATTCCGTTAGAAATAATCTTTCCTAGGAATTCATCTGCATTCGTTGGGTCGCCAGAGCGGCAATATCCTTTAATGATAGTGTTACAAGTAACTAGAGTGGGTTTAATACCTTCTTCAATCATCTGGTCCCACAATCTAAGCGCCTCATGCACATGTCCCGTGCTGGAAAACCCATTGATTAGAATTCCGTATGAGATGTGATTCGGTAATATCCTTCTAGAAACCATGTCACCCCATAAGTCCTTAGCTTTATCCATTTCACCTACTTTGCAGAAGCCATCGAACAAAGTGTTGTATGTGACAATGTCAGGCTTAATATTTCTTTGGGTCATTGCCTCAAACAAATTTAGGGACTTAGTCATATTCCCGTTCTTACAGTATCCGTGAATGAGTGTTGTGAAAGTATAAAAATCAGGAAATACACCTCTTTCCACCATCTCATTAAAGAGCTGATCTGCATCGGATAGCATCTTCTCCCGACATAGTCCATTTAAAATAGTATTGAACGCGACTACATCCATAGTACAACCTTGCTGAAGCATTTCATCCCGCAACTTCAAAGCGTCTAACACCATTCCATTTCTACAATATCCATTTATAAGGATGGTATAGGTTACATTATCTGGAACCAAGCCAGCCTTCTTCATATTTCGAAAACATACTAGCGCATGATCAATCTGCCCATTCCTCGAGAAAAGCCCAATGAGTGAACTGAAGCTGACTAAATCAGGAACAACACCTCTATGTGACATTTCACTGAAAATTCCCTCAGCCTCTTTAATATCATCATTTCTACAGCTCTCAACAAGCATTGTATTGTATGTAGTAGTATCTGGATTCAATCCATTCTGCAACATCTCATACAAAACTTCCTTTGCTCTTGCATAGTTTCCTACTTTACATAACCCATTTATGATAGCGTTGTACGTGAATAGCTCAGGTCTCAACCCCTTACAGGACATAGAGTTTTTCAACTGAAAAGCTTCTTCTAGAAGCCCTTGGCGACAAGAAGCATTGATTAGAGTATTATATGTCACAATATCCGCAAAAACCCCCTTCTTTTCCATATCGGACAAGAACAACTTAACAGAATCAACTTTCCCATCTTTACACAATGCATTAACCATAATATTAAGTGTATAAACATTCAACTGAACCCCACTACTAACAGCTTCCCCATACACCTCCCATGCCAAATCAACCCACCCAACCTTCACCAGCCCACCAAGAAGACTATTACAAGCATTTATCGAAACGCATAACCCCTTAGTTCTAAGCACCCGAAACGCCTCGAACCCTTCTCTCAACTTCCTGGCCTGCACATAAGTCCTAATTAACAAATCAAACACCAAATCACCAGAGCCACAACTGCTCGAGCTCGAAACCAAAGACTCCACTACCTCAGCACGCGAAACGCCACTCTTCCTAACCATTCTAAGAATCAAAGCTTGTGCATCGGACACCCTCCGACCACGGACCAACATATGAACCATTGCACTCAAAGACAGTGAAGAATGCTTCAAATTTGGACAACTTAACAAAATCAAGTCGATAAATTTCAGACCCAGTTGCAAATTATCGCGGCATCGAAACAGAACTTCATCAACAAGAAATGGGTTCAATCGAAACAGATAACTGCGCAAGGAACTGAGATTACCTCGCCTCAGACCCAACAAAATCTTCTCCACCAAAAGAGAATCTGATAGAGCAGCCGATGAGAACGGCTCATTCCCAGTAGTACTGCAGATTTCCAAGCCATTTGATGAAGAATTAGCTAAGCTCCGAGGTTTTTGAGAGTGAAAGAGTGGTGTTTGTGATGGTTTTGTGAAAATTGAGAGGCTTCTCGGAGATAGATTTCGAACAAGTTGCCGATGGGTTCGCATAATTATAGCCGTTGACGAATGAATTCGGATTGTCAAAAATGCTTGTCTGTAGAAACATCAAAGGATTGAAGTTTAAAACATTCGCAGGAAAGAAAAGAAGAATCGACGGCGTCGGGTTACTCCGAGGTTGACACCGAGCTGCACTGTCTTCGATTTAATTTGAATTTGGGGTTTTCCAATTTCAAACTGGCCCGGTCAGCTATGCCCAATCCAAACCCATCCGAAATATATGTTTTTTTTTTTTTTTTTTTTTTTTTTGAGAATGGGTAGCTTTATTAGAAAAAATTAACATTTATTATCTTTTTTGCCTCCTGAATCTCACTTTGAGAAACGTTTCGCCTCTGCAACCTATTGTTCGTTCCTCATCTACCCCTTACAACTCTTTTTTTGGGAATTTTTGCCCTTTTTCCGTTAAGTTAATATTTTTTCTTAACTTTGCTGACATGGACATGCCACATCAGCAAATATAGGTCCCATATTATATACACATACGCAAAAAAGTATTTATTTAATAAATTATTTATAAAATTTAAAACTGTTTTATAACTTCTCTTTTTTAAAATAAATTCACATGTACAAAATTATCTCCACTTGAACATAAAAAATGCACAAAACAATAAATAACTTATGAAATAAAAAATTAGCAAGACAAACTAATAAAAGGTCCACAAAATGAAAATCATAGAATTCTAAATCCCTACTTCTTTTTTATTATCCCTAAATTAATTATTTTGTTATTTTTCTTAGTGAATATTTGAATTCCTTGCCCCTAGGTCAGTATTAATGCACCCAGAAAAAAATTAAAATTAATTTTTTTTCCTTATGTGTATAAAATAGGACCCACATTTGCTGATGTGGTATGTCCACATCAGCAAAGTTAAGAAAAATTGTTAACGTAACAGAAAAGAGGCAAAAATTCCCAAAAAGTGAGTTGTACGGGCGGATGGGGTACAAATAGAGTTGCAGGGGGCAAAATGCCTCTCAAAGTGAGTTGAAGGGGGAAAAAGGGATAATAAGTGAAAAATTAATAACAAATACAAGTACCACCGACCCAAATTAAATAAGACTCTCATTCGGGATAAAAATTGAATCTTACTAAAATTTTCATACATGATGATAATCACGGGCAATGGTATCAGAGTAAGCTACCAAAGATCTAATTATTAACAACATCTAACAAAAGCTACTTATCAACACTACCTAGGTGTGAAAATAATGATACTTGCGGTATTGTTGTGTATTATTTTATAAGGAACATGCAAAGAAGGATAAATTTCCAATGTGCAAGCATAGTAATCGTGAGCAAAAAAAAAAAAGAAGAAGGTACCTTAGAAAGTATTGTGGTACTTTCCACTCAAGCCAGGGCTACAACGAATGTTTATGTCAAGGAATACATCAAAAGATATGAGGTGGCACAAAGAAAAGCAACTCGATAAAGATGGAATAATAAGGCATCCAACAGATCTCTAACTTAGAAAGAATTTGACAAAATATACCTAGATGGTTAGGAAATGACCATCTAGTCCCTATGTTTACATAAGATAAAACTCTAAGATATTATCTAAGTACACTGATAAATACATGATAATGTTGAGAAATACAAAAGATCATCAATATTAACATGCATATTACGAAAGGTCATCAAGATTAATATTATCACAACAATTTGTGCTTTTTTCGTGTTTTTTTTTGGGGCTTGTTATGTGCTTTTTTACTCCGAGGTAGATTCTTGGTCCAATGTTGAGTAAAGATTTTTTTTATTAAAGAAAGACAAAGGCTGTGATCGTTTAGTAAAAATCTCAGAAAATGTCAGGGCATTGATACTTTCAGTAAAGCAGTTCACCTGCTATATAACTTGTTGCACGTCTTGGCAGTGGAGTAATCAAAAGATTTTGAAGCTTGAGAAACAACATGTTCTAAGTTGAATCTAAAGAATATTTAGACTAGATCTTATGTATTCAAATTCCTCTTTTCTCAATTCTGATTCTATACTTGAATACCATAAATTGTTTAGTGAATTAGTCTGATGAATATCTCAAATCTCAACACACAAGTTGCCACCTCAAGGCAAAATTTTAGACCGGTTTAAACCTGAGCTGAACCCAAGAAAAACTAGTAATATGTAGAAGGTCGTGTATGGTGTTCGCGGAATTTAGTTATGTATGGGTTGACAAAAACCGAATTGTGACCACCCAGAGAACTGAAACCCCAAATCCAACCGAGTACCATTCGCAAAAACCAGTGTTTGTAATGATTTTGGATCGCAGTGCCTAGTTTCAGTATTTGGAGTTGGAAATTCGGAATGTTTGTGCCAATTATTCATATGTGGCTCCCCTACCTATGTTGTCCAATTTAATTGTATATGAACTATAGATGGTTTTCATCTCACTTCTTAAATGTGTCAATAAAGTATCTCTGTAATTCCTCACGTAGTCAATTTCTAAAACTGATTTCTTCTACTAGTGAATTTTGAAAGGAGGGATGATGGTCATTGCTTGATGTTTTGAAATTAGGCTTCTTTTGCCTCATGGTGTGGTTAGTGATGGGTAGCTATCAGGGGTAAAAATTTCTCAAGCGTCTGTGTGTATAAATTACTGCGATATTCATCTTGTTTTTGTTTCGGACACACGGTTTGACAACAGGCAACAAGGAAACAATTTCTCACATATGTCTTTGTGTGTATAAGGTCGAAGCCGCAAGGATCCGCCAAGAAGAACTCTACAAGTCATGATGCCATATACTACCAAGCAAGAACCCAGGAATCTGCGACAACAATTTTTGTTTCACCCACAAAAGAAAAGATTACTTGAGCCCCATATTCTTTATAGTTATTCTGTTCTAAAATGGTGGTAATCTTTAATTACTCTGAGAACTTCGTCTGTGTTTGTGGTCTATGAATTTGTTTGTTCTGTTCTTTGCTTTGATTTATGTTGAAGTTGATAGACTTGCCGTTGTTTTCCAAGGGATTATTAATTGGTAAAACAATCTCCATATTTATTGAAATCTCCATGAGGCAGTGGATAGAAATCTGCTCTTTTCCATTTTTTATCTTAAGTTTAAATGAATATATGAGAGACAATATTTTTGCTCATTGAGTCTTGCATACTTTTGGATCCTCATGATGGTAATTAAAGATTGACTGAAGACATCATACAACTTTTGCCACTTTACTTGGCCATGCCAAACTGATATAATTTAGAATAAGAGCATTTTATAGGTGAACAAAAATGCATATTTCCTGTTATATACAAATCGAAATATGCATGCTACCTCTAGTATTGCACACTCTTAGCTCAGTCTTCCTTTCAAGAAAGAAAACCCCATTATGATAATTTTGCGCTTTTTACTTAGTACCATCATCACCCAAGTGTGCTCCTTGATTGTTGCTTTTAAAGATTATCGGTTCCTGATTTGTGTTTCAAATCCTTGCCTGAAGTAAAGGAAGAATTGGTTCATCGAAAGTTACTATCAAACCTAAAATAATCAGAAATAAAAACAATCTCTTTAAGATCAGTAAAATTACTTAGGATGAAGTGGTTGATGCAATTTGTTTCATAACTTAAGTTGGAATAATGTTTTCGGCAGATATAATGAAACTTTTTCTTTTAATTAAAAGCTCGTTTTCAGGCTTGATGTTTCTATGCTGGAGAAGAAACTTATAGAATAATTGGAGATATTGTTAACTCTTCAACATAAGATTTTACGAATTGGCATAACAGGTTTCTTTGTTGCTTAATTTAGGTCTTCTTGTCTTCCAAATTATTTTCTTTGTTTTTCCAAAGATATATATGTTGTAATTCTTCGACTTATCCGCTATTTGTCATTTTCAGTTACTTCTCTTTGTGTTGTATGATTGTGCCAATGGATCATATGTGGGTTCCCTATCTATGTTGTCCAATTTAATGGTATATGAACTATAGATGGTTTTCATCTCGCTTCTTAAATGTGGCAGTAAAGTATCTCTGTAAATCCTCAAGTATTCAATTTCTAAAACTGATTTCTTCTACTAGTGAATTTCGAAAGGAAGGATGTGGTTATCTGTTTGATGTTTTGAATAGAGGCATCTTGGTCTGGTGGTGTGGTTACTGTTGGGTAGGTATTAGGGTCTAAGGTGGAAAAGGGTAAGGAGTGGGATTAGCTATTTGTAAAGTGCTTTTGCAGTCTACAGAGGTTTCATCGTGATTGGTTTTTCTTATCATCAGCCTGTTCGGTATTTCATGTAATCTTAATCTTCGCATATTCAAACCTTGGAGAGCAGAAGAAACATAAATGTTGTTGCTTGTTGTATATTTAGAAAAAGTCAACTTTCAATTCAACCATTTCTTTATTTCTTGCTGCCTTCTCCCCCTCTAATTAGACAAGTAAAATTAGTTCTTTCGACATCTCTTATACTCCCATCGTCTTCTATCAAAAATGAGAACCGAAACCTAAATTGTTTGTCGGATTCTCTCTCTTTTCATTCTATTTTCTTGCTCCTCGGGACCTTATTACTTCCTGATGTCGTGGGTTTAGGAGCAAGGTGCTTGGAGTATTTAGGTCAGATGAGCTGGGGTGACTAAGGGCCCGTTCGGTAATGTTTTTACCGGCCCTTTTCTGTTTTCACACCCTGAAAAGGGCCAAAAACACGTTCGGTAGCATGAGGGTGAAAACGCCCGCAAAAATAGAGAAAATAGACGGCATTTCCATTCCTTCAACTTAACGAAGGAAACACAAAAACGGCAAATCGACGTTTCCACACCAAAAACAGAAACGCTCTCTCCCACATCTTCATCTTCATCTTGCTTCACTCCAAATCCCAAACCGATCTTGCATTCAAATCCCAACTGATTTGAACTCAAATATGTGTTTGTCCTGGGCTGCCGACCAACAACACTGAACTTAAATTTCGTCCTGGGCTGTCGACCAACAACACCGACCAACAACATCGAACTCAAATTTCGTCCTGGGCTGCTCGGGAAACCCACCGGAGTTAGAGGAGACGTCGAGGCTAAGAGATCGAGACCGAGATAAGGATCGGTTGAGAGGCGATAGATTGATGCACGAGAGCATTAGAGAAGACGGCAACGGAGGAGGAATTGGTGCCGGCGGTGGGTCAATTCAGATGTGGAATTGATGGTGGCGGCGAGTCGATTCGGAATTGGTGGTGGTTGGGGATTTGGGTTTCGCAGAGGCGCCGACGGGGATTTGGGTTTGGATTTGTTGAGTTTTGCAGAGGACGGTTGGGGATCGATTTGAGTTTTGCAGTGAGAACAATTACCCAGAGAAGAGGCGGATTACCAGAACAATTACCCAAAAAAAAAAAAAAAATTATTTGCAGATATGGATTGGGGTTTTGCAGTGAGAGATCGGATGACAAGAAGATTGTCATTTTTTATTTACTTCTACTGAACACGTTTTACTCAATTTATTTTCTGAAAATATTTTACTGATATACTACCAGACACATTTTTAAATTTCAGAAATGCCAGATTTATTTTATCATTTTCCTTCTCTGAGTACAAACTGAGGAAATGCCCAGCGAAAACGTTACCAGACGGCCCCTAAGCTTTTGGAGTAGTGTAAATCAGTGAGGTGAATGATGTTGCATCTCTATAAGTATAGTGTTTGACATGATCATAAATTTGTAGTAAGACGTCTTCTTTTTGTGCTTCTTGCGTTTATTGCTGCTCCTAGGGAACTTGAAGAATCTTAGAGACTCAGCACGCAGTCCTTGCTGCTGGATCATCTGACTCAGTTCCTGGTGAGGCTCTTGTGTCACAAATGCAGTCTCCGAATGTGAACTTGGATTGATATTCTGGGACATTCTGTAGGCTTCTGTTGCCAGGAAACAAGATTCGGAGGAGGATTCATAATGGAATTGTCATAATTTTTGGTGTTGGGGCTATGTATTTAGACTGACAGTGTGTATTGGGTAGATGTAAATGTTGATTAGTAGATCCATCCACATTGTAGGCCATCCATCATACCGTAGGATAAGTTCTATCCAAGTTAAGTGGCTGTGTGTAATTCAGGGTTCTGATTTTAGGATTTGACCCCTTGAAATAATGAGAATATAGTAGTTAATTTTAATCCCTGGAAAAGATGTATTTGAAGTGAGAACTGAGTAGGATTCGTACATGTTATTCTCTGGTCTTCTTGTATAGAAGAAAGTTAACTTACGGCACCAGCTTACAGGTAGGCCAATTAGTATCTAGTGTGTCGATCTACTTGAAGTAATCCTTTCGGAAGAACACGAAAAAGAATAGGTCCCTCCAAAATTTAGTAACAGGTCAACGAGAGATCCAATTCATCTACAGAGAAAAAGGGAAAACCAAAGTGACACTTTAGATAGGCAAGCACATTTATATCCATAAGATTAAGGCATCTAATTAGTTTGATTACGAGAAACAGCATGTTCACATTACCCCGATGGGGCTTCCTATTTCAACTTCTACTCTCTGCAAAAACCAAAAAAGTTGCATTTGTCTTAAGGGTGGGCACGGTCCGATCCGGTCCAAAAAACTGTAGATCCATGGCCCGTTCCACAATTTTTATACGGTCTGGTCCAGTCCGGATTTTGTACATAAATTATTTAAACCAGCTCGGACCTAACCCATTTTAGTGCGGGACGGTCCGATCCTAAATGCGGGACACTTCGCGATCATACTCAATTACATTAAAAAAATCGACAATTGATACGATTATGATATCACAATCTAATAAATCAAAAATAGACAATTATTTCATACAGAAGCATGCATAAATGAATGTATTGCTACCAACATTACACACAAATAAAAACAACTTGGACAATTCGTCTTACATATTAAAATTCATAATAAAAAACGACCAACAAAAATAGTTACACAACTATAAAGAGAGCTCAATGTGTAATTCTCTTTGCATTTCCCTTTGCCTTAGAACCTTGAGTATTAGTGCTAGTGCTACTTTGAGTTGAGGGTCTTTCATTAAATTTGGAACTTGTCGTAGGCATATCTTGAACAAAATTAGACGAGCAAGGTATTGGGCAAGCAGAGATTCAATTTCTACTCACAAACAAACATAATTATATTAAACACAATAAGAAGCTAAAACAATTGACAATCATATTAAAACTGTGCAGAATGTAGCAAAATGCATTGCCTAAAATTGTGTAGAAACACATGAATAAAGACTGTGGGTCATGCGGGTCAATATGGGTTTGATTAATGGGATCCGCAGCACAGACCACAATTTCTCTTGCGGGACGGTCCTGGACGGGTTTATGTAAACATTTTATTGACCCATCCCGATTCGTTCAATTGTGGGACAGTCCGGTCCAAAATTTGCGGGTTTCGGGTTTTATGGACAATTCGTGCCCATTTTCTCTTTTATTCCCGCGTTTACATGCTGCAATGGCAATGGTAGGAGGTTAGACCTGCTTCAGCCCCTAATTGTGCTTCATGTTCGCACGCTGATTATGTTGCATTACAGAAAAGTATTTAGGAGGAAACGTCCCACTCTAAGGTGTCATTCATTGTGTTTTCTGCAATTGGTATTAACTTGTGTAACCAAATAAAATAGGAACGAGATAACTTATCTGTCCAAGTACCTTGATGAACACTATTTTTAAATGAAAATACCTGTTGACTTCAAATTCATATACATAAATGATAACCGGAGATACTGTATATTTTCTTTACTACCCGTCCCACAATTTATACGGTCCGGGTCGGTCCGAATTTTGTACATAAATATTTAGACCGGCTCAGACCTAACTCATTTTAGTGCGGGACACTTCGCGATCATACTCAATTACATTATAAAAAATCGACAATTGATACAGTTATGATATTACAGTCTAATATATAAAAAATAGACAATTATTTCATACACAAGCATGCATAAATGAATGTAATTGCTACCAACATTACACACAAATAAAAACAACTTGGACAATTCGTCTTACATATTAAAATTCATAATAAAAAACGACCAGCAAAAATAGTTACACAACTATAAAGAGAGATCAATGTGTATTTCTCTTTGCATTTCCCTTTGCCTTAGAACCTAGAGTATTAGTGCTAGTGCTACTTTGAGTTGAGGGTCTTTCATTAAATTTGGAACTTGTCGTAGACATATCTTGAACAAAATTAGAAGAGCAAGGTATTGGGCAAGCAGAGATTCAATTTCTACTCACAAACAAACATAATTATATTAAACACAATAAGAAGCTAAAACAATTGACAATCATATTAAAACTGTGCAAAATGTAGCAAAATGCATTGCCTAAAATTGTGTAGAAACACATGAATAAAGACTGTGGGTCATGCGGGTCAATATGGGTTTGATTAATGGGATCCGCAGCACAGACCACAATTTCTCTTGCGGGACGGTCCTGGACGGGTTTATGTAAACATTTTATTGACCCATCCCGATTCGTTCAATTGTGGGACAGTCCGGTCCAAAATTTGCGGGTTTCGGGTTTTATGGACAATTCGTGCCCATTTTCTCTTTTATTCCCGCGTTTACATGCTGCAATGGCAATGGTAGGAGGTTAGACCTGCTTCAGCCCCTAATTGTGCTTCATGTTCGCACGCTGATTATGTTGCATTACAGAAAAGTATTTAGGAGGAAACGTCCCACTCCAAGGTGTCATTCATTGTGGTTTCTGCAGTTGGTATTAACTTGTGTAACCAAATAAAACAGGAATGGGATAACTTATCTGCCCAAGTACCTTGATGAACACTATTTTTAAATGAAAATACTTGTTGACTTCAAATTCATATACATAGGTGATAACCGGAGATACTGTATATTTTCTTTACTATTCTTTACTAAATCTTTTAGGAGAGAGTTTTTTGGAATTTTCTTCAATTTTATTTTTAATTGTTCTACTTAAAAAAAAAAACCAAACTTTGTTCATCAACTCTCCCGCCACCATCATTCGGCCACCACCACCAATGTTATCACCGCTGCTACATTCACCACCACCATTACGCCACCAACATATTGTGTATGTTATTTACTGTTCATTACTGAATCTTTGAGGAGAGAGTTTTGTGGACTTTTTCTTGAATTTTATTATTATTTTTTCTTCTTGTTCAAATAAAAAAAACAAACTCTATGCGTCAACTCTCCCGCCACTATGACTCTGCCACCATCAGTCCGTCACCATCACTATCTCCACTGCCATTTTGTTTCTAGCTTGTTCCTGTGTGCACACATTGTCCTCAACTCCATCTTCTATAACACAGGACACTCCACTCCATGAAAGAGGACAAACTCTGGTTTCAGAAGATGGGACCTTTGAACTTGGTTTCTTCACCCCTGCTCATTTTCTGGGGAAAAAAGCAACTATGAGCCCATTCAACTGGAACGTGGGCATTTGGTACCACAACAAGAGTCCAAAAACTCTTGTTTGGGTTGCCAGTCGGGAAAAGCCGCTCTTTGCCAGTGGTGGCGGCATATTTAGAATAGCACATGGAAATTTGTTATTTGAGATGTTAGGTTGCGTCAATTGGTTGATAGGGCTTCCAAATTCGTCCTTCACCTTAACCACAAGGTTGTCGGATTCTGGGAACTTAGTTCTGTCCAATGGCGAGAAAATTGTGTGGGACAGTTTTAAAAATCCATCCAACACATTCCTTCTAGGAATGTTGTTGGATCGGACAGTGGAGTTGGTATCCTAGAAAAGTGAGGACGACCCCAGAATGGGAGAGTACACCTTCAAAGGAAGTGATGAAAAGAGCTTTATCATTATGAGGAATTCAACTCCTTATTGGAAAAGGAAATACCTTGGTGACTTTTCCGGTGAAGGGGAAATCCCTTCATATATAGAGCACCTTTTTTCCATACCAGTCTAAGTGGCCAAACCTTGGGTAGAGCTATGTTTAGAAGCCCTAGGTTGACTAATTTTAGTAACTCAGAATGGGACTTCAATTTAACAAGGCTGGTCATGAATTCCACTGGAGTAATTGAATACCTCAGATGGGCAGACAACCGATGGCAGCTACTGTGGTCTGCCCCGAGAGATAGGGCACATCATTGGGCCAAATTCGAGTGAGCCTATTCGACTTTTTTATTATTTTGGGCTGGGCATGGATTTGGCCAAAATTTCACTCACTCGGCCTGAGCCTGTCCATTTGAATTGGCCTGTTTGGCCTGTTTGGGTTGGACTGGGCTAGCCTGTTTGGCCTGTTTGGGTTGGCCCATTTGGGCTAAATTAGAATAAGTCACTATAAATATTTAATGAAGGCTTTAATATTATTTGATGAATTAATTGGTACTCTTGTACCATGAATGATGAAATTCATTATTGACTTTCAAATCAAGTTAGTCAGAAGAAGAATTTTCCTAGTTAAAATACTAGTGACTAAAGAAATTACTTGAAATAAAATAGAAATTGTACTAAATCCATTATATATAGGTTTATATGAGCTAGAAATAAGATAGAAATTATACACTTGAACTTCCGATTTGACTTGAATGCATCGTGAGTTGTGTGTATTGGTATACGATATGTACATCCCTACATAATAAAATAGGCCGGCCTGGGCCAGCCCAAATGGGCCAGCCTGGATTAATCTTTATAGGCCGAAATGGGCTGGGCTTTGGGCCGATCCAAAATTTTAAAGTCTCAGTCCAAGCCTAATCCAATCCACAATGGACTGGGTTGGAACCGTATGGACTTGGGTCGATCCATTTCGGCCTATGGGCTTTGGGCCAAATGATGAGCCCTACCGAGAGATGACCAGTGTGAGTTGTTAAACCCTTGTGGGAACTCTCGTAGCTGTAACACCACCAACCGAGTTGTGACATGCAAATGCATGCCTAGTTTCATGCCCTGGGAACTTTGTAAATGGGAAGCTGGCGACGCTTCTGGTGCGTACGAAAGAGGGACACAACTCTCCTGTAGGGATGGCAATGGGTCGGGTCGGGTCAGGGTAGTACTCTATCCATACCCATACCCATTTGTGATTTTAATCTCCATACCCGCCTCCATACCCATTAATTTTTAATCGAGTATCCCCATACCCGTCTCCATGGAGGTTACTATCTCCATACTCGCCTCCATACCCACCCCGTATAAAAAAATATATATGGACAATATTAATAAGAAAGTTCCATAAATAATCATAATCTTTTTTTTTATTCATCTTCATATTTCAATTTTAAAAAGAAAGCGAGATCCGTAAAAATGACTTACAAACATGTTTTCAATACATAAGTAATCAAAAAGTGAAATTAGTTTCTCATGACTTCAAACGAGCAGATTTTCTCTATGAAGCCTACACTAGTATGTATGTATATACACACACACACACACACACACACACACACACACACATACATATATAATCGGGTCGGGTTCGGGTTGGAGACTAGTAATACCATACCCACCATGGGGATTTTAAAAATCCCCATACCCGCCTCCATACCCATTTAGCTTCTCCATACCCGCTCCATCAGGGGCGAATACCCACGGGTACCCATACCCGTGGAGATTTTTGCCATCCCTACTCTCCTGCAGCAAGAAGGATACCTTCACGACCATGCTGGTAGTCTCGGTCTCAAACCCTGAGGTGGAAATACAAACAAGTACAGAGCATGAATGCAGAAGCATGTGCCTAAGCAGCTGCTCCTGCCAGGCCTACTCCTATGTTCCACGGAGTGATCGTGTCATGTGCTATATGTGAATGGCCGATATGTAGGATGTCGTGCAAGACTATCGCAGCAAAATCTCCAAGGTCCAACTCAAGTATAACATTTCGGTCAAGGTTGCCTGGCAAAGCAAATCACTAACCAAATTTTCCTTGCATATTCTTGTCATAATTGGGGCTTCTCTTACAAGTACTTTATGGTGCTGTCAGTAGGCTTTCTCTGCCTATGGAGAAGGAGACAAGGTAGAGTGAAGCGTGCCGAACTTGAGCATCAACATCGATTTCAAGAACTGATAGGCTCAAGTTACTTCCCGGGACAAGATGATCAAGGAATTGATGTGCCATTTTTTGAGCTTCAGGACATTAAAGATGCTACAGACAACTTCTCTGATGCAAACATCCTTGGACGAGGGGGCTACGGTCCTGTTTACAAGGTAACTAATTTCCTTTCTTAACTTGCCCCATTTAGTTCATCTTCTCAGCTGTTTTAATTTTTATGCTTTCCATTGAGTGATCCTGCTACGTGCTAGATATGGCTGGTTGACCAGCGTGATTTCAAGCCGGAGTATCGTAGAAGTATCTCCAAAAGGAGGGGAAACATTGCCGCCAAATCCCAAAACAAACAAAATGGCAAAAATGGGAACGGCGGGAAAAACGGAACAAAATAATAAAAAAGGGAAGGGAACAAAGCTGCCGGCATTTTGGCTAACTTCCGGCCACCTAAATAATGCCGCCAAAAAAACACAAAACAGAGAATACAACTTGAGGTTGAAGAAGAGAGGGCCGCCGTTTTCTATGGGGAAGTAAAAAAGTGGCTGGTCTTGGTACTAGGTATTAGGTGAGAAATCATAAAAAATAGTTATTAGGTAAAAAGAATAATTAAATACAACTTTCTTTAAATGCCACTTTTTGATTTGATAGTGGGCACGTGTGATTTTATTGGGTGTAGCAATGTTTTACTGCAGCTTTGTACTAAACCCGTCAGATTCATCTGACGGCACAATAAAAGCATCCGGAAGTAAGCCAAAATACGGGCTTCCGTAGTATACAAAATATATATATATATATATATATATATATATATATATATATATATAGATATAGTTTATTATATTTTTATTCCGTGTTCAATTCTCAACTATTAGATAATAGAGGGTTCATGCATGCATCCCCGGTCTCCAATTCTAACCTAAATAGCCAAAACTACCTTGCGTTACTAAGACCATGGCTGCAAGATCTTATTTTTAGTTGAACTTGACTAGAAAAATGAAATTTTGTGCAAAGTGAGACTCAAAATGGGTTGAAATTAAATATAAAATGAAGGTTTTGCTTAACAAAAAAAAAAATATTTTAAAATTGAGCTCAAAATAGGTCATTTAGTGACTATGGTTCTACCATTACCATACCTAACCCGTTGCACCAATCGGCAAACCGAACCTCAGTTCCTTAGAAGGTATGCTTAAGTAATGGTTTCCAATTGTTGGTATTAGTCATTTTGGCTGGTACATGGAACAATAGATCTAGTACAACATACCAACAAATTCCACCCCGATCTTCAAGGACCAACCCATATATAGCATCTCGGTCAAGGTTGCTTGGGCGGAAGGTATTTTTTGCTTCCTTCTCTCGATGCTTCTAGTGAATCCAAACTTCTTATAGCCCTCCTTTCTTCTTTCCTTTGTCGAAGAGCATCAAAGACGGTTTTCACAGCCAAGCAAACCCCCAAGCAAGTCTTTCTTGCCTATGCTTGTCATACTTGGGGTTGCCCTGACAAGCACTACTATATTGTGATGTCCGTAGGTTTTCTTTGTCTATGGAGAAGGGAGAAGGAGATAAGATATGGCACAACTTTCTTCTATTGTTTCTCTCTATGTATGCTCTTAACATCTAAAAACCAATAGCTGCCTTCCTCTTGTGATATAGGTAGAATGAACAACTGAACTTGAGCTTCACCATTGTGTTCAAAAATTGATGATAGGCACAAGTTACTTCTCCGAACAAGATAATCAAGGGATTGATGTGACCTTCTTTGATCTCCAGGCCATTAGAGAAGGGGCATGACTTAATAGCAAACGGATACCCCCCGCCGTTTGTGCATATAGGGCCATGAGTTCCTTGCTTCATGCCTCACAAATCCACGGACCCCGCTCATACTTCACATCTATAAGGCATGTAACACAATTACTTGTAGAAGCGTCTGTTGGGGGTATTTGCGTTGGCGAAGCCTCAGCTGGGGGTATTTGCGTTGGCGAAGCCTCAGCTGGGCGTGTTTGTGTTGGCGAAGCCTCCATTGGGACCAGAAGGTAATTCCGAAGACGCTGGGGGCAGCCGGCGATGAGGGACATAATCTGTCGGTGGACGATCGGCAGGGTCCATGCCAACGAAGTAATTGTATGAGCCCGATTTGAGGCCATGTCGGTTATTTTTACAATATTGCACTGCGTTATGGGGTTGTGTTCGATGGTTTTTTTTTTTGTCAATTGTTCGATGGTTTCATCTTAACTTTCTAATTATTTTGTTTATTATCATGTGCATATGTTTAGAAGTTTGGGAAGCTGTGACGGAGGATGAAGTATATCAAGATATTATTTTAGATTGGAATTGTTTTTGGCCTTATCATTAAGGCTCTGTTTATTCTGTTTCTCCCCGTGATTGGTAGGCAGGGGATCTTCATCTTTAAGATCCTCTTTTAGTCCACTTGAGTAACTTCTTAGTATCATGCGCCTGTAGCTTAGTATCTTGGGGTTAGTGGGCAGAGGTGTGGAAGCGGTTTGACTTCGTCATAGGTTACAAGTAATTGGCCACTGCTCTTGTTAGCTTGTTGCACAACAAGCCCATCCTTTGTGCATTTAGGCCCACGAGTTCCTTGCTTCATGCCTCACAAATCCACGGGCCCCGCTCATACTTCACATCTATAAGGCATGTAACACAATCCCACGGGCCCCACATGTTTCTCATCTTTAAACATCACAATCACACTCATGCAACACACCTCACTTGTCCTCACTAACCCACGGGTCCCATCCCACAATGCTCCATGGCACCACGGGTCCCACCTTTTACACTTACCACACACAACTCACAGGTCCCGCTATTTTATTCTCCCACAATGCCCCCTTTTTCTTCTTTCAACAAAATGTAGGAAGAGGAAAAACTTGCCTGTGACCCGTTGCTTGTGTTGTCAAGAAATTAGGTGCACCCCTTTTAACTTCTTCACCGAAACACTTTTGTCTTCACTTCACATGTGCTTGTCCTTTTGTATCAGCAAGTCAATATTTTCTGCTATTTGTGTCCTCCGACCGAGGGAGTGGCTACAGTCATCTTTACAAGGTGACTGATTTCTTAACTCTTCTTTCCATGCTTTCCATTTATTTAGATCTGTGTATTGTTATGCAATTGTTACTTGGGTCTACCTGCATCTGTGATTGCTTTTCTTTTCATCAAATTTAGTCTTTCCAATTCTTGGATTTTTCGGGCTAAAACACTAGATAAAAGTCGAAATATATATCCTGTTGTATCGTCCGACAAATAGTTATTTTAAATTCATCTCATTTGTAACCTAACAATTTTTTTATCTACCATTACGAACACGTTTGTAGGTTGAGTGGAACGTTCTAGTCTTTCTTGTGATGATATAACGAGTCTCGCTTTGACAATTTGTGGTGTTCTTACTAACTATAGTTTCATGTGCACGTTTCTAGAAAAACTTTGTTGGAGACCAAACAATGAAGGTCTTAGGGGGTCAACCATTCCAACTAGGATAGTAATCGTGTTATTAAGATGTAATTGATCACGTGCCTTTGTTATTGTGGTAGGACATATGTATATAAACACAGTAACATCTTTGTACACATGCCAATTTATTTTTGACTCAATATATAATATTTGACAAAATATATATACTAAATTGTGCATAAAACATGTTGATGCACGATTTTTAGCTAGGTACACAACCAACTAAACCAGGAATTCATTTCGAATTGGACCAAAGGGTTAGGCAGATTTGGGCGGGTACCTGCATAACTAGGGTAGCCGAGTTGGCCCAACCATCTAAAAATGTGTGTGTTTTCCTTACTCCTCTCAAGCCATCATAGGATTGTGATAGAGACAAGAATCAAAGAAAAGTGGTACCGTGTGGTACCGGCCGAACACTCTTCGATGCATAAGCCTAATCTCTTGCACGGAAATGGCAAACAGAGTGAAATCTTTTGCAGAAAAAAAAAAAAGAAAAAAAAAAGAAAAGAAGTTGACCAAAGAGAAAATGTGCATGTTTATAACCAGAGGGTTTCCCCTGATACTTGCTCAGAATCGATGTGGGATAAGAAAGATATAGTTGAGATGGCAATACATGAGTGGTCGATGGAGTGGACCAAGCTGACTAAATTGAAGTTCACTGCTAGAACATCTTGAGTGAGACACGTAACCTACACCCGTCTGGGCCCAGCTGGTAAGATCTAAGGTCATGCATGGGGTCATTTGGATGGATAAGAGGTTCTCGATTGACGGTAGTCATATAAGGTATCGTGCCAAGCAGACAAGACAAACATATATATCCCGTTCGTTGCCGCTTAAGCAAATGAGGGGTGGGTTGGCTACAAGAAGCCTTAGGATGGAATTTACCCCTTCTCGTATATTTACAAAATAGTAACAAACTGAAGGGTGAGTTAAATTTAAGATGTGTTCTTGCTTAGAGAAAAAGTGGATGACCTTTATGTTAACGACATCAAAGGCACCCAAACTTTGGGTATTTCATGCAAGCGCACTAGTAGTTACTACTTAGTGATCCAAAAGTAGGTTGAAAACTTTGGCGGTACACCATAAGGACGTAAATCCATCATTGAAATCCAAAGATTCATCATTATATATATATATATATATATATATATATATATATATATATATAGGGTCCGGTTCAAGGGACACACTATTTCAAAAACACCCTTTCTTGGCCGTTGGATTGGACCCATTATCAATGGGTCCCACAAAAAGTTGTCGATCCAACGGCCAAGAAAGGGTTTTTTGAAAATGGTGTGTCCCTTGATCCTCACCTATATATATATATATATATATATATATATATATATGAAGACTCTAATTTAATTTCACTAGGGGGTACTATTACATGGTGATAAAAAAAATCTTTTGATAATAAAAAAAAAATTACACAAGGCCGCCCCAGCATACCCAACACCAAGAAAATCAAATAATAAGGCCTGGTGGGCATAAGGGGGAATGAAATTGCACCAAACTTATTGTAGATGTGTCAATTCACTTCCCAAAATTCGTGTCGAAATGATATGGAGGAGAGAGTCAACCAACCTCCAAATATCCAAATTGAGAAACTTAAGATGCCATGGGTTGGAACACTTCCCAGCAGACAATCAATGAGGAGTTTGGAGTCCCCTCAAGAATAATGTGTAAATGCCTTGCTCGTTGAGCTTGACCATTCCGAAGAGCATAAGTGTCAGCAATGATGTCAATAGGTAAGATTCCAAATGGAATGGGGTCACCATTGACACATCCCGGCCCAAAATGTGGGCCCGGGAGGTGCGGCCATCACCCCAAAAGAAGACGACAGAACGCCAAAATAAACTACAAAAGTAAACCAACGGGTCGTAAATCCGCAACTCAACAGTAAACACAATATCAGAGCATCTATATAGCGGAAGGAGCAAGTTTACACAGCAGTAGCCCAAAGGCGAAATAAAACAACAGATGACGTACACACGTCTGACAACCGCAGACAACAAAGAGATTCCTACTCTTTGTAACACTGAACAGAGCTATCCTGACTCCTGCCGCTCGTCTCAGTAGTGCTCAACAGTATAAGGTCCTGAGGGGGCCCAAAAACAAAGGTGAGTGGACAGGGAAAATAAATGTCAGTGTAAAACATTTACAAATAATCATAATAACCCCCACATTTAAAACCAGTAGTAGTATCCGACCATACTACAATGAACATGTATAACAGGAACGTACATAACCACATAATCAACTTTTGCACCAAAGGTATACATAGAATCTATGGCCGTGATCTAATAAGGCAAGGGGACTCCAGCCCAATGCCACTATATAAGGTAAGGGACTCCAGCCTACTACCAATGCACAGGGTAATGGACTCCAACCACACCACTGTACGGTACAAATAACCCACTGGGACTCCGACCCATGGGTCCACAAATATACCACAATAATATACAACACCAACCACAACCAACATAACCATTTTATAAGCATGCTCAAACGACAATTTAAAACCAAACCCCCCGTCCACTCACAGTGATACCGGGCGATCATCGTCGTGCTCCTCTGTACGCGCGATTTGGTTGTGCTGGTTCCTCAGAATCTGATCACCTAACAGTCCCAATAATTAACAGTTAATAAACGAATCGTAACGAAAAACCATAAAACCCTAATTCTCCTTATTTTGCTCAATTGGGGTTTAACCGTATCTCCGATGGCAAAACGGAGTTCACCATTGGATCTGGTACATCGTTTTCACTCGGAAAAGTGGTCGGTCAATGTCGGTCAACGGAGTGCTGACATGGCATCCACGTGGAGCACATGTGGCACCCACATGGCGATGACGTCAGCACCACCACCGTGCCGCTGTCGCCGGAATCTGGAAAAATTTCAGTGACTATTCATCCGATTTCCAAAACCTTTATCTTTCTCATTTCTCAACCAAATCAAGCAAACTTTATATGGAAATCTATCTACGGAAGCCAAGGAATCCAAAAATCCAACTTTCATGACTCACCTCGCACTGTGCTGGCCGGAATCACGTCGGAAAGTTTGTGGATTCCATCGAGCTTGTTGCCGCCGATTCCAACGGCTTCTGACTTAGATCCTTGGTGCTCCGAGTTCGTGGCAATGTGGGGAACGTGATTCTGGGCTTTGATTTCCCAATCGGTGCTCGACAACGAGTCAACGACGATGGAGGGTGGCGACGTGTGCGTGCGGGTTCAGGTTTCCTCTTTGGGAAACTTGAACCGATTTTGTGTTTGAAAACCCAGAATTAGAAGCCCCCAATCATGTGCTGACACTGTGGCAACGGCCAATCAGGGCTCGCCACGTGTCAAAACGCACTACACCTCATTTTTGTTTTTCGTCCGTAAATTGTTCGTTACTACTCAGATTCCAATTCCGTTTCCGCGGACGCATTCGTATCGTCGAGCTCTCCGCAAAGAGTACAATATCAAAATTAACATATGTCACTGTTCAAAAGTCAACATTTGACCAATCAAGGGCATTTTGGTCATTTCACAATTGTTTATACCATGCCCCACCCTTGACACATAAGATCCACAACCAAGCGCCACATGGCGAAAAGCAACCTAACTCCTCGTGGGTCCCAAACGCCACATGACAGGGACAATCTAATACCTCATGGGTAATCCCGCGAGTCCCATGAGCACGTTTTACGAGGTTTGTGGCCCCCACACAAAACGTCACACGACAGACCGAACACACCTCGTAGAACCACCCCGCGGCGGGCTCCGCATAGAACCGCTAATCTCCTTTGCACGATAAGCGGTGGGCCCTACACGAGGGCCCGAAGTCACAAGAGGAACACTATGAAGGTGCATTCTATCCCACATCGGATAAAAGGAGAATGTGATCCCTTCGCCACCTCTATAAAAGAGAGTCTACCCCCAAAGGTCAAAGGTAACTACTTTACACTATTCACTCTTACCATTTACCACAGTCACTTTCTGACTTAAGCATCGGAGCCCCTTCGGCTAGCACCACACCGGTGCTCCGAGCTTAATTCTTGGCTTTCTTATAGGTCAAGAAAAGAGTTCAAACTTTCGAGAAGACGCCTCACGCACTCGGCTTCCCCGAAGCCACATCAAAACTCACACCCAACGTGGAAGCCCCCGTTTCCACGTCCTCTCTTCTGTGACGTGTCAAAACCTCCAAATTTTGACGCCAACAACAATATTTTGGGAAATTTTCGGAACTGATTGCAACAGTGTTGGACATGACAGTGTTGGACATGACAGAACCATCAAAAACAAGTTTTCACAATATCAAAATTTTGGTCGTATCAACCATCATGATCACGGATAACTAAACTGATTGCAACAGTGTTGGACATGACAGAACCATCAAAAATAAGTTTTGGAAAAAGGAAGGTAGAGGAGGGTCCATCTTACAGTAGAGGATAGGGGAACTTTGGCTGGCTGTGAAGTAAGATTAAATTTCCAAAAATCATTAGCCAGTTTAGTTGTTGTTCGAAGTATTTAAATAGGGTGTGGAGGGATGTGTCTAAAAATGAAATTGTTTCCTGAATCCCAAATCTGCCAACATAGAGGGAGAATTTTACAAATGCTCATGGACGTGGAGGAAGAAGACAAGTTCCAGCTTCAAAAATTTGTGAGCCAAGGTATGAAATCATGTTGTTGAGGACTAGGAATAGGACACTTAGAAGTATGAGCCCAAGTAGACGCAACAAAAGAGGGAATGTAAAAAATTGTTGAACTCATATATGTAACAATGTGACGAAAACATGCGCTAATCAGACGTAAGGAGAAAGAAAAAATGGAACGTATACAATTAAGTGACATGGAATAAGCACCAAAGAAAAGAGAAAAAATTATAAAACAAGAGAAAGATTTGTAAAAACTTTAATTGTACGAATCAAATTTGTCGAACACTTGATTCCAATTTCGATTTAGGGTTTGTAGAAGGGTAAATTAAAGAATAAAGGGGGGTGAGTGGAAAAACATCGCTAGAACTTTAGGGGGTTATATTAAAAAAAAGGCTCATGATTTTTTAAGGTATTTGAATTCATTTACATAAAATATGTAATATTGTTGAGAAAATAGCAAGTGCACTATATCGTCCCAAGTAATATGAATAAGTATTAGATTATCCCACGAGAATTAAACGTTCTACTTGATCTATTAATTAATTATTATGCCAATTCAAACACCTAAGCGTAGGACTAGCGTGAATGATTTGTGAAGGTTTCTAAAATTAAAACAATAATAGAAGACAAGAATAAAAATTAAAAAAATAAACATGATTGCAATCTAAAGACACAAACAGCAAAGTTGACAGAAAATCAAGTATTGGGAAACCTAGGGCAACAGCTTCACCATAATCAATCCTACTTGTTTCTAAATTCGATTTTACCAAACAATTCATTCCGTGTTGATAATTTAGATTTCAATTTTACAAAATATCCATGTTGTCTAGATTATCTTGCATCTTTTTATATGATAACAGTCTATGTTGTCTAACTCAATTAAACATATAAAAAGTCATTAAGTTCCTTGGATCTTTTTGTTAACACATAAACCCTAGTGCATGTTGTCTACCTCAAGAGATTTATGCTATCAAATTGTATGAAGCTATACTCTAGTTAAGCATGTTGTCTACTCTAACTAGCATCACATGTATTCAATCAAGAATCACAAAGAAAGCAATCAAATAAAGATCAAACGGCAATTTGATATTCAACATGAAGCAAAAGCATGGTAAAATCAAAATCTAGATTCAAGTATTCATGATCGAGCTACGTCGAGCCCTAGCAAACATTTAATTACACTTAGTGTAGGATATTTGTATCTTAGACATAATGTAATATTGGCTATCCTTGTAACAAAAACATTGTAAAATCATTCACATGCTCAATTTAGGTTTTAGAAGGTTAGGATGAAGTTTAGTGATAGGTGATTGAAGTGAAGATCAAGAAATGAAGACATGTTCAGTTGCACTGTGATTAATTCAGCTTTTAGCATCATTTGCATATGCATAAGGTTTTCATAAACTTAGATTTTAAAATTGAGAAAAATGTGTTCTTCATCAAAAACTCAGTTTTCATATGTTTGGTGACTGGTCACATTAAGCTTTGCTTTTGACAGCTCAGTTCCTGACAGCGACTGGTGATCAGTTGCTTAACAGATCACTGTTTTATCCGGTTTTAAAAGGTCATGTTATTATCCGGGTTGACTGAACATCTGTTTAACTGGTGGATAGTCAGCTACACCCCACTACCTCGGTTTTGACTAGTTTTGACAGATCCTGTTGTTGTCCGGTCAAGCATGCTTTTAACCGTTGGGTAGACAACTACATCCCACTATCTCGGATTTAGCTATGTCTCATTAGTTTGAATTAATCTTGTCCATTCAAGTTCCTTGTATGAATTAATCTGGTCCGTCCATGCCATATCTTCATCTCTATAAAGCCTAAACCTCCTCTCTCACCTCATTAGGTTTTTTGTGTGCTAAAACTTCATTTCATATTTCAAAAACCTCTCTTGTGCTGCCCTCTCTTCTCCGGTTTTCTCATAGATCTCTTGAGTGCTTTTAGTTCACTTATATAGAGTCTTTGCAAGAATTTGAAGGATGGCATGCGTTTGAATTTTCTTCACTAAGTTTCGGTTTTCATATAAACTCATATTGAAGGAAACTTTGAAGAAGTTCTTATCTTCACTGTTTTGGCTTCCATGATTTTCAAACTCATATAGTTAGAAGTCCAAAATAGTTGTGTACAATCTTGTCTTTCATGTTCATGCATTTTATAAGACAAGGTTGAGTTTATTTAGGAGTCTTTTTGACTTTGTGTTCTTCTGCCCAGTTTTGTGACTAGTGCATTAGAACACCCAGTTGTCCAGCGAATTTACTGAAGCTTTTTAGCTCTCTGTAACTTAGTTGGTGACTGGTCATACAGTTTCGCAGCTTACTGCATCTGGTGGCGCTGACCAGACATACGTGTGTATTCTCTGGGAAGTGATTGACCAGTCATCTGTACCACTGGAGGTGGAGCGATTGAAGAAAAGCCGCACGAGGGACTGCTGCATCTAAGATTAGGTACATTAGATATTGAGCATTGTCTGAACCTTGTATTGGGCATCTTTTTACCGTTTCATAGTGGAAGGCCGGTCTTCTGATAGACCCCCGGTTTTTTTACCCTTTTGGGGTTTTTCCGGGTACCAAAACATTGTGTCCATCTCTCTGATTTGTTAACCACTTGGCTAATCATAAAATCAGATTTAACTATGCACCAACTTAACTTAACATGCAATCTGGACAATATTGAGTGACTGGTCATCCTATAAACTGTTGCATTAGAACCTCTGGATTTGAATAGGTTGTAGTTGTGGATAGCCCGCATATTTCATCTTCACTGAATCTTGTTTGGGGACCTAAGTTGGCATAGCATCTGAGTGTGTTTGAACAAATTCACAAGCCTACACAAACTGTAAATTAAAGGACAGTTCACATAATTCAGTTTGGAAACAAAGTGACTGGTCACGATACTTCAGGTTGAAAACAACGTGACTGGTCACGTTGTTCAGTATAGAAACAAAGTATCAGGTTCATCACATTAGGTGACTGGTCACCTAAGTGATCTGTTGTGTGAATTGTTTGTACTTGCCGTGACTTAATTAAAAACTATCCCCCTCATTGCCAACCTGCACATAGTCATATGCAAAACCACAATAACAATCATGAAAGTAGAAGAATAAGTGAAAACTGCTCCAAGTCACCTTCTCCAAACTCCACTCGCCTTCAATCTCCAAATTGAAAAAGTATGTGAAAGTATGAGGTCCAGATGAATTGTGCGGCCGATCCCCTTATATATGGACTCAATGAAAACCTGTCCAAAATAGAAAACCCTAATTTGAATCCAAAAAGGTAACTAACTATATCACAATTCCTACTTCACCGAGGAGAACTGGACAGCAGATTTTCCTGACAATTTCGGACTCCAAATGGGGTTACAAAAATCCACAAAAAATATGAATTTGTAGATCTCTGTGTTATCTGCATTTCAATTACTCATGGGCTTCTAACAAAAATCGTCAAGGCCCTAAATGATCCAATTTACTGCAGCTGCTCCAATCTGTCATTGGGCCAATTTTGAAATTCAATTTAAAATAAACGTCCAGGTGGAAAATTTTGAAACGTTGGGACAATGATCTCTAACATGTCAGCTTCAATTTCAAAATTCCTTACATGCAAATTCGTCCAAATAGGCCATCGTATGCCCAAAAACGTGCAAACTGCTCCTGTAGACAGATTGTGTGCAAAACAATGAAATAAGTCCTTTTTAAATTATAATTTTGGCATAATGGCAATAAGGTAAAACATATTCAAAATAAGCACCCAACAAATATAAAAGGGACAATGATTCCTAAGGACAAACTAGACCCTAATTCTATAGTAGGACAACAATTTTGATATGTTCACCTCCAAGGACAAAAAAAAATTGGGGACCACCTCTGACAACTAAACAAACCCTCGTGTACCCCTTCTCAAAAATCACTAGCAGAGAAACGTTAGTGGCAATCAGAAACAGTTTTTGCTAATACATGAACAGTGTGTGCCACATAGAAACAGTTTATGCCAACACAGAAACAGCTTGTGTCACATTGAAACAGTTCATGCTAACACAAAAGAATTCATGCCAATATAAAAGCAGTTCATGCCAACACATAAACAGTTGTGCCAACATCGTTAATATTCAATGGTGGTTCAAATGAGTTTTACAAAAACTCACTCAAAACTAAAAAAATAAGTTGAGGGTATTGTAGAAGAAACAAGTAGATTGACACCTCACTTGACCTTGGGGTGGCCAGATTTTGATCGAAATCAGTCAATTTTGCTAGAAAACTCAATCAAAACTGAAAATATGTTGCTATGTCATTTTTCTTCCATACTAGTTTTTCAGGTTGTGATTTTAAAATGGAGATCGATATGAGTATAACGCAACTGACTTTGCATCAATTGGGCTCATAATGAAAGAGTTGTGATTAAAATAATTTTATAGAAGTTTTGATACGAAAATTGAAAGAAACTAACGGATGGCTCCGCATGAAAAAAAAAAAAAAGCGTGAAGGGCTAAAAAGCACGGAAACGAAAACGCGAACAGTGAAACGATACAATACAAAATGGCGATTCCTCAAATATCAAAAAAGATCGATACGAAATGTTATGGAAACATTAATTAAAAACTATTTAAATTTATATAAATCAGTATTCTAAACTTCCATAGCATAGAAAAAATTGAAGTTCAAATTTGAAGGGAATGTGAATGTTAAGGTATGAAATTAGTTGATAATCTAAACAATTTTGCCAAAATTCTTCTCCATGTGGAGTTTCAAACTATTTCCGTAATATTATATCTCCTATATGTGCTTCGAGATGTTTCGGCCGTGTTTCGTTCACGAAATATTTTCTGAAACGTTTCCGATACATGAAACACTATATGGTCGAAGTTTCGGTGCTTCATAGGTGGGGTGAGGTGGCGGGAATGCAATTGTGATATATGTCTTTTTGTCCATGTAGAGGAACATTTAAATTCCATGTCCTATGATAGAAAGAGTTGTTATTCTGTGGACTATGTAGTCATTAATCCAATAAAAGGGAAGGAAAATGTTAATGGCAGTCCCATTTTTCATTGTGCACTTCATCTATATATAAAAATTAAAGAGAATGTGCATTGCACAATGAAAAAGTAGAGTGCTAATTATAATTCCCTGAAAATATTTGTCTTCAAAATTCCAAATGGGGGCCTATCTTATTCAGTTTATTCAACGTATCACTTATGTTTTTGTAGTTTTTTTTTTGTTATACTTTCGCCCTTAAAGTTCTTGTTCAATTAAAATGGTGAAAATGCAACTTTAAGTTTTTTTGAAAAGAAAAAAAAGGTGATTTTAAACACTCTTTTCTACTTGGAAAATTTTATTCACACTCAACAACAACACCTTTCCAAAGCCGGCCACAGCTAAAATCCTCTGAAGGATTTTCAAAAGAGAGAAAAGTTCATTTTGTCAATTGGTTCTTCTCTTGATTGATACATGTGTTCATGAGTTCAAGAATTTCCGAATTCAAAAATTCCGATCAAAATTTGGAAAATTGGGAACATCAATCACTCATCTCCCTTATGCCCATTTTCGTATGTAATTATTGTTTAGTTAAATTGTCATTAACTCGCCAAAAAGAGAGGGGATAGAGTAGCTGTGAGGGAGGATGACCATGTCTATTTCCAATTTTTTTGGGTGTAAATAGGTGTAGTGATACAATTGTACAGAGTGGATAAAAGTGAGATATTTGGGTAATGAACTACTAGTACTATCCTCTATGCTAAGCCTCCACTTCAAATCGTACTCATGAAAACTTTAGAGCTCAGCAGTTTACGCGGTCGTACCAAGGAACTTCTGTATCCCTTATTCTCAAGGGGTTTATCCTCTTCGAAAAACCTGAAAGAATTACGCAGAGTCTATTCTCTGATTGTCACTTTAGGATTACACCAAAGCGTTTTCTTCTGTGGCAAACTCATAAGCAAGTATGCCCAGCTCAGAGACCCCATTTCTTCACTCTCGCTTTTCCACCGAGCTCTGCCCAAAAACAACACCTATCTGTGGAATTCAATCATCAGAGCACTCACCCACAATGGGTTTTACGCAGAAGCTCTTGACCATTACGCTGAAATGCGTACGATGAATGTTCAGCCTGATAGGTTCACATTTCCTTCATTGGTCAATGCCTGTGCTGGGTTGTGTGATCTGGACCACGGTAGGATTGTTCATCGGCGTATTTCGGAACTGGGGTTTGGCTCGGATTTGTATATTGGTAATGCGTTGATAGATATGTACGCGAGATTTGGTGAACTTGATAAAGCACAGGAGCTGTTTGATGAAATGCCTGTGAGGGATATCGTGTCGTGGAATAGTCTGATTTCAGGCTACAGTTCAAATGGATTTTTGGCAGAAGCTTTGGACAGTTTTCATATGTTAAGAATGGATGGGTTATTGCTGGATTCATTTTCGATATCGGGTGTTTTGCCTGCGTGCGGAAGCTTGGTTGATGTTAAAGAGGGTCAGATAGTTCATGCTTTGGTTGAGAAGATTGGAGTCCATGCTGATGTTTTAGTAAGCAATGGACTTCTTTCAATGTACTTCAAATTTGGTTGGTTAAAAGATGCTGAAATATTGTTTGCGAAGATGGTAGTTAGGGACTCAGTTAGTTGGAACACTCTGATTTGTGGGTTTTCTCAGCTGGGGTTGTTTGAAAAGTCAATAAATGTGTTTATGGAAACGGTAAATGGATTTACACCTGATCTGCTAACAATCACTTCTGTTCTCCGTGCTTGTGCTCATTTACAGGACTTGGGGCTTGCAAGATACATTCATGACTACATGAAAAAAAGTGCTTTTCGATTTGATATCGTGGCAAATAACATACTTATTGATATGTACGCAAAATGTGGAAATTTATCAGCTTCACAGGAAGTGTTTGATCATATGGAATGCAGGGATTCTGTGTCGTGGAATTCATTGATCAATGGTTATTTTCTTAATGGTTGTTATGAAGAAGGCTTAAACCTTTTTAAGATGATGAAGAGTAACATGAAACCTGACTCTGTGAGTTACGTGATGATCTTATCGTTCTCTACTCAGCTGGCAGAGGTAGACAAGGGGAAAATGATCCACTGTGATTTAGTAAAACTGGGATACGATGCAGATGTTGTCGTCAACAATGCTCTTGTTGATACATATGCTAAATGTGGCAAAATACAGGATTCGCTCATAGTATTTGAGAATATGCAAGTTCGTGATGTAGTAACATGGAATACCATTATTGCTGCATGTGTACATTTTGATGATTGTAGTTTAGGCTTCAGAATGATTCTTAGAATGAGGAATGAGGGAGTGGCTCCGGACACAGCCACCATGGTAGGTATCTTACCTGTGTGTTCCTTACTTGCTGCAAAGAAACAAGGAAAAGAGATCCATGGCTGCATTTTCAGGTTAGGATTTCATTCAGATATTCCAATTGGGAATGCACTTGTAGAAATGTATTCCAGCTGCGGCAGCCTGGAAAGCTCCATACGAGTATTTGAGCAGATGGGCAAGAAAGATGTGGTGACATGGACGTCGATGATCTCTGCATATGGGACATATGGTGAAGGTGAGAGAGCATTGAAAACATTCTCAGCAATGGAAGAACAAAGTGTCCTTCCTGATCATCTCGCGTTCCTTGCTGTCATATTTTCGTGTAGCCATTCAGGTTTGGTAGAAGAAGGCCTGGCTTACTTCAACCAGATGAAGAAAGACTACAAAATTGAGCCTAGGATTGAACACTATGCTTGTGTAGTTGACCTCCTATCGCGGCATGGCTTGTTAGCTCAAGCAGAGGACTTTATCCAATCAATGCCAGTGAAGGCAGATGCAAGCATGTGGGGATCTTTGCTTAGTGCTTGTCGAGCAAGTGGAGAAGCAAAAATTTCAGCACGTGTCTCAGAGCAGATAATTAAGTTGAATTCTAATGACAGCGGGTATCATATTTTGGTATCAAATGTATATGCAGCTTTAGGGAAATGGGATCAGGTGAGAACAGTACGGAAAAACATACAAGTTAGAGGACTCACAAAAGATCCTGGATTTAGCTGGATGATTCATAAGGGCTGAGGATAATTCTCTTCACATTGCATAATGATCAGAAAGTTGTGAAGGCCAAAATGTCTTTTTTTTTTTGGGAAAGGAAGTTTATGCTGATTTGCAATTTGTCCCACTATGACTCCCCAAGATGGATGAGAAGACAGACATGGGTTGCTACCAAACTGGACGCCTTGCCATAGCAGGTAATGACTGATGAATACCTTTTACTCTCTGCATTAAATTGGAAAATCTTTGAAGTTTTTCTGCTACTTTTATATTCTATTTCATCCTTTCTCCAGACCAGAACAAATGAGAATGCTTTTCATTAACTTTCATGGCATATGTTGGATGCTATATAAAGTTCGTCAGTTATGCTTCTGTAATACTAGAGCTTTATTTACTTGTTTTTCTCTTGCTTAATTAACTTAGCATCATTAATCCGGTCTTGTCTCATCATTTGGTGCAGGTCCAATATTTTGAAGGAGAGGGATCTGGAGTTGAGCTGACATTGGAGATACATAGACATGACTTCACTGATCCAGGCTTCGCGTTATTTATGATTATGACAGTTTAGTCTCTTTGCAAGAGAATAGGGCTCCTCAATAGCTAGTAAACATAACAAATTAAGAAACTGACTTGAAACTCCTAAATTTTAACTAATTAACAACTTCGAAGACTTTGTTCTACAATTTTCCATTGTCCTTTTGAAGAACCAATAGTGTTAGTATATTTAATGCGTACAGAAATTTAAAAATCACGCATGATTTAATGAGGACTGATCTCCATAAACGAAATTCTCTGAAAATTTAGCTTGTTTACTTGGCAAGTGCGGGTGTGATTACACTATACTGTGAGGATGAATAGCTAGCTTGAAGCCCGTATATTTCAAGAGGATGTTCGAGAATGTGGATATTTAAAATACAAGTCAGGACTTATATTAAGTTCAAAAGTCCTTTGTTGACAGGGAAGGAAGCTCCTCATGATCGCATCTCTGTAGAGGCTTACTGCAGAAGCTCAGATCATGTGCAGAAGTTGAAAGCTTCTAAAAGTTAAAATTTCGTCTAAATGCCAATATTGAATGATAGCTACAATTCAACACTCTTGATAGGACATAGCAGAATTTGGAATTTTTTCAGCATTTAGATCTCTCGAATGGCTGAGTTTTGAATGTTGTGGATTCTTATCTTTGCCAGATGTCCGGCAACTCAACAAAACTGTACAGCAAAAGCAGCACAATTCCGAAGTACATATGACATTTTCGTATGTTCAAAATAAATTAGGGAGAGATACCGTAATAACAGCACCGCTAAAAAAAGAGGGGAGAACAAACTCACCGCCCTAAGAAGCAACATTAAAGAGTTTTTAAGGGGAAAAACAAAAAAAAGAAAAAAGAAAAAAAAAAAAAAAAGAAAAAAAAAAAAAAAAAAAAAAAAAAAAAAAACAAAAAAAAAAAAATCACTAGCAAGGTGCCCGCGCGATGCTGCGTGGTAGGTTGTAAAACGGATAGTGAAGCAAATGATATCTACATAAATATGGAAATGTAGACAGAAGGTAACCTAATTTAGAACAGTTGTCGCATGTAATTGAAAACAAACATGGACAAATAACATATCAAAACCTTCAATTTAGTGATCACTTGCAGCTGCAAAACTTTTGTTCAAATGAATTTCAGCCAAAGCACTTACCACTTTCATGAAAAAACTGATAATAACCAAAGATGAGTTCTCTAAAGCAGCAAAACAGGACCTGCAAAACATCAAAAAGAAGCACCATTAAAAAACAGGAGGTAAAGAAGGAAGAATAAACTGAGGAGAAAAAAAAAAAGATTGCAAAAGAACCAATAATAACAAAGAAATAGCATCCATTACACTATACAAAAACTGTGTTATACATCAAATTTAGCAACGCAGTAAGAAAGGAAAAAAGGCAGGAGACATCAAAGGGGTTTATATTCCAAATAACAAAAATGAAATGCCATTATAAACAGTAAATTTCCATAGCAATCTTTATTATTAGAATTACTATACATTCTAGCAGATTAAAAAGCAACAAAGAAATGATAGTAGCGGAGGTGCCAGCGCGTAGCTGCGCATTCAAACAGCGTAAAAAGTTTTTGCATACTTTATATACATAATCATACATCTAAAGTGTGCGCTTCTTGTGAGCACTTACTTTATATACATAATTATACACCTGTCCTTGCATAGTTTAGTAAGGCAGTTGATGGTACAAAAAATTGCCTAAAACATGCTGCTTCTCAAGCTAAAATAAATATAGATATATTTTAACATTGGAACCAGCACTCAAAAAATTATGATAACAGTGGGGGTTGGGGTTTTTGTTTTTCTGGGATGCATGTGATCTACTGTCGAGCTGAGGTTTCTTCTTGTTTTTCCATGTTAGCAACCATTAATATATGCCTGCATGTTTAGAGAAGGTGTGTTAGTGTAGAGAAGTTGGGAAATCGCAATCAAAAGAAGAAAAGGATTGTTATATTTGAACTATAAGTATGGTGCGTGTGCATGAATTAGCTATATATGAACTTTGTACTGGAATGTGGAAATGATGTATGTAAAAAGTCAAGTATTAGTTTGGTGATAATGTAAGTTACTAAATGAATGAATTTACGGATCATTTAGACAGCAGGAAAAGCAGAATAATAAAAAAAAATGCTTACTGTGGTTTATCGGTGGAAGTGGGTTGTTTAGATTTGCCATGTTCGTCCAGTGGCTGAGCTTCTGCAAATGTTCTGGTGGTGTGGGCAGATATTGGGAAAATTTTAGAAAATGAAAGAACAACTATTTTCAATAGGCATTACATCTATCCATTTGCTCCCAGGTGAAATAGATGAGGCATTGTATAAATTCTATTGGTAATTGATGTGTATGTTCAAGGCATGAATAAGCTATATCACCATGAAAATATACGGATTAAGGAAGAACCCAAGAAAAACCCACAGAAATTGAAGGAAGAAACGGAAAAATTCGCTGACGATACCGAGAACCCAAAAACCCGAAGCTACTGGAATGAGAGGAGAGAAAGAGCCACTTATCTAGGAGAAGCCACCAAAATAGCTGACTTCACAGTGCCGGTTGGTGAAGAGGAAAGGCTCCGAGAATGCCAACACAAAAGTAAACAGTGCCGGCTGCCTCCCCACTAAAAAATCTCCTAACTACTTCCCTAACATCCTCAGCCGGGTAATTTCCAATCTCTCACACAAAATCAAACCAAAAAGCAAAAAGCTAACCAAGCTAGTTCATCGAGGCCAAGTCGCAGAAGAGAAAGAGGAAAAAGAAGGAATTGGGGGCACTTTGGTCAAACCGCTGTAAGGAAAAGGGAACATAGCTGAAGAAGAGAGGCAAAAAAGCCACTTCACTATTGTTCGCAATAGTGCGAAACCAAGCTTTAGTATATATATAATTTCTGGACCAGATTTTCACTGAAGAGAAAGGTGAAGATTCAGACGTCTGTAAACAGGCTCTTGTAAACGCTATCAACTTTATTGAGAACTGCTCACTATTTGCTACATAAAATTCTGAACACAGCTGCCTAATCCGACATACAAAATCCTGGTACACAGATTTTCAAACACCAATATACATTTTTTTTTCTAAGGGGAAAAAAAATTTTTTTTCAACAAAAAAAAAAAAAGGGGGTCCACACAACATCTCCAAACGAAGAAGTAATCCGTGCCTAGCGCCCAATGCATGGGCATGAGAACGAGAAGCATGTTAAGTTTTGCACGACTGGAAAAGCTCTAATCTCCTTACTCATCCATGATAAATAATGAACATGTTTGCCCCATAGACTATCAGCCATTACTATAATCAAGGTGAGCCTGACACTCCAGGGAAGAGTTCTGATATTTTGTTAAAAACATCCATCACCTGAGACAATGCAGACAAAGTCAAGATAAAGCAAAACATAATTTCCCAATGCCAAATCAAGCCCAGTAAAACCACATAGCGCCCCCAAAACAACGTTTTCCTGAAGCATAATGCCTCAAATGTAATTGAAAATAAAGGCATGTAAACAATTCTCAAAAATCCTCTACAATAAACTACTATTTGATTGAATCCAAAAGCAATCTCGGACTTCAAAAGTAATGATTATACAGTATCACATCAGTCAATATTTTTAGCCGAAACCAAAATAAAATAGAAATCAAGTTAAACTATTCCACACCCTTATGCTTTAAACCTTAGATCACCATGAACAAACTTTGGTGGGCTTTGCTAACATTTTCTATGGCAAAACTATATTAACTATCTTAACCTCGCCAGTTAACCAATAGTGTTGCTCTTATGATGCTTCGTGGAAGGCATGTTTCCATCTAATAACAAAATCTTAACTATACTCCCACGATTTATCCAAAATCTCTTAACTTTCAATACGATAGCTATATCTAGTTGAAGGTAAGTGAAGAGACGAGAATCAAACAGTAGTAGTATGATCTCCACTTTGTTAAACAGTTTATCGCTGCTAATGCTAATTAAACCTGGAAACACACATGAATTACAGTGTATAGTAACAAATAAGGATGTATCAACAGAATGGAATTAAGGTAAAATCACTACAAGTAAAAAGCCATATATACTCAGAATCAGAAATGATGGTAGATGTCAAAAAAGTTCTACGATACCTCCTTATCGTTTTGATATTTTGCAATGCTCATGGGGTTCTGTGAACACTGCACAAGAAACATAGTAATTTTAGAGATCGTTCACAGGGATAATGTTTGTGGGGAGCAGCAATGTTGGGTGCCGATAGAAACAATGTAAAATGAGATGCAAGTACTCAGGTAATGCATACATCCATGATAGCTGCTTGAACTCTTGGATTTTGGAATGCCATAGCAACTTCAGGATTAGCCATTATTTTTGAAATAACTTCCTCAGGTGTAAGCCCAATTTGATCTGCAAAATAAAAGGAAACAGAAGTTAATAAAAGTACTCGGGGCACAGTTCTATCTGTTATATTTAAATTATTGAAGGCCTGAACTTCTGGCCCTGAAACAAACCAAAAACACTCTTGATATTCCTAAATCCCCTCCCCCCCCAAGCCTTCTTTCACAAAGCTTAACCTCAGTTTAGAACTGCAATCAGAAGCCTATTATAGAGCATCAGATTTTAGATCAGAGCCTATCTCATGGTAGCGTAGGTGTCAGAGCCATATTTTACTTCAAATTTCTCGAGGATTTTGTACTTCAAACTAATCAGTATGAAATGAAGAACCAGCATCAATGAACTTTGCACTTCAAACTTACCAAACTGTTGCTTAACCTCAGGACTGCTGAGATCAAAATTTTTCAAGGAGTCCATCATGCGGTTGTCCCATTCATTGCTTCCACCCATATTTTTTCTGAAACAAACGTCCAACAAAAATTGAATAAAAACAATCAAAATTGGACAGAGTAGATATCTTGTTTGCTCCATACTGCTGCAACGTAGGGCTGTATCAAAAGTCCATCCCCATAAATTTAAAAGAAAAAAATGAAATTCAGTACAGAAAAATCCAAACCAATTTCCACTGTCCTAAAGGCGTAGTTGAGTTTTCAATTATTAATGTGTCCAAAAAGCTTCCAGAGCCATATTGTTGAGCATGGACACTGAAATGACGAAGAATATAACATGCTCGATGACAAGCATGTTGTTCAGATATAGATGCAAAAGATAGATACCTCAAAAGAACTTATTGAAAGTTTCACAGTAAAAAGAGCAGCATCTGACTAAATCAAGTTACTATCAATTAACCACGGCCAAAGAAATGCCATCTTGATAAATTCTACTGGAGGACGTCAGAGTCAAAGGTCAGATATAAATTACAGATAACACAAATCAAAGGTGTTCCACTTTTCTTATTTCCCGCAAATACAAAGGATTAAAAGCTTTAAATTGCTTCCAGTAAAACTTGATTAAAAGCCGCATGACTCAATTTAAGGCAAGTTTGTATATTCCACACAGAGATTGCAGCTGTAGAAGATGGAAGAACAACTTTGCCCCATTTTTCATTTTTTGTTTGGGAATTCACCTTGAAATTGCCGGGATTGGTTGAGAAAATAAAACATAAGAACAAAACCAATATCTGGGTCAAACTTCATAATTGTCATGACACCAAAAATATAAAAATCACAAAAGATGAAAATCTAATGCAAATTTCCCACCACCATCAAATGTAGATAAAACAAACTACAAACAAGTTCAAATGAAAGAGAAGAACTTACAACATGTCTTCCAGCTGTTGGCGATATTGTGGATTTTGCAGCATCCCTATCACACGATTTGCATCACAATCAGATTAATGATCAAAAGACACTAGTTAAAAGAAACAAAATGAACTCTAGGCCTTTTACAAAAGAAATGCAATTGCGTGAACAGACCCCAACCATGAAGAATATGTTGGTACAACGAAAACTAATAATAACCAAATTGGAGTACTAAAAAACAAAGAAAAGGTTCCAGTTTATATATGAAACGGACCATATATCTATGCAGTGAGATTAACAATGACATACAACATGGGGAACAAGAAGGCACATAGACATTCCTACAAAGAACAGTTTAATTTGTGAGGTGGTAAGGCTTGATGCCATTAAAACTGACTTCTATACCAAGTGTGGACACATGGAATATCATAATACAGATATTTATTGTTATGAGCCATATCAAGTCTATAACTGATAACCCAGAAGTCTTAGAAAAGCCCATGCTACTGAAAAAAATGGACTCACATTTGAAAGTCGAAGGATTCCTCATCTCCTCTGGTAAATAGCTACAAAGATATACAGAGAATTAATATATAATATCAAGAAAGAAATTATTGAGTTTCATTAAAGTATATCAATATTATGTCTAGCTATCATAGGACAGCATCAGATCAAGTGAATATTTAATATTGAGATGGCAGGGAAAGCAACAAGGACTGGCATTTGGACAAGTATTACAACACATGATGTAGACATAAAACTACATAATATTTTAAGCAAAGAAATAAACTTTATGTCACCAATGGTAGCTCTGGGAGAAAATCTCTTAACCTGACAAAAATTCCGATAAATAAACTAAACGAATAACCAAGAATTTGAAAAAAGAACTAAACAAGTTGAGGGGAGAAACCCCTTCCTTTTGAGGGTTAATCTTTCAGTAATAAATGGTATGCAGAAACAATACACAAAAAGGAGATTCGAACTGAAACAGTTATCCTACCTCAAATAAAAACAAGACAAGCTTGAAAAGTTATCTGGAAAATAAAGCAATAAATATACAAGTTCAAGCTGCATGTAAATTGCATATATTGAAGACTTTGCTGAAATCTTTGAGCTCTTTTACTGCCCAATCAAAGTATTGATGACTTTCTGAAACTTACAACATTAAGTTCAACCTTAAGAACAGTAAAGCTAATTTTCTAGGATTAACTATACTAACAAACCAGCACAGAAACAATTAAAAAACTGGAAAGGATAAGAGATAAGAGAAGGTATATTACGGATACACCATCTTCTGCACTGTTGGATCTTCCAACATTTTCTCCAAAGCTTCGACTGATATCGCAGAATTTTCTTTTCCTGGCAATTAATAAGTGGAAAAAAACTTACCCAGCCAATTTATTTAAAACAAGCAAAACTGAAAACTAAAGGGAAAGATAGTCATAAACAAGAGCATTCTAATCATAGCCATCAAGCCATGCTGACTAGAATTACACAATAATGCAATCAGAATCGTTTCATATGCATATATGACGCATTTCGTAATCTTGAGTACTGAAAAGACTGTCCCCTATACTGTAGGTGATATGAAGATTCACAGAATATATTGATTACAAATTATGTCTTAAATTCCCTCATTTAAATGCACCCCAAGTAAAAGGCTTTGGTGCGGACTATTTTAGAAATGCCTAAAAGTATAAAGCAGGGAATCTTCCTGCTGCTTAAGGACATGTTTGAAAGGGAGGAATAGCTTGGACTAAACTAAAGTAGTTCAATGGGTAGATTTTATGTGCAATGAAGCACGAAATGGAGGTTGCCTTCTAACATGAAGGATTAAGTGGGACTATTTCATGACCAAAGCTTATCCCCACTAGCCACTTGAAAATGATGAGAATGGGAGCAATAAGTTTAAGGCATAAGCATAGTCCCTCTTAATCCTCCACGTTAGAAGGCAACCGCCACTTCTTCCTTGATTGCACATACAATCTACTCATTTAACTAGTCAAGTCTAGTCCAAGCCAATCCTCTCTATCAAACAAGGGCCAATTCTCCTAATTCTCAAGCTCTACACTTTCAAGTTGCTGGGAATCATAGTTGCAAGGACTATAAGACAGTTACTATACAACTAAGTGCTACAATAAATGAATACTTTTTAATTTTAATAGAAATACTTGCAATTACTTTCTGATGGTTGCACCTGAGAGGAGATGTTTCTATTAGCTGTTGTTTTTTCAATTTATCTATTTCTTGTTTCCTCAGGATGAGCAAGTTTCTGTGCCAACATTATATAACCGAATCTGCAAACGGCAGTGCCTCATTCTAGGATAAAATTCTTTAGAAAGGGTAGCCCTAACGGTATTTCCCAGGGCTGGGCTTTGCCTTTAGGTCATAGCATTTCATTGATCACATCCATGCATAACTCTTTCGGTAACTATGACTCCAGAACCACTATGGCAAGCGCTGCTAGCTAAATAAAAAGACACGTAGTCCAACAATTTTGATAAAAGCAGCTTTCTGAAAAGAGAAGACATAAATTTGAAAGGAAAAGTGTGCACAGGAATATTGACAGACTAAAAGTGTCACTTGACACTTTACTTACCAGTAGACTGAGACCCCGTGGAAGCACCTGCCCCTTGCTTAAAGACAGCTCCATTTTGAAAAGCCTGCATAAAGTTGAAAATAGTCAGATCTGAACATTTAATGAAAGAAACCAAAGTTCTTGAGAAACACCAATAGAAGATACTCACTTCCCCATCATTCTGGGTAGCCCTAGATGAACCTATCTCATTAACATCTTTGAAGCTACCTTCAAACGGACTCTTTTGTTCAGTATCTTCGGGAGAAACATCTACAAATGCTGTGAGTGCAAGAAGATATACTTAGAACTCTTAACATGAAACTTTTGTCAGTACACATTGAAGATCCAAATAATAGTATCAGTAACCTTAAACATAGATATTATCTCAGCTGCAGACTGAATGGAAGGGTTAGTCATGAAAAGTGGGTTTATTTATATATCTCTCTTTATATAGTAAGAAACACATAGGTATGCAAAGAGTCCCCTTATTAATAGGAATCCCCCATGAGACTACTACCAGAACCCCATCAATCAAAACCACACAGTTTTACAGAAGAACCAATTAATGTGCTCGCTGTAAACATTATGCAACTTTCCTTCAGTTCAATTCTGATACTACTTTGATTCAACACATAGGCATGATAAGTACGATGGTTGGCACATTGACCACCTCTCCCTTTCAGAATTCAACCCACCTCTCCCCTTTCAGAATTCAACTAGGCATCATGGTCTTAGAAACTAGTTAGGTCATATTTTGATTTCATCAGTTGATAAAAAGAAAAGGTTTGACTGACGACAAGATACTTAAGATTTGGAGAGTTCAGATCTTCTGTTCTTGCAGCCAGTAATAAAAAAAACTTTAAAGAGTCCACATGCATTTCAAAAGATAGTACTACCACGGCCATTTGGTCACCTTAAAAAAAATACAAATCTGCCTTCCTATAACCAAGATATGTTAACTTTGAAAGGTAATGTATACCATGGATCACAAACTCGCGAAGGAAATTATATACAAAGAGAAAAAGAACCAAAGGAAAAACATGAACATATAGACCGTAATAATTATTGATCAGAGTAAAATCTTCTAGGGTAGAGACATGTTGCTTTGCTACAATAAATATAAATTTCAAGCTACGAAATTAGGGAGTATGTTAAGAGTGATTTATCATTACCAAATCTGTTCGACTTTTTCTTTGGTTCTGTGTCATTAGCAACATCAGTGGCAGGCGTGTCTGGTGTGGTTGGTGTGGATTGTGTGACTGATGAGGACGGTGCAACTGGTGCAGCTGGTGCGGCTGGTGCTGCATCTACTCTGGTTGCAGATATATCTACTGTCGAATGTTGAGGTGTGGCGAAAGGCCCTGATGCTGGAGATGAGGGAAATGGAAAAGGTGATCCTCCCGGAGAAAATGCAGCATTGTTAAACTGGCCATCTTGTGGATTCATTTGGCCCATCAACGTCTTGAAAGCTTGTTGCATTGCATAATTCTGAGAGTTTTAAAGACAAGTTAACATATTTAAGCATCTCCATTAAAAGAGTACGAGGCAAAATTGTGTGTTCGCAACAAACAAGCAGGCATTTATTCTTTATAACATATATGAAGAGAAGAGCACAAATATTATAGGATCGCAATACATGTTTTACAGCTCATGCTTTAGACAGATACGAGATGGCCATAACAAAACAAAGACAAGAGCTAACCTACTCTACCTGTCTAAGCAATTTAAATGCACAACTAGCATAATAATTCAGGTAAATGCCCCTAAATAGTACAGTAAACCCAGACCTTCCCTTCACCTAGTCAATGTCTTGGTCATAGTTTGCTTATGCATAATTTGCCTAAGAAATAACATAACAGAAAGTGAGAAAGTTTTGTGGTCAACTATAAATTTGAGTCACAAAATGAACTAAATGAACTTCTCTCCCTTATGTATCTATTGAACTTTCAAGGTAAAGACCCTAACTTCAACCCAAGACTTCATTGAATGATGGAATCAGTAGTCGTTTACGATATAATTCACTTCCTACACTTCAGAACTCTAATTACTACAAAGTTTCAGTTGTATGTAAAGCCTGTTTAGATAAAGCAGTCCCTTCACCACCACTAAACATGCTAAATGCACTCAACTCCAATACTGAACTTTTCTACACAGCCATTGAAATCCATTAATCCACGCATTGTAGGGGGAACACACACACCTTTAACCTTGTTGCCACCTGCCATTACAATCAACTTGTCAGATACAAAGAAAAGGTGCACTGGTCCAATAAATGTATATGTCATAAAAAGAACAGCATTCAAATAATCCTTTTTCTCACCCATGAAAACAGTGCTGAAAGCCCAACGCCAACCCCAATCCAAAATAGAGGCGACCCTCTAAAGAGCAAAGATAAATAAAGATGAAGACATCTAAGAATATGAATGGTTTCCACACAAAAACAAATAATAATAAATGACTTAAGAATATGAAGAATGTCAACATTACATATTAGAGGACGGGGGAGGTACTGAGATTTGTGGGTTGACACCAACTGAAGACGTTTCTCGAGTATTTGAAGAAGAAATGCTCGCAAAATGTTCCACTTCTAACTTTGCTAAACGT